>OX336349.1:9777890-10402890 GCA_946902875.1 Nematopogon swammerdamellus
AAGGTGCTTTTGCAGAGAAAGAGGATAGTTTGACTGCTTTAGGGTAAGTACGAATATTTGAAATATAATATTGCCTATCTATAAAATACTACATTTCAAACTAGGACAGTCAATTATAAGGGTTTTCCAGTTTAATGCCCTAAATCAGGGGTTCTCAAACTTTTTTTCCGAGTACCACTAAAACCAATATTTTTCGCGGCGTACCACCTTTACCTACAAGAAGCTAATAATAATAATTCTTAATTTTAACTTTTGGAGGTCAGCATCACACCAAAGTTCAATTAATGATTCTCTTTCCTCGAATGTAAGGATTTCGGAATCGAACATAAACATTTATTTCTTATCGATTTTAGTTATATTTATATTACTATGAGCATTTGACAGTGGGTTTTTATACATACATACATACATACCACACACGCTGTGTCCCGACAATCAGGGTAAGCAGAGTAAACGGTGTTGTGCTGCAAGAACTCTGGAAAATTGCAACACAACATCAACCACCACGTTTAGCAGGTGGGCGGCTGCACGACTCGGTGGAAGGACCGTACCAATGTGAGAGGTGGCAGGCCTGTCAACTTTGGGTTTTTATATAGCTAAGAACATCAGAATTCAAAATAATATATTTATGTTTATTAACAAAACTTTATAAATTAGGATTATGGCACTTTTTATTACCGATTATAACATTTTGTAGAGCATAATGTTTATAAATGTTTTCGCGTACCACCTCGAAGCAGTTCGCGTACCACTGATGGTACGCGTACCATAGATTGAGAACCGCTGCCCTAAATAATACTCGTACTAATATTATGTACTATCCCAAATTATGTCTGGAAGAAAGATCTTCGCAAAGCCACGTTTTTTATTTCACATAAACATATAATTATAATAGTATTATTATTGATAGCTGTTGCCCGCGGCTTCGCTCGCGTGAAATTCGTATTCCAAAGAAGAATGTAAGTAACTAAGGGCGAGGCCGAAGGCCGAGCTGCGTCCAGGAAGACGATAAACCTTCCGGAAGAAAGGAAGGAACTAAGTGCGAGGCTAACGAACTAAGTTCAGGTAAACCAAAAACCCTCTTCCGCCTTCGGCCCTCGCCCTTAAAGACTTCCTTTCTTCTATAGAATATAATAACGTTTACTCAATCTATTTATTTCATAAAAATAAATAAGTAATATTAATAACTAAAGAATTAAAACCTACCTAACAAACATTAAAATATTTATCAAAACGGGCATTTTCAAATGTTCTTAGAGCACTTGCGGCATTACCCCGCTGGATGGCAAGGCTTACCCTTTGAATGAAGTACATAAGCCCTTGATGGCGGGACACCGGTTGCGTCAACCAGCAGAGGCTCAAGCCTCTTTTGGCTTCACTGCTCCACGGACCGAGGGTTTCAACCGCAAACGCAAAAAATTCGAAATATTGAATTATATTTCTATATTTGTTGCGTTTGAGGCTCTCCGCCCCAGCCTCGGCCGCGCCAGCCTCTCTTGAAGATGTCCTAACGTGACTTGGAGCCAATGTGAGAACACAAGTGGCGTCCCACATCAAAGAACTACCCTTAGTCCATGGCACTAAGGTGACAGCATCGGGCCTCTTGCCATCCACCCGGGAATAACCGCGAGGTTCTAGGATGCACGGTATATTTGCCGTCAGAAGCGTGGACTTTATAATAAAATTTAAATTAAATTAACTCAATCTTAATGTTAATTAACTTTATTCGAGATGGTTTAGCTTCTTCCTGAACGCAGCTCGGCCTTCGGCCTCGCCCTTAGTTACTTGCTTTCTTCGAGATGGTTTATCATTTGTCAGAACGTAGCTCGGCCTTCGGCCTCGCCTTAGTTACTTACTTTCTTCAAAAATGTTTACCTTCTTCCTCAACGTAGCTCGCCCTACGGCCTCGCCCTTAGTTACTTGCTTTCTTCAAGATGTTTTATGGTCTTCCCGAATAGAGCACGGCCTTCGGCCTCGCCCTTAGTTACTTACTTTCTTCAAGATGGTTTAGCTTCTTCCTGAACGCAGCTCGGCCTTCGGCCTCGCCCTTAGTTACTTGCTTTCTTCGAGATTGTTTTTCAATTATCAGAACGTAGCTCGGCCTTCGGCATCGCCTTAGTTACTTACTTTCTTCAAGATGGTTTAGCTTCTTTCTGAACGCAGCTCGGCCTTCGGCTTCGCCCTTAGTTGCTTGCTTTCTTCGAGATGGTTTTTCAATTATTCGAACGTAGCTCGGCCTTCGGTCTCGCCTTAGTTACTTACTTTCTTCAAGATGGTTTACCTTCTTCCTGAACGCAGCTCGGCCTGCGGCTTCGCCCATAGTTACTTACTTTCTTCGAGAAGGTTTATGGTCTTCCAGAATAGAGCTCGGCCTTCGGCCTCGCCCTTAGTTACTTACTTTCTTCAAGAATGTTTTTCTTCTTCCTGAACTCAGCTCCGCCTTCCGCCTCGCCCTTAGTTACTATCATCGAGAAAGAATATCGTTTACGTGAGCGCAGATCCGCCTTCGGGCCCCCTTTAGTTACTTACTTTCTTTTTTTGAAATACGAATTTCACGCGAGCGAAGCCGTGGGCAACAGATATATAAATTTTTATTGCACCAATGACAGCGACATAACTTCGACTTTCAATATTTTTTTTATTTATCAAACAATTTGTCACCGGCCAGCTCACGTCGACATGACAGTTCTCCGTTGTCAACATGACATTTAAAATTGTTTTTTGCATTGCGTGATTTTTATTATATTTTTTAATTATTATGTTAATCGGGGTTATACACTGTCACTATAAAAAGTTTCGTCAAATTCCATTCAGTGGTTTTTCCGAGATGCGCTTACAAATAGACATTTTTGCATTTACGATTTTATTATATGTATAGAAAGAATAGATATGTTATAGACTATTGTGTTCAAGTTCTAAAAAAGAAGAACTTGTCATTTTCGTTGTATGTACTTATTTTTAAATTTCGAATGAATATTTTATTCAAATTGTATTTGCTGCCAGTTCTCAAGATATAATTATGTACTTTGGGCTACGTGAATTTAAACGCGCAATAATGTTTATAATTGTTTAATTTTTTTTTTATTTTTGTTAATTTTTTTTACGTATTATGTTAACCCGGCATATAAACTGCCACTATACAAAGTTTCGTCTAATTCCGTTCAGTGGTTTTTGCGTGATGCGCGTACAGACAAACAAACAAACAAACAAAAATTTTAAAAACTGTTCTAAAATGTTCAGTATCTTATTTTAAGCCACTCTGGTTAGTTTTTTTCCGAATACATTCAATGTACAGACTTTCTTACCTTTACGATTTTATTATATGTATAGATTTGATGCTACCTAATAATGAGATAAAATGGAAAATATTTTGTTATAAAAAAGGAAGCAATTTCAATTGAGTATCTTTTCACAAACACATTTTTGCTTTTTGTGTGAGGACTCATCTTAATTTGTGCCGAAAAAAAACATTCATCTGGTATAAAAAATATTTTCAGGTCTAATTAATCTTGAGTCCAGAACTCAAGATTAATTAGACCTGAAAATATTTTTTCAGTGTGACTGTATTACTATTTCTTTAAGTGTGATCATTGTATGTTAGAGAGGCGATGGCTGGCCCTGGCGTGATGCCATTTTCCTAGATACCTTGAGCCATTATTACCTGTACATTTTTTTCTGTACAAAACAGAATGTTTTATTCAAAATCGTTTACATTTCACTTGAGTCCATTTTTCACACTAAATCAATACTCATTGCAGGTCCTTTTGCACAGTTTTTTTTTCGCAAGAATGTTGTATGCATGAACTACTTATTGAAATTATATATTTACCACAAATTCGGTTTGTACGGTCCATACATTTATCTCTAAAACTACTTAACACACAAAAATACCTTAAAAAATTCGAAAGAGAAAAAATTCAAATCAAATTTTGAAAGCAATATGTAATATTATATAGAACCTATTGGCAAAAGAAAAATAAACCGCATACTGTATTTTGGCTCTTCTGTAAAGTTCTGATTTTCGAGCTAGGTAATTTTTTACAGGAGCCAGTTGTAACATTTTTCAATATTATTATATGTTTGCCGGTTGATGCATGTGACAGAAACTATGTACTTAAATATAACCATAGAGAATACGTAAATTTTACGAGCACCATTTAAATCAAAGTTTGTGCCTGAATCGTTTCTCACACAATATCGATTGCTAAGATTGTAAGAACGTGGGGCTGGAGGGATTAACTGCGTCCCTAAGCCGCTTTTCTCTTGTGTATCTCCCGAATTTCTTATTTTGGTGTCGTAAATCCAGCTTCGGTCTTAGACGAAAGACGAACGAAAAAAGTGCTATTAAAGCAAATCCTGTTGAAGAAAACAGCCACCATTTAACTTGCGGTAGTGGGTTGTGTCTGTAAATTGTAATGTGCGGTAAAAGATATTAATTTAGTTCCATGTTCCACAAATAAATTAAAGGGCTATTATGTATTTTATATGCGACAATGTGCATATTGTCATTGCGATAGAGATTCATAAATGGAAAATACTCCATTTATGATTACATAAAGTTTTCTGTCAAATCGATGATTTGGTATAAAAATTTGTTAGCTACAAAAAATATACCTGGCCGAGTGCAAATGCGATCTGCTTCATTGGTATTTACTTGGTCTTGTAATAATTTAGTAAACACCATAGTACATAACATTCATGTTCTTCAACCGCTACCGACTAAAACATTAGGCTCGTGGTTTGTGGTAATATTTTCTTCAATAGCATTCGGATATCCTTAACGAGCATAGGTATTAAAATGTAATAGTACATATTATAATCCTAATTTCATTGGAGTGCAACGTATTACTCTCTAAATAAAAAAAAACTTTAAAATTATTTATATCTTTTATGGGAAAACTTTTACCTCGGCACGCTCGGTTTGTGTTCAGTATAAAAATTTCAAACAAAAATGCTATAAATCGTTTACAACATGAGAGCACGGCGTTCATAAATTTTGTAGCCATAGCGCGCTAAAACAATTTAATTGTTCCAATTTTCAAACAGGAATAAAACCGTACCTAATGATTCCTGGTACGTCTCTTGTCGTAAAACGGTGAGATTTTTTTTTTACATTTTGTCTTGCACTTAAAATAATGTACATTCCTGGGTGGATTTAAATGGTTTTGTCATTATTTTAAATGTCTCCTGTAAAATTGCAACGGAATTCTTTAGCGTACGTAAAACTACAGGATTTTCTGGTGAATGCAACACAAGACTACATTTAAATAAGGATGTTTGTATGTCTGGCAGGATAATTTAGATGGTTTCGGTTAGCTTAAGTCGAAGAGTTATTTGAAGTTGTCAAAGTTGTCAAATTTTAGATACTAAAAAAGTAATCATATTATGGTTATGGAATGAAAGATTCTTCTTTTT
Organism: Nematopogon swammerdamellus; assembly: GCA_946902875.1. Classification (NCBI taxonomy): domain Eukaryota; kingdom Metazoa; phylum Arthropoda; class Insecta; order Lepidoptera; family Adelidae; genus Nematopogon; species Nematopogon swammerdamellus. Next base: position 9,783,306 of record OX336349.1, read on the forward strand.
CTTAGTGTTAATATTCTTAGTGTGCGCCTTCGATCATATAGGTATGATCGAAGGTGTGCTCATACACTTCTACCCGGAAGAACAAAATATGCACAAATCCTCTCTTCTTAAACTTAAAACTCCTTCATCCTCTCGCAATCAATTCGGATGAAACACGAAAAAGCCGCTTCGAAAAAACTAATTTATTTTTCGCTCTCTTTCGTATTAATCATCTATTTTCGCCCACCCCTAGGCGGCTATTATTTCGAGTGGCTCTTCTGGCATTGAGGCTGTTTCCGCACAGCCAGCCGGAGACCAATTCACTTGCACGCAAATCGATAATAAAGTGAGATATTTCGCGTTCGCAATATATTTCGTACCGACACATAAGGCTGCATACAACGTAAAATTCAGCTTGTTCTGATACCGAAATATTACTCGCCTGGAATATTGTCATACTCAATACATCTGTCCAGGCAGATCGATGGTTTTTTGAAAACAGAATTTGATTAACAGATTTTAACTTCGATCGATAGAAAAAAAAAATTTAAATGCCTCTAACTTTACTTACTTACTTACTAGATTTTGCCCGCGGCTTCGCTTACCTATGTCCATTCTGAAGGTCCATTTTAAATATTGGTCAAAGAATTTTTTAAATCGTATGAGAATTTTCGGAGATTACCTCCTATATCCAAACTTACAAACTTTACCTCTTTATAATATTATTAGTGTAGATAAAAATGTTTTAGACGTAACGTGATCAAAGTAAGGTTTGGAAAGAATATATTTTATTCATTGATTATGATATATCTATGTCGATAGCGTTTTACTTTTTTGTTTCAATTCGTAGTTTTGCAATAAACATTATTAAACCCGAACTTTCGCTTTCGCTAAAAATTTCCGTGTAATGCATACTTAACCATATAACCATAACCCGGAAAAACAGCGTGTCGTTATATTGCTTGCGCTCGTGGAATTTGCATCGTGCTTGCTTACCTTGTATAGGGCCTTAAGCCTTGGACCAGGATTCAAATGTCGCGGGACCATTTCCGCCACTTATACGAGGTGAATTGGAACATTTGGAACATTTTTTTTTTTTTATGGAAACTGACACGTTTGGCTACATCACCTACAACGTCCGTGATGTCAGCCCATAATACCGGGTGAACTAGGTGCCATGTCAGTGCTTCCCCCTTTGATCGTGCCGGCTACACTGAACTGGTCGGAAAACACAAACTATTTACATAGCCGTTTAGACCGACGTTTCATTCAGTGCGGTGGTACCAACCCGGGCGGGTTAAACCCTACCACCAATTAAGATTAGGAGGGAAGGGACCTACAGTTTTACGAGGAATCCGAACCTCGGTCAGCCTCCAACGGTCAGCGGTCACCCATCCAAGTACTGACCGCACCCAGCGTTGCTTAACATTCAATAGCGACAGTTGACTGTCTGCACCACTGAGCTATCGAGGCTGACAAAAGTACATACCGCGGAACTTGGTCTCTGAACACACCAGTAGAATTTGCAATGTACCATGCAATGCAAGAATTTGCCGTACACATGTAAGATAACAGACATTGCAATTGTAACAAATTCCGATAGTTTGAACGTCTTGTGCGTACGAACCGTACCTTTGCCGCGCTCGGTACGAGCGTTGTCGTATGAGTCGTGCATTAATTTGTCTATTTTTTGGACGAAGTCAAAGAGGCGAAACCAATGCGAGCTGGAGGTTCGTATTGAATGCGTTCAGACTGATGTAACACGCGTAGAATGTTACACTGCATGTTACATTGCAAACGTCTGTACGTGGCATAAATGCCGCGCTATGTTGCACGCTACGTTCGCACAACGTTGCACGCGGCACGTACTCTCACGTTGCGCGGAAAGTTGCGAGGGTACTTGCTTCTTAGTGAATCTAAGGCTTTATATCGAGTAAAAGAGGTATTTCTAAATGTAAATGACGCCACTAAATCGCAAAGTAGGTGGAGATAGCTATTAATTTTTATTTTCTTCTCAAATATTTAACAGTTCATCAGTTCATGAATGGAGTTTTCCCTTCCTAGTTCGTTCTTAGATATTTCTTCCAGTGGAACTTCGGGCGTTTGATACGTGTGTGCAGCGTAATATGTGTGAGCATTGGGAAATCATTTATAAATTTTACTCGAAATTGAAACTCGATTTTGGAATTTCTTTTTAGTGAATTTGTACTCCTTTTTCGCGCAGAACGAACTGCGTACCAGCAAACGTTTTCAACTCAAACTCTCCTATTGAGCTGTTAAATGCAAGCTTTGAACCTTTATAAGCCCATATAGCTATGTGAAAGGATTTGCATACACACTCGTACATTATGATAGTGCAGCCTTTCCCAATTATATTTTAATACGTAGCCCTTAGCGAATTTTCTGAGAGCCAAGTACTCCTGAGTAAAATGATTAAATGAGACAATTTTCATACGGTTGTTATTTTTACATAGATAATAACGTTGTATATCCATCGTATCAGTTATTTATTAGGTTTTAATATCTACTTAGTAATCACAATATAATACGAAAATCAACCATTGGGGTGTGAGATGAAAAGTGGAGATAATTTTTACTAGTAAGTGGGTTCCTTTCTCTTTAATTTCTGTGATTAAGCGCTCCCACACGTACCCCCGTACCCCTTCTCTTGAGCCTGCTTACCGCTGCCTGGGGGTATGCGTACCACTATTTGAGAACCTCTGTGATACTGGCGATCTGAAACCTTTTCTATTTCATGTTGAAATCTAAATTGTATTTTATTTTTATTTTTGATAATAATAATAACACTTTATTATGCACTATTTTGGTTAATTATAGCACGGCGTTTAATCATCGGTGGTGCCTATTTTCATAACATTCTGTCAACCAGTAGTAGTTTCTTTTAAGATGAGAAAATTAGATTTTTCTTAGCACTTTTGTATGAAGAAATTAAAGAAACAATAATAATTTATCAAAATTAACAGTTGTAGAAAAAAAGTTGGTCAGTTTCAGGAGTAAAGCCAGCGTCTTTCCGGTATTATTTATTACCACCTAAATGTAACACCGAACATAATTTTAATATAGAATTTAAAAATGTTTTTGAATATTTTTTTTTCAAAACTCAAATTGTATAGATGGAGTTGTAAAAAAAACCATCGAACATAAGTAAATATTCATTATCTTAGTTCAGAATTTCGTATCGAACAAATTATTCAAGATTAATCAATTAGGAACAGTAATAAATTTATTATGAAAGTAATTACTAACTGTGTCTACCCCGTCGTCTGCCCAAAGTAATCACACCCTTCAGGCTTCACTGTACCCTTCACTGTTTAAACGACATACAAGTTTAAACTGCCATAACTCGGCGCAACGACAAAAACCCACGTGACCTCAACAAAGCTTGGCGTAACTTCATTGTGGGCGTCAAGTGACCCAAGTTGAGGCGCCGCGCTGTAGTCGCGCGCGGCGACGACGACGCGAGACGGCGGCGGCGCGGCGGAGCGGGGGCGGCGCGGCGTCGCGTCATAACGTTACCGACAAAGTTTTTACGAGGTGGCGAAGATTCTTATAAAACTGTTACGGGAGCTTCGATCGTGGTATTTCCGATATTTTTCGGTTACTTGCGAAGCTTACAAACAATGTGGGCGATTATCGTCACTTGACACTTAAAATTCAAATACGTACATATATATGTATACGTACGTATTTTAGAGAAATAGGTGGGTACTTACTCCTAACATATTAGTGACAGTCAATATTATATGAAAAATTAAAATTAAATGTTGATGAAGAAAGTTAAAGGTACAGAGAGGAAATTTGTTTATTTACATTATTCTTAAATCTTTCCCTATCTTTTAGTCTTACGAGTATATAGGTGTATTATGATTTATGGTATTTGTGTTTATCTCTACGAATAAATACATTTCTTATTCGTGGGTTTAATTCTTTTTTATGGTTCCGTATCTTAAAAGTAAAAACGGAACCATTATAAGATCACTCCGGTGTCCGTCCGTCTGTTACAGAGGGTTTTCTCGAAAACTAAGTAACGTAGAAACTTGAAATTTGGCATAATGATAGATCTTGACGATCCCATCCTAGTTATAGGTATAGGCATTGGGTATGGGTACCATCAATGACTTAAAATGTTTTATTGCTTTAATCTTAATTGCTGTAGTATTTCAAAATAAAATAAAAAAATAAAAAAATTGAATAAAAACAAAATACGATGTCATAACACTCAGAACTCAGACCAAAAATAGCATTGTTAATCTTCAGAATCTTCAATACTGAATCTCAGCTTTCTTCTCCAGATACCAATGCCAGATACATGTTAGGTACATCGTTTATAATGCTAAGATGCTTACAGTGAAAGGTCACAGACTTATTGAATTCCGCGTACATACCAGCGGGAGAGGTGAATCTATTGAAAATCACAAACGGAACAGGAAACATTTTCCAGACTCTTCTCAGATCTGTTAAGATGGAGCGCGGCGGAATCACTGATGAAGGCTGTCAAACAACTGATTGCGTCTGTCTGTTCGACAGTAGCTCTTGTTCCGCTACGCTCTACGCTCGACGAGAAAGACAAAGTTTGCATTCCAATAATATTTGATGTAAGAAAAAGCGGAATTCTTTGTTCTGTGCATCGACACAAAAGTTCTGAGAAGCAAAATAATTCAGTAAGCACCACAGAACAGCGATCGGCGGCCGTCTCCCCCCTCTATCGGCTATCCACTGGCTAGATTCGTGATATTAGCGCATTTACACCATGCCCCTGCTGTTACTAGGCGTAATGCCATCTTACCTTGTCATAAAATGATTCGATGAATGAATGTAATGAAAATATAATTATGTAGGTACGTTGGTTCATAGAAAAATGTCCTCTGTTGGCAAGAAACATTCCATGATTTTATCTATTAATAGATAAAATTATTAACTGTGAGGAAGAAACTGAAATGGTATTTTCTTCCTACAGGTAGTCCTCGTTATTTATTTTGTAAAGGAAAGTTGCGGACTCAATATTTTCAATCGGAGGAAACTTTCGAACGGAAAGTTAATGAAGTAGTTCGAAGAGGTTTTCTTTGAAATTATTGAACGAATTAATACTAATAGTAAAAAATAAAAGTAATTTAGTGCTTTATCCATCTTTACAAACACATTCATTGTTTCTTCGTCGGAAAAAAATGTATGGTTCCATTTCCCTAAAGCTTTTGTTTCGCTATCTCTGTTGATTATATTTTTACGACATCCAAAGATCTGCCCCAAACACCGCCCCAAATGTGTGCAAATGACATTTCGTATAATGAAAGATACTCGCTTTTTATTTACGCCTCGGCCGAAATTTTCATTGTGGTTTTTTTTTGCTTAGCATGGAAATATATTTTAATATTAGACATTCATAATAAAATGCATTTTATTTTAAATTTTAACTACTTGCTGTTTTCATAGTCTTTTTCATGCAATTGCGAATACTTTGGTTCATAAACGTATTATTACCTAAACAAGGAACTATGTCGATTGTCGACGTTATAGCTGGTATCACGCAAGCTTAACTTCACTGAAATGAATTCACTGTAAAACCATCGAAAAAATATTATACGCAATGACTTGCTCTATGCCATTGAAATGGTGAAAAAAAGTATGATAAAGGGCTTAGCGCCCTACAGTACAGTGCATAGTAAAAATATCGACAATTCCGATAGAGTTCAAAGCCATTTATCTTAGTTTGCGGAAATAAAGGCCTTTGTATGTGCGCTGCACGCGCGATGCCCCGGTGAAGTTCATTGAAGCAGTGATTTCATATCTGGAGTGGTTTTGTTGGTGTGGCGTGAACAAGGAGACACACGTGAATAAGGCTATTATATTTAGGCCTCGAAATTTTAAAACTGCACTAATTATAGATACGACATCCCTTTCCAGGTTTCAATTTACATACAGAAAACGACATTTCGATTCTTCATCTAACTATGCACATCTCAATTAGTGCAAACCTCTAGCGACATTTCTTATCTTACATCAATTAAGTTCCCGAAAAAAGTTTTCATAAAGTTCCCTCTAAGTATTTTATTAATTTTATTTAAACAGACTAAATATATAATTATAATAATATAAGGTAATAATATTGTTTATTTATATATAGCTATTTTTATTACATACATAGGTAGGTACGTTTTAATTAAAATTATTTAATAATTATGTATTAACTGCTCCTAGTAGTGCGATATAAGTACCAGCAAGCGATGAGGCAAAGGAGTATGATTTATTACCGGATCGTGATATATTACGTATTAAAATTTTAAACATTTTTAATATCCCAGATCTATTGTGGAAAAGTTATCGGAAGGAAATATTCCTTTCACTATATACTATTTCATGTAATACTATGGGGCCATTTAAAATATATAAAGAGCTTTAGGAAAACATATTTTAATTAACTCCGAGTAGGTCTTCGGTCGAAGCTTCGGTCAATAAACATACCATAAAATTGTATACCTAGCTGTACCCGCGGCTCCGCTCGCGGTAAAGTCCTCTTAATAAGTTAGAAGCAGCCAGTTGATAGACATAGAGATACTGATAAAAGTATCTCAATTTATTAAAGTCGTTGATTAACAGAAAAGCTCATACATTTTAGATTAATTTCATTTATAAGATAAACACGGTCTCCGAACAGGTACACGCAACTCTCCGAAGTCAACAAACTGGCGAGGTAGATAACATTGACTGCCGCTTCATTTCGAATAAATACGAGTATTTGAACAACGAATTTTATCAAAGTTCGCTAATATGCCGACATCATAACAGATTAGCGAACTGTAAGCCGAGTTAGCTCGGGGCTGGAGTTTGGAGCGATATTTAACTTTGGATATCGGCAGGTCAGACTTCGGCCCGGGTCTGGTGTCTGATAAAAGCAAGCGTTAATTTTTGAATTAGTTAGGTATCAATAAATTGTAGGTGTGAAATTTTATTGTATATATTGTAAGATCCGTTTAATTTAAACCTGTTGTTATTACAAACATACGGATTATTCCAAATTCATTTTAATCTTACTGTTCGGGTTATGAAAACCCCAAATCTATATAAGCTGAAAAAATATCAGTGATTTTTTTTCTAGGACTGGTATTTTGTCACTCAGTCAGTCAATCAGTGTATGCGTCCACCCCTGGACATACGCCTCTTCAATTTTCCTCCAGTCCCCCCGGCGGTTTGGAACGCCTGCTTTCCGCCGACGTACTTGGTATCGGACTTGCGGATGGTCTTCCCAAACTCTGTTTTATTCTCCGTTATTTTGTGGTGGTAAAGAAATCCGGTCTAACCTGGACACTTTGTGGATAACCTTGTGGCCGTTGCTTCGCTAGAAACTTTTGATCATATTCCATAAAAAAAAAAAACGGAATCAATACTGTTTAACACACAAAATATGAAACGTAGATATAAGCGAATAACTATTTGTTTTTGATGAAACTGCGACATGGTTGGCGATACTCGGTACAGTACAGACAGAGCTCACATCGCCTCCCTTAGAGGACTATTTTTAGCATATTATAGTTTTTAAGTCTTTAGTTTTTAATCAGTTATATGTTTTGTAGGTTAATATCATAGACATATTAACTAAAATATTTGTCGATGGCTTATATTGTTAGATTTTTTTTTATTTGTTTCTAACTAAATTTATTATTAGATTTGACTTCGTTATATTAAAATTAATAAAATTATTGCGACTTTTGCGGCAAAGGATTAGCCTGGCAATCCAGAGGAGAAACGCGGCCGTCATCCTGAGCACTATCCTGGGGGCAAATCGGGTTTATTTATTTAGATTCTAGGATCATTTTATAAATTTTTTTATTTTAGTATTTATTTTTGTTTAGTTATTATTTTTGAAGATAGTTTTAATAATTGCACATTGTTAACTGTTTAATTTAGGTTTAGATCTTGTAGAAATTACTGATAAAAAAAATTTTATTGAAATAAGTATAATCGAACATACATAGGTACCTAAATACGAAACATGCATACACCAAATAAAAATAATAGGTATTTCTAAAATTCTCGGCTTCACGCGCTATTATTCTTTTTGTTTTTTCTGTATACAATTGTAAATATCTATTGCTTTTCTGTATTTTTTTTCGTGTATAATTAAAAAAAAACTTGGCATTGTTTTTAAGCACTAAATAATTTATATCTACATATCTATTTATCTCTATTTTATAAAATAAATGAAATATTATAAAAGTTTTAGCCCCCTGCGTACTTGATGTGTTTATGAAAAAAAAAAAACAAAAATCATATTTCTATAACAGTTTGATTAAGAAGTTCAGAGCACACGGCCTAGGGAGCGAGTGCCGTCTCCGCCATCGCGTCGCCTGCCCATCCCAGACGCCTCCGCCGCCTCCGCCGCCGCCGCCGCTACCCCGAGCGCTAGCAAGTCTCCACCGCTGAATTTGTTCGCGAAGTAAATATTTGTATTAGACTTCGTTAGCGCAGTAATGAATATGTTTACACGAATGTAAACACGGAATCGAGCCAGACATGTGTGTGCCGTGCCTACAATTTATACTTAAAAGTGAAGTAATCACATTATCTCACCGAAATGACTAATATTTTATAATTATTATAATATCAATTTAATTATAATAATTACCGCAATTCCGAATAATACTGTAGACAAAAATAGACAAAAGGTGGACGTTTTGCCTACGGACACTTCCTACAAGTCATGTCTGGGATAGTGGGTAAGTGTGATGGATAGTTGTGAAGTATTCTGATAAAAATATAAATACATATACCTACTTACATATTAATAACTAGCAAATAATTACGTCCAATACATACATACTACAAATTCACATTAAAATGGCTCAACAAAAATACAACACGTTCGAATATAGAACACGAGGCGGTCATCATTATGGAAGCATATTTCGCAAGTGTGGCTGGCACTGCGGGTAGGGGCTGCGGTCCGCGTGCGCGCGAGAGCGCGGTGCGAACCTGGGCGGGCGGCGGCGGCGCGCGGTGCGTGGGCGGCGGCGGCGGAGGCGGCACCGCAATGTCACTTCCTGTGCTACAGTAGCGGCGCGTAAATTGTGTAACCGAAGTCCATGCGCTGAGTATCGTTTTAGAAGACGAATAAAGCTGATTTGCAATTATGTATGTACCATTTATCGCGTCGTGCGTATTTAGCTGAATAGGTTTTAATTGAAATTGTATAAGTACACAGATAAATTGCGGGATTTGTGTTTTAATTTCACTAAACTAAAGGCGACTTATGTCTTTTCATTTTACTGTAACAATATTCACTTTCAGTCAGTATAACAATGTAGCTGAACGTTGCCACTAGATATTTTAAATTTGGAAAAATAATAAAAGCTTGGAAATATTAATTTTTCCAATAATAAAAAAAAAATCCAATTTGAAGTGTATTTTTTACCGACTACTTTGCATTTCTGTTCTATTTCGCCAGTTTTACTTTCGAAAACGCGCGCAAATTGCAACTAAAGCTCTGTTCTAAATTCCATAGAGTGCTTAAATGCGCTTAGATTTACCGCGCCGTACACGGGCGGTGTGCTGGATTCAAATGCGGCGACGCGGCGGGCCGAGTTATCTGTTTTCTGATTTCAGCACACGAACGCGAATGAACCTCACTTGGGGTTGTAAAATGCACGTTTTTATTACAGTTCAACACGCCCGGGCACGCCGCCCGCGCCGCCTGCGCCGCCCGCGCCCGGGCGGTCGGTACGTCCGGTTTTTGGGAGGAATATCCGGTTGCACGGACGTGTGATTCTTCACGCTCGCGGCTCGCCGGGCGTGAATTTCCCAGCTCTATTTAGTTAGGCTCGTGTTTGTCTTGCGGTGCAATATTAGCGTCGCGGTCGCTGCTTTATTTCATAGTATACATACGTTATGTATGTGTATAATTAAGGTTTCAGTGATTTGTTAAATCAAATTTTACTTTTGGAGTTTTAGTATATGGACTATTTAAAGCTTAACTTCAAACACTAATCGCCCAATAAAAATATTAAAATTTTAAATTTATCTCTCGTGCAATCCGAAGGGAAGTCTCCAGTATCGCTCCTTCTCGGAAGTGATACTGATTACTGACTGGTCGGAGCATATGTGCTCTTGCCCCTCAGGCTCAGCCGTTCATGCCGGATAGCATAAAAAGAATATATTACGTGTGTATATTTAAAAATAGAAAGCACGTACAGGTAATTGCTCAATTTATCGTGGTACCTGCCCGACTCGTTCCTTACAAAGGTTTCCTTGAATTTAATGTGGATAATATTTTAAAATAGTATTATTCTTTGTTTCAGTGGAAGTCGAGATGGGGCGTGGTCACCAAGTTATCTCCAGCAGCAGGTGAGTTAATTTTATTCTTGCAGGAAGACCATTCATATTGGTATGACGTGCAATATGTTGAGAACGTGCGAACATAGTCTATGTTGGAACATTTATTTCAATAGACATTTCGCATCTACTATCTAGCTAAACCAAACGTCAAAGAAAATGTTCACAAAAAAAAAATTAATATAAACAACATGGCACAACATGACACCACACTGAGTGGTTTCGCGCAAGGAGAGATTATTTTGGCTCTATCGGCCGCACCATTGGTTCCTCGGTACAGCCACCCATGTTGGTTATATAAAAAACTACAATCCAGCATCCCCTGTAAGGACGTGCGGCGTCGCCGCAGCGCATTTCCGTTCCGTATAAAACTTTATGACATCGTTGCCTAAGGCTAGGGATAAAATATTAATAATACTGCCCTGTGTGGCAATGTACATAACTACATTATACGTGGGGCACACTAAAAGTTTCCGGAATTAATAGGAATAAAATACTATTAAAGGTCAAAAATGAATTTATTGTTTCTCAAAATATTCTCCCTTTGCGTAAATGCACTTTTTCATACGATTAAACCAATTTTGAAAACTTTTGTGGCATTCCTCCGTGGTGACCTCAGAAACGTGTTTTTCATATTCTTCGACAGCCTCTTCTGGTGATGAAAATCGTTGACCGCGTAATTGGTTCTTAATTTTTGGGAACAGAAAAAAGTCACAAGGTGCCGTCACCTGTTACTATGTCCCACACCAAATTTGAAGCGCCTTTGTTGAATCTGGTAAGCATGGCATTGCACCAAGGGACGCGGTGCGTTTTTTGAGCCTCGGTCAAATTGAGTGGGATCCACCGCGAGCACAGCTTTCTCACACCCAAATGTTTGTGTAGGATTGATTGTATTTGACTCATGCCTATGTCTAAGGATGTCCGAATCTCATGGTAGGTCACATGCCTGTCTGTTTCGATCATACGGCGCACAGCATCGATGTTTTTGTTGTTCACAGCGGTGGACGGCCGACCATCGCGAGATTCGTCTCTGAGATTGACACGACCGCGCTTGAATTCAGCAAACCAGCAATAAATAGTCGTCTTGCATGGTGCTTCATCGTCAAAAGCAGATTGAAGCCGAGCGAGGCTCTGATGAGCTGTCAAATTACACTTAAAATCGTAGAAAATCATACTACGAAAATTTTCCCGGGTTAAATCCATGTTAATGTAGACACGCAATTTTTAAAATGGCGCCACAATGTAAAAACAATTGACAGTCAGATGAAACAAACTGCATTCTACAGCCAAAGAGTTCCATTTTCAAATGTTGTAATTACTTTTTAAATATTGTTTATGTAAGTGGCCAATTCCGGAAACTTTTAGTGTGCCCTATGTATACCTCTAAGTCTCTTATGTAGTGTAAAGTCGGGTCTTTAAAACTGAAATTTTAAAATGTGTATTATTTTGGAAAAGGTAATAAGTTTGTAGAAGTTTCAGGTTTTCGTAGCGAAAGTAAAAACAGCAATAATAGCGTCCTAGTCGCGTAGTGAAGAGAACACACATAGTCAAGAGATATTTCTTTCCTGTAATTTTCTCTCTCTAAAAATTCTCCCGTGTGATGCCCCCCGGCTAGGTGGACAGACGACCTAAAAAGGGAGCCGGGAGTAGATGGATCAGAAGAGCGGAAGACCGCGTTTGCCGGCGAGCCTTGAGAGAGGCCTATGTCCAGCAGTTACGGGCTAATGATGATGACGATAAAAAAAACTCTCGTGTGCATAAATCACAACAAAAATACTAGTGCAAAGAATATTATGTGTTCTGCAACGTGAAGATATTATGTATATTTAGTTACTAAAATTTAATGGAGAAATAATATTTAATTTACTTTAAATTTTTTAAACCTAAACATATATCAATATGCCTCATCTCGAACTTTAAGTACATGCATACAATCTGTATTTTAAATAGGTAATATTTTAATATCGAGAGCGGGCGCACCTCGAGCTCGACATAAATCGTGAGTGCTTTATGATTTATCGACCAGATATAACCGACTTTTAGACATTAAAAACATAAGCTACTGAGAGTGCCATTAAAAATGTTATGAAAAATATTTAAGGTTATAATTTACGTAGCCGTTTCCACGCTATTATAAGGTCGTTAAGCCTCGTTCTTTCGGTAGGAAATTGCCTTGTTTAATTTGGTGTGTATCGGCCTTCGTGATTATTGCCGCGATAGCCTTTGTTGTAAATTTGAAGGTGCGTTGTGGAATAATTTCGCTATTGAAATAATGGCGGCGGAAAGCGTTCGCTATTTGAAATTTAAATTAAATCATCAACGGGTCGCACCTTACGTGAGTTTCGAGTGGATTAGGCGAGCTCGGACATAAGCCGCGTTTAGTAAGCATTAGGTACCGCAACGCGGATAAGCGAAGGTGTTTATGTACGTTACTTTTTGCATTACTAACGAATAAATCAATCAGTGTAAATTGTATGCTCGACTTGGCGGGGGCACACCGTGCCCCCAGATTCAGTATTTCATTTAATTTTAGTGAAATGTATTTGAACCTTCTGTATAATAAATTAAGGTTTTACCAACAGTAATAAACAAGATATTTCCCTTTTGTAATATATTTATTAATATCGAGATAGAAGTACCTCTTGAATGAGAATGAGAGAATGAGATGTCGGTCGAAGCGGCTATGTAAATAATTTCTTCTTTTTCGTTCAGTTCAGTGTACCCGGCACGACAGAAGCACTGGCATGGCACCTAGTTCACCAAAGGCTGACATCATAGATGTTGTAGGTGATGTATCTAACCTTGGTAGTTTCCATAAAAAACCTAATAAAGTTTACTAATAAGCACTTGGTAAAATTATTCTCAGCTAAAAACTTAAAACTTTTTTTTTTGACACTTAAACGTTTTGTCTCTCCTCCGATGACTCGGAACCAGCGCGCCACTGTACGCCATGTGATCACCTCTCTCGCCTACACTCACAAACCTCACGACACGACTAGATCTAGTGGAACTACACAAGCTCATATAAATGCTGCAGTCACAGGAGCTTATATAATGGTGCTACGATCGGCGAACCGTACCTACCGTAATTCTCCAAGTTATCACAATAACTACACAAACAGTTGCCCGGATTGCATCGACACGGGCGAAAGCCCAGTGGTGCACTCGGGACATCTATTAAATGTGGTTTTGTTTTCTATGTCTACTCTTCTCCTTTTTATTTTCTAAACATTTTGTGACACTAACCTAGACTTAAGAAAATGAAATTGTACTAACGTTCTCAACAATAAAAAAAATTTGGAATTCGGAATTTGGATTGCATCTTGGACAAGTGAAATTACCCACAACCGTCCCTGTCTGAGCCGAGTAAAATATCCCACTGCTCCGCCACATGTCGGCTGAATTCCGGCAATTTGCATTTAATACTCGTATTTATGCGATGTAAATTCAGCGTGGACACTTGCCAACAGTGATACGTTGCGCGAAAATGCAGGGACTTGCCAATTCTAGTACTCTGTGCGGAGGTTAGAGGTTGAATAGTGGAGGCGTTCGTGGAGAATGCCGCGACGCGCATGTTTTGACGCGACAGGAAGTGTACGCAGTAGGTACCTACTTTAGCAGATACCTACTTATATGTATTTGAAAGTGTGTAAAGTGACATTATCACATTAAAATTAGTCTTTTTTTACAGAAAATAAAGGTAACAAAAATACGTCCCGCCCAGGATTACAACCAAGACGTTGGCTTTGGCGTTGGCGGCTAGACCTCTTGACACTAGTCGCCAACGTGTTGCAGATTTCGCTACCGGGTTGTGACGTACCCTCTGTAAATCAACAATTGCATCTATGATAGCTGAGCAATGCATAAGAATATGTAATATATATAATATATCATAGGAAACAGATACTTCTCTCGATGTTACTAAGGCCACTGATTTCCTATAGAACAATATGTGTAACTGTCTCTAGTTATTTTATTAGTTCATCATGAAATTCTAATTTCTGTAATGTGTAATTACTAAATAATGTTTATAAATAAAATTATATTCTATTCTATCTTTTATAGTGTGTCACGCAAGCTACTGCGTTCTGACATCTTGCCATCGATACCAAAGTGAATATTATGCTGACGACGCGGTGGCGAAATTTGGTAACGCGTTGGCGGCTTGTACCAGAGGTCCAGTTTCGAATCCTGGTCGGGACATATTTTTTACCCACTTTATTTTCGGCTGTACATCTGTCAAATGAAGAATTAAAAAGCGAGTTATGTATGTTTAGTATTAAAATACAACCATAAACTATTAGGCTCTATTCTTTGCATAGTCTTAATTTCAATATCACATTAATTTCATTCTCATTCTGTAATGACAAATTGTTTTTTTTTTTTAATAAGTCCATACAAAATTAATTTAGAATCAATGCTTAGCACCTTTTGATGAAATATTCTATATTGAAATGTTTCAATAAATACGTCGTTCTGTATTGAATGATGATCTGTGATGATGCTTTTCTTTTGACGACATAGAAAGAAGGTCACTGTGCGATTACAACGATGACGTAAGTACACCGGGTAACAATTTCATATACTATTTAAATTAATTGCATCAGTGTACAAAATTGCTAGTATAAATTAGGTCAAATTGTATCCTTACCCACTTGCAAGATAGTAAAATGATTCGACGCTGAGACACGATGAGCGCTAGCCAGCGACCCAAGTTACCATAAAATTAGACGCTACAAGCCAAGTTAGGGATGGGAAAAATTAACCGATTTATTTATTTCAAATATGTTTTTTTATAGTTTCACTAACAAGTGAAACTATAAAAAAAACTAATCATTTTAATAATTGATTAACAAATCAAGTCAAATTCTATTCTACATCAAATTACCATGTATTTAATGATTTACCCAAAACTCTGATAAAGAACTGTTGTTTTATTGCAACGACAAATCCTTTTTGCGGCAGCGGTAGTAGCAGGAAATGGCTACAGAACCCTCTGTTCCTTTTCGAAAATTTAAAGCGCTTTTCGAAATTTATGGTTTCTTAATTTCGACGATTGACATCTCCGGCACAATAAAAAGAGTGTTTCTGAGTGTTTCAAGTATCTGAACACTTGAGAGTAGTTTCGAGAGGAGGGGTGAAATTGGTTGTGTTGCCACCAATGCCAATGTTCATATACCTGATAATGCACTAACTGCCATATAAATATATATTATTAACACCTTATTACAATAATATTATTATGTAAACACTTTAAAAAAAAAAAAAAACCGAGTGTAAGCAAACTAATAACTAAATTTAAAAAAAAGGACCTCCATAGGGACTGTGACCGCAGTCCCAAGGACCAAAGCAGCGTGCCCCCGCTGAATGGCTATCGAATGACATGAATTATTGATCTAATGTTCAAATTTTGGTTCGATTTTTGAAGCGGAGCTTTTAGCGCACGTTTGGAATGGGTACAGGGTACCTAACCCAGAAAAAGTGAAACGTCATTTAGTGCTCCTCATTGGCTGGACCCTGAGCGTCATCTATGAGAGACTTTGGAAGTCGAACAATTGTATGTATAAGTTGAAAGTAATATCGCATAGATGGCGCTATCCCGATCGAAAATATATTGGATATTAAATACAAAGCTTAAGAAGCTTCGCTTCCGTCGAGTGTCCCAAGGCACCTCACCTTTTTTCCTTATTTAATTTTGGATGTCGATATCGAAGTGTGCATGCATCTCTCCGATTCCCAGCCCACACCCCCAGTGCAGCGCTGCGGGCCGCGCGCGCCGCGCGCGCCGCGTCACGGCGGCAGCACAGTAGAACGCTGAGCGGGGCGTTGCATGATGTGCAATAATAACGTAGCGGGACTTTTTAATTTGTTTCCCTTATTTATTGCCGCGCCAGGGGTAAAGTTTAGGCGTCTAGCAACACCGACCTCCTCCGGAGATACCCCGCCGCCCCGGTGCATCAGCTGTGATTTGTTGCGTCTTTTTTTAGCATTTTTCATGGGTCAGTTGGTTAGGGCGAGTTAATTGCTGTTTTCACTGCATAAACGTTCAGAACGTGTTAGTGAGAAATAACAATTATTATGTTACATTACTGGAACAGTTTTTGTATGAAATCTGACATTTGTCCGTCTTCACCACCTCCGGCTACAATGCAGTTGACAGTTAACTCCCGTTAAGTATACGAGAAACGTCACTTTTAAAATATTTTTTTTGAGCAGTTGTCAAAATCTATATGGAAATGTAATAAAAATTGTATACTAAAATATTATGTTAATTCCATATCTATCGATCACACTCTTCAAAATGCTACCTACTTCGTAAATAGTGCAACGTTTGATTAATGTTTTCAGGTACGTGGCTTTGGCTGATCCTAGTGCTTTCGATGTATGTAAAAACCGACCAAGTGCGAGTCAAACTCGCGCACCGAGGGTTCCGTATCGCCATGCCATGGTGAGCAACACACACGCCATCTATGGCGTGTTTATGAAATGCTTCATGTTAGTTAAAATTCATGATTAGTTAAAATGCTTCATACTCCTTTCGGTAGATGGCGCGCGCGCATACACTTTTTAGTTTCTTCTATGGGAACCCCCGTGAATTTTTTATTTCTTATTTTTATTATTTGTTGCTATATCGGCCATAATAACACATATTCTGTGAAAAATTCAACGGGCTACCTATTACGGTTCAAGAGATACAGCCCTCGGACAGACAGACAGACGGCGTAGGCTTAGTAATAGGGTCCCGTACCGGATACGGAACCCTAAAAACCATCCATTGGAGCATTCTCGAAGGAACAGCACGACAAAATATATCCAACGTCGGCTACACGTAAAAAATCTGTACCGCCTGTTACACGAAGCGCAACTGATTCGTGTCCCACGACATCAGCCGCATTTCGCAATTGTCCGAACTTAGAAATCCACTTAAAACTAGAGGTTACTCTATTATGCACCCCGGCGGTACTGGTTAATAAAGTTACCGTGTCTGGTTTAGCGACAGCAGCGGGCTTTTCTTGGGGAGCCAAATGTATTGCTACTACGCGACAAGTTCTTATGTCGACGTTGCACCTGAAAAGAAGCCTTTTAACATATAACATTTATACAACGCCCCTTTCGATAGTTATTTTAATGTTTGTTAGGTAGGTTTTAATTCTTTAGTTATTTGTATTACTTTTTTATATTTGATTAATTAAAGTACGTTTTGTATAAAAAAAAAACATTTATTTAATATTTAACATTTTATTGCGATTACGAACATTGCATGCTGTGTATGAGCTTTTGAGGATGATGGGATATGATTTGGGACGATCATGATTTAAGAAAGGTATAATTTTTTAACTGATTTCAAAACAAGGGGAATGCTTTGCGCCAGAAGGCGCCAGGCACCATATCACCGAAGTTAGAAAGAAAATCTTCAATTCCCATCGAGTGGGATAACATTGTCAAGAGCTTGAAAAGGGGATTTAAAAAATAAATTACTGAAAATAATAAAAACATAAAACCCGACTACAGAAAACTTTTTCAATTCGGCTGTTTAAAAAAAAATATAAATGTTACGCGATGAACAGTCATTTTTGAACAGACTCATGTTTATATATATGTTTAAAGTAATGGTAAGTAAGTGTACAACAATCTAGGCCTAACGTTTGTATTTAATTTTTAATTAGGAATGAATATTTTTATTTTATAATAGGATATTTTTGTTTCAGAATCATGTTTGTTTGAATCATGTAGAAACTTTTCTTCTTACATGATTTAGGTATTCCTTTAATTTTATTTTTACCCAAATACGGCGAAGCTTAAGGGAGAATTATGATTTTGAGTGCATATGTATGTGTGTGTGTCTGTGTGTCGGGCCTGTAGATGAAATTACAACAGACGCAGACGCTACAGCATTTTCGAGCAATTTTCTTTGTGGTTCGTTTTCGTAGTCGGGTTTTATAAAAAATATTTTTTTACGATGTTCCTTCATAGTTACCCTTCAATACACTCATGTCCAGGCACTGTAAACCAAGAACTGATTTAAATAATTTCTCTATTCTAATTACAGAATATGCCAAATATTTCCCAAAAGTGGCATAGCGATTGAGCGCATAGGTAACTGCTGCAAGAAAACAAATAGAAGCAAAGTTATTGAGCATGAAACGAGATTCTGCAGCAGCGAAACGAACTGGATGGTCGTTAAGGCGTTTGTTGTATACTCGCGAACAAATCAAAAGTGCAGAACTGCTATCAACATTCAACTGAAAATTATGTATTTGTATCAAGTTCTTGCGCACGGCTTCGCTCCCTTATACATTTAAGCATATTAGATTACGAACCATCGATAGCAGGGACAGTGTGAAATATCTTCACATTAAAGCAAAGAACTGAATTAATTTAAGAGCAGAACAAATTGTTAAAGAAAACGTTTCAGCCCGTACGTACCAGATATCTCAAGCTGGGCTCGAACTCACAGCATTTGGATTACATGTCCATTGCTCTTTCATATTATTTGCTGTGAATCCGTCCATTTACATGATTTTCTAAATAATTTTGCTCTTTCAGGTTATCACTCTGTTCATAAGTTACCTACATTTAAAATGTTGTGATAAATAAAAGATCCACGGAATTTTTCCTTTTCATAAAGGGGTCTACATATTTTTTATAATATTTCATAATCTCTAGAGATTGAAAACGAATGGAACTTTAAGGACGAGTTATTCCTAATAAATTTCTTTGCATTAAAATTTCTAAAGCTGGGGTAGCGAGTACGGACATAATAACATTGTAAATTCCGCTGCAATATTATTTGCATACATATAGAGGGAATAAATTATCGATGCATATTTGTAGACAGCAAGGGTAGGCTCCCCGCCAGCCATGGCAAACTCTACATGCTGCTCAAAAAATATAACAGTTGATAGTAAACATTAACAGTTTTGTTTTCTCATGGGCCTCTTTTTTGTTGAAAAAATATAAGAAATTTGTTCGGAAAATATAAATAAATTATTGAAATTATTATATGTATTGCTGAAATGATATTTTATTGTCATTATTTATTTTAATATACACCACATAAGTTTAATTTTTAGTCACAATTTTTGGACACATACATAACTAAAAATATATATTTTTTAATAAATTGGCGTCTTAACGATTGCCATTTTAATATCTGGCAATTAAGTGTCCCTTTCCGGCGACAGTCTAAGAGGGAGTCTAAAATTTACAGTTTTAAGTTTAAGGTTAATTCACCATTGTATATATACATACCGAAGCTCACTTATTTTCTGCGCTAAAGTTCAACAGATGTATGTACGCCTGCCCTCATTAGTTCGGTAATAAGTCCCTCACTAAGTCAGTTTGAGGTTTCGTGCTTCGAAGATGCAGTTTCTGCATGGAAGATGCCTTGTACCGACGAACAACACCGTGTCCAAGCCAAGCTGTATCCAGTCCAAGTGGCACATTCCGATAGTGAAAATAAAATGACATTCTCCTTGAAAATTCTGATGAAATTAATCGTTCATGTATTTTGGCAATTTCAGAAAAATAATTTCGAGCATTACTTCGAGTCACCTAGGAACATTATGAGATCAGAAAATCACCAATATTTCCGTATCACTTCGTTTAGGCCTAAACATTTTTAAAATCATAATTATTGTGCATGTGGGTCTCCAGTCCAGTAGACATTTAAGTATAGATTTTATGGTTAGCACGATCTATCATATCAAAAGCACAAGCGCAGAAAACTCCAGGCATCTAGCTAAGAATAAACCATAGCCAAGAATTAAAAACCTGCATAAAATTGCTAATAGGAAGCCGTTTGTGCTGATAACCAGAATAAAAACAGCCTGTACTAAGTCCTCGACTACACTGTTTACGTATGTTATTATAATGGGGACTAAAATGTAAGAGGGTTATCTTACTATTGAAGACAAAGGAATTTTCTTCTTAAATTATTTAGTGTCCGCCATTTTTTTTTTTTAGAATTAAGGCCTTTCGTTTTTATGTACATACTGGGATTAGATTTTCGAACATCCTGAGCAAAGAAAATTAAGTTTATATTAGAAAATAGTTTTAAATTGTGATGTATAGGTAAGCAGAGACCGCACCTAGCGGCATCTGAGCAAAGCGGCACGGCCCGACACTAATTTGTTCATATCATACATACCTGCCGCTTACTTCATACACAAAGAATGTTTGTGCCGGGCCGTGCCCCGTGCCTCCCCGCTCCGCTGCAGTGCAGTGCCGTATGTGCCGTGACACCACAATTCTTTATTCTCAGTCCTTATCAAAATTTGAACGCCGCCGTAAACGTTTGTTGTGATAGGCATAATTTTATTTTTAACAATAATATTTTAATGCTTCCAACATCTTGTTTTTCTCTGATTGAAAGGCTATTTTTAATTCATTTTTGTATACATACCATTATTTTGTATACATACTATACATTTATTTTTTCGATAATTACTTAATTCTAATCACTATAATATTGTATTCGAAAGCCTACTTATGTAACTAATATACATTATGATGGCACATTACATACTTATTACCTACTTACTAAACAATCTAATCGACAAACTAAAACTGTTGAGATTTAAGGAATTATAATTTGAAACGAATAAAAATATTACATACATACTAAGCATTTACATTACATTATACATAACTCACGCTTTTGTATCCCGACAATCAGGGTAAGCAGAGTAATCGGTGTTGTGCTATAAGTTCATACATACATACATACATACACATACATAACGTCACGCCTGCCTGCCTCCCAGTGGGGCAGGCAAAGACAACGGACCCAACCCACGCAAAACCCAACCGCCACGCGCCACGATCCTGACACACTTTTGCCGCCTCTTCCACTCTCATAATGTTCTTCATACATGCTCGTCGGTTACGGGTACTACGCACCTGACCCTTTTCGAGCACATGCCCGATCTGGTCCAGGTATGTGCGTCTAGGGCGACCCTACCCGACTCTTCCACTAACATTCGCTCCATAGATTTATTTCATTAGTCTCCTATCATCCATTCTACCGACACACATACCTCTCCTATTCCACACATACTCCTCTTAACGCGCGCATTTCGACATCATTTATCCTGCTCTCATGCTTCGCCTGCCATACTCAACTTTCACTCCCATAAGTACTATGGTAAATTAAAGCACAACACCGACCACCACGCTTAGCACAGTATACGGACAAGATAACTATCAAGCAGCAAGTGAGGCACGAAGACCCACCTACTGCATGACAAGGTGGAAGGACCGCGCCAAGGTGAGAGGTGGCTAGCCTTTCGCCCTTTAGCGCGACATCTTGTCCTTATCCCTTAGTCGCATATTACGACATGATATTTGATATTTGATATATTTATTTATTAATTTTAAAAAACACAGAGTACATAGCATTGGCATCCTGCACTAGATAAATCTGTCTTGCAGGAGTGCATTCTTTAACAAATTATAATAATCATAAACATGCGCTCATTAAAATTTATCATGCAATTAGTTATTATATTAAAAAATAATGGAACACAAACAATTTATAAAATGAAAAGGTAATTAATGATTATTCCCATCTGATATAAACAAAAAAAAAATATACATTTAAAAATTTTTATATAACTACGTAAATTACTTAAATTCTAAATTTAAAATCTAAACATTGTGTAATCATTTCAAATATACAGTTGTGTAGAATTATTAAAATTAAAATAAAATATAATAATAAAAACAATGAATTTAAAATTTGATAATAAATAAATAAATAACATAAATAAATAACATGCACGGGGAGATATGCATTGGGGCTATTATTTTTAAGTACCGGCCCCACACGGTACTAAAAATATTACTTAGCATAAACAGAAATTACAACACAACTTTATAGTTTCACGAATTTAAAATATAAATTACTGCGGTAATTCCCTGTGCAAACTTCGATATAACAAAAGCCACGAGAAAAAAGTTATAAAATTCTGATTATTTCCTTAAGCTAGCGCAAACAGCGCTACGAGGAATTTAAACTTATCAAGGAGTTCAGTGCTAGGTCGCTGGTGCGTTCACACACAGCGATCCATTACTTTCACTGTACTCACGAGAAAGCATTTACATATATAATAGATTGCTAACTTACTTTGTACTTTCTCATGATTTAGTTAACTTGCTCAGAACCACCCCTTTATTACTTACTATTACTATACTTCATCTTTCTCATCTAACAACCGAAAGGTACGAAAGAAATATAAGTAAGTACTTACGAAAAATCAGGCGCGAGTTTTCCTCACGCACGTAGGTGCGCTATACCATAAATGTAAAAAAAAAAAAACATGTCCGCCCTACTTTTGCCTGTCTGCAATGCTTAACCTGGGGCGCTATTATTTAGTAGCGTAAAATTTACTAATTGATTCTTAGTACGTTTCTTGAATGGGGACCCCTTATTGTTTTACTTTTTGCTTTATTTATTACTTGTTGGCATATACGCCATAATAACACATAGGTATTCATATATATAATATCACATAGGTATAGGATGCTGCTCTGCGGAACTAGCCATCCCTTATTCCCTGACACCCGTCCTATCTCCGCATGACTCGTCGCAGAGAGACTCAGCACCCTTTTGTTGTTGACATGGCTTTTGAGAACCCATCGGTTCTCTAAATCGTTTCTTTGTCGCACCGCTAGAGTGTGGAACTGTCTTCCGGCGAGTGTATTTCCTGAATCCTTTAACCTGGGTGTCTTCAAGCGTCGTATTAACGGGCTAGACAGCCTAGCAACAGTCCGCAAATCTGCTGGCATAGCACCTAATTGAGCGTGGTTTCGCGAGGAGAGGTGATTTTGGCTCTGTCGACTGCACCATTGGTCTCTCGGCACAGCCACCCATGCTGGTTTACATTAAAAAAATCATATTTGCTCGAACAGAATGAGTGCACCGTACCACCGAGTAACGTATCAGCTAAATAAATAACAATTGAAGTATGTATACTTGCGAAGTGATTTCATTTCTGCCCACTGCACTCCCACCACCCCTTCGCCCCACCCGCCTGCGCCCCCTATGCCCCCGTGAGTCGCATGCGGCTTCCCGTTGCAATGTTATTGCGTACCTAATCGATAGCAACCCGATTATGTCCTACTCTAAGGCATTACTTGACTACTTTGACGACGAAACAGTACACTTTTTAGTTAAAAACCGACTTCAACCTTTGAACATAAAAATCCTTTCCAACATAAAAATAATCATTGAAATCGGATGGCGTGGTATAGAATTATACGCCTATTTGTCATGCACGTGCTTATGCAAATTTAAGAGTTTGATGATTTTCTCGTGGATCCTATCATAAGAACTTGAGTAAATGTATTTAGGATCCCTATTACTGCTAAATGGTACCCCATTTCTACTAATAAAATAATGTCCAAGTGGTAAAGAATTATCGCTTAAGATACATAAAAAAAAAACAAAAAAGATTCCGACGAATTGAGAACCTCCGTTTTTTTTAAGTCCATTAAAAACAACTCATATATTTTATCTATACGTAGGTAACATTTTAGTCTTCCTCAGTCATTTTAGCCAGTAATATTTTTGAAAATAATTTATAATTTATGTAATACAAACATTTATTGATTTATTTAAAATTATTGTGGCCACACTTACTATTAGAAGTTTATCTTTGTATGGGTTATTTACTTATATGTAATGTAGGTAAGGTACATTGAAAATATTGAAAAACGTTAACTTTATTCAGACAGACAGATTTCTGTACCATGATTCCTTAAATTAAGGTATCTCACAAATAACTTACACAGCTGATGCGAGTACGTCCTCTTAGTTAATTCGGTCGGTTGGTTTTCTGCCAACTAGTTATGTATCGAGGCACTTATCTACTGAATACCTCTTCCTTAGGGCTCGATCTGGCCAAAGAGGTCTGTTTGAAGTCAGTGCAGGCTTCAGAGGCAGCTTCGCTCGAGGTAAGCCAACCGGAAGCTAAGCGGTCGCGTAAAGCGAACAAATCTTCAGAAATCCGTGGTAGGTAACCGAACAAATAAAAAATGGTAGAAGTGGCCTCAACTTGCGAGCAAGTAAAAAGTTAATAAATTGTGTGCACAAAGACAAAACTAGAATTGCATGTTTTAAAATTGTAAGATTTATGTTAAACGTCAGAGTTACACAAATGTAATACATCAATAGTGTGGTTTGAGCAAACAATATCACACATGAAACAGTCACAAGGTTAGTTTAGGTGATAGTGTGCAACAAATTGATCTCGCGGTTACACTGTACTTTTTCACGTCAGTGTACGTTACCACGTGATGAGTGATGCATTTTTTTATGTACAAATTATGTTTAAAGTCCTAATAAACACATTTTTTTTTATATGTTTCTCACACTTGGCGCTATGAATGGGATTCAATGTCATCGCACTGAGCTTCCACAAGAACAAGGAACATCGCGAGTGTGAGGTGATGTGGCGAACCGTGTCAGGTTTAATTAAAAACACTTGTGCACTCAAGCATGTTTCTCTACATTTATGAGCCGTTCGAGGAAAGTATGGCGATAACATGTCTATCCTTGAGAATTGTTTTCATGGTAACCGTACATCTTTGCAGAAAGAGATTCGTTTGCGGACAGACTTAGCCGTTAGTCGCGCGCGGTTACTTGCACAGGCGATATAAGGTTTTATACTGCGCTTCTAATAATAAAGCCACTACGTTGAATTTATAACGACATGTTTTGAGTAACTGAGCTGGAGATAGTTTCCGTTTAAATATCACGTTCTCAGTTTTATCAAATTCACAGTAGATCTAAGTATGAAACTGCTGATGCTAAAGTAATGTTTCATTACATGAACTTGGAAGTTACTTACTGTGTATGTGCAGTGTATTGTTTTGCATTGAAGCTAAAGTTAAGTGTGAACGTTGTTAACACACAGAGGGTTCCGTGGCCATTTTATTCCTGCATGCATAGCGAGTACGCGCAGCGATCACGCTGTCGCATGAATCTGCGCGCGCTGTACTTGTACTTCAAAATCGTTTTCTAATAAAAAGGACTAAATTGAATAGTTTATTATTATTTTAGTTATATTGAACTTTACGTTCCTGAGCAATCATCCCGCACGTATGACAGACAGACGGACGAACGGGGGGAACAGACAGACGGCTGACTTGAAAATATTTGGATTGTAAAATTTTTAAGCGATGGATGCAAGACTCGAACCATTATTGTAGGCATCGAGGTACAATAAAAAGACAGGAATAACACAATTTGTTTCTGCAAATAATAACATCAATAATAATTGATCATGTGCTTTAATTCACAGAATTAAAGAAACAACACGTAAACTAATACGCAAGAACAGCCATGGGTTGTATTTGTAAAACAGATTACAGTTTTATTCGCACATTTATGAAATTTCTTTACACGGACTCCTATTATTTAGTTATGTGTAGTGGTAGAGTAGTAAGTAGCAATTTATCGTTGCGCCAAAAAGCAAAACCACCCATGCATGGAATAGAAAAGGTGCCCCAATTTCGTTGCTATAATGGCTGGCCGTCGTACACTACTCTAATCAATCCTTCTGACACAGTTGAGACCGTCCGACCACGTCTCCCTCAGCGACACGAACATCAGGCTCAGCTGAAATGAGAAAACAACGAACATTTTTACAAAATATAATTTTGATTAACACACAACAATACAAGGAAGTAACTTATCCAGCACAACCAAAGGAAGCTAACAATACTAATTTGCCAAGGTGTTACCGGCTGACATCACGGGTGTAGTAGATGATGTAGTCATAAAAATGAAAACTCTCCGTAGATATATAAAGTTCTCGGGGTTGACTTTCTAAGGAGTCTACGTTAAACTAATTGTTTTATTTATTTAATTTATTAAGTAGAAAAACAGAGACATGTAGTACATAGATGTACAACAAAAGGGAAACAGAAAATACATCAAATATATCCCCACTACGCTTCCCTGTGGACACAAACAATGAATTAATTAAAGACACAGATGAAAAACAGAGAGCCAAAAAGAAAAGAAAAAAAAATTGAAAACTTGGCTCTCAATGACTTCACCGAATATACCAGTGCCAGCAAGGATCCATAGAGCTGGCAGGCGGCTGCCCTATTTTTTCGAAGCAGTAAACGTGTAAGTGCGCCTCCGTGAATCAGTGGTGCGATCGGCCAACAGCCGTTCGTAATCTCAAGCACACCTGAGCGCGGTCCGAACTTCAATGGGTGATTGATCATTCAACCTTTGAAGGCTGACCGTGGTTCGGATTTCACGTAAAATGTAGGTACTTTTCCCTTTGTACCTTACTTCGTGGTAGGATTTAACCCGCCCGGATTGGTACTACCGCACCGAATGGAAGGTCGGTCGATGCAAGTAAATAAATAGTTCGTGTTTTGTTATGTCAATAGTTTCCCATTAACATCAGTGTAGCCGGCACGACCAAAGTGAAGCACTGACACGGCACCTAGTTCACCAAGGCTGACATCACGAATGTGATGGTGATGTACTCAACCGTGTCAGTTTCCATAAAAAAAAAAGTATGCTTTGACTAAAATGTCGCACACCCTCCGCCCATTTTCATCTTTTCCCATCAATCTAGATTTTGTATAATGTACCTAGGTAATCGTATACGTCTGAGCCCATACGATATCGAATTGCAAAATTTTTGGGGACGAGGCAGATTCGAAGAAATAGTATTAAATAATGGGTTCGTCTAGAAGTGTGGTAAATAGTAGAAGTGTGTCTACATACATAAATACCATCAAGCTGTTGGCCGACAATAGGGGTAAGCAAGTAATCGGTGACGTGAGAGCTCGTGTGAATGATAGCATAACATAGAAAACCATGTTTAGCAAAATATTAGTACAAGCTAACTATGAAGCGGCAAGTAAGGCACGAATAGATAGTAAAGCACGTGGAGATGTGTAATATTTGATGTAAATCAAGTAATTGTACCGTGTGGGGCCGGTACTTTAAAAGAATAGCCCCACTGCATCTCTCCCCGTGTATGTCGTAAAAGGCGACTAAGTGATATGACTCCCTTCTTATATCACTAGGTGGTAGGGTTTAACCCGCCCGGGTTGGTACCACCGCACTGAATGAAAGGTCGGTCGAAACGGCTATGTAAATAGTTTGTGTTTTCCGTCCAGTTCAGTGTAGCCGGCACGACCGAAGGGAAGCACTGACATGGCACTAAGTTCACCCGGTGTTATGGGCTGACATCACGGATGTTGTAGGTGATGTAGCCAACCGTGTCAGTTTCCATAAAAAAAAAAAGTAAAAAACTAACCCTGGCATAGGAGTAGTTGGCGGAGATCTCCAACTGCTGCAGATGAAGCCTGCAGTTCTGTTGAGCGAGGACTCCGAGCAGGCCGCTGGTGTCGATAGCGTCACACTCAGCCCTCTTCTCCTCTCGCTCGCGTATTAGCCGGAAGTAGTTGGCTGTCTCTTCTATGAAGTCGCGCACTCTTTCTTGGGTCTGGTGGAAAAAGTTGAGAGGAGATGTTAATACCCAGCAGTACCAAAAATCCGTTTCTCCCGATTGGTGTTTCTCGTAATCCCCTGAGTTTTGGTGGAAGAAAGGGCAGAATCAATAAATATTTAATTGTAGGCATAATTTTCTTCTATTTATTGTATGATCTGATCTGTAATGTAAAATTACATGACTATATTATGAACGGTGCGGAAACAAGGTGTTTCCAAATTTTCGAGAGCACACTGCAATTTTTTTTTTCTATCAAGTCAAGTAAATGCCAGTGCATCTTAGGTGGCAAGCAGTATGGTCTTGTAGAAAGCCATATATTCTTTCTAACTTTAAATTCACAGCGGTTTACGAGAAACATTAATCGGAAGAATCCGATTTTTGGTAGTGCTGCCCCTTAAATGCATTCAAATATTTCCCTAAAATGTTACTTGGAAATATAGCGGAATGCTGCCAGAATATTCACGGTATTCGAGAGCTTCAATACGTGCCTCCAACTATACCTCGCATTATGGCGTCACCTAACCTCTCCAACATGGTTGGCTGTGCCGAGGGACCAATGGTACAGTAGACAGAGCTAAAATTACCTCTCCTCGCGAAATCACGCTCAGTGAGGCGCCATGCCAGTAGATTTGGGGACTGTTGCTAGGCTGTTGCTGTTGATACGTCGTTTGAAGACACCTAGGTTAAAAGATTCGGGAAGCACACTCGCCGGAAGACAGTTCCACACTTAGCGGCGCGACATAGAAACGATTTTGAGAACCCATGGGTTCTCAACAGCCCAATGTCAACAACAAAAGGGTGCTCGTTTTTCTTCGGCGAGTGCTGCGAAGATAGGTTGTTTATTTGGCATATGTGTATAATGAGTGTGGACAATACGAGGGACAATGGGAATGGACTGGTCACATATGCCGAAGATACAATGATCGTTGGGGGAAACGCGAGTCCTGCACTGGCAGCCGCAGACAGGGAAACGGGAGTGCGGGAATACTACCTACCAGTTATTGACTTCGTGGACGTCGTCGCCGGCAGGCAATGGATCCTTATCGCTGAAACCCGGGAAGAGTGAAGAAAATATGGGGGAGCGTAAATCCTACAGTGGATCACCATATGCTGTTATGTAAAGAGGAATATGGTAATGGTCATTAGTCGAAATCAATGATTTCAACATATCGACATACCTACTCGTACAAACCCGCATCGTGTAATGTTGCTAGAGTAAATTAGACATACCTCATTATCGCTTGCAACCACCAATCTCATCAGGCAAACATACTCTTGAGGGATATTATCCGTATAGTTGTCAAGGAAGAACAGCATATATCTTACCTGAAACATACATTTTACATTTTTCATAAATTTTTCATGAACCATGTCCATGGTCAAGAAAATGTATTATTTTTGCTAAGAATTAAAATCATAGACCCTAAATAACACCACGAACACGAAAACTGAAATTTTGATTTTTAGGGTTCCGTATTCATACGGCTGATTGTCTGTGCATCCGAGGGCTGTGTCGTTTGAACCGTAATACGTAGGCGGTTGAAATTTTCACAGAATATGCGTTATTTATTATAGCGGATATTCAAAAAAATTATAAAAAAAAGCAAAAAGTAAATTATTAAGGGGGGTCTCCGTACAATTATCGTTTTATTGGAAGAGCCTGCGCCATCACCGAATGATCATTTAACAAACATTTTAACTACAAAAGTATGAACCGAAATGTATGAAAATAGCCACCGCTAGATGGCGTGAAGAATACAACGGAATCAATATTTTCTTCTACATTTTAAAAACAGTAACACGAACAAGCGTTAAACTTGGTGTAATTATAGTGCAAACTCAACAACAAAATAAAAACCGGACAATTACGTGGTGGAACCGAACCCTCGGTGCGGGAGTCCGGCTAACACTTGCCGATTATTGGCACTACTTACTAACTGTTCCGGCGATGTCAGATCTGCTATAACTTCAGCAAAGTCGATCTCGCTCAACGCCTGCAGATTTTCGTAAATTTCCAGAAGTCTCTTCAGAGTTGCGTTCAATTCCGCCAACGAGTCTAGAAGCTGTCCCTCAGTCTGTTAAACAAAAATATAGACAATTATAAGGAGCACAGTGTGTCTTGCGACTGCTAGTATGATATTCACGTGCAAATTCTTCAGGATTTAAGTTCAACGAAAGAAAGGTTGAGTGAAAGTTATAGTGAAAAACTATCGATAGGCATGTGCACAGGACTAGGTAAGCAGAATATGCTGGAAATTATTTTGATGGCGTCACAAGCACTACTTGTTTCATGATTAGGATTCCATGTCTAAAACACCTGTCTCGCACCTTACTAACCTCCGTTTTCACCACCTGCAGCTACCTTAAATCCAACGGTTATTAAATAACTGTCACTATAACTAATTTTGTCCGTTACAGTGACATCTCTCATACATTTGACATGAGTTTATAGTAGTTGACCCTATATTTAGAGTTAAGTATTTGCCTGTTGTACAATTTTTTAGTGCAATAAAGATATTTGATTTGATTTGAGTTAACTAGCAGCTACATTGTGGTCGAAGGTGGTAAAAACGGCCCTAAGTGATCGCACCACATTGGCAGTTGGCACCGCTCGCAACATTTTGGGCCCTCCGGCGCGCGATGGGTTAATTAAAGAAGGTCATTACAGATGGCT
Organism: Nematopogon swammerdamellus; assembly: GCA_946902875.1. Classification (NCBI taxonomy): domain Eukaryota; kingdom Metazoa; phylum Arthropoda; class Insecta; order Lepidoptera; family Adelidae; genus Nematopogon; species Nematopogon swammerdamellus. Next base: position 9,813,789 of record OX336349.1, read on the forward strand.
ATGCAAAATATGTAGTTGGCAGTTTCCTTATAGTTCACGTGTTGAACAGGGCAAAAACTTGCCCTGTAAGGAGAAGCAATAGCTGATAATCAAGAGTAGAACAGAATCCAACTCCATGTAACATAAAATAAATGAAAATAAAATAGAACTCGCCTGGGAGGGAACAGCTGCCACGACCAGGACCATCAACAAGCACTTGAACAACATTGTGACACTGTTGCTTCAACAACTATAGTGCCAAAATACAGGACCCGACCTTTTTGTGCTTTCTAACGCGATACGAGGATTTATATTAAATCCCTTGGATCAATTAACTTGAAGATAAGGTTATTTTGTCATAACTATAAATTCAAAGTCCGTAAATGCTTGATAATTATTTACGTCTGTTTTGTTTTTTTCGTGCATATGCGATCAAAAATGCCTTCGAGATGAGTTTTATCAGCAACTACTTCTTCTGTAAAATATAAAATATAGCATACCAACATTATTCACAAAATGAAACAATTTTGAATTAGAATGTGGAAATTATAAAAAAAATCTAATCTTTACAGCATAATAATTAATTATTTACAGAAAATTTACAGTAGAGTACCTATAAAGGTAGAAAACCCAATAAACGTATTTTTTTATTTAAATTTAGTTATTTAGATTGTTTAGATGTTGTTTTTATCGTTATATACTGTTTTAGCCTTAATTGTTTCTTTGTAAATAAATATATTTTCCGACAAAAAAAGTTATAAATAATCGTTACAATACAATATTTATTTTTGTAATTGTTATTTTGTTTATGTTTATGTATATGTAAACATAATTATATTTATGTATATGTAAGAACAACATTATGTATATGTAAGAATGTATATATTGGTTGTGTATATCTTTGTACAATGTGTCTATGTAAGTTGTGTATTTATATTTCATACTACTGGCCATTCTTTAGTACTGCATTGTCCGCCCCTACGTGTTTCCCACATCCCAAAGGTTAGTTGGTAAAGAATGCCGGAAGGCATTAAACTCGCCTTTTGTAACCCTTTTATATAATGGTGTAAAATAAAGTATATTTTCAATTCATTAAATTTAACCCTTGGAGTTCCCACTTCTTCAATATGCTTACAAATTATAAGATAAAATTAAAAGTATCAGGTGAGTATAATAAAAAAAACCGGCCAAGTGCGGGTCGGACTCGCGCACCTAGGTTTCCGCACCACAAAAAATAAATAAAACACTTTGAAAAGAAACAACGTTTCTTGTAATTCCTTAATTTTATTTTATTTATATTATATTTATTTTCCTTATTTCCATAATTTTTTACCTTTTCAATATTTTATTATTTGTTGTTATATCCACCTTATTAACACATATTCTGGGAAAATTTCAACCGGCTACCTGTTACGGTTCAGTAAAGTAAAGGATACAGCAGTATGACAGACAGACAGACATACAGACAGACGGCGTAGGCTTAGTAATAGGCTTCCTTACGGGATTTAAAAATCAAGGGTAGATTTTCTTTATAGCATAAATATATAAATCAGGAAAGCTAATAATTCGTTGATAAACAAATATCACTAAATTTCTTACGATATTCGATTATCAAGTTCTTATCAAATTTTGTGACAGCTTCTTATGATATGATAACACAAGGGCAAGCGAGCCAATAAATTCGACGCTGCGTTTCGGTATAATTTTTTTCCTGTAGGTAATGTGCAATTTTTTGCTGTAAATATGAAAGAAATACAATTTTTTTTATTATATATTAAGCGTATGTATTTAAAAATTTAGGAAGCCTACAGGTTTATGTTCAAAAGTCAAGTGGAATGATTTATTACAAAAAAATTCACAGATCTCACGCATTACATTACTTTCGGGTAAATTGAAAAGGACCAGAGTGTATTCTAATATAAGAAATATGTCAATTTTGAAAAAATTACAAAAACTGTCATAGATTAAAAAATATTAAATAAAAATATTTAAATTCTTAATTTTCAAGTTTAAGCATACACGAAAACCATTTTAACTACTCACACTGCAAGATAAAGACGACTCCTAACTCGCATAACGGAAAATAAAAACAAAATTATTTCACTTTTTTTCAAAAAAAAAAATATATATATATTATGTCACCAGATATTGAGTCAGTTTACAATATAAAAATATAAAACTTTAAAATATGTATTTAGAAATATGTTTAAAAGTGTCCTTTCTAAATCCCCTAAAAACGGCTATATTTAAGCGGTTTTTTGCGATTTTCTCGCAGGAAATTGGTATAGTCACCAATTTCCGACAAAAAAAAAGCGATCGAAAGACATTTTCAATGTCAAAATAATTTTAGCTAAAACAGTACACAAGGAAATAAAAACAAGAGCGCAATATCACATATAAACAATTAGACAACGAACTCATTGTCCACCTTGGCGTCTCTCTGAGCGTGGTTTGGCAAGGAGTGGTGTTATTGCCTGTGTCTGATCTTCTTTTGGATAGCCGCCCGTGCCGTTTGTTCATAAAAAAACTAATACAAAACAGATTTAAGGGTGTGTATGTGTGTGTGTGTATGTGTGTGTGTGTAATGCTACGAGCTCTATGTACGTACATAAATATATTTTAGTTAAATAATGTACTATTACTGAAGAATATGTTATAAAGAAAAGACAGCAATTCAGAGAATATATTTTATTCCATAATTGTGTACTTAAAAATATATCGTACAAGTTATCGTAGACTTATGTCAGTGTTGGTGAAGCAGAAAAGACCGTCCACGTAGATTCCTCGCAATTCCCAGAACAACAGACGGGCCTGGAATCAAATTACTTTGTCTTATTACAAGGTACAATTTCTAAGATACGTCAAAGAATAATAGTAGCTAAAGAAATAAGTGGATGTATTAAAATTTCTATTGAGATACATTTCACTTATTCTGTTCCAGTCAGTACGTCAATTTGATTGTTTTACATATTGATTTGAATTGTTAATGGAAAACAGCTCTAAAATAATTATTAATCTTATATTTTTTGGGTTAGTAGTCGGATAGTGTTACTTTAAGCACAAGGTTCGAGATTCAGGCACAGAATAGCTTGCCAATGTCACCCCCAAAATAGTGTCCGTTCAGATTATTGATGAACTAAATTGTCCTAAGAATTGTTCAAAACTGTTCTCCCGACCGAAAGACAATATGTAAATATACGAACACGAGGTGTCCTTCTGTTTAGTCATATAGACAAACACACAGACATACAGGCGGACATACAGGCAGACATACATATAGGCAGACATTAAGGCTGTATACAAGGTAAAATTCAGCTCTTTCCGAGAGATAAATATTACTGATATATTCAGTGTAAAACATCATCCATAAGGGCAGATTGGGAGTATTTTGAAAACACCTGAAAATTACTCTGTATTTACTTAAACTAACGTATTGGATGTAACATGACCGAAGCAAGGTTTTAGAAAAAAAAAAAACAGATTTTATTCGTTAATTTTGATTACGTTTCAATTCGTACTTTTAAATAAAAAACATTCAAATCGAATTTTCGCAACGCTAAAAATTTCCTCGCGATTCATACCTACCTACTCCAACCCGAAAAAGCGACATCACGCTATCCTGCTTGCACCCGCGCAATTCGCACCGTGCTTCTCACCTATGGAGCCTTAAGATACAGATATTACCCTGAAACCCAACTGTAAAGCGTACCCTAGCCGCAGAGGTGTTGACGGCAACTCCAGTGGTGGCCTCCACCTGCAGCCTGCAGGCCTGATGCTGGATCACCGCCCAGTTGTTGGGGCTCTCGCCGAGCAGTTCTTCGCACTGCCGCAACTCTCGCTCGCGCTGCTGAACCAGTCTGAGCCAGTTTATGAACTCTCTGATGAGCTCTTCAGCTGTAACTTGCGTCTGGAAATTGAATTTAAGTGCATCTTACTGTAATTTTGATTTATCGTTCTTTGGTTCCCTGCAATTATTATTGTATTAATTTGGTTTGAGAAATTCAGTAAAAATTAATACAAGCTGTCAATAACGATAGTTCCTAGGACGAGAAAGGCGAGGCATCTTCAGGCTCGCAAAATTAAGGTTTTGTACTAAAATAACAAATATATACACCTAAAAGAACAGGCGGGAGTAGTAATTTTTTCACATTTTTAGCTGTATCATTATGGCCAGTGAACTTAAAATACAAATAAAAGCTATTTTTAGAACTCTTTCAAATGATACACGATATATTAATTTTATTTAAACTTTTTTTATTGGTTCCCAACTGACCCCCCACAATAATCTAAAATATATTTTTATCTAGTTATTGAGCGATATATGTGCACGTCATCAAAATGTATCACTATGCCAAATTTCAAGTGTATGTGTTACCTACTTAGTTTTCAAGAAAAACCTCTGTGACAGGCGGACGGACGGGCACGGGAGTGATCTTAGAAGAGTTCCGTATTTGTTTCTTTTAAGGTGCGGAATCTAAAATCTAATGAACTGATCCAATTAAGGATCGATCAGTGCAGGTAAAGAAATTTAATTGAAATGTAAATCAGCGACGTATTACAAACTCTTTGGTAAATATCCCGAAAAAGTGCTAAGAAAATAATGAGAAAGACGTATACCTCAACATCACTGTTAGCGACCACTTCCAACAGACATGTGGCTTCAGGAGGCAGAGTATCCGAGTAGTTTTCTAATAGGTGAAGAATTATTTTGGCCTGTAACAATAATTTGTTCAACTGATCTTAGTCAACGGATAATTTGAATAGGATAATTTGAATAGGTGAATCTGGTGAACCTTCACCAGATTCTCCATGGTTCGGATGCCATGTAAAATTGTAGGCCCATACGGGTTAACTGGAGGAAATTGTGTAAGGCAATAAGTGCCTTGCCATACATTAAATCTAAAAGATATATTTTTATTCATGTATGTTACAAATAGCAAAATAGTAAATAAGTGGTTAGAAAAAAAGGTTTAAGAGCGAATATTGTAGGAAGTGAGGAGAACATTATTGCAGAAAAATAAAAAAAACAACAGTACTAGCTGCTCAGTTGTAGCAAACTCATGAATCACAGCCGAGATGTCGATGATTCCAGCCTCCTGTATTATTTTGTAGACCTCCAATAGCTCAGTCAACAAGTCGCCCAGGGTAGACCTCTGCGGATGGGCCTGTTGAAACAAAATATAGCTTGACATTCCTACGAAGACCAACTTCTGACCCAATATAATAATACGTATTTACACCCCTTCATCTCTTAGTGAATCATATAATATGAAAGGCCTCTTATATTGTGCTTGCCAATGTAAAATGTGTAAAAGCAATAATAAAGTAATTTCTATCTCTATGACTGTATATCGACAATATTACTACTGTTGAAATGTGACCATTTATTAGTTTACTCATTTTACTACTTATTATTAACTAGCTTTTGCCCACGGCTTCGCTTCGCGTGACTTACAGACAAACAGACAAACAGACAGACATACAGACAGACAGACAGACAGACAGACAGACAGAGAGACAGACAGACAGACAGACAGACAGACAGACAGACAGACAGATAGACAGACAGACGGCGTAGGCTTAGTAATCGCTTCCGTACGGAATACGGAAACCTAATAAAACAATATACCTGAGCGGGTACAGATGATAGTGCTACAAGCACTAAAAATAACTTGAATATCATGATGGCGCAGTCGTTTCGATAGTTCGATAGTCGACAAAACACAACTGTTTTGGGTATTTGGGCATATTTATGCTAACTTATCAAAATTTCGTAATTCCCTTTATCGCAAAGTTTAATCCTCGTCCTCTTTAATCGAGGCCGCTTATCTTAGAGGGCTTTAATGTTTGGCGTTGCTTTGGTCGTATCGAAATAAAGATTGATTGTCTATCTAATTTATATAATCTTCTTATATGTAAGTACGTCCTGTATCCTACCTGATTACCTGTACTAGATTACCTGTACCATAAACTAAAAATTATTTCAATAAGTTTACAGATATAAGAAACAAAAATCGCGATCATATATGCTAAATTCAATTTTAGTGAATGCAAAGGACCTTTATGGAATGTCGAGAAAATATTAAGGTCTGGCAAGATGAAATGATATACCAGAAATATAATTAACAGCTTTTGCCCACGGCTTCGCTCGCGGTAGACACCGTTCTAGCAAATCCGATTCAAACGCAAATATGATAATAAACGATCGCTTCTCCTATTCTCTCTCCCTCCGTCCCCCTCCTTCCCTCCCTCACCTCTCTCTTCCTCTCCCGCCCCCTCCCGTCCGTCCTATCTCTCCTCCTCCCTGGCCTCTCTCCGGCACTACCATTCGACAATAAATCCCGTTCATACTATAATTTCTTTGATACTGCTCAGCCCTCTTCCTATTTAGCGTGATGGAATATAGAGCCTCAAGAACTGCTCTTTACATTGGTGCAAACCACATCAAAATCTGTTCAGTGTTTCCGGAGTTTAGAATAATTGTTACATACAGTACATACATACAGACAGGCAGACGTCCCTTTTATAGGAAGTACAGATAGAGATAGAGAAGAAAGAGATATAGAAGATTATATTTCTGAAACTGAACATTTGATTTTTACAAAATTTTCCTAAACAAAAAATTATTCGGAGATATAATATCAGGTTGCATTGATAAACTCCGCAAATAAATACATAGATATGTTTTCCAGGGAACATTTCTATGTACAGTCGGCAGTCATGTATTTTATTATAATTGTGAATTTGAAACAGAGAAGTTACAACAAGGTTACAACGAATATTCGTCAACAATTTGAAGAGACATTCGATTAAAGCGAATTTTTATATTTTCACTGTAATGTTGTGAAATACGATATTTCACTAAAACACTGACAGTATTATACAGGTAACGAGATGAAGTGACCGTAAACAATAGGGACTGCAGGCTCCGTGCTTCTATACTTACTTAAAATATTTATAAAGCATGCTTCACGGTTTACACCGTTCATAATAAATATCTGTGCGATAATGTATTGGCTATTTATTTATTTATGTTTCTGTTTGTTAGTAAATCTTGTTTATAATCGTGTGTACATATTATATCTGTTTTGTGACGATTAAAAAAATTACGAGTTAAGCTCATGACAATTTTAGACTGATGTTCACACCATGTTCTTGCCCGAACGAGGTGCCATGCCAGTGAGTTCTTTGTATTATCTATCACCAGTTAGATTATGAGTTTTCTTTCGATTAAATGTTCTTTTTCAAACATTCATATCGTTATCACTATCTTATATTTAGTATATGTATATGTAATTAATTATATCTAGTGACCTTTTAGCGTCGTACGTATGACCCGTTATGTTATTGTTTATTTGGTATTGACACACCGTTGGTTACTATTGAATAAATAAATAAATAAGATGAGCTAAATTAAAAACAGGAATAATATTTCATACCCGAAACTTGAGTGAAATCCACTCATGCTATAACGAAAAACAATTTATTAAATTTGATATTACAAAGAAGGTGGTGCGAACGATGGGTATAGAACCAATCGCCTTTTACATCAGAAACCCTCCCTTGATCAATGAAAAATAAAATCCAAATTAAATTAATAATACAAGAAATTCTTCACAAAACACAAGAAAAAATAAATATAAAAGATTATGTACACGAAATAAATTATTATATAAAATATAGTAGATAAATTATAAACTTAAATTATGTTCAGTGAATGGGTATCAGGCACAGCTTACGTGTCTCCATTATTGGGAAGACACTTTTTAAGCCTGACCCCTTTTTTTTATGGAAACTGACACGGTTGGCTACATCAACATCACCTACAACATCCGTGATGTCAGCCCATAACACCGGTTTAACTAGGTGCCATGTCAGTGCTTCCCTTCGGTCGTGCCGGCTACACTGAACAGGGGCCCTACCGGCATTTCTCGCTTGAAATATGCGAGGGAGTTTACTCGTACTCCTTCTCACTTTTAGCGTCATTCGTATCGGTACCGGCGTTCAAGTGAGTGTCGACCTACCATAGATAAGACGGTCTAGATTACTTGCGATTACTTATTATTATCTTATGTTATCTAATTATTTATATGTTGTATTTATAATTTATGGAAATTCGTGAACATTTATGCCAAAAAAATTATCAATTATTACCTTTTAACCATTTTTACTGATACAAATGAGTGCTTAGCATAGACTATGTCGACCTAGACCATGTGCCAGTGTCAGTCAATCAACTGTCATGTTTATTAAAAAAAAAAAAAGAAGATGAATTTACCAATTTTTCTTCAATAAATATATATACGTAATGTACCGTACTTGAGTGTAAGTAACGCAACATGAGCCAAGTGCAGGCACCTCATCCACACTCCGCTCCCGGCCAACTGTGGTGCAAAGAGATATGATGTGATGGCGGAGTTCATGGAACAAAATCCGCAGTTGGCGCGGGGCCGGCTGTCGGGAGAGAATGCGATGCTCGCGCCTCTGGATGGGCCTAACGGAGCGCCTCAAAGCATCGGGGGGCTGCGCCATAACATGGCAACAGTAGCACAAGGTGTGTTATATTTATGTATTCACAAATTCCTTTCAAACATCAAACTTAATAAGTCGTATTACAATGGTCGTACTAATATAATATTTTACAAATATGTTCATCTGTTTTTTCAGTATTGGACGGACAATAAAGTTCACTTAAAAAACTTGGCCGGTAGAGCCAGGCGGCAGGCCCACGGAACGGGTGTGGGCCGGCGGCACCGGTAGCTCTGCTGGAGCAATAGGACGAGCGGATGCTGGCGGTGTTGGGACAGGGCTTCGGACTCGGGGACTCCGAGGTCATAGTGAACACTCTACCGGTAAGCATATTTTAAATCACATTGGTATTTATTTACTGTAGTATTGTTTACATACTTCATTGTATGTATGTAACCAACGACTGTTTATGCACTATCTAGACGGTGACGTCACGGCAGCAGGGCAGGAAAAATGTACACAATACCGTGACGGTATGCTCGAAACCTGCTGCCGCGTCGCGGTCATATCACCGCTGCCGCGACGCTATCGTCTAGTATGCAAGCAGCCAATGTGTTTTAGGGAAGAAAACAAGGAAAACATTTCTTTTTAATCAATTTTATTTTCAACAACACTACTCTCTCTTGAATAAAAGTAAAGTAGGTAACATAGAAGCAAAATTTTTCACAATAAAGTACCGAGCTATAATTGCGACTGGCCAACGCACGTCTATATAATATATGTACCGTGTGGGGTCGGTACTTAAAAAGAATAGCCCCACTGCATCTCTCCCCGTCGCATGTCGTAAAAGTCGACTAAGGGATAAGAAAATTCGTCAGCCTCGGTAGCTCAGTGGCGCGGTTGGTTAGTCAACTGTTATTAAGCAACGCTGAGCGCGGTCAGTGATTGGATGGGTGACCGCTCGACCGTTGGAGGCTGACCGTGGTTCGGATTCCACATTAAACTGTACGTCCCTTCCCTTCTTACCTTACTAGGTGGTAGGGTTTATCCCGGCCGGGTTGGTACCACCGCACTGAACGAAACGTCGGTCGAAACGGCTATGTAAATAGTTCGTGTTTTCCGTCCAGTTTAGTGTGGCCGACATGAAATGAAGGGAAGCACTGACATGGCACCTAGTTCACCCTGTGTTATGGGCTGACATCAAGGATGTTGTAGGTGATGTAGCCAACCGTGTCAGGATACATAAAAAAAAAAACTATGAATATCCTTATAACTCGAGAACCACTTTATTAATTTACATACTGTTTTCACTGTTACAATCTGTCATTTCTTAAGATGGTTTTACGTTAAATCATAAATATAAATCATAAAGATCTGCCTGATACTTTATCATCCAAAATTATGTCTTAAAGTTAAAAAAGATAGATGCCTAATTAAATTATTTTTTTCCATTAAGGTACGCCTGCTGGCCGCCCCCCTCGTGAGCTTCGTGCAAATCAACCCGCCTATGCGCGAGGTTATTGAGGAGTACGAGCGGGTACACGCTGAAGACAGGCGGCAGGACATGGCCCTCAGAGAGTGGTGCCTGGTGTCACAGGAGGAGTTTCGGCGGCAACAGTTGGAGCTTCTGCGGCAGTTTCTGCAGGTAAAAAAAATGTTTTAATGTAAGTATTGCTATATAATATATACAGGCTGTTGCAGCAGTCACTACATTAAGTCCGGGAGCAGATTCATGGGATTAACAGAAATAATAAAGGTGTACGATGAATTCAGACTAAATAAAAACATTCAGTAACCATATAAACTAATTCCCATTTCAATACTAAACAAAAGGTTTTTGGAGGAAAAATCGGAACCCTTATAGGACATATCACCACAATTATTTTGGTAAATATACACGGTGTTAACTTAAAAAGGCAACATTCCCGAAAGGGGGTTGTTTTGGGTCACATACTGATGCCGAAGAAGGGGGTAATTTTTTTTTAGCTTTGGTTTTAAAATTTTCAATTTCTATATTTGGTATAAAAACATGGTATTTCATAATAGGAATCACACTGCATTACCAAAAAAATCGAAAGCTGAGTAATTTTTCAAATAAATAAAAAAAATCACATTCATATCGACACGATACAACAGCTAGCGCGCGACACGTGGTCAGTCAGCTGGGTACGCACGGTCGCAGGCGCGCGGTGCGCGGCGGCGGCGCTCGCTACACCATTCCAAAGAGAAATTGTCGCTGAGGTAAAATTTTGAAGAAAATATGCAAATTTTTTTAAACTTTTTTAGATTTTATTTTTTAGTACCACAAAATAATCAGTATACGAAATGGTTTAATATTCGGTATTAAAATTTAAATGTCGCGAAAAAAGTTAACACCGTGTATAACAAAATATATCTTGTGTGGTAGTACGGAACCCTCAGTGCGCGAGTTAAACTCGCACTTGGCTCCTGTTTTTAAATGTCCAAGCAATGTAATGGTCTAATGTGATCCAAATACATCTAAGTACCTACGCTAATCAAAACAATATAATTTAAAGATATTTTTTGTTTTAACTTGCAGGACAACCGAGGGCGTTTTCAACAAACCCCAGCAGTGGCTCACTTGGGACAATGAACACCCTCCCTACATAAACGGAGCACATCCTCGGGTTTGGTGCAGCACACTACCATCTGCTGGTTGCAAGCACCAAGTCCTTCCACAACATCAATGCCAGCATGTGCTCAGCGTTTATTATTAAGATGCTCAATTAGTTCACCTAATTAGGTTATTGTGTAAATTGTATGTGTAAATAAAAATATTTTATTCTTATTATTGTTTTGTTTACTTTTTTTACCAGAGATAAGAATACTTCATTTTGAGAGAAGCGTTTGTGGGAAGCGTATATATGACCCTCCGTGCGTTGGTAAGTATCACTTGCATAAAATGGAAGGGCAGTCATTATCTAGCAAATACAATTTAAAATAATGCGCAATGTTCTTTGGTGATAAACTAGATAGTGCGGTTGTAGAGTGTCGTCTCTGTCGCACTGCAAGTATCTGTATGACCGAGACAATGCTTTACAACCAGAAAGTCATCAAAGCATGATGCACATTATTTACCGCCGCGTACTGTACACTAGAATTGGTTATTAATTAAGAGCAACATTTGATTCAGCATAGAAAGTAGAGGTTGATGCAAAGCTATTGTAGTTTTTCAACCTTCTGTCGCACAGATGACAAAGTACATACCTTGGAAGTGGGTGATATATAGCGTCGGCTTTCTTTTGCTGGGTGTCGGCCGGTTCGTAAAGTGGCGAAGCGCAGCTCCCTTGAGTGGATTCTTGTTCGCGCCGATGTTCTTGCTGTAAGCTCATCGACGCATGTCGGCCGGATTCCAGCAAAAGAGTCCAAGCCAAGACCGCGCCAACCGCCCGCCGCTTACGTAAATGTTTCGTAGAAAGAAAGAAACCACAAAATAAACATCGCGAAGCGAATGTCGTGTTTGCTTGTTTGTTTACGAACGAACCGCTGTAATTTTTTTTTTTTTTAATAATTATTGGCTTGGATGCCGGGTCCTTCTGCCATTTCTTTAATTTTATTTCCTATAATTTCTATATTTTCTACAGTATTTATTATGTATTTGTAAAGACTTTTATAATATTTTTGTTCAGTTAATAAATTTATTTCGATGTTTTCGTCAGTTTTCTCATGAAGTGAACGCCAAAAAGTTGATCCTTAGCTAGCGAGTTTAGCGGCAAATATCGGGGAGTTTATCTGTCAAAGAAACGTCAAAAACCCCGGTGCCAATTGTTTGATAGATCGACTCCGTGTCGACTCATAGCCTTCTGTATTCCGTCCTTGTCGTCTTGAAAGGACATATAGAGAAGGCTATAATCGACTAGATCGACAGCTCTAGCGAGTAAAATGTGGGAGTGCGAGAATGACGTCACTCGCCTGTTTCACCGGTGCCAATAAAGCGTTCTCGCCACATTTCTCGCACTCACACGGGCGAGTGAGTGAACGCCGGTAGACCTACTGGACGGAAAACACAAACTATTTACATAGCTGTTTCGACCGACGTTTCATTCAGTGCGGTGGTACTAACCCGGGCGGGTTAAACCCTACCACCTAGTAAGGTAAGAAGGGAAGGGACCTACAGTTTTACGTGGAATCCGAACCACGGTCAGCCTCCAACGGTCGATCGGTCACCCATCCAACTACTGACCGCGCCCAGCGATGCTTAACAATCAATAGTGACAGTCGACTGTCTGCACCACTGAGCTATCGAGGCTGACCCCCTAAAGATAAATAAACATTAATATTAATTGCGAACACTCTAAATTATAAACTAAAACGAAAACAAAATATTTACTTGCACACAAGTAATATGTTCGATGTAAAATGTACATATCGAACTAATTCAGACATCACCATGTAACCAAGTCCATTTCGTCATATTTATCTGCTCGCCGCGAGAGGTGTAAAAAGCAAATGAAAAAGTTTTCGAGGCAGGCACGGGTCATATTCATTTCTTTTCAAATTACTTCCTTAAAAGCATTTCGCGGCCAAGCGGCGGCGGCGCGGCGGCGGCGGCGGCGAGACGGCGAGACGTGGAACTGGCGGCGGCGGCGGCGGCGAACAAGCGGAGGCGAACTGTCGGAAGGAAACAGACTAGTGATGTAACTATAGAGAGTCATTAGCAAGTAATTATTGCGTTCTTATTAGAGCTTTAGCCCTTTATTCCTTTTCTTCCCACTAGCAAAAAAGGGCTAACTATCTCGGCGGCCAGTAGGTCAACTCGTATTCGGAAGAGTACTCACTCACAATTAAATATCTCTGTATCTGACGACTTGGTACTGAAGGCTGGCTATAAACTTAAGTTAAATTAACTTAGATCGTTTAGTGAAAAAAAATTCGTCATTAATTTGAATACAGCGATGTCATGGAATATCTTGGAATTATAATGTAGTAAAATGACACTGGCTTACTGGAGGGAAAGTCCTCGTTGTCAATATTATGCTAATTGTATTTTTGCATCCTTTACCTATAATAAAATCCAACGTCTGCTTTCTGTATGAGTGTATGTATGTATGTCTCTCTGTCCGCTTATAACTCGAGAACCACTGAACCGATTTTAATACAGTTTGCTTCTACGGATAGCTTGGTTCTTCCCATCAATTATAGACTACTTACTATCACGCTAAATGGCTTATGAGGTTAGCAGTGAAGTCAAATATGAGAGCGGGCGGAGCCGCGGGCACAGCTAGTATTTTATATAACATAAGTAAAAAAATGAAACTCCATTTTGCAGTTTGTAAATTTTAACGAAAGTGGGTAAGTACAATATGACCATAACAACATCTGCACGATAATATGAATAAGATAAGCAAGTCTGTAAGATTTCAAGAAACATGGTAAAGTTATTTTTCAGATTGTCTATTACTGTTTATTGATATGACAAAGAGAACAGTTATTGTTAGATTACATTGTTAAAAATCATACATAATAATTTTTTTTGTGGAAACTTTTTTATGGAAATTATAATATGGACAATACAACAAAACACAGATACAATAGAAAAGTGATGAACCCTGCCTCTGCCTGGAGTGAACCGTGTCATAATAATGAAATATAATAAAATTCATGATTACGATTACAATAAAGCGAATATAGTCACTGACTTGACCGAGATGTGGCCTGTCTAGACGATTTAAGGTTTGAATTTCCAAAGTTCCCCAAATATGCCAATATCTTTTCCCACAAAATGAAAACAAGACGCACCCGAGAATGAAATTCCACGGCACAGAAATGGAAAATATTATATCCCCGGCCGTCTCGAGACACTTCGCCTCTGCTCGGCCTCATTTGCTTCAAACGTGGATGTTCCTTTTCAGGATTTCGTACGAAATTGTCAGGAAACTTTATAGTTTGATCTTGTCTGTCCTTTCGATTCTCGGAGCGGTTGGAGCGACCTATCCCCTACAGTCCGATGCTTATATTATGAACTTTTAGGCATATTTAGGAAATATGAGGCAAATAGTCGTGATACCTGTTCATATAATTTTTTAAGTGGAATATTTATTTCCCTGTTAGAGTGATTATTTTGTCGTGCACCTCAACTACCTTCAATCTCTCCTGCATAGCCTTCAAATTAATTGGTAATGTACCATTTGGTCGTTTTGTTTTCACTTTGTTCGTCCTCCCTCAATATGAAAAACAAAACAAAAAACAACAAATTACACAAGGTAAGTAAGCTAATAATAATTAAATAGTTTAAACTAGGACTATTTTGATGAATAAGACATTTTAAATAGAATAACATAATAGGTAAGTAATTAAAACCGTGGTAAGTAATTACTAGGTGGTAGGGTTAAACCCGCCCGGGTCGATACCACCGCACTGAATGAAAAATTGGTCGAAACGGCTATGTAAATATTTCGTGTTTTCTGCCCGTTCAGCATAGCCATACGACCGAAGGGAAGCACTGACGTGGCACCAAGTTCACCCGGTGTTATGGGCTGACATCACGGATGTTGTAGGTGATGTAGCCAACCGTGTCAGTTTCCATAAAATAAAATAAAAAAACGGAAACCTAAGTGAGCCAGTTCAACGCAACTCGACATCTCGGCTACGTCTTATTTTTAACCGACTTCCAAAAAAGGAGGAGGTTCTCAATTCGTCTGTATGTTTTTTTTTTATTATTTTTTTTTTTTTATAATTTTTTTTTTTTTGTATGTTTGTTACGCGATTTCTCCGTCAATTGAGGGCCGATTTAGAAAATTCTTTTTTTGTTAGTTAGGTCATACTTCCGAGGTGGTCCCATTTCAATTTTATCGAAATTGGTTCAGTGGTTTTCGAAAAATCAGCATAATACTATGGTGTGTGGTTACCTTCAGCAAAACTTGTGATGTGGTCGTTTTCGGCAATTTTCAGTTTGATAAATTAGTATGGTGTGTGGTTACCTTCAGCAAAACTTTTGTGATGTGGACTTATTCAGCAATTTGCAGTCTGACACATGGCGAATAATTATGTACCACTTCAATCGATTTCGATTATTCGATTTCGATTATTCTTTTTTATGTAATATTACTAATAATATTACTAAAAAGAATGAAATAAAAACTGTTTTAAAAAATATTAAACCGATTTCCAAAAAACAAAAAAAAAAAAAACTAAAAAGTATTAAATACCTAATATTTTGAAATTTTCTCTGTCCTGTTGAAATACATGAATCGGTATACTAGTGATACATATTCGGACCCTTGTTTCATGAATATTCTAAATTTGAAATTTTTTATCTTTTCCGACCGGCCAGGTGCGCTTAATTTATTATGGTACGAGTACCATCGAGCTGGTCTGATGATGGAGACAGAAGGTGGCCATAGGAACTCCTAAACTACACATGATAAACCCATCGTGTTTGGGCTCGTTGCATTTGTCTTCACGAGCAATTTACTTTAGACCTAAGATATTCTCAATTCGACGGTATGTTTTCTTTTTTTGGATGTTTGTTACGCGATTACTCCGTCAATTGTGGGCCGATTTTGAAAATTCTTTTTTTTTCTTATTTGAAAGGGGATAACCCTGAGGTTTTTGAATTGAAAACTTCTTTAGCGGCGCTTGGCACTTTTTTAGGTGGGTAAAAAATGTATAACTCGCGACATCGCGTCAGCGTCATTTTTTTAAAATGAAACCTTTAGTCATTGCATTAAGGGTTAAGTTAGAGTGGCACGGGATCTGCCGGCACTCCCGGAGTGCAACTGTTAAGTAGGGTTCGGTAACACGTTTATGTCTGTCCATTCTACTAAGTTCTGCAAAATGAATGTAGGGTTCCGTAACAAATGCATGTCTGTCTGTTCTACTAAATTTAACATTTATTTCAAAATGAATGTAGGGTTCCGTAACAAATGCATGTCTATCCGTTCTACTAAATTTTACAATTTTCAACCAAGGTCCTCCGACGGTTATTTTATAATAAAAGTAGGGTTCCGTAACACGTTTATGTCTGTCCATTCTACTAAGTTCTGCAAGATGAATGTAGGGTTCCGTAACAAATGCATGTCTGTCCGTTCTACAAAATTTAACATTTATTTCAAAATGAATGTAGGGTTCCGTAACAAATGTATGTATGTCCGTTCTACTAAATTTTACAATTTTCAACCAAGGCCCTCCGACGGTTATTTTATAATAAAAGTAGGGTTCCGTAAAAAATGTATGTCTGTCCTTTCTACTAAATTTCACAATTTTCAACCAAGGTCCTCCGACGGTTGTTTTATAATAAAAGTAGGGTTTCGTAACACGTTTATGTCTGTCCATTCTACTAAGTTCTGCAACATCATCTACAACGTCCGTGATGTCAGCGCATAACACCGGGTAAACTAAGTGCCATGTCAGTGCTTCCCCCTTTGATCGTGCTGACTACACTGAACTGGTCGGAAAACACAAACTATTTACATAGCCGTTTCGACCGACCTTTAATTCAGTGCGGTGGTACCAACCCGGGCAGGTTAAACCCTACCACCAAGTAAGATTAGGAGGGAAGGGACCTACAGTTTTACGAGGAATCCGAACCTCGGTCAGCCTCCAACGGTCAGCGGTCACCCATCCAAGTACTGACCGCATTATAGCGACAGTTGACTGTCTGCACCACTGAGCTATCGAAGCTGACGTGGTCCTATTTTAATTGGGTCAAGATCGGATTGGAAAGCGAGGCGGAATCGCGAGGCCGAAGGCCGAGCGATTCCGCCGAGTACATTAATAGCAAAAAATTACTAAAGAAACTGTGAAATAAAAAAAAAGTTTTAAAAAACATAAAACCGACTTCCTAAAAAAAGTAAAACTAAAAAACTATTTAAAATAAAAATATAAAAACCGCCTTCAAAAATATATGAAATAAAAACCTAAAAAAAAAACGAACCCTAGAGTTGAAGGCGGTGCTAAAGCAAGCAAAAATGATGCATGAAAGAAAACATGAGTGGATGATAATATCCTTTGTGATTTGTGTAACCTTTTTAGCACCGCCTTCAACTCTAGGGTTCGTTTTTTTTTTAGGTTTTTATTTCATATATTTTTGAAGGCGGTTTTTATATTTTTATTTTAAATAGTTTTTTAGTTTTACTTTTTTTAGGAAGTCGGTTTTATTTATTTTTTTCTACATTTCTACTAGCAAGCGTTGGAGCAGTTTTAAAGTTTTGTGTTTAAGTTACTCCGTGTAGAGATGGTTGGTTAATAATATATTAGTCCCTCTCTTTAGCAGTTCTTTTTAATTTAAAAAGTTTTATTATATCTTTAATTTGAAATTTGTCGACAATCCGCTCGGGAAAAACATAATTTTAAAATTAAGTTTATCTTTTTACCGACTTCAATATCGTAAAGTTAATCTATGTGGGCTTCTAAACAGGTGTGCCAAATTTCATAAGCGTATGTATGTTTCTATCACAGAGCATCGAATACCGCGCGCGCCGCCTCTCCTAGAGACGCCCTGAGCGCGATTTCCCTACAACGCCGTTGAAACCTGTGGGCGTGGCCTATGACTTACATATGTGTGTTGTGCGTGTGCATTTGTTTTGTGCGTGTGCCTAACTTGCTCCTCTTTGTGTGTAGGGTCGATACTAACACACACACGCACACATACGAAGCGCTAGCAGCACTGCGTGTAGTTATTGGTTTTCAAATATTATCGCTTAGGGCGTCTCTAGGAGGGGGCGCGCGCGATATTCGATGCTCTGTGGTTTCTATGTATGTTTGTATGTAGTATGCATGTTTTTCCACGCATTACTCCGAAACTATTAATCGGATTGTAACCATTATTTGGCTTTTTTATTGGTCTTACATTTACTTTAACTTAGGGAACAGTGTAAGTTTCATCAAAATCGGTTCAGAAGTTTTCAAGATATGGACTTTACGTGTGTACCAATTACTGGAAAAACATGTCGTCGGGTCGGTTTAACGCCCAATTCTACGCAGAACTTGTTATATAATATAAATAAAACGAGTGAAATAAAAACCTTTAAAAAAAAACATTGCACCGACTTCAAAAAACAACTAGAACTGAAAAGTGTTAAATAATATTTTGATTCATATTCGGACCCTTGAGTTGAAGGCGGTACAAAAGCACACCTGAAAATTTATAGATGGACCCCTTTTGTGCTTTTGATCAAAATATTATTTAACACTTTTCAGTCCTAGTTGTGTTTTTTTTTATATTGAGTAGGTTACATTTACAGTAGGTTATATTTGTTTATACCTACATTTGTATAAAGCTAATTTAATCATTACATTATGCTGGATAAGACGGCCCCCGATCGTTGTTCTGTGATAAATACATAGGAATCGAATAAGTATTGCCAGTTATGTATGTAGTTCTAGTTATATATGTATGTATGTATTAAGTCATATTTACTATTTATTGTATTATATAAATATATATTTCGGTATTTTATACATTTATAAGCGTAAGTACTATGTATACATATATTACCTATATATTATAATCATGTATGTATGGAATTAGTTACTATTCTCTCACATTATCCTTGCGCCTAGACACCCTTTAACAGATCCCAAAGTTTTGCTTGAATATAATGCTGATCTGCACTAAGCCAAACATTTGTAACTAATTTTATAGTAAAATGGTGTACAATAAAAATTAAATACAAATACAAATAAATACTTACAAGTATTTGAAAATGTGTATTGATAAATGTGTGTGTATGAAATAAGTATTAGACAAACACATTGAAACACCAACGAAAATGTGGTTAAACAATGAATGTAAGTATACCTCAGGATCCTACTCTGGATGTATTGCCCAGCGCATGGCGCAAAGGTCTCTCTCTACTGGCGTCTAGCGTATTAGCGCACAACGATACAAATTAGAGCAAGTGGTCCACCCTGCAGTACCACCCTCCCACCGCACCGCACTGCAGCCACTCTGCCTGATGCGGATTCAGAGAGTTCGTTGTGTCCGAATTCCTTTCCTCACAGGACAATTCGGCAAATAAATAGTAACATTTTAGGAATCATTATCCCGTTCAAATTACCGATTTAGGTCTTTACAATTTATTTTAAACTAGCTGTGCCTGCGGCTCCGCCCGCTCTCATATTTGACTTCTCTGCTAACCTCATAAGCCATTTAGCGTGATAGTAAGTAGCCTATAGTTGATGGGAAGAATCAAGCTATCCGTGGATTTTTTTTTATTAAAATCGGTTCAGTGGTTCTCAAGTTATAAGCGGACAGACGGACATACATACATACAGACAGAAAGCAGACGTTGGATTTTATTAAAGGTAAGGATAAAAAAATCATGGTTGCAATAAATTTTTCGAACATACAGCCACAAGAATCTGCTGGCTCTGCAGATCTTTTCTCTACCGGTAAACTCTGGAACGCCCTGAAATTCCCGCCAAGTACGGTCTCTGGTCCTTCAGGAGCGACGTGAATGGGCACCTGTTAGGCCGGCATGGCATTCGCAACCCCCGACTGATACGACCGAATTTCCATGGGCGTCGTTAGATGTTTTTAAAAACATTGTTATGTTTGTAAAAACGGTAATAAATTCAAGCGTCAAACTTAGTGTGATAAATAACAATAAAAACTTATTGTGAAAAATAAGAAGTAAAACAAACAATAATAAATATCGGCCAAATTATGTGGTGGTACGGAATCCTCGGTGCGCGAGTCAGACTTTGTTCTTGGCCGTGTTTTTAACATCATTAGCCCCACAATTTCTTCCCACTGTCCCTCTATAGAGGCGGAAAAGGGTAATCCCCTGCCCTAAATCAAAAGTCTAGCTCCACTCCTGGCTACCGAACGGCGGCGGTGGTGGTGGTGCTATTAATTTTCAACGCGTGCAAAATTTTGATGCAGCCAAACTAATAACAAACCCCTTTTGTGCGCCAAATGAAGTGCCTTCATAAACTATGGCGGTTATAAAATGGGCGAGTTGGAGTAGGCGCCAGATTGGCGGTCGCTGCGTACAAGAAAACCACATCCAATATTTAGATTAAACTGGAAAAATTATTGCTGAAGAAAAAAAAATTACGAAAAGTATTGCGGTTCTTTATCGTGAAGTATGTAGGTATATCATATATCACATATTTAAAAATAATAAAATAACAGAAGATAATTATTTTTCTGATGGTTTATAGTTTTTTATTAATCTGCGTAATCGACTTGAATTTTTTTAATGAAAATGTCGATAATCTTCCAGAATTAGGTAGACTTTTTGGTTTGATCAATCTTATTTTCATTAAACAATTATTTTAATGTATTTTACAATAACGTGACATACGTGATAAGAATAACACGTGTTAGTAAAAGATAACGTAAAAATTCGGATGTTAACTATGAATAGAAACATCACATGGTTCCATAATCGCAAATCGCCAAACTAATCACTAAATTGACATTATCCAAAATCCACTTAATACCACAAAAATAACGGTTGATTACATTTAATCCACACTAAATTGCCTTAATTATTATCTAGCTAACAAGAAAATATTTCTGATTACGTATACGGAGAAAATAATTATATTTTTATTTATTTTGTTAGAATTTACTTCAGATTGTTATTTTTTTATGGGTCCTCATTGTGGAAAGAAATTGAGGAAAACATTTTAATAGGTATAGCAAACAACACGTTCTATTAGCTAAGCTGCTTGGACGATCTATGATAACGACACTTTTATCTTCTTCCGCATCCTTTGAGTTCCACACTTTGGTAAGCCAAATCTCCTCACATACCGCGAGATTATTTTGCAATCTTACACTTTACATGCATTGTTTTTAGGGTCATATTTGTTTCATAAAATCTTCCATGCTGGTCGCTTTGTGATATTTGAAGCGTTACGCAAAATTTAACTCGAGTTTGGAGAGTTGCCCAATGCAAAGAGAACGCTGTTCCCATGGCAATAGGGCATACATTCTGGTTATAACTTATAGAAAGATGGTCGTATTCTATCCCGGCAGATGGGAGCGTGATGTGCGAGTGTACTCTCGTGCCGGAGGTGGCGAGTAAGAAGTATTGTAGTATGGCGAGCTATTTCTTACTTTTACCGCCGCCGCACCGCCGAGAAATAATGGCGAAGCTGGGAACAACGCTTCAGGACCAATACATTCAAATCTGGACTTAAAACTAAACGTTTAGGCTACTCGTGAGATGAAACTACGAGTATACACTATACATACATACGATTGTACGGCAATGCGCTCGTAACATATATTTATGTAAATATTTTTATTTAAAGAAAATTTGATCTTAATCGTGTAATTTATACATGAAAGTTTGCTGAAAGTTTTTATTTTAACCAAAATAACAAATTCGCAATTAACAATAAGGTATGTGTGCGTAGGTATTTATTTGTACGTTAAATATATAAGGATATTATTATTTTTTATATTTGGTCATTTAATTTCACACTACCCATCTAGCTTACCCACAATCCCGGTATGACTGGTAAAGAATGCTTTTAGGCTTTAACCTTTCGTCATTATATTTTATATCCTGGTCGGGATATATTTTTATCTTCATTTTCAGCTTTTCATTTATCTAATGAAGAAATACCTTCTTTTGTCAATAATTCTTATTGTGCAATAAAATGAATTTACACTTAATTTTATTTCATTTCATTCATTTGAGTATTAACATTACACATGAAACTAAATAAAGCAAAATATAAAGACTAACATTAATTCAGTAAGTCTGAGGGTGAAGGGCGACCGTGCATGCCTCCACTAAACCGGTGCAAGGAGAAGCGTAGGCAGGCTAATTGTAGATAAAACTGAAATTGTTCTTCATACAAAAATATTGTTTTTGCACTATCGTGTACTGCAAGCTCGAACTCAAGTCACCCAACCCGGTGACCTTAAAAATCATAAGTGATTTTTTTACAGCTACAACTTTGGATACGAAATCCTGAAGTATTATATTTTTATTGAGTAAAAATGAGTAAAGGAGTACTCAAAAATGGCTATGCCACGAAATTGTTTTCTTTCAACACTTTCGCAGGGAGATCTTCCCGAGAACTTTAAAATTCAAGACATAGATGGTAGCTATTTTACGGATAATTTACTCAAAATTACTCGTATTTGTTTTGTCCTTCTCCACGTGAGGAGTCGACAAAATGTGGACAGATTTATTCGAATACATTACGGTTAAATGTGACGGCAATATGTCGAGCCCTCGACTGCGCCGGGGAGTCTGACTCAGGAGTTTGCGAGAAAAATCGTAAAAAATTTGCCCCCACTCTTAGAGAAATATCTTTCTCAAATATGAATGAGTAACTTTTACCAAGCACTTCAAAAACTCTCAACGGAAATGCAATCTTTATTAAACAATGCAACTACAAAATAAATAAACTTTCTTAAAATTGTCGAAATAGGTGTTACTCTGAGCGTAATGAAAATATTAATTGTTCATGACAAATTTAACAGTACGAAATAATAAGCTTCAACTAAATTCTCAAACACAAATCTGTATTTATAATGTTAAGTTTGTAAATACTATGATTTTTTTTATTCAGTATTGGATGTACCCGATCTCGCTGCTAAGGTGCGGTTGTGAAACAATTTCATGGCAAATATAAATAACATCGTAGTATAAATTATTTTGATAGAACCTGTTGTGAGTGTTTCGTAATTTGTTCGTCGTGCAAGCACGTGCAAGTAGCCTTAAATTAGTATCTAGTCTATAGCCGTATGTAGCCTCGCACGCAATCAACGCTCGTCACTCCGCCGCAGGGAGAGCTGCACCGCGAGAAAACCTGTATACCATTGATATTGTATACTAACAATTATAATCTGACCTGAGCTCTACCTATAGGATTCTGAATCTATAGGCGAAAGCAATAACTACTGTTTACTTTTTATATATTTCATAATCCACACAGTACATACATCTTATCACGCTGTATGCTGTCAAATCTGCTGCAAGAAATCTGGTAAATAACAGTACAACGCCGACCATCACGTTCAGCAAAGTATCAGCATCAAAAAATTATCAAGCAGGCAAGTGAGCTACGAATTACCTTACTGCATGAATTAAACCATTACAGCCACAAACCAGTGGTAGCAATCTATTGAGAAATTGGCATGAAATAGTTTTCCAAAATGTCCTTGCGAAGCCTCTCTTCATTTGCACGCTCGCCATCTCCGGCACATGTACGGCGCGGCGCTCACCTCATCATCGCGTTAATTGTTAACTAGTTCAGACATGTCGTCATCGGCTAACTAGCCATCGCTCTGCAAATACTGCCTGTTTGCTCTAATTGCCATGCACCAAGCGGATTGCTGTTGGGTCGTTTTGGATAGGTTTATCGAACCTATCTAGTAGTTCGATACAACCACAGAGCATTAAATACCTACCGCGCGCGCCCCCTACTAGAGACGCCCTAAGCCATAATATTTGAAACCCAAAAACTACACGCAGTGCTGCTAGCGCTTCGTATGTGTGTGTGTGTGTGTGCTAGTATCGACACTACACACAAAGAGGAGCAAGTTAGGCACACGCACAAATCAAATGCACACGCACAACACACATAGGTAAGTCATAGGCCACGCCCACAGGCTTCAACGGCTATGTAGGGAAATCGCGCTCAGGGCGCCTCTAGGAGGGGCGCGCGCATTTGATGCTCTGTGGATACAACTGTGTAAAATAAGTTTAAAAAAATTATAATTTATTAACAACATACGTAAAAATCTTCAATTCTCAAGTTCAACTCGTTGCTACTTACTTTCCACTGTATTCATCGAATCTCAAATATCCAAAGGTTGACTGTAAGAAATATCTGTAAGTGATAAGTCCGCCTTTGCACCTTATGTTAATGTTCTAACGTGCTTGTTACTGTTGAATGTTTCTTTCAGCAATAAAGCATTTCTATTCTATTCTATTATATTCAAAGTAAACAAAATTGTTTTAATAAAGTAACACTCTCCTGTCTAATATAATAAAAATACTGTCAATGAAAGTACAGTTCCCGGCAGTAAGTAATGAACATCGAGCTTTAGAAAGAGACAATCCGGTTATAGAGCGTCGTCTCTGTCGCAGAGACGTGCGAGTTCGTTCGACAGAGACGACGCTCTACAACCGGCTCTAAAGCTCGATGTTTAGAGGTATTACTTACTGCCGGGTACTGTACGTGCTTTATTGGAAATTAAAAAAATATTAATTTAACAATGTAGCCATACAATAAATGATTATTAATTTTGGTAAATCGATAGAAAATATAAATACATGTACTATTGCTAAAAAACCGGCCAAGTTCGAATCGGACTCACGCACCTAGGTTTCTGCACCACAAAAAAAAAGAAACTTAAAAAAAAACACCTTTCTTTTATGGGTCCCTTAATTTTTTACCTTTTATATATTTTATTATTTGTTGTTATATCCACCATAATAACACATATACTGTGAAAATTCCAACCGGCTACCTATTACAGTTCAAACGATAAATTTATTTATTTATTATTATATATTACATTGTTAGTACAGAGCAAGCCTCAAAATTTACAGCATACAGCCCTAGGAAGGACGTACATACAGACAGACGGCGCGCGCGGCGTAGGCTTAGTAATACACTTCCGTATGGATACGGAACCCTAAAAAAAGGCAGGTGTAAATAGCAGACTGGCCACGATGGCTGATCTTTACATTACGCTCCTAGTACACGTACGACCGTGACATACGACGTACGTACGGGCTACCGTGCTCACCGCAAGCGGTGGTGTGTGGTGTGCATTGCGATATCTATGTCCTGTCCACTGCTAACCGTACTCTGATTAAATTTTCTGGGCACACACACACAGGGGGCGAGCTGTGAATTCACACTGAATTGTCGGTACACGTAGAGGTATATTCGTCTAGGTAATATTTGTTAGTCTATGCGGTGAATATAATATGAAGACTCTTCCTTGATGACTCCCGAGACTTCGCTTGCGTTAAGAATATTATCGTGTTGTTTCATTATATAAAATCAGAAAATAATAGTATGTTACGACTGCATTGGCGAAAATTACGTCTAGCGACCGATCTTGCCACCTTCGGTTAAAATGTAGTAAGTATGAGAAATGTCACTCTAGGAGACAAAGAACTGTTGGTGGGGAAATGGTGGTGGCTATAAAGCGGCCGAGTCGTTCTCGAGTTGTAACCGAAGCGGTTTTGAACCCCCGACGCCAAAGAAGGGATTTTATAAGTTTGACGTGTCCGACTGTCTGTGTGTCTGTCTGTGGCATCGTAGCTCCCAAACGGATGAGCCTATTTGGATGAGGTTTTTTATTAGAAAGCTGGTTTAACCGGGACCGGGATGGTTCTTAGAGCTATGCTTGATGCTTGAATCAGGTCAGCGGATTCGAAGATCATCGACACTCTTCCTAATTGGTGAAGGGATCTCCGCTGTAAAATGGAAATTTATCACACTTTCACTCGTCGCCTTTAAGTAAATAAACGGAAATTATTATAGTTTTTATGTATTTGTAACCTTACTTACCTAACCTAAGCTAACCTAATTACAAGTTCAAATTACGTCTCTTAAAAAGCTTGAAATAAAAGATAAATTGCAAATTTGAAACCCCCGACACACGAAAACCCTCAAATGTAAGTCGCTTTGTAATATACCGCGATTAATAAAATCGCGGTATACAAAGCGACTTACATTCGTCGACATTTCGTTCCTCTCTCTGGGGACATCCTCAGGACTCGAGGAACTGCGACGACCTGGAGTACACCCGACACGTCGTTCAGTCAGATGTCAACTGCCGGTCGACGATGCGATGACGTAGATTGTAGCGATGAGCGGGTACTTCAGCCGCGGATGCGGGTAGGTTCGACATTTCTTGCTGAAATCGTGCACGCACACGTAGCTCACTATTATTATAATTTTTTTTTTTATGAGAACCAGCATAGGTGGCTGTGCCGAGACCCCAATGGTGCAGTCGACAGAGCCATAATCACCTCTCCTCGCGAAACCACGCTCAGTTAGGTGCCATGCCAGCAGATTTGCGCACTGTTGCTAGTCTGTCTAGCCCGTTAATACGACGCTTGAAGACACCCAGGTTAAAGGATTCAGGAAATACACTATGGCCTGGCTGCCAGAGCTTGATGCTGGTTACCACCCGAGCCATGTTTCGCCAGCATAGGAGCCTACGACGATGAGAGTACCACGCTGTCTTCTCTGTTGAAATTGGTATGTCTGGAAATTTCAATGGAATCTCGAACCAAACGTGGTACATGGTGTTTTTCTATACTGATATCGTACTGGTTTGGTCCATGTTACAATATCTTAACGAATGTACTAAACGCTGCTTATATTCTAATTTATGTTTAACTATGGTATTTCTTGCATTAAACATGAACGTCCTTCCATGACGTGCTTTAATTTTCACATAATTACGAATATAGCTATTGAGAGTATGGTCACTGTCCGATTATAAGTACAAGATGCGGAACGCGATCACTATCCCCCCTCTAAGAAGTAGGCTTAAGTCTGTTACAAAAGTATTTACGAGTTTCAAATACTTACCACGAAGTGCTTGCATAACGTTAAACAAACTTTTTAAAAGACTCCACTAGTTGTGGACAAATGGTACGACTCAACACCAAAACGTCTTACAGAATATCTACCGTACCATGGAAATTTGAGCTGATATAGTATTTATGTATCGCGTGTTAGAGGTGAATATTGTATGAGAAGAATATGGTGGTTAGAATTTCTTAGGGAAAGTGAGTTGAGCAATCTCAAAGTGCAGAGGAAGCGTGAAAGATGCACTTGTTTTCTCACGAGATCGCGAGAAGAAGCTGCGGTTGACAACATGGAAAACTGTTTTTGTCACTCCGAGGGAATATCTGCGAGTGTCGTCTTTAGTTATGTATGATGTGCTAGTTTGTAGCGCGGGAACCAGGACGGTACTTTGCAGGAAATATATTAGAGGGAGAAGGGATGTGAGTTTTATTTTCTGTACTCCAGAGCCAGATGTCTCGGAATGAAAATGTCGCATTTTCTATGACTTGAAATGGCGGAGTCGTCTTTAGTATTTAAAATATTTCGTCTTAAATATGTATGCATTACAAATATGTAGTTTAAATAACTAAAGAATTAAAACGTACTACCCAACAAACGTTAAAATAACTATCAAAATGGGGCGTTTTTAAAAGTTCCCAGAAAATAGGTTCGTTTTACAGTGAACAGTCAACAAAAGAAAATGTTTCTGCATTTTATATTCTAATATCCATGCAAATGTATCCCACCACAATCGCCGCCTGTTTCCCAATCCTGTAACGATCACCGCATCGACCAGCAAGCACACAGCGAGATAACATCTTACTTTGTTTTCAGTATAAAGCGTTAAATTAACTACACCAATTACACGCATTGCGGTAGATCGTGGAACGTACTCATCTTCAGCACACAGTAGATGAGCCTGACAGTATAATGTTGCGAACTCTAGCTAGTTCCAGTCGCGAACACTAGACATCCGCACTTTCTATCGCACGGCTCGGCGACGGTGTCTCTGTACAACATCCTGCGTGATATATGTTCTACGAGTTTTCAGTTTACGCTTAGAACGAAAAAAAAAATCGTCGAATATTATTATATTGTAGAATATGATTTTGCCCTCGAATAGATGGGTCTACCGGACACCTAAATTTCTTCATTAGATAGATGCGAAGCCGAAAATAAAGAGAGAAAAAAAATAGTTCCCCACCAGTTTTCAAAACTGGTCTTCTGGCACGAGCCCCCAATGATTGAAATTCAATTTCGAAAATATTTTTCCAATAAGTTTCCTCGTACAGTTGCTTTCACGAGTCATGAGCACACTTTTCATTGGTCGGTTTAAAACGGGATGTGACGTCGACGGCGCGGACGCTTCACGCGATTGGTTCGTCAGTCGGTTTCAGTCGATGCTCGTTGGGCTCACATGCGTCGTTCCACTACTATACTTGCGTGCAATCTTAGTCCACTGTCCATCTGTGCTTATTTATGACTCGTGAAAGCAACTGTAAATATTTTTGAAAACTGACGGACTGGTGGAGCATTCTAATAACACCAAAAACCCCACAACCTTGTCCAAGATCGACCGCATAATATTACCACAACGTGATTCCTTAGCTTACATATAATAGTTATTATATTTTTATCCGGCTTATAGTTCCATGTTTTTCAGGATTTTATGCGGTAAGGGTGACGGTAGCGCTCTGTCGCACTATAATGATTTTTGTTTCTCAAAAACCATTGTAGTATGGAACTCAAAAGTTTTAGTGTCTTTCGAAAGCTGAAATCGTTTCCACTTTTTTAGCAATGTACTGTTGGATTCCATACTATTTGAGAAAATTCATCATTATTGTACGACAGACCGCTCCTGTCAGCTTACCTTGCCGCATAAAATTCTCAAAAAGTATAAGCCGGATAAAAAATTTTAAACCTTAAAAAGTAGCCTAATGAGCGGATTCGCGTATTGGTAATATTATGCGTTGGAACTTGGATCTGGGACACTCTGTATAGTCTCTAGTACATGATGGATTCCCTTATCTTTTACACGTTCACCACCCGGAATGTCCCGATTTCCGACTACCGACCGCATTATCTCTTTACCAAGGTTTAGCTTCACGCTACCGACTAGGTGGGGCGTGAGCGCCCGTATAACGGGCACTGTATTCACAAACACATGTACAACCGATCGTATGTCCATGTACGATGTCGTCAAGCCGAATTTACGTTTATCAAAATAATGCACTATAGTCTGTTCCAAATAAGCCTGGATAAAAAGTCATTGACCTTTGAGTGCTAGCTCCCTTGCACAAACGTGAAACGCTAAGCGCCGCCATCTCCCTCCTGCGCCGGTGTCGTGGCACAAGAGAGAGACGGCGCTAGCGGCGCGGTGGGAGCTAGCACTCAAAGGTCAATGACTTTTTATTCAGTCTTATTTGGAACAGACTATAGACCTAGTGACTGTACGTGTTGCAACGAAAACTCTCCGCAGCGATTTTTTAATTGATTAAGCTTATATAAAAATACCAAAGATACAAAGGCACTAAACTTGCCAGAGCGTGTTTTTTGTTGTAGTTTTGAGTTAAATTTTACATTCGAATAACAAATAATCCATCGTCCGCGATGGTACTGCCATTAGTTCGATAATGTCGTTCTTTAGACACCTACGATCATGTGGTACCATAGACGTATAAAGGAATATTATTTATTACTCTATCTGTGATACGATATCACATGTCGTGCTTCTTATAAAAATAATAGTGCGTGTTTTTTTTTTTCGAAATGCTTAAATTTCAAACGAAGAAACATCTAAGTACTTTTAACGTTATATTTTTTCTCGGCAATGTAGGGCAAAACATCTCACTCTTCTACGTGATCTTAAGGGCATACATTATTGAATAGCCAGGATGTAGGGATGTTACGTGCCCTCGCGGCGTTATTATAAAAATTGCCCCTTTGCCCTTGCCTGCTTTCACTCACGTACCGGGGGCAGGAGCGAACGAGACGAGACGAGATAAATTTGAGATCGTTTCATGAGTTATTTGGTACGTGAATTACTTGTAGAGCACCCGATATTTTGTGATAAAACAAGTCGTGTGTGCGTGCGTTTGGAGCGTATTCATCAACATTTACTGGCATTACCTGCAGGTTTCATACTTATAAAAATTGCAGAGCTTTTTAGGTAAAGTATAAAAGCAACAATATTAGGTGTCTTTAAATGTCCTATTACTTACCAGGCCAGACAGCTTAGCAACAATCCGCAAATCTGCTGGCACGACGCCTCACTAAGCGTGGTTTCGCGAGGAGAGGTGATTTTGGCTGCACTATTTCTCCGTCTGCGCAGCAACCCATGTCGGTTTACATAAAAAAATCTAGAAATAATGTGTGCTATTTTAAAAATTATACAAGTTCAAATTCACAGCAGCTGTCTAGTTTTCGTGAACAATTTCAGTGAAACTCATAAGTTAATTAAAACACTGTTGCCAAGGCAGGCCTGAACTGAAATATATAACTGAAGGAGCGAGCCCCAAAATAAAATATAAAAAAATATTATATGTAAATAATACGTGTTCTGTCGCGAAGAAGCGAATAAGGAAAAGTTCATTTTCTACATTCGAAAAGAAATGAATTGCAAGACGAAAAAAAAAATCACCACTTTTTTCTCATCCCTTCACAAACCCATATTTTATCTGGCGGCGCGGCGTAACCCCTCATAATCTCTTCGCAGGCATAACTCGCGGAAATAATATGTTACGACGGGATGAGTAGAGGCCTTATAACCGAGCCAGCCCAAACTCTTATCAGAGATTTGACAAGAACCCACGGAAATCAATGCCTAGAAAGGCCATCTTGTGGAAGTGAAAGTAAGTGCACAAAGACAAAATAATAAATTGTATAAAAGAAGTAAAAGAAAAAATTAAGACGTAGGTATGCAATGTTTGAAAATGCCATTTTTAGGCTTCAGTAGCCTGTGACTCTGGCAGGGATTCTTCTAAAATCGGTCAGGTCCGTCCGACTGCCACACGTGCTGCCCGAGGTGATTACTCCGGAACGTAAAACTAATAAAACTAAAAAAAGTCGCCAAGTGCGAGTCGGACTCGCGCACCGAGGTTATATATTTAACAAAATAATTGTGTTTTCTAAAATAACCAAACGCCTACATAAAAATTACAGCAATGGTTTGACTGTTAAACAAACCATTGCCTTTTGTTTTTAAAATGTATAAAATCCTTTTTTTTTGCCGCAACTACCACATTGTCGAAAAAACCTGCAGTTTCCTGTAACCTATGTCTGAATATCTACTAAACTAACCCTAATAAAATCAAAATGTTTGCTTTAAAAAGCTTGGCGAACAGTTGGGTACGGGCATTTTTTGCACATTTTGAGCTATATCATTAAGACCACGGCACTTAAAATTGTAGAAAATATATATTTACAATCCTTACATTAGCCGTTTCAAATGATATACCGCACGATATGTTAATTAAATTTTTTTTATTGGTCCCAAACCGACGAGCATGAATTTTCCCGAAATTAATCTAAAATGCAAATCGGACGGACACGGAAGTGATCTTACAAGAGTCAAATTTTGACCGTTTAAGGTACGGAACCCTAAAAAAAATTATGAACCTAACGTAATGAATAATATTAGAAAATGTCATTATAGTGGACTGTGCAGCGGAGGAGGGGCGCCGCGCCGCCGCGCGCGAGGCGCGATGCGACCTGCGGGACCGCTGCGCACACTCGCTGTGCGTGCAAGAAGATAATGGCAACGGAACCCTCTGTGTGTGAACAGAAATGCATTTCTTTGCAATATCAAACAATTTAAAAGATCGCAAGTAGCATCAACGCGTCGAGCAGGTGAAGACTTTATAAAAGTTGAACACAAAGACAGGATAATTGGTCCTCAAGTCTGCTCTGGTGCCTTGCTGAGCGTGGTTCCGCGAGGGGAGATGAAATTGGCTGCGTCGACCACATTTTGGTATCTTGGCACAGCTAACAGTCTAACCAATATTTATAACAAAATGTATAATTATGATTATATCTGTATCTGACACAGAACACGTATCTGACATATTATTTGCGGACTCACGTATTTTTACCAAGACGCTTGTTACGG
The DNA here is from genome assembly GCA_946902875.1 of Nematopogon swammerdamellus. Taxonomy (NCBI): domain Eukaryota; kingdom Metazoa; phylum Arthropoda; class Insecta; order Lepidoptera; family Adelidae; genus Nematopogon; species Nematopogon swammerdamellus. Next base: position 9,845,821 of record OX336349.1, read on the forward strand.
TCTTCTCATGCAGATTGTGAACATTTTTAAATAGAAGTAGAACACCTTATCAGAAATTATATCCTAAGTAATTTTCCCTATAGTATAGTATGTATTGTATAAATAGGTGTGTATGTTATATGTAGGTATATTTATAAAATAAAATTTTCATTCCTCCTCTCTTTCACTTACACTACCCATACTTCTTTCTCTATCATTTTATTCCTCATCAGTCATCATCACCCTAAGGTTAACTGGCAGAAATCACTTGCTTTGATAAGTCCGCCTTTGCGCACTCCTGTATTTGTCGTTTCTTTTCATGTAGGTACTGTTCTTCTTTCAATAGTGTGCTATTCTATTCTCATCTAAATATTCAACAACATTTGATTGTTCTACATTAGAAGATGCAAAGTCGAAATAATAATTATTATTATTTCGGCTGTACGTACATCTATCTAATGAATACATTTAAAGCGACTACTTGCTTAGTACTAACATAAAAACATAAACCTTAGATTGTGATGGGGACGAAGTAGATTGTATGCACTGTATATTGTATGTAGCTTTATAGCAGTTCTGACTTTTTGAATCCTTTGAGAAGTACCTACGAGTAATTCCACGCCTCCGCACTGAGATGTACGGCCGCGGTATCCCTGTACATTAGAATGGTATTATGAATGAGCCGTCATTTATCATTAGGTGATAGATAACACTAAACGTAAGTCTTGAGATATGTAACTCGCCGGTTTCAGTGCGATTAGAAACAACAACGCAGTTTTAGTTTGCTTTCAATAAAAAAAAAACAAAAACACAACAAAATGCAGAATAGTGAGTTCACCAAACGAAAGGAAAAATATGGTAAAAGGTAAAAATATCTGAAGATCACCTTTCGCAAGTGTTGCAATGTGTAATTTCAATTGTTTTTTAAAGACAAACGGCACGGATGACTGTGCCCAAAAGTTTTCGGAAAGTTTTAGGTCCTCTCTAAGAACTACATTAAGAGTTGATGTGCTGATGACATCAAACATTAGCCGTCAGTCACGTGAACTCACATCAGTATTATCCTCATTGATAGTGAGAGTGACAACCAAATATTGAGCTTCTTATACCATTTTTGCTTAGATATAGTATGACATATTTATCATTATTAAAATTTTGTATGTAAGTTAGGAAGTAATTTAAAAAAAAAGGTCCATAAGATTTCTTGCACGGTTTTGCCTTATAGATTGCATTGCTAAAAGGGACATGACAAAAAATTATGACGAACCATAGTAAATATGCAGAATGCACATGTCTCAATGAAATCTTGTTATTGTTGTGTGTTCTTTATGACAAAATCTGAATCTTAATCCCGGACGAAAGCGATTATAATGTAGGCATCCCACTTCCAAACAACAATGTAAATACACAATCAAAGGTACATGTTTATGTAAATGCCTATGAGTTCGTACACGATTTTAAAAATCTTATAACATTGAATAAACATCGATTCCTCCAGTATATAAACCTAAACTAATAATTCTACCCTCTACGAAGCGCGACTGCATTGTTCCTCGTGCAAATAGACTTAGAGCGTCTGGGACTGGGAGCCCATTGGGCCTCGGAGTCTAGTGGGCCTCGGGGCCGTTGCTCTGAGGACGTACAGGTCCTCCACTACCTGCCTTTACCACTTAATGAGGTTAACCTTCGGTGGCGGACTTGCCTGCACTTTAGAACTGAAAGGCAACGCTGGATTTGCATCTAACTTACGAGTATGTGTCAACTCCGGTAAGAACATATATGTACACTACATTTCACTTAGATAAACTCTAGAAAGTAAAGAACTTTTTACTATGTAATACTTGAAATATAAAATGGAAACGAACTTTATTCACACTATAAACAAAGTCTAACAATATCTATCAGTTGTATTCTCCTGTGATCGTGAAATAAGAATATATGGACCAGTTTTAGAACTTTGATAAGCAAGTTAAATTAAACAGTTTTAAACAACATTTAAAAAATGATATTGCTCCAAATTCTAATTTATAATTTATAAAAAAATAATTTAGCATTGTATGTACATTAGGTAACATAGCTTTGTTTTATGAGCACAAATACACGAACACAGTCTGACAGTCAGGGCGAGCGTTCGTTGGTGTTTGCTTAGCGAATTAGATGGGAGCACCCTCGCATTTTACCGAACATAATAAACCTATGTCTACAGTCATTACCCCACGTGCCTTCAGGCTAATGATAACGAATTTACAAAATGTTAAATGCAATGAGATGGTTTTTTGGCAGGAGGAAAATGAATTTGGATTTTTTTTTTAAATAAGGGTATATTTGAACACATAACAAGTACACAATTAACTTAATTAAATTGTAGTTGCCACAATTTTATCTCTTGTGGGCTCACTTAAAGTCAAGTTTATTTCGCATAACATTATCATGCATTTAATTAATTCAAATTCTTTCTAAAGGGATTAACTAGTTCAAATCGTAGATTCAAATTAATTGTTCGTATTGTCTAAGTTTGTATAAAGTTGTGATATTATGGGGACTAACAATATTATAATTTTCCGAGTATGACTGACACAATATTTTACATTTGAGTATTTTTTTAAATTTAGAATTCGGATGACAAGACATCGTCCTTCTCTTTTCGAATTATTTCATTTAACGGTATTTTAGGCCTTTTGCGAATAATTTTTGTTACTGTGCACAACACTTTTTTCTGTTCTGTCAACTTTCAAAGATTCCAAAGATTATTGTTTATCGCACTGGCTCATCTACAGTGCGACAAGGCTTCAAATGAACGTGGGTGACAGCTGAACTAACGCCGCCACAGTGCTGCCAGATGACCGTCTCGCGTTTCCCCCGTTCACGCGTAGTCGTGGGAATAACGGCTGTTTTTCAACAGCACGTTAGAATGATCTGCTGTTTTTATATAGCTGCTGTTTCAAAGTGCTATATTGCTATATTGCTGTTTTTGGTGCTGATGTTGGAATTTGAACCTAACGCTGTTGGAATAACTAGCATAATTGAAATAAGAGATAAATATTAGTGTTATAACAATCGCGGGAATGCAACAGGCAGACAGATCATTAATCTGTCTGTGGTCAATTTTTTTTTAATTATTTGCTTGGATGCCGGCTCCTTCTGCCATTTCTTTAAAATTTATATAATATTTTCGACGGTATTTATTATGTACCTATTTGTAAAGGGTTTTATAATATTTTTATTCGATTAATAAATCAGTAATTTTAAGATTGCACAACTTGTCATTGTAATCTTCAGCTCGGCGGCATTTTCACAAATATTGCTATTCCTATGGTTCAATCACTTATATAAGCCATGTTTTTATTCCTATTAAAATATATCTAGTAGACAGGTAGCTAGACACAATAATTGCTAGACACGTTAAGTTGCTATATAAACTGCTGTCTGCTGCTGCTGTATAAGTCTGCTCATAGCAAGCAACGAGCGCGCACTGCTATACCTACTGCTGTTTTATTGTTGCTATTGCTGTTTCTAACAAACAGCAGTCTAATTATATTACAATATTTATTATTTAAAATGTAACCTTTAGTCATTGTTGTTGGGGTTACAAAATACTACTAACACTGCCCTCTATCGAGCGAGAGCTTCACATACCTACAGGCTACACTACAAATATTTTTTATTATATCAACTAGATGGCGGTACGTACGAGTATAAATAGCAAAACAGCATTATAGCGAACAGCAGGAAAGGTGGAATATTTCTAACGTTATAACTGCTGTAAATTTATAATAGAATATATTGCCTGCTATATGATAATTTCCACGCGTACGTTAGTATCACTTCTTAGACTTCGATTTCTGCTAACAACACCAAAGATTATCTGTTATTTTATTAGAGAGCAAGTCTTCCTAAAATTCAATACATAAAATAAAAAATAAGTAAGTACCTACTTACCTTATAGGTACTACTATACATACATTTTCTTTTGCAAAGATATTTTCCCCTAGTGTAAGGAAATTTTCAAAATTGACAACATTAATGCTGCAACAGCGCCCTCCCACAAACGTCACCACGTTCATTTCAAGCCTTGTCGCACTGTAGATCTGCTAAGAGAAGTAGCGTAGGTGCTTAGAGTTCGAAGGGAGAAGGTATCGGCATAAAAAGTAATCGGATTTCCCGATGCGGCAGCCGGGTCAAGCATCGGGGGCGTCCGATAAATATTTAAATTTGAAATAAAACAGGAAAGCCTCATAAATATCTGAGCGACCATTTTGTTTGCACACGGAGATTTTCATAGTGCGGTGAAGCTGTTTGTTGAAGGGGCTCTGGCTTCATAGCTATGAAGCCAGAGCCCCAAGGTACTTTTACTAACTATAAATAAGCGCACAGTTTTTCCTGTCTATGAGACAGGACGGAGACACCGGTCCTACGGGGCACAGGTACAGTTTTTTTCCCGAATTAACTAGACATTCTAAAAGGGACGTAGACGTATTAATATTTGATGTGAAGCGCTGAGCACGATGGAAATTTTAATATTATTTGAGCAACCTTGGATGGTTTGATGAGTAGAATGATGACTAAAGTTTGTTTCTAAGAAATTTTCCCTGATTGTCATTTAAATGTAAAATTTAGTTTTCATAGCCACACATTAAATTATTTTTAACTATAACCATGCGGAACCTATAAATATAGGTATTTAATATTTTTATTTTAGTGATTTTTTCAATGTGGAATGATCGTACTATATTATTATCTGCTTGGAAAACAAAGACCACCTGTCATGTGACATTCAAGAGGCTGTTACAAGCAAATTATCAAAGACTCCTCAACACTAAAATATGTCGTAACACGTGTCGTCTCCCACCCAACACGTTTTTCGGTTGTTATGAAGAGGGCGATAGTGTACCTACTGTTCACCCCTCTTAAGATAACATTGAGGGCTCTTGACAGTAAACATCTTGGCTCTGAACACTGTCCAGATGACGCGAAAATTGCGTACGTTGTGCGTGAGTGGAATTTAGTTAGATTATGTCACCGGTACAGCGGAATATGACGGAAATAATGTATGTGTTTTATGGGTGTATATATGTTGAAAGTAAAATACAATGTTTATGATATTGTAACATATTATAGTATGGAGGTAAGACGCCGAGCCGGTCTCGCGTGGATGAGATTAGACTGTAGAATGAGACTGTCGTTAAAAACCCGGTGTACTCAAATATTTTTCGAAAGCTGTTTTTGTTCTTAATCCTTAAGATTCATTTCATTATAGACGTCTCTAGGAATTTTGTTTTTGTATGATTCGTCCATAATCATGTTGATTTTTTAATTATGTATGACCGACGACGGTGCTCATCTTGTTTATAGATAAAACTGGTCGAATGTTAAAATAGTTTTAGAAGCACAAGGCCGAATGAACATATTTTTAATTGTACTCATATTAATGAATTCTTATTTAAATAATATAACATATAAATAAAGGTTGACTGTAAGAAATCTCTGTAAGGGATAAGTCCGCCTTTTCACCTTATGTAAATTTTCCAATGTATTTGTTACTGTTTAATGTTTACTGGAGCAATAAAGAAATTTCTAACTATCTATATATTTCATTTTATTTCGCGGTTAAGCAAATTTAAATTCCTATGAAACACCTGCATTACCACCGTCAATATTATTGACATTTAACATTTTAACATTTTGACACTTATTATAAATTTAATTAAGTTAAGTTTGTTTATGAAAATAATTAATTTTATAACTAGGTAAGTAGCACGATAAAGTTTGAATGTATATAATATTATTTAGTACAATATGTGGCGCTTTTCAGGGTTCCGTATTCGTCGTACGGGGACCCTATTACTAAGCCTACGCCGTCTGTCTGTCTGTCTGTCCGAGGACTGTCTTGAACCATAATACGTAGCCGGTTGAAATTTTCACAGAATATGTGTTATTATGGCCGATATAACAACAAATAATTAAAATAAGGAAAAGTAAAAAATTCACGGGGGTCACAAGAAACTAAAAAGTGTATGCACGCCATTTACCGGAAACAGTATGAAGCAGCGCTGACCATGACATGGCGATACGGAACCCTCGGTGTGCTAGTTCAACTCGCACTTGTTTCTTCAAGTTATTATATGAAATAATTCACAATTTAATTGTCGCCCTTACGTTTCACCAAAGTAGTCAACAAAACGATAGAAGCATTCACTTATATAGAAGCCTGCGCTGTTTGCCATAGCCTGGCCGTCTGGCTCTGTGCAAATTTCAACTAAATAATGGGCAAATATTTGAACAAAATAATTATCGCAAAGTCCACTTTGAATGGCATCCGTAGTGGAGTCGATGATTTTGGACTTTTTATCTCCCTCGCTCACTCAGACTATCTCTGTCCTTCCCTCCGTCTCTCTATCTCTTTTTGTCTCGCTTGTAACACGCTCGTTACATTGTTTCAATATTGAATAAGCATTTTAAGCTTTTTGTTCAGCAATATGAACGGGATGGGAGCTATTTTTCTGTAACCCTTTTGTATAATTTTTATAAATTTTACACAGGCATAAGTTTTCCCTGTTATTTCCATAACCATTTTATTTTAAATAGTAGTGTAGTTGCTTTTCATTCATAGTTTAAAGCAAGCATTCCATTCAACGTATTGTGAGTACAAAAAATGTAAGTAGAATAATTTGAATCGACGACGACGACGGTCACAATCTGTTGTGGAAGTCGGTGCGTTCTTGTGAAATCGAATCTTAAAACTCAGTAAAAATAATTATGAAATGTTTAAAACAAAACAAGTGTCTACGTAATTTCATTCCTAATTTGGCGAATTGTCAAATTGTTTGAGATTTCACAAAATATCATTAATCGACTAACTGTGGATGAGCGGATTAAATTTATCACAGTCTCTGAACCCTGTCCCTTTCGGTTTGAGTGAGTTTATACAGATTCATAGAGGAGTAATTAGAGCGAACGGAATTTGCTTTCGCGCCATGAGATACCCGGGTGATGCGATTTGAATATGATATTCGTGGAACATTTGGAGTAACGAATTGAATATAATATGAGTAATAATAAATTCTGTTATATAAATCTATAGTCTAAAATTAAGCATTGTATTACAATCCAGGTAAGCTAAACTCTTATTGCACAATATCTTAAGTGTGACTGAAAGCAATAATTTGAGTCCTTAAAAAAATATTAATTATTTCTGTAATCCTGAAATTGGGCATAGGTAAAGCTAGGGTACTTCCCTGGTTCATGAATATTTATTTATGTACTTATTAAATTGGGATTAATACAGAGACCTGTCTCTGTACTAATCCCAACTCTATTCCTGAATAGAGTTAAGCATAAAATTAGTACACAATATGATTTATGATCTGCCTCCGCCATACAATCCTCACAAACATAATTTGTGAATATGATGATGACTAAACTATACAAAGAGAAAACTTATTGTTGGTTGAAAGGTTGTGTTAATATACACAAACGAAATAAAATAATTAAAATATTCTCGCTTGCCCTTCCATTCTTAAAACAACATCATTTTTATTTTTTGGGATAGACCACCGAAAGAAAATTGTTTAAGTATCTGGAAATAAAAAATCCTTGCAAAATTCATTAAGCACACACCAGCCACTCTAATATTTTATCCCAAAAAGGGTTGAGGGAAAATGCGACCACAAACTTGGCTTCTGCTTAATTAAAAATCAATTTTCAATCCGTTGGTTATTTCTTCCTCTTCGCTCTGTTTCTTTTAATTATTATCTTTTTTTAATTAATGCGAAGTCAACATCATTAGGGCGGTTCAGAAAAGCTCTTGAATCGTAAGCATGCTTAAATAATTTTTATTATAACTATAAAGAATTGCACAATTGAATTGCTAAATTTTAATTCCAAGCTAGAAGTTGGAGGCCTCATTGACCTGTGTTCATAAGCTAGAGATGATAATAATATGCATTGCAACATTTCTGTCCAGATTACATATTGTTAGAAAGACTAGATTTAACAGTCTTAGACATATTAAGAAATTATTGTTTTTTCATTATTGTAGGTATGTATCTTACTGTTCAATAAGATAAATACAATTTTAGTTTTAAATTTTGACAAAAGTTATTCATTCTAAAAAATAAAAACAACAATAATTACGGTCTTCTACAAGACAATTTCCAGTCTAAAGTGTCACAATAAGCAATAGCTATCTCCCGTACACAGGTGTCCCAAAGGGACAAAATGTATAAAACCCCGTTAACGCCGCAGTCCTAACCGAAATATCGATCTCACGAACTGTGAAATGCCCCCCGGCAAATGAATTGGAAGGTTTGTCCCTAGACGACACCGGGACAGAGATTGATGCGGTGGCGCCTACTGTGCCTGTGTTCTCTAACCAAAGAGCTTCAATGAGGGAATAGAGTGCAAGTGTGAGCGTGGAACCACCCGTGCGGTGTTCGTGGTGAACTTTGAATTTTCGCAGAAATACAATTTGTATTTCATGATTATTTTTATATATGTAGCTATATATAGTGCCGTGTCTGGTGAAATGGCGCCTCATTGAGCGTGGTTTCGTGAAGAGAGGTGTTTTTGGCCCTGTAGACTGTACCATTGATCCCTCGAAACAGCCACCCATGTTGTTTCCACAAAAAAAAAACCGTGTGGGTACCGGTACTTACAAAGAATAGGTCTATTGCATCTCTCCCCATGCACGTCCTAAAAGGCGGCTAAGGGATAAGGACAAGATGCTGTGCTAAAGGGCGAGGGGCCAGCCACCTATCACCTTGGCACGGTCTTTTCACCGAGTCAGGCAGTAGGTGGGTCTTTGTGCCTTACTTGCTTGTTGAGAATTATCTTGTACTAATACTTTGCTAAACGTGGTGGTCGGTGCTGTGATATAATTTACCAGAGTTCTTGCAGCACAATACCGATTACTCTGCTAACCCCGATTGTCGGGATACAGTGTGTGGTATGTAGCTATATGAAGTGTTCCGGAATAATTATGTTTAAAAAATATACTTATTAATGTACATGAGTTAAATCCCGATATTCTGGGACAAAGAACTTTTTTTGTTTTGTTAAATCACAACACAAAGTCTTCACTATTGGGCGGCGCGGCGTTAGACTGTCTGCACGGACGGGCTTCAACTTTCCCGGTGTATTTGATAGCTTGTATTTCCTCTATTCCTCTTACTGTTAAAACTCTTCGCCTGTACCCTGTAGCCTAAACCCTCGCGGGCCAGCCCATCTAGCCGTGATAATACTATAGACTGAAGACACGCCGGTAATACCTTTTAAAACTTACATTACATTATTTAAACGTAATTTCATTTTGAGGAGGGACATTGACGTAGCGGGCGTAACGTAAAATGATATAAGTCACACATACCCACTGTTAATCCTTAAAATTAAGCAAGAGTTTAAAGGATAACAGTGTAAATTTAAAAAACCTTAAAAACATTCGTCATTTCATTTTGTATAATAATTAAAATTAATTATTTGTTTTTATCGCAGTCGTTATTCTTGCTCAAAACTGCAATGTAAAATAATATCAATAAATCTAGACAACAACGTAATTTCAAGTTGGATTTACGCATCAATATAACGGAAACTAACCCGCAGTTTTGATTAGAATGGTATAATAAAATGTCTGAAATAAAATTCCGTCGTGGCTTAAACGGGGAAGCCGCGCTCTGCAATATAAAGATTCTATCTCACATTTATGGCTGTTAGATAGAAGATCCGTCGACTAAAGAATTTCCTTTGCAAATTCTATCAAATCTGATACAATGTTTGATGTGAGGGAAGCCCATCTTTTATTTTCGACGACGAAATTCTGAATATCGGCTCATCTAGTATATAATAGTAGCTATAATGTAATTTAATATAAGGTATAATTCTCTTAGGGACGTACGAGGGAATTCAGATTCAGGGAATCTAGAATAATTTGCTGTATAGTTGAACTGAAAATCAGTTCACTTACAACGTATGTAGATTGAAACGGTCATATACATATTATACGATTTCATTTTTCTCCTAACTAGAAAATTTTTGGTTAGTACAATATCCGTTGCAGAATAAATTCTAAATACCTAAAGCATAAGTGAAAACCTGTATGTGGATAAGACATAATGAAATTTTGACAAATAATTGGAACTAATGAATGCTTGTTGTGGCAACGAAGACATTGCTAAACCCGTCTCGAAAAAAAAACCACTTCGGAAACTTTTTCAATAAAACACTGAAAATATTCCAAAACTTGGATCGCGAGGCCTCGCGCGCTCTCGTTATTGAGTTTATCGGCTCGTGCTATTATTTTTTCAATTTATTGCTTTGGTAAAAGAGTTTTGTGCAAAACATTTTTAGTCATATTTCTCAGGGTAGTATTTAAAGAATTTTAATTGAATCTTTGCGTATTCTCAAATCACAAATTGTATTACATGTTTTGGGCATGCATATGGGCTGGGCACGTCAGCCGAAGAGACGACGACCGTTGGAGTAACCGTGTCCTACACTGGCGGGCGCGGACAGGAAAACGGAGTGTGGGATCCCCCACCAGGTGGGACGACGACATCAAGTACGTTGGCGGAAAGCCGTGGTTCCTTACTGCTGGAGGCCGGGAGGATTGCAGGAAAATTGGAGAGGTGTATGTTCAGCAGTGAACGCTTACACGCTGACTGACTGATTTAATTTTTTGCCTAAATCTAAGAAAATATACTTGCTTGCAAGCCAGAATATAACAGCGAAGTTTAATCCAATTAAAACTACAGTAGCAGTAAATGCAGAAAACAACACTTGCCTGAAGCAGCATATTATCTAAGAAGTATGGATCTAATCTGGGGTCCAGCACAGAATGCATCATTGCGCCATTGTGTATAGAATCGAGCAGTTATTTAAGTGGCTAGCTAGAAAATAGCGGAAAGGCGAAATAAAAGAATACTTCATAGACATTTACTATACGGTTTGCGTCTGGATAACATTTTGTTAGAAAGACAAAGAGTGGATATAGCCGCCAATATTTAAGTTTATTTAATATTATATGACTTAGAGTCTTCATGCTTAGCAATTTTATGAATTTTATAAATTATGAATTTATTAAATGATTTTTGTATAAATGTTTTGTATACATGAAAATAAAATTATAGTACCTATTGTATTGTTTATTGATCATTCTTATTGCAGTTAGACTGTATTCGAACTTGTCACAATTTGTTCTATCCGGTTCGATTTCACCCACGAAAAATACCGAGCAGGAAACTTTATACGGATTTTTTTTTTCATCCATATTATTACAAGTAGGTATTTTAATGACTAGCCACATATATGTACAGTCTATTGAAAACACAGCTTGAGAGCAAGATTAACAATTTTGCTGAGAGTTCTGACTACAAAGACTTATTAATTAAGTGTGAAATCAAGGGAAGCACTGACATGGCACCTAGTTCACCCTGTGTTATGGGCTGACATCACGGATGTTGTGGGTGATGTAGCCAACCGTGTCGGATTCCAAAAAAAAAAAAAAAAAAAAGTGTATCTGATGTAAAGAGCCTTTTTCAAACTTTGATACGCAATTTTTATCACCTTAATTATGTTAGCACATTAAACATACTACAACCTATTCCAACAACAAAGTTGATATTATTATTTTTTTATGGATAGCGCGACATGTGCCATCGTTTCATCTACAAGTAGGTGTCTAACGATGCCCACATTCTGTCATGCACGGGGATTGCGAATGCCATGCCGGTCTGACAGGAGCCTTTTCACGCCACTTTTGAAAACCCCCAGGCTGTTCTTGGGAGGAAATAGATGGGCAGCGAGTGCGTTCCACATTTTCCCGAAAAAAAATGACCATTTAAATAATATTTTATGTATGCATATTTTTCAACGAATTAATATGTTTTTTATTCAAATTCAAATTCAAATACAAATATTTTATATTTTATTTTATTGTTATCAGTTCGTGATTGATAAATAACAGAGTACGTTGACTTAGTGATTGTAATTTGCCTGATTATTGAAATTAATGAGTACACAAATATTATAATAATTCTGAATATCGTATTGCGTGAAAATTCAAATGTTTTTGAAATTCTGAACGATTTGCGAATTTAAAAATGAAATAACTTCGAGAAAAAAATCTGTAGAAGCTGGGTTAGGTTAAGTGATTTTCTAATTTGATAAAATGTGTCCCACAAAACTGTTACCAAATCAATACTCGTTACGTCAGTTTTGTATGTAATTTGTAACAATTCGGAGTGACAGAATATGTGAATAATTCTATTTTCATAATTTTTTTTGTCGAAGTATAAGAACGTTGAGACAGAAACGGCAGAAACAAATATCACGTTTCGGTAAGTACGAATACCACATCACCAATTTCTATTTAGCTGGTTTCGGATTAAAATGCACCTCTTAAGCAAATGAAAGTCTGCGGTTGCCAATGCGGTAGTTAGAGGGCAGACTGTCTCGCTTTTTCTTGTCCTATACATGTACACACCTATCTACACACCCTCATCTATCTACACATACACATCTATCTAAACCTATGGCAAGCCTCCCATTGCTTTTTAGATCTGGGTTCCTGTGTGTTAGAATGTGTTATTCGGATTTTCGAGACTTTATATTTATGCATACGTGGTTCGTCACTACGGCTACGGTGAGCGAAAACACTTTGAGAAGACTTAGCCACTTACAATACCTACTAAATTGCTGCCGTATACCTATACTGTAAACTAGAATAAATTTAATTGTTCAAAAGATCGCTTTCTATGTCATAGAAAAATTCAATTCATGCAGACTTACTTCAATTCATGAATCTTTTCTTATCCTTACTACACACATAAAGTAAATATAATTTATATTTCGTACGTATCTTAAATCCCCTCTTCTTTCTCTTGCCATTCAGTTGACTATGTTGTACACCAAGCCCACTGACAAATGTATTATTAAATATTATTACATATTACATTATACATAAATATACGAGTGTGTATAAAGTATATATAAGCCATACAGTGCAGCCACCCATAGCCGCTGGCAGCATTGGAGCGGTGGCAATTTATACATATGTCAGCCAATTGGAAGCAGAAGTAAAAATGTATATATTTTCGAGAAGCAAGCAGGTCTCCATAAATACATTCATAATTGTAACAACATGTATGACAGGACACCTTGAAGAACTGAACTTCCACACCAATCTGCTCCCTCTCCTGGGAGGCTCCTGGGCGGGGAGGAGGATAGGAGTCTGGCGTTGTGACGCCTTGTAGTCTATCATGTTTCTTACTTTAATACATTGCCACAAAATATTATTGTTCCCCTGCATTATACATATCCCACATTCCAAAGGTTAGTTAGAATAAAATTCCTCGCGACATTAACCTCGCCTTGTACCTTATTTTTGGTCTTCAATAATAATATATATATACATTCATACATCTACCTACAAAACTAAATATTCATGTAACATATAATAAACCACCTGCTTTCGAAATCTGCATACAAAAATACTTCATACATCAGAAAACCAGCAAAATTTCGGTTGCACTTCGTTTGGGCCTCAAAATTTGTGAAAGTCATATTTGTGTGTGTGGGTCACCAGTCGACATATATGGCCACCACGGACTATCATGTATCAAAAGTGCAGGTAGAAACTCCAGGCATCAAAATTTAAATGTTATTATAAAGTCTACGCTTCTGACAGCAAACATACCGTGCATCCTAGAACCTTGCGGTTATTCCCGGCTGGATGGCAAGAGGCCCGATGGTATCACCCTGGTGCCATGGGCTAAGGGTAGGTCATCGATGTGGGACGCCACTTGTGTCGACACATTGGCTCCAAGTCACGTTCGGGCCTCTTCAAGAGCGGCTGGCGCGGCCGCGGCCGGAGCGGAGAGCCTCAAACGCAACAAATATTCAAATATTATTCAAGATTTCGAATTTGTTGCGTTTGCGGTTGAAACCCTCGGTCCGTGGAGCAGTGAAGCCAAAAGCTTCTTGAAGAGGCTTGGGCCTCTGCTGGTGGACGCAACTGGCGTCCCGCAATCAAGGGCCTACTTCATTCAAAGGGTAAGCCTTGCCATCCAGCGGGGTAATGCAGCAAGTGTTCTTGGAACATTTGAAAATGCCCCTTTTGATAGTTATTTTAATGTTTGTTAGGTAGGTTTATTTCTTTAGTTATTAGTATTACTTTTTTGTTATTTATAAAATAAATTAATCCTTTGCATTAGAAAAAAAAACTTCATACAACAGATAATAAGAAACCTATAAGAAATTTTCATATTAATGACAAGAAAGTTTTGCATACGAATAAAACACATTGTCTCTTAATCCAAGCCTCGCATCAAAACAATTGCGTTAACGTCACACAAATACGGACGCCCGACAAAGAGACAGCCGTCCGTATTGTTATAATTATCTTGCTAATTCCGCCCTAACAAAGTTCTACTTGTGTACGATTCTAGCGCAGCGCCGCCCGCCACTCCGCGACTCGGAGTCCGCGTTCCAGCGAACATAATGTTGGAGGAAGATTCAAGCTATTTCAAGCAAAACCTTTCTTACAATGAAAGTAACATTCTACGAAGTTTACAACGTACAAAATGTGCGGATTCTGTAAAAATTTAATCCGAAGCTGCACCTTTCATGTTTCAACTCAATCCGTTCAGAATGTTTAGAGTTGTGCTATGGACGAAAAGTCGCCCTCGTTGGTTTTTTTTTTCCGAATATATTTAATGTACAGACTTTTTTTCATTTACGATTTTATATGTGGCCACTCGCTATTCCCGACCTCGATTAACACCCTCCTCTACTGCCGATGGGCCCGGATATGTTCGGTGAAGCCATCGCAAGTTCCACACCTTCGATAGGTACATTTTTCCTTATTATGCACGGAACACTTAAAAACAAAATCGATGAGTAATATCTCGAGACGAGTATTATAAAAGTTTATTTGTGTCTGTTTGTTTGTTACTGGTAACTTGAAATGTTGCATGGTTATAATCGACCCGATTCACCGAATAGCTAATGTTTAATATTCAAACTTGCAAGTGCTCTTATCCTATAATGTTTTTTGTGGAATCTGAAATGGTTGGCTACAGCAACTACTCCCGTGATGTCAGCCCATTAACACCTTGGTGAACTAGGTGCCATGTTATTCTTCCTTTTGGACGTGCCAGCCATACTGAACGGACAAAAAACACGAACATAGCCGCTTCGATCGACGACGTGTCATTCCGTGCATCGGTACCAATCTGAACAGGTTAACCCTACCACCTGGTATAGCAAGGGAAGGGACCTGAAATTTGAAATAACTAATAATAATTTTTATTTCTTTGCAGCCAATCGTTTTCCAGGACGCTGAAAACCGAAGCATTTATTACTCTACTACACGGAGAACGCTTTCAAAAGCTGATTTTCGCTGAACATTATTTTCGTCAAAACGTTACGGCGCCGGCTCTCTTGTGCGTTTTGAATTTAATTAAAAGCCAATTATAACGTACGAGGTCTTTCGTCTCGGTGAGCTCAGACGAGTCGAAGGCTGTGGCGCTGAGATATTGTGCAATCGATACCTGCAAGTACTCTTTCATTTTTGTCATAAGTTATTGTAGTGCAAACACCATTGTTTTTTCTATCTTCGGCAAATATGCAGGTGCTGTGATGTGATATAAAATATTGTTAGCCTAAAGAACAGAACAGCGAGAGGCGGCCTTCCTCCCCTAGCCGGCGCCTTTTATTGCTCTGTGACCTAAAGCCTAGAAGAAATGTGTAATAATAATTTAGTTACCCATTAACAAATTATATTACGACACTAGCTGTGCCCGCGGCTCGGCTCGCGGTAAAGTCGGTTCGATATCGAATCGAATTTGAATCGGAAATCAACTAATTATCTCCCAATGTGCTTGCTTGCGACCCCACTGATCAGCTCATATGAAATATAGTGTGATGCTGTATAGCCTATGCTTTGCGGAGATATGTCGTATAACATAGGTGAAAACTTTATGAAAAGTAAAGAGGTTGAACCGTCCTTGACTTATATAAGAAAAATATACACAGCGGCAGACGTAGGATTTTATATTATGGAGAAGAAGAGAAGAGAAGAGATAGAGAAGAAGATATTTTTGATTTATTTGAGCTCGTTTATAGTTCACATACGTAATAATAAATTGTTATACAGAGAAATAGTACATTTATCTATACCTACAGGTGATTCAGCAATGACTTAACTGAACAACTATTTGGCCTTTGTATTTTGTTTTACATAAATAAAAATAATTTCCTGATGCCCATATATTTTTTCGAATTTACCGCCTCAAAAATGTATAGGATTTAAATGTTTCAAAATATTTATTTCGATTATAGTCCATAATGAAAATGAAAAAAGACGTTCCTTGAAGCATTCGTGTTGGTAGTCGCTGCTGAATCTGCTTATAAAGCTTATACACAGTTGAGATGCAGTGCATATTGACTGAATGAAGTTTCATTATGCAATAAGCCCCCCTTCTGAAACATAGAAATGTGTAATAGTTAATTTGCCATGTGAAAGGCCTCCACATGATACGCCTAGGAAAATCTAAAATTCAAAACGTCGCCTGAAGTTCCAGGCACACTGTCAACAGAGCTGTAAACTCGGTATAAATTCATGAGCCGAAGAAAGGAAGCCGTCCCCGATGTGTAATTAGATAACAAACTGAGGCCCATCATTAGTTAATTGGGGGCATTTTGTAATAGACAGCGGTAGGTAACTACAGCTACGATTCGCAGTTAGCATAGCCTTCCCTCGCCTCTTACTATGTAGGCGGTAGGCACAAATTGTAGCTGACTGGGTTGATACTACTCCACTGGACGAGTGACGGCCTCATGAGCCAGACCCCTCCGACTTAGCCAGCCATACCGGATTAGAGAAAAAGAAATAAAAAAATCGGGCATCCGTTTTTATTCGAATCCTTCTACACGCCCGACTACAGTATGTTCGATCAACTTTCCTTGTTATTTCCTACGCTTTCGTAGTCTGGTTTTATTAAATTTTTAATTTAATTTATCTAGTTATAAACTGTTGAATGGTATGTAAATCGCCTTCTCAAGCTTTTGGAAGCGATAGCCAACTCGATGGGGTTTGAAGAAAAAATAATTTTTAAGTCTGATAATAATAACCTTATTTCATAAAAATATTTATATTGGCGGCGGAGATGGGCGAAATTTACTTTATTTAGTATTAATTCTAATTTTTAGTATAAATTATAAAATTTGTGAATTAACAACTGTAAAGAATTTCAGGCAGACACACTTTATAACGACCAATTTAGCGTAGGCGGGGGGGGGGGGGGGGGGGGGGGGGGGGGGGGGGTGACTGATTATCATCAGTGATCAGATCAGTGCACCAATAAAAACAATCTTAATATTTTAATCAACGTTAAATGTTTGATTATCTTATACATTACGTTGTGTGTGTGTGCTTTAATCTAGACTTGAACACCAAAAGAAGACGAATGGTCCCAAAATATATTTTTAACTCAAGAACGTATCCCATACTTAAGGCTGGGTTTATACAAGGCACATTAAGCCTGATAAATCAGATGAAACGTCTACAGTCCCACATCACATCACACGGTAAGGCTTCATCACATAATCTTAGAGAGTAGGGCCCGTACTACGTCGACGTAAGCGTTCGTGAATTTGTGAGAATGAGAAAGAGTGATGTTGGCATAGCTTAGATTAGACCGAACGAGATGTTATTCACAAGTTTATGAAACCCCATACAGAAACAACTTTTTGTGGAAAAACGGTAGTTTGCGGATAGGAAAATTTATTTGAAGGAGCCATTTTTGCCAGTCTTTTAAGTGATCATGATCACAGAAAGACAAAAACAAAAAGTGCGTAGTTTCTACATTTGGTAGCTACGGGTTGCATTCGTTCACTCATTCATTTCACATAATGATTTTCTGTTAGGGAAATAAATTATAGACCTATGTGCGCATTGTGTTGCGATTAATATATAACGTAGTACTGGCCTGAATCGTCTCATGTGCGCGGGCAAGCTCAATGCTTGATAAATGTTCCCAGGAACGCCTCTTGTCTTCAACTGCTAATACGTACCTATTCAAGATCTTTATCCAACCCCCATAAGATGGAAGATACTATTGCGGGAGGATCCTTTTCTTTCTGACGAAGAGATTTATATTATCTTTTGTCAGGGTATTTTCTAATTCGGATGGAGGATTCGCAGGATGACCTATTTTCACATTACAACACTCAATAAAAGTTAAAGTTTTTATTTATAAGGAAGTTATTGATAAGTTATTGATAAGTTATTGATAAGTTATTGACTGTGTGGGGCCGGTACTTAAAAAGAATAGCCCCACTGCATCTCTCCCCGTGCATGTCGTAAAAGGCGACTAAGGGATAAGGACAAGATACCGTGCTAAAGGGCGACAGGCTCGCCACCTCTCACCTTGGTACGGTACTTCCACCAAGTCATGCATCAGGTGGTTCTTCGTGCCTTACTTGCTGCTTGATCGATCGATGTCTTGTCGAATACTTTGCGAAACGTGGTGGTCGGTGTTGTGCTGTAATTTAGCAGAGTTCTTGCAGCACAACACCGATTGCTCTGCTTACCCCGATTGTCGGGATTCAGCGTGTGTGATATGTATATGTATATGTATGTATTATTGATAAGAATATTTCCAATGCTTTGTTACCGTCTTCGTATTTAAATAAAGGGTGTCCTGACAGATATTTCGTTTTGCAAGAGTGCCATATGAACTGCAGAAAAAGCCTTAAACATGCAAAGGACATTGTCAATGCATATTCTTGTTCTTTTCCGGCCCACACCTCCTCCTGCCACGTAAGCCTATAGTAGCCATAAGGCGGTTATGTTAGGCTCTCGACTCCTCCAGACACCACACCCTCCCCGAACGAACAATGCTTGATAAATGTCAGCACGAACAGGGACACCACTCCCTTCACTCCGTACCTTCCCCGCTGCGCCCCTCTAGACGAATTAAATCATTTTTCAGACGTAGCGCTGACGTGAATGGCTGAACATTACCCAGATTATTGAAATACGCTCAAGCAGTGGTTACAGCACGCAGGGATTTCGAGTGTTCACATTTTTAATCAAATTTTTTTGTAGAAATTATGTGGCTATTGTCAGACCTTCAACTATTTAATTTTTTTTATGGAAAGTACGACATTTGGCGCGAGTCAACTAAAGCAGAGGTGCAGTCCCCAGGCGCCCACGGGCATTCGGATATTTACGGGGGCTGCGAATACCATGTCGGCCGACTAGGTGTACCTTCGCATTATGTTTGAAGGACCCCAGACTGTACAATAGAGGAAGGGATGCAGGTGGGAGTGCATTCCACATTTTGGCAACCCTGTAAATAAAGGATTTTTACAGGATCGATTTGTCCTGTAAATCCAATATTTCAAGTCCACAAGTGTTTAGTTCGAGCGCTGCGGAGTAACAAGCGGACACATATTCGTACCGTACTACGTGAATTGTATATTATAAATTATATAATAGTCAGTCGGTCAGATTTCACGGGACCTTCCTGCCTAGGACATAGGTACTTCTCCAATCTTCCGCTAGTCAATCTTCCGGTATATTGAGGTCACACGTGCATGACAGTAGTCAGTCAGTCATCGTGTATACTGCTGGACATACGCCTCTCCAATTTTCTGCCAGTCTTCCCGGCTTTCAGCGGTACGGAACCACTGCTTATCGCCGAGACGTCCCCCTAACTGGCGGGTGATCCTTCCCACACTTCTTTTTCTTGTCCATGGCCGCCAGTGTAGGGCATGGTTACTCCAATTATATCAGTAGTAAAATAAAAAATACTCCAACTATATTAATATGTAAATAATATTTAAAAAAATTTATTGCTCAAAATGGTGGGCAGTAACTAGTAATTGATTATTTTAAATTCTCAAAATTAAGTATATCTAAACATATGTTCATATATACCCAAACATTTAATAATAATATGAAAGGAAATTAAGTTTCATATGCAGGACATACGCACTTTCTATCCGCATTCAACAATGGACATGATTACACAGGCTAACAGAGTGCCGTGCCCTGCTGAGTGGTAGGGGAATGCTTGCGGTGGAAGGGACAGACCGCGGAGACAGGCCTAGATAAATAGATACGGTGGCTTGCTAACTCGCTACACCCACTGTTCGAAGGGAGAGTCCACAGATTCAATGAGCATTCTAATCAGAACTTCAGATGGAGTGGCTAGACCGAATGTTTGGGTTGACTATATTTTAGGTTGTGTTAAATCGCTAGTCAGCATAAACAGGAGTAGCTACATATCATACGTAAATGTACGAGTGCAAATTTCTGAGATTATACTAGTCTGAGAGCTGTACAGCCGGCAAAAAAGTTTGTGTGATTATTTTGAGACCTTTCTCAGATGCCATTCCGCATTCCGCAAACCAGACAAAATCCTTCTCGTTGACGTAATCACACAAACACGCAAGCTAAACACGCTTAGGAACTAGTTCAGAATTTCCAAAATACAGCCCTAAGTTTAATCATACACCAAAAGCACATTGTTTTGCCCAGTTTAAGTTACTGCACTTTCGGTTCTAAACGGTTTACTAAGTCCCTCTACCTGACTATATAAGAAGGAAGTATGAAGTAAGATTTCGCATAAATTTGTTTATTATAATGTGGAAAAAAATGCTACAATGTTAACGCTGATATTTTCTTTCGGAAGAGCTGACTAATCTATTATGTTCTATAGCTCTTATGCAAGGTCTGTCGTCTGACTGTATGCGTGCACGCTTATTAATCGAGAATCTTTCAATCGACTTACGGTTTTCGGTCGATTTGTTGTTTTCAATAATGGCCTTCTTACTTGTTCATCTAAGTGAGTGAGTCAGTCATGTGCTCTTGCCCCTCTGACCCATACCGAGATACATAAAAAACGGGATGCGTGTACGTGCGTACGTTAAATGTACGCTAGTTAGAACTTCTTTGGTCTAATTAAAAAAATGTTTAATTTACTTACAACTCATTGGAATAAAATAATAAAACATTTAGGAATGAACGAATTACCGCTTATCTATCCGGCAGCACCGGTTTTTATTCGAAAAAGGTAACGATGACAGTGACGGTTGAATTGTTTTCTCAAAGCGCCTACAGAAGTATAACTTCAAAAAGTTGTTCACCTCACACCTAAATGCACTATTAGATTATATTATATTCTATTTATGTATCTGTACCTGGTTAAATTACACTTTTATATTTTGTTTTGGATTTGTATCCCAGCTGATTTTGCCACTATCCAGCTAGCCACGAAACAAATGTACTCGTATATATAATCGAAATGAACAGGCGTTTCGGGGAATATAGCGTAACACGCGGTTGTCCGGGATCACGCACAGACTGAACATTTAAATAGCCTCATTTGTAACGAGAAAATTGGATCTTTAGTACGTCCGCGGCCATTGTACAGGGACATACTTCTCGATATGTACCGAACAAAGCATCTCCTCATTTATTCGCATTCTTCAAAAGGATACTTTTTTATGGAAACTGACACGGTTAGCTACATCACCTACACCATCTGTGATGTTAGCCCATAACACCTGGTGAACTAGGTGCAATGTCAGTGCATCCCTTCATTTCATACTTAAATACATATTATTTCTATTCAAGTGTATATATAAGGGTTTTTTTTTCACATTTAAGCGTCAAAGATCGTAATCGTCACTTCACCGCTGAAATGCATTCTTAGTAAGAGAAAAAAAATTAAAACTGTATGTAGTCATATATTATATTTTCAATAAGTTACGTAGACAGTGAAGTATGTAAGCACAATTTCACGTTAAATTGCAAGCTGTCTATATAATATTAAATCCTGTGCGCTTATAAAATGGAGCTTGCAACTATCCGCGGTGTCGCGAGTGTCGCTGACGAAGCAGCACGAGTCTCGAACATCGCGTTTTTATTTCAAAACTTGCGGAGACTTCTCTGCCACGACGTGTGGCGTCTTCTTTACGCGACGGAGAATTTTCTTACACTCTTTTTATGAGCTGCCTTTGCAAGGAATTATTCCTTGATTTTTGTGCAGCGAACTGCATAGTGATGCTGAGAGAATTATTGGAGTTCTATGTGTGAATTTGAATAATGGATTTTGTATCATTCCTGTGGCATACTATTTCAAAAGCATAGAACTGTTCCTCGTGACGTTCACAAAGCACTAATATTACAAGTGTTTCTTCATTGCTTTACTGATCAGTATTTCATTTACGAGTTGAAATCGGTGACAAAATTGTGGCGGCACCTAGTCACAGCTTTTTTAGTGTTCCGTATCCATCGTACGGGACCCTATTACTAAGCCTGCGCCGTCTGGCTGTCTGTCTGTCTATATCTCTTGAACAGTAATAGGGATCTAGTTGAAATTTTCACAGATATGTGTTATTATGGCCGATATAACAACAAATAATAAAAATAGGAAAGTAAAATATTTACGGGGTCCCCATATAAGAAACTAAAAAGTGTATGCGCGCCATCTACCTAAAAGAGTATGAAGCATTTTAACTACCACCTAATCATGAATTTGAATTAATATGAAGCATTTCATAAAACACGCCAAATGACATGGCGATACGGAACCCTCGGTGCGCTAGTTCGACTCGCACTTGGCCGGTTTTTTTATGGAAACCTCGACACGTGTCACACATGTCCCGCTTACTATAAAAATGTAATTCGAGTGTGGCCTTTATCACAAAGTAATATTTTATTTAACCATACGGTATTCACGTCTAGGCTGTATGATTTTGGCACAAAAAGAGTTATTGCAAGTCGTCTCTGCGGTAAGACCTCGGTCGTGTACGTGACGTCTCGCGGCTCTATCTCTCTCTCTCTCTCGCGGCAGGCACGGCTACTGTACTGCGCTATCACGCACGCGGCATTTCTTGTCACGCCTGTGAGTTCTTGTCACGCCTGCGAGCTGGGAAACAAATTTATTATTAGAAAAGGTATACTTCTTCGTTGAAGTCAAGTTCCCAACATTTAATTACAAATACGAGAGTATAGTATATCGTTTCAAGATCCGAAATTCAAAACCGACCGATGTGCACCAATTATTTTTTTCTGATTTAAAGAAATACTCGTATGAATATTACGTGCATAGCTACAGATTTTGCTTCACCGTTCGAAACAGGTGTAAAACCCTGACCCTTACTAGGTTGTAGAGTAAAATTGCAGCCAGGTTGGCTGGGTTGGGTTGGAATCACCGTACTGTACGTAAGATGGACGCATAGCAGTTTCGTCTTTAGTCTCGTCGTTTTCCTGTAGTCCAGTGTAGCCAGCAATCCAAATGGAAATCTCCGGTATAGTACCTTCTCGAAGTTGATATTGGCTGGTCATAGCATGTGATTTTATATGTAAACCAACATGGGTGGCTGTACTGAGGGACCAATGGTGCAGTTGACAGAGCCAATACACCTCTCCTCGCGTAACCACTCTCAGAGAAGTGCCGCCGTGCGAGCAGATTTGCGGACTTATCCATACCGGATTACATAAAAAGAAACCGGCCAAGTGCGAGTCGAACTCGCGCACCGAGGGTTCCGTATCGCCATGTCAATTATTTACGCAATATATGACAAATGCCGATTCTGTAGGTTCCTTTCTCCGCCGCGGGATTCCTGTCATGCTTGTGGGATTCCTGTCACGGCTGTGGGATTCTTGACACTGTTGCCGCGGTCGGGGCGGGCTTAATGATGCGCCGCGATTTACGACTTTGTGGCGTTATTGTTATGACGGATATAAAGGTTGAGATATCTGTATGTGATTGTCGTACGTGAGAATTTTAATTATTTTGAAGAGTAAAAGTTCAGTTACAAAGAAATCATTATTGAAGCAAGTACATATCTTTGTTCAACGTAAGTTGATATTGTATTGTATTGTATCGTTTGAAATTATTGCATCAATTAAAAATATGGGCAAAAGGTAACACTTAATGCCTCTTGGCATTTTCTAACAATACCTTTGGGGTATACTATCTATGCTAGGTGAGTGGCGGAAAGAAATATGCATATTATGACAGTGGTACAGAAATACAAAACAAACCGTAATAAAATACAAAATATAAGTAAAAGTTAAATATGAATAGTTACACATGTTGTAAATATTATACCTATATACCAGATATATACATAAGTAAAGATAGACTGAACATAGCAACTATTTGCATAAATATTTACTAACTCTGAACACAGGAGACATCGTTTTAGATCACAAAAGTTTAGAGGACAGAAAGTGCTTCTTTAAATAAAAAAAAATTTAAAGTTAGATTTTTTTTATTTCATACATTTTGTATTTCACAGTTTTTTTAGTATTTTTTGCTATTAATGTACTCGGCGGAATCGCTTGGCCTTCAGCCTCGCGATTCCACCTCGATTTCCAATCCGATCTTGACCAAATTAAAATGGGACCACACCGGAAGCACCAGCTTTCAAATAAAAAAAGAATCATCAAAATCGGTTCACCCAGTCGAAAGTTCTGAGGGGACAAACATAAAAAAAAAAATACAGTCGAATCGAGAACCTCCTCCTTTTTTTTTGGAGATCGGTTAAAAAAGAATATCCACACAGTATAGTGTTCACCTTTATGCCGTAAGTAATAAGTTGTTGTGAGCGATAGTATGGGCACAAAATACATGAATAGTGGTATGGGTTAATTATTTCTGGGTTTAATTATCAATTTTTCCACAAATAAGGATCCACAAAACAATGCGACCTGTGAAGTTTATCATTTCTTCTTCGCATTGAATTAAGAACTGGCTGAATTTCGACATGTCCAAGAGTAGGTTCCCAGCCTATGGATGACATTATGCAATAAATAATAGCATAATCGGTTACAATAGATACAATGTTAAAAATAGAACATATGAAACGGTAGACTAACTTTAATCACCAACATGTTTTAAATTGTTTGCAATATTTGACATTGTCATAATTAACGTAACGTGTGTTATGTATTGATACATGTATGGGACATTATATTGTTGAAATCACTGTTTGAGTTCACTAAGACGTGCATACGTCAGGATAAAAAATTCTACTTAAAAATTTGTGTGAAATGTCTGAAATGTATGAAATTCAATTCATATTCAAGGCAATGCAATACTGACCTACAATACAAATTGGGATCCCAAATACCAGGGACGCGTGCTTTCGAAACGGTGCCCTATATTTTGTGTAAGTATTTATATCTACGGTTGAAACAGTGGTAAACGTTTTATATTCCTAGTACTAAAAGGCTCTAACAAAATTCCTCTGCCCACATTTTCCAGCGCGCTAAAAATAAAAGATGCAGCGTAAAGTAGCTATGTGGCAGTAGAAGCGTAGGAACATTTTCCGTCAGCCAATCGAATTACGAGTCAGTCGCTCGTCCGGTCCGCGTTCCGGTAGTGCGTTAGTGTAATGGATCTTTTTAGGGTTCCGGAGCATACATAAATAAAGAAAAAAAATATGGTGAGATTTCTTGTATGTTCACTAGTGTTCAAGCACACTTCTACCACTCTACCACATGATTAACGTGCAGATTAATGTCGATGCCATCTCTGTTCTATATTGATAAGAAACTGTACAGTCTGCACCCTGCTGCGCTGCTCGCCCTGCTGTCACGTAATCACTGTTACGGTAATTAAAAAAAATACTCTAAAAGAAGTCACTAAAGTTCTAATTAAAATGTTTTTAAGTTTACTCTGTTATTAATTATTTTCATTGTTAAGTTTTCGGATTAACAGTAGGTTAGCTTAAAGACTTACATAAGTCGACGTTTCGCCCGCTACGTCACGGGCTTCTTCTTCTTCAGGAACTGCGGGAGTTCCTGGAGCCGACGTCTGGTGTCCATTGTACCAGACGTCAAACTATAAGGAACAACGGACACCAGACGTCGGCTCCAGGAACTCCCGCAGTTCCTGAAGAAGCCCGTGACGCACCTAGCGGGCGAAACGTCGACTTATAACTCTTTAACCTAACCTACTGTTTATCCGGAAACTTAAAAATGAATGTTCTAATTAAAACTTTAAATTAACGAACCTATATATAATATAATCTAATTTACAAACTAAAATTAATTAAGTTTAAGGCAGAGGAGGGGCTGCTGGATGTATTGCACAATACATATTTCAATGTTGTTTAGAAATAGGTATGTGACGTTCCGTCACATCATGCTTGAGTGGTTCTTCTCTAAGTACAGTCAACCATACAACGAATCTCTTTAAAAACACTAGAATGCTCCTCGCCTCTTTTCGCACTGTAAGGCGAGGGATAGCACGTATGATAAAGTGATGCTGGTGTATATTCACTTTTTCCACTAACAGTAGCTGGTGATATCTTTATGCAGCCTGTTTATGCGAATAGCGAGTACTTTGAGCGACACTCAAAACAATTGTTTTATGGAAAGCGGGACGTGTGGGGTCGTTGAAGTAGTACGAGTAGGGTTCTAAGGATGCCCATGGTCATTCTGTTGTAACGTGTACTTAGCGCAGGAACAGAGAAGGTAGGTAATTTGCTCACTCACCGGGCGAAGTAGGTCTCCAGAATCCTCGCAGACGGCCGGATGTACACCACCGCAGGGACTGCAGAGCCGGCGTGCTCTGCAGAGCCGGCGTGCTCTGCAGCGTCCGAATCCTCGCGAATTAGCCTAACTTAGTCACTATAGAACGTCACTGTCGTAATCACACCAACTATACATGCACTCCTGTCCGTAACTCGTTTCCAACCCTTATAAAATCCCTTATTTCGCTGCTTTCCGTACTTGACGTGGCTCGCGCTCGCGTGGTCGTCCGCTAACTACCCGCCGTACACTTTTTCCCTTCGTCTGCGTCTCTTCTTTCGAAACTACCCGCACAGCGAGCAAACTAGGTACGTGTAGCGGAATCTTGGTAGGAGTAGGGATACGCTAAGTACACAGTTATAACGTGAATTCCGATTGACATGCGACAGGAGCCTTTTCACGCCCTTTTGGAATAACACCATTCTGCTCTTGGGGAGAGATGGATGGGTATAATATTATATTAAACTATACTGTACTTTAAATTATAGTTAATTGTGTTTAATTTTTGTATGGACGTACGTATTCTGACGGTAATTTTATTTTCACGGTATTCCGGTGAAAAAAAATGCACTTAAATTATGAAACAAATCCTGACACGAAGGTCAGTTCTAGATCAAATTTTGCGAAAAATCGTTACAGATATCAATTTGATGAGCTTATATCCGAAAATGGTTAGGGACTCATAATCGCCCCTACATCTCAATCGTACGTCGGCCACTAATTCGCCAATAACTTGCCGACAGGTGGCGCCTGTAGCAATAATTACTGTTACTGTTATTGGCTATCTTCGAGGCCGTTAGGGATGTCACGTGGGTAATATGGTAAATTGCCAGTCGTAAACAGACATCTTGAGCTGATTGCAGGGACTTAACCCGTAATGTATGTTGGTGTCCTGGTATTGTGTGTATGTTAATATATGTTACTATGTTAATATTTCCAACATAGTATTTTCATTCATTGAATGCTCTTTTTTTGTCCCCAAAATGATCTACAAATAAATGCACAAAATTAACATAGACAGAAGATCGACGTGATCGGTCGGAAGCATATTGTGCGAAAATGTTCCTGAAAAAATTGAATCTATAAATAGTGACAATGTGTTGTAGTTTCAGACCTTCTTTTTTTATGGAGACTGACATAGTTGGCTACCATCACCTACTACATCCGGGATGTCAGCCCATAACACCTGGTGAACTAGGTGCCGTGTCAGTGCTTCCCTTCGTTCGTGCCGGCTACACTGAACTGGACGGAAAATACGAACTATTCACACAGCCGTTTCGACGGACGTCTCATTCAGTGCGGTGGTATCAACCTGGGCGGGCTAAACCCTACTACCTCGTAAGGTAAGAAGGGAAGGGACCTACAGTTTTACGTGGAATCCGAAACACGGTCAGCCTCCAACGGTCGAACGGTCACCCATCCATCCACTGACCGCGCCCAGGTGTGGTTATGATCCGACCGACAATCGATCGAGCGCACGACTGAGCTACCGAGGCTGGCAGTAAATGAGCTATAGCTTACTAAATTAGCCATAGCTACTGCGAACTGACTGACTACCAAGACTGGGTTCGAATTTGAAATACAAAGCGATTTCGGGGCGAGTACTTTAAAAATCCATCGCCCATTGCAGACCTTGTTCAGAACTAATAAAAACTTTTCAAGGCTCGTTGAGCGGAAAAAAATAACAAACTACGGAGAGAAAGCGTAACTCAAATAAAAGAGCAGAAAGTGCACTTTAGGACGTGTTTAAGCGCAGTTTATTTTATCCGATACTTGGAGTTGGAGTCTCAGTTGGATATTCAGTCGTCTGAAGAGATACTGGGACGTGACTCTGCCGATAGCCTGATTCTGCTATGCATTCGGGCTCTGTGATTCGGGTAACGTTATTTCACGTTGACATACTGAAAAATAGAAGCTACCAGGTCAGTACGGGGAATAATTTTGTTGTTTTATTCGAGTGAGTGTGAATTATTAATTGAAAAATAAATTAACTAATTAGGGAAAAGCTCTTGTCAAAAAAGTATGTGATACTTCCAGTTAAGAACGTTAGAAGAGGTAGGGACGTCCGACTGTCCAGTGCCATATGAGAACCGCGTAGCCGAGCTCCGCGGGTAGCGAAGGGGACGGCGAGCGCTCTGATTGGTTGGTATCGGGTGGGGGAAGGTTTACGCTATGTGGCTAGCGGGCCACCGACGAATGTTATTGGTAAGTTTATACTAATATCGTGTTACGCTGGCGCGGGAAGGTCCGACGCCCCTACCTCTTCTAACGTTCTTGCTTCTAGTGATATTTAGTGATACCCGAGGACAGAAATTTCAATCATTATCGAAATAAATATTGCTTTTATTTTCATCTTCTCTTTGTAAATCGTAATATGGCCGCATAGTTTCCTCAGCGGTGTTCTCGTCTAGTCCAGTATAGGCAGCAATCCAAAGGGAGGTCTCCGCGGTATAATAGCACCTTCTCGTAAGTGATGTGCTCCTATGTGCCCCTCTGACTCAGCCACATATAACGTATTACATAAAAAAAAATGTTCCAGCTTAGGTTTTATTGGTATATACTCGTAATTTAATGCATGCTATTATAATTTTCGGCACTTACAATTTAAAAAAATTCATATATTTTTTAATGAAGATAAATCATTACACCTCCAATTACCAAATTTATCTCGACCTCACGTAAACAATTCAAACACCTAGGTACCTACTTTCAAAACAAACCGCCCGAATTCCGCGAGACCAAAATCACTCTCGCTCGGTCGAATTAACACGAAATTGACTTGCCGAAAAATAGACTAAATCCGCTCACAATCAACACGAACAAAGCGGCAAAGTAAGCGCAAAACATCCGCAAACAGCGAATACAACCGAGCATCGGCTTGTTAAAATATTTCCAAAGGCCCAAATAAAACATTGCGACGCGTGCTCTATCAAATTCCTGACACGTCCGTAAACAGGAACGCCGAATTATTTAAATCGCAGGCCACATCGCTCTCCTACTCGAGAACGGCGTGATTAATTTCCTTCCTGACTTTTTCAGTGAAAAACTTGGCGTATTTTTTTTATTCATGACACGAAAACGTTCTGGGCTGTATTTACAAAACTCTCAAATAGCATTTGCAATATGGAACTTGACGCAGGATGAATGCGGCACGATGCCTTTTTCTGTCTCTCTCTCTCTCTCTCTCTCTCTTTACCATTCTTTCTCTTCGTGGCCAACAGTCATTAAAAAAATATAACTGCCGGATAAAGTTCAGCTGATTGATCGCCCTGTTAACTAATACCACAGAGCAAGCTAGTACTATCACACCGCACCATTCGATTCGTGTTCCCAGCGAATCAGTAAGGAAATTGGAACAAGGAAATAAATTACTTTCCATATTAAAATATCGCATTTTCGCCTAATTTCCGGTAAAATAATGTCTAGTTTACCTGCATTATTTCTTTTATTTTGTTTTATTTCAAAAATAAAATATGCAATATAACACGTAAATGCAAATTCATAAGTTGGAGAATATTCGAAGTTTTTGTTTTTTTGCTGGCTTTCTTTTTCTATTCAAACTTTTTGAAGAATGTTCCAGAAAGGATACGAAGCAAGGGATGGTAATATAAAATGTAGGGACTAGATATATAACTGGACTTCTTTTTGTGCTCGCCTGGAAGCGTGAAGATAAAAAGATAAATAAATTTATGGTTTGGGATAAAAGAACACGCACCCCAAGCAAATTGGGTAAAAAGGCATAACTCATGAGTTTTAACCCCTTCGGGTCTGTTTCACACAAACAAGGGCGAGAATGAATAACTCAATGCATTTTACGTCTGTGACAGTCCTGTACGATTGCAGTTAGTAGAATATATTTTGTATGTACAACGAATATTACTGATGTCTTCTGTTTTGCTTCCGAACATTTCCTATGCGTTCCATCACAAAACAAATTTTAATTAAGAAATAAATTGATAAAAAAATTTTTGTCTGTAAAGTTGGTTAACGGACGATAGTTTTACGTGATGACGTGGAATAATCGTAGTACATAGATCAAAGATCAGTAATTTCTATTTCCAGTAGAAAGATTAATCATCTTGTGACTGGCCATCAAAACTTCTGTTGTCTGATCTTGACAGTTTTACTTCTTAAGACGTTTCCATGGTAACTTTGAATATCAACGTGACACGCTTTCGTGCGTGCAGCTGGTGCTCATCAATTTATAAGACGGGACGTCATCACGTCAAAAAAGTGTTTTAGACTCGAGATTTAAATCTCGAGCCACTTAGTCTATTTCGTCATTTATCTTGTCTAACTATAACTATTGGATACATGTATCTATGTGTTCAAAGTAAGTGTTCAAACTGTAGGTCCCTTCCCTTCTTACCTTACTAGGTGGTAGGGTTTATCCCGGCCGGGTTGGTACCACCGCACTGAACGAAACGTCGGTCGAAACGGCTATGTAAATAGTTCGTGTTTTCCGTCCAGTTTAGTGTAGCCGACATGAAATGAAGGGAAGCACTGACATGGCACCTAGTTCACCCTGTGTTATGGGCTGACATCACGGATGTTGTAGGTGATGTAGCCAACCGTGTCAGGTTCCATAAAAAAAAAAAAAAGTGTATATACACAAATTTAACTCCATCTCGTGTGTAGACGTTGGAACAATTCGTACTCGTATAAGATGGAATGTACAAGTAGGTATGGAGCCGAAAACTTTCGTTGTTTCGTCTTTTATGTAGACCCCTCTGGTACTCTGAGGTCGACACGACAACAAAATGACTTTATATTTCCCTATAATGAATGAATTCGATGGAAACTCTTAATTAAAAAATGCTTTACGGCATTGAAATCTACTAAATCTTAAGTCAATATTTTCGTGGTACAGTGTTATTGTGTCACATATGTAGATCCACAAATGACTATAATGGTTTTTTACAAAATAAAAAATAAAAAAAATCTTTCAAAATCATAAATCAAAGTAAAATAAACAAAAATATGGAGACTGACACGGTTGGCTACATCACCTACTACATCCGTGATATCAGCCCATAACACCTTATTGAACTAGGTGCCATGTCAGTGCTTACCTTCGGTCGACTTAAGTGCAATAAGTCTTACATAAGGTAATATTTAATGCCTAAGGCGTTTTCTGCCCGTCTATCTTTTATGAATATATGTATAAACAGGGTGTGCCAAAACTCAACGTCAAGCGGGAACCAGGGAGTAGGCCAGTTTATGAGTACCCAGGGAAAAATAAGAAAAAAAATCGGAGTAATTTGTTTTTTATAATATGAGCATTTTTTGAGAAACGTTGAAAATTGAAATTTTTATGAAAACAATTTTTGTTAAAAAAAATTTATTGGTAGCCTAAATAACTCTTGCTATTGATCAGTATCCCAAACAAAACCAGAATGCCTGTAGTTTTACCAAAAAAAATAAATGACTCAGATTTTTTTTTCTTATTTTTCCTTGGGTAGTCATAAACTGGCCTACTCCCTGGTTCCCGCCTGACGTTGAGTTTGGGACACGGCGTATATGTAAGGCTAGGCGCGACGCACGAATAAAATAAAATATTATAATTGGTATCACATATTATTCCCACTGACGTAGGTTAGTTAATCAAAGAGTAAGTTCGTCCATATGCATGCAGCGTTCACTGAGAAAGAGTGAGTGTAAAAGATAAAGGAGTAGGAAGGGATACTTAGCAAGGACATACTTATGACATTGACAAAGGACTAATAATCAGTGTAAAACAAAAATAAGAACTTTTACGATTTTATAATAGCTTACTTTATATCTCATAGTCGTACCGTCATCCCAATCGAGGTGGGAAGGAGATGGAAGTGGCACAGTTTGACATCTCATCTGCCACTTCTGCTCAGGCGAAGGCTCGTTGTTCTATTGTATAGACAGTAGCTGCACCCCTGAATAGAGTAGGGTTTGTAAATTCATTTGTACCGTCCCCTCCCCTGACCCCTTTGTCTCTGCAGCGGCGAGAGGCTCGTGCACTCATAAATTTGACTTTCTATCCGGACCCTGAGCGAGGAAAGGGATTAATTAAAAATAATATTGAATTATTGCTGACATATAATAGGATCGATGGGAGATTTTTATGGGATTTGTGTTTGTATAGCGAGGACTTGTGTGCGATAACATATTGGTTTGAAACAAGTGTGCGAATCGGTTATAATGTTGAGTAGATAATTTCTTTATTCATATGGCCAAATATTTTTTTAACACACCTACCTACTTTCGAAATTTCGTAGCGATCATGCTAAATTTGCTATAGGTGATCGTTTTTATTTTCGGAAAACATTTTTTTTTCTTCCAAGGAAGAAAAAAAAATGAACGAATTGCGTCCCCGAGAAAAATCGCGATGTTTGACGGAGTCGGGAAGTCCCGCGGCATCCGACGCCTGAGCGGTTAAGTAGGTAAAGAATACATATTGAAAATAAAATGTAATTTTAACTAAAATTATAAAATTAAGAACAGAAAAAAAGAAAAGCTTTAAGCGTTCTAGGAACTTTCGAAAAAAAACCCCTTTTGAAAGTTATTTTCATGTTTGTTAGGCAGTTTTTAGTTAATTAATTATTTGTAGGTATTATTTTTTATATAAAAAAAGGCCGAAGGAAAGCACTGACGTGGCACCAAGTTCATCCGGTGTTATGGGCTGACATCACGGATGTTGTAGATGATGTAGCCAACCGTGTCAGTTTCGATAAAAAAAAAATAAAAAAATTTATATACCTAGTATTATTTACATTAAGTATAATATTACTTGACTTCTAAATTACGAAAGGTAACTAAGACGAATCTAACAACTCTAGAGGAAAACTTTATTAGATTATATACAAAATAATCTCACCAAAACTTGACAATCATATTTTACATTTTCCAGCTCTTCCTTGCCACAAAACAACCAAGCTTCTCTCATACTAATCCACGTACAAAGAGTGCTGTGAATTAGTCAGTTTTAAAGCAATTATGCTGAGTAACTCGGTCTAATTGTCTGAAGTAACCAGACGTCTTAATTTTAACGAGTTGAACTGAGAGGACAAGTAAAACTCCTCGGTTCAAAGGATTTTAAAACTATAGAAAGCGACATTGACTAAAACCACCAACGAACTAAAGTGAAGCACTGATGTACCTGTGAAATTATGTACGGCTTTATTAAAATGAGAAGATTACACAGTTAATGTATAGTTGAACAATATATAGATATATAAAATATAAAATAAAATAAATTCACTAATTAAATCTAAACTAAATCTAAAAATAAGCTATAGACCTACAAATTCGAAACATGCCTATAAATAACTCTCCCGAGTCCCGACGCACCAAGTAGTCGATATTGGACACCGAGTAGCTATGCTCTAGTGGCAGTGTGCTGGGCACGTTAGCCGAAGAGACGACGACCATTGGAGTAACCGAGTCCTACACTGGCGGCCGTGATAAGGAAAAGTGGCGAAGACCAACCGCCGGTGGGACGACAACATCAAGTAAGTCGGCGGAAAGCAGTGTTTCAGCACTGGCTGAAGGCCGAGAAGATTGGATATCCAGGAGTGGACGAATACACGTTGACTGACTGACTATAAATAAAATATTTCCTCCATGCCTACCGAGGCATGGTTTATTGGCATTGTTCCTAAATTATTTTATATATTTATTTATATGAATTTTCTCGATTGTTCTGTGTTTATTCACCTCATGAAAAACGCTTTGGCGCGTTATCACCGAACTTAACTATTAACAGTTTACCGATAACTTTGGCAAACTCCAGAGCATCCAATGACCAATCGCCAAGGGTATCAATGGAAAACGCCAGAAACTCAAAGTGGTCCCTCACAAAGTTGTATTTTTTTTTTATTTACTTTTGGCTGCAGTGTTAGCGGCTGCCCCGGCCGACATGGTGGAGGCTTGGAGTTGACTAGGTGCCAGTATGCCAACGCACGTCACGTCTCAGACCAGTGCCCTGCCTCGGCACCACGGAATAAGTGTCGAGACGCTTGTCGTCGGTGCGGCTGATGCACGGTGGCTCTTACAGACAAGGAATATTAATCGCTTTTAATAGGGTGGTTGATGGTACAGTGGCGAGGGTGCCGCCCGCGCTCCGCTAACACGTTAGACCGTGGTGGCCGAGAGCATCGACACTGGTGCCGAAGACACGGATGTGCGGTTG
Source organism: Nematopogon swammerdamellus (assembly GCA_946902875.1). Lineage (NCBI taxonomy): Eukaryota > Metazoa > Arthropoda > Insecta > Lepidoptera > Adelidae > Nematopogon > Nematopogon swammerdamellus. Next base: position 9,880,515 of record OX336349.1, read on the forward strand.
ACACAGCTCGGCTGGCACCTATCCGGAGACCAGTAAGAATCCTTATGCTGGACGCATCTAACAGCGTGTCTATGTGAGGGGACGGGTAGACCTTCAGCCAACCTCCTGACTCCTCCCGAGATGTTCCCAGTATACTCGTATGTGCCCTGTCAGATAAAGAGCTCTTCTGAAACGCCTTCAAATTTACCAGAGGTAAATTCAAATTTTGTTGAATTTTGGCACGTACCAGTAGATCTACACCTGGGCAGCGAGTTTCTCAGCCCTCTATGGCCTCCACCAAAAGGTCGACCTCATTGCAGCCACCGAGTGACCGAAAGAGAATTATATTTGATGTGAGAAGCTAGTCCCAACAGAAACATGTCATGAACATCATAGGTGTAACAGACGGTGAAGTCATGCATGCCAGTTTCCATAAACAACCTAGTCGAGGAGATGTAATTAATCACAAATACACGGTGTTACATTTTGGTGGTACTTTTTTGGATTTCACCAATCTATCTGTACTTAGAACTGAACAATTATTGATCTGCAACTTTTTAAATGTCAAAATTTTTTTTCATCTATTTGGTATGAAGAAAGTGAACAAAAATATTCTAAAAAAAAAGGGGTAGAAAATTTGTTCATATGTTTAAATCTCCATCTCACTCGTGTATATTTATCAACGTTCTACGAACCGTTGCATGCAAATAATGTGAATCTTTAGATTATATTAAGAACAATGCATATTATAATGTATGACAATAGATAGTCTGTGGTTTTAAATTCTTTGGCTCGGATAATTGACTTAAATTTATTTTAATGCCTCGGTTAGATGAAATTTTTAATAATATATGTCGGGTAGTGGGATAAGAGGGTTAGAACGGAAACGAAATAAATTATTATTAATGCTTTTTTATATCAACTTTATTTTGTATTGAAAAACAACTTAATGGTGGATTTTTGAAAACCAGGTTTGTTCTCTATAAAGTGCTGTTCTCTGTAAATTATGAAACATTGCTTTTTTTGTATATGTTTCACACATTGATCATTCAAATGTCCCAATAAGTGATCAATATCAACACGGGCCTTGTACACATTTCCGCAGTAATTCTCGCATCACGCACGACACGACCGGTAATTCTAAACATATTTCGCAGCCGGTCTGTAGCTAGCGAACGTTAGTTACGTGTATCGAATGCAAAACAGGCAGGGGGGAATCCCAATTTATTTGAATCGTAAATTCGGGTGCGCGGCGCGCCGGGCGATATGTCGCTTCTCACCGGCCCGAATGACCGCACCGATATTATTCCGAGGAAGCATTATATAACACTGTCCTCCCGTTTCCAAAATGAAAATTTGAAACATATTCATATTTCTTTTACTGTTCATTGGGTGCTATGTTATCAATCAATCAATACTAATAATAAATTACCTAAGTAATAACTTAGTTTCTTCGAGATACATAAATAACGTTTATCTGAAAAGGGCTCGGCCTTGCCAGTAATAGTTACATACTTTATTCGAGAAGGATTATCATTAACCTGAACGCAGCTCAGTCTTCGGCCTCGCCCTTAATGACTTAGTTCTTTACTAGACTTACTTCTTTTGAAATACGAATTTCACGCGAGCGAAGCCGCGGGCAAAAGCTAGTATAAATATGTTATAATATCAGTATTACAGAACAAATTGCGACTAGTGCAAGTCTTACTGCCATAAGAATGCTCAAAGCTAATAAATAAAGCAAAGTTTCAACTGCCGTGTAATGTACTTCAATGTATGAATATCCTTATAACTCGAGAACTACTTTATCGGTGTACATTATGGTTTTAACTGTTACATTATTTCACTTATAAGATGGCTTTAGGATGTGAATCATAGTGCTACGGCATCGGCGGCATGAGCTGTGAGCAAAAAGCTATTAAACAATGAACAACATTGAACAATAATACATATACATGCAGTATATGTTATTTAATATAATCTTACTGTAGTAGCAGCAATATCTACATCCTTTCCTTATTCCTTACCTATAATAAAATCCAACGTCTGCTTTCTGTCTGAGTGTCTGAGTGTCTGAGTGTATGTCTGTCTGTCCGCGTATAACTCAAGAACCACTGAACCGATTTTAATTAAACAAAATTCTACGGATAGCTTGATTCTTCCCATCAACTATAGGCTACTTACTATCACGCTAAATGGCTTATGAGGTTAGCAGTGAAGTGAAATATTAGAGCGGGCGGAGCCGCGGGCACAGCTTGTTATTTAATATAATCTTACTGTAGCAGCAATACCTACTTAATGAACATTTGGATGTAACTACAGAACTGAACACTTATAAATTTTTACAGGTGTAATTCGTCATTACACTCCAAACAAAATACATCTTGAGGTGCACGGACAATGTTAAAGTGTATTGTGTACAGGATTAGCTGGATGACATTGAATTATTGAATACGTTTGCTTTTGGCATCGCAGAAAATTACATAAGGTTTAATCAACGTAGGAAAAGGCTTACTCTACTCCATTCTTATGCTCTCCTGCGTTTCCCGCCTATTATAGCTAGGGCGGTTGCGCGGCGGCGCGGAGGCGGCGTTGGGCGGCGCTGCGTCCGCATCGAGCCAAAGCGACCTGCAGCGGCATCACAGGTGCAGAGGCTGACCCGCACACGTAATGGATCTGATTTCCGATGCCCTTTTTCAACTTTCCCTTTCATGGACTACGGAAATAAGTGGATTGTTTTATCGCTCTGTGAGAGTGTTTCGTAGTTGTGAAAGGAATAAATAAAATTTTACCATGGTCTTTCTTTACTGATATTACTTATTGATTATAATATTTTTTGCGATTTTGTTTATTTCTTTATATATTTATAATTAATGATGTTAGAGATATGTATCACTATTTTGAACAAATTTTGAAGTTTGACTTTCGAACTAGGTAAAGCTTCAGGTCCTCTTGAACTCATGTATAAAGTAACAGAGAAACTCCACAATTTAAGCTATGTATTTATTATGCCTGCTTTTTTATTTAATTTTGTATGTAATCTTGTACGGGTGGCTGATTCAGAGGGATCAAAGCACAGTCTCCGACCATCCAATATCGTCCCCAAGTACGTAGGTTACTGTCTATTACTGGACTAAAGGAAAACACAGCCGAGGCTGCGGTGCGGCCATCTTACATCCAGTACGGTGGTATCATGCCAGTCGACTACAAATTTATTTATTTATTTATTTATTTATTTACTCAAAAACCTCCTATTTACAGATAATATCCAATTCTTAGGTTAGGTTAATGTGAAATAAAGGTTAATAATACAGATAATATAATCCAATACTTTACAGTAGGTTAATAATATGATAATAATAAATGGATAATGGATAAATAAATCAAGATCAATGAAAGGACTGCGTGTCGTCGCCCCGCAGCCGGTGGATACGGAGCTCTCCGAGATGGGGGTGGTGGTGGCCTACGTGTCTAGTACCACCACCTACCGCTCGAAGCTTAGTCTCGCGTCGTCTCGAAGAGCTCCATAGCCACGGCCTGCACCCGCCGGCGTGCTTGGAGGTCCGCCTCCCGCCGCCGGCGAGAATACCGTTTTTTGTTTTTGTCTGTTTCTATTAATTTTGTATAGGTATTTTATTTTATAAATATATAAAATTAATATAAATATGTACACGAAAAACGTGAGAATAAAAATGGATAATAATGAATAAGATAAAGAGAACATTATATCTACAGTACCTGATTTATACATTATTCTGTTTAAAGTATTCGGTGGCTAGTTGAAATTGAGCCTAGTAAGGGGCAAGGGAAGGGACCTACCAAATTAGACCCTATAAATTGATCTGCTGTGGCTCCCCTATGTACTAATTAAGCTGCTAACCTTTGCCATGGATGTACGTACACCTAGATATATCTAGGACTTTCTATGTTACAACCTTGTGACGACTATGAAAATATTTTTTTAAGATTCGTAGACATTTTTAAAGTTACATAATTTCAAATTCGTAAAAGTTTGGATATACCTTATTCCGATGCATGCACCTCTTTATTACATAAATATACTACAGATTCATAAAATATTAAAGCGAGCGCAAAACACTTCATTTCGTACATACTCGTATTCGGTTGCACTGTTATCTTTCCTTGCGGTTTAAAGTCGTTCAATGCATGTATGAGCCCGCATTGTGTTCCCAGTGCTAAACAATGGCTGTACTTTTGTGGCGTGAATATACTTCTGTCAGCCGGTGTGATATTCATAAGCTCTGCAACTGAATATCCGTTGGCATCGTTGCCCACTTACTATGAACAGTGCTAGGGAATGAATTCAAAAGCAAAGAACTGTTATTGCTACACGTTGCACATAATTTGCACACTATTTACAAAAGGCTTGCAATACGCGTGCCGACAAAGATTTATTTAATATTATTTATTTTCCATACATACATTCAATCTCACTATTTATCCCGACATCAAAGTAATGAGAGCAATCGGTGTTGTCCTGAAATAACTCGAATAATTTACGGCACAACACCGAGCACCACGTTCAGAAAGGTATCCGTACAATATTACTATCAAGCAGGAATTAAGGCACAGAGTGCATTTACGAAAATGCACGACTTGGTGGAATGACCATGCCAAGGTGAGAGGTGGCTAGCCCATCGTCCCTTAGTAAGAAATTTAGTCATTATCCCTTTGTAATAAAGATGGGTATGAATGAGTCCACAGGCAATATTGCAATTTCGTCTTTGTGTATACTTGAATATTATATTGACTAATAATGGCCGTTAACCCCACATCCGGTTATGTCTCCTCCAATAATTTATTTGTCAGTTAAAGTGATATTTCTCATACATGTGGCAGCAGTTAACTGTCAGCAGTGGCGGTGCTAGACCAAATGTAGACGTCAGCGACATCAGCTTTACGATTGCGAGGCCTCTTTCATTTCCCAGTCAGAAAGAAAACGATAAATAAATGAGTCTGATGTATGGGTATATGAGTTTTATTGCTGATCAAATGTTGACAAAAATTACATGAACAATCAAACATTAAAATAAATATCCCAACAAGCATTAGCCCAAAGTATGCGACCATACTTTGATGATAATTTTTGGGATCGCGCGATCCCAAAGGCAGTCAGCTAGGGTAAGTGAATTTTTGCAAGCACTGGCGGCTGGTCCTAAAGTGCGCTCGTGCGCCGCAATACCATACCACGAGAAGTCATCACTTCACTCAAAATAAATAATAACTTACAACATACTACATTAAAACCATAAAGATCGTACTCCAAATAAATGCGAATGTGAATTCGACCTTATTTTATAGATCACAAGGCACGTTTTTGCGAGTAAACGCGCGCGCCGTGCGGATTCTAAAACGCACGCGGGTCTCCCATACTGAATGTATGGGGATCGGCAAAACACCGCTGGCGCGTGAGACAAAAGATACTTCATAGAAACAGTATGGGCGAAATGGAGTTCTGCGTGCGGCGCACGAGCGCCAAACAAGGATGCTATATCGTGAATACCCGCGCGTGCGACACGTCGCGTCGCGAGCGATTCGTTTTGCACAAGTCCGTCTTACAAACTCTTTGCCGTCTACGTAGAGTCAGCGCGCTGTCATGTGATGTCACATACCCGTTAGCGCGCGAATATTTAAAATGGGATATGATTAGGTTTTGTGCTTTCTGTCACGTGATACTGTGAATTAAGTGGTGCCGATATTTGCCTAAGCGTTGGTTAAAGGTAAGGCTTTACAATCAGGTGATCCCGGGTTAAATTCCTACTTTTCAAATGCTTTTATTTTTATATATTTTTTTATTTTTGGGACATTACTACTGTTTTCTTTTTGAAAGCTGCAGTAGTGTTGTGTTCTATGGGTGTATTCATAAAGGTACTAAAAATAATTTTAAAAACTTGTTTGGATTTTTTTTCTTGTTTTTTGCAACTCATTGAGTGTCTTGAGAATATTCATACTAGGTACGTACATAATAAAACGCAGGCGTTTAAAAATTCGGAAGTCCCGCTCTTAAAATAACATGACGGGAATGTGTTGGGAAATTTGGTTTTTAAGTAGTTAGGTACTTAGCGCACTACCAGTCACTGAATTCACCAGCCGCCACTGTTTGCAAGGCCCCCTCAGGCGCCGACGTCGCCGACGCCTATCGCCGCCACTGTCTGTTACATTTAAACCTTAAAAATTTACATTTAAAATTTTAAGGTGGTGAAATCAGTCGTAAATGTCTTCATTTGATCTACGAGTTGATTCCCTCTTCTATCCTTTGAATAATTTAGTGCTAACCACAGAGCATTTGAGTCGGTTAAAGTAGAAAAGGAGGCGTTTTCGGCTCGCCGCAAGTAAGTACCGGTTGACTTACTTCATCGTAGGCACAAGATCACATGACTGAGTGCAGACGTTCAGTAACTTTGATCGTAGTACGGAATAAAATGTCGTAAGTGAAATATGGTCATTGTGGTTTCAGTACAAGTTCAATATTACGGCCGGTCCATGACCCTTCCACCTATTCCTTATTACTTGGTGTTGGTTAAAAAAAGTTCTTGTATGGTTATACATAATATTACATCTTTTCATTCAAAGTAATCTCAAATTAACTGTTTGTCAAATAAAATTAATCGAAATATAACATAGTGTAATTTATAGTATGCGATGTTCGGTTTCTGGTTCGGTAAGAATGCCTTAAATGATCAAAAGATCATTTAAGGCGTTCTTACTACGCTTAGACCAATGCTTTAGTGAGGGAATTTATTGAGTTCGTATGAGCCTTCGGCATGTCATTACGTTAATAATATACAAGTCAGTGGCGTAATTATATAAGTATTTTATATTGTTAAAAATGTAGGCACAGGACTGAGTGCCTAAATATAGAAACTTATTCATTTCTATTTCTATTTATTTTTATTTAGTTTACAGCTCAACAGCGGCCTACCTCTCTTAATGTATCGGCTCTGCCATATAGAGGCAATGCGGCGAATGTAATGGGCACCTTTCCAACATCGACCAGCGTGGATGGGAGTGTTTTATATTACTAGCCAAACTTTATTGATGCAGGTTGTTGGGACTGGGTCTGTAATATTTTAGACCTTTTGCGAGTGCTACAAATGGTTTGCACACATTTCAAGGTAAAGTTCACGGCGAGGTAGAGAAGGTGTAATTTAAGACTGACATACATTTTTACTTTTTGATATCTTTGTTTAAATTTAGATTCTCATCGCTGAGCTTTATTTGAGGATTGTTTTGTTTTGCTAAAGTTATTCTTTAGTTATTGTTTTGTTTTGCTAAAGTTATTCTATAGGATGAGAAGAGACGAAGAATTGTGTCTGAGCTCGAACATACACTCGGTTCTATTTCCGAATGGGGCCGTAGTAATTTGGTCGAGTTCAACGCTTCCAAGACACAAGTTTGCGCGTTCAGTGCGAAGAGAGTGGCGTTCACACCGGCTCCTTCATTCCAAGGCACGTCGCTCAAATTAAGCGAACACCTCGGGGTCCTCGGAGTCGAACTGTCGCACGACTTGAACTTTCGTCGCCACATCGAGGGGAAGGCCAAGCTGGCTTCTAAAAAGCTGGGCGTACTCAATAAGGTGCGACGGTACTTCACGGCGGACCAAAAGCTGCTGCTGTATAAATCGCAGATCAGGTCTTGCTTGGAGTACTGCTCGCACCTGTGGGATGGCTCTGCCAAATACCAGCTTGCGCCTCTGGACTCGATCCAGCGTCGAGCCGTGCGACTAGTGGGTGACCCCGAAGTGTCCCGTGATCTAGAACCACTGCAACACCGTAGGGATGTCGGCTCCCTAAGTGTGTTCTATCGCTTATTCCATGGGGAGTGCTCGGAGGAGCTGTTTAACGCGATCCCGCCGTCCCCTTTCCACCTCCGCACCACGCGCACTGGGCAGGGATTGCATCCATATACGCTGGACTTACCGCGCATGCGTACCAATCGATTCTGCAGATCTTTCCTGTACAGAACCGGTAAACTCTGGAACGCTCTCCCTGCTCATATATTTCCCCCCAAGTACAGTCTCGGGTTCTTCAAGAGGGGCGTGAATGGGCACCTGTCAGGCCGGCATGGCATTCGCAACCCCCGAATACGACCGAATGTCCATGGGCGCCGTTAGACACCTTATGGGTGCCTCGGCGCCATATGTCGAGCTAACAATAAAAAAAAAAAAATATATATATATATTGTATTAAATTTGATTTGGTTTTCAAATATGAAGTGATATTATTTACCGTATTTTATTTAAATCCTTTACTTTGCGCTTATTTCATAAGTCATTTAAAAATGACCTATGTATATAATATTTATCCAGAAAATGGTATCCAAACCACATATTGAAAATATACAGACCAATTTTTTAATTTCTTCAGCACCTTCAAGTAGTGATTCAGTACCTCAAAATCACAGAAGAAGGGTGTGAAGAAGCATTTGAGTAGACAATAGCCCGTTTACAGCATTTTCTCGCGCGTTGACCGTGGCACTACCGGTAGCCTTAATTTGTTTAGCAGTCGGCTTTTATAAATGTTTTGTATTATTTTCATAGTCTTAGTTTTCATATTGTAATATTATTTTTATTATGTAGGTCGTCTTCACTGTATTTTAATTCAGTTATGATGTGTAATAAATGCAAACAATTGATCATTAAAAAGAAATAAGGGCAAATTAAAATGAAATGGTAATGAAATCAGCGATTATAAACACACACTCGCCTAATAACCAGAATTATCAAAACGTCAGCGACTCTTCCCGCCCTCGTTATGTACGGAAGAAGGTGTCACACTCCGAGCGAAACGTTACAGTTTATCATACTCGTATTTTCAACAGACGACACACACTTTGTGTTGGCTCAGACGTGTGTGAAAACTGAATTGAAGAGCTTGCTAAGCGTTTATTATTCATACACACACAAGGATAATTAAATGTCAGAAGCAGACAAAATGTTTTCAATTTTAAATAGTTTGTAACCTTTAACTTTTTTATGTATTTTAATAATTCTAATAAAACGACATTAATTCTAAATTACTGCTATTAATTTAAATGCCACTGTAAAGTTAATTAGCTCGAGTGGGGCCCAGCGCACAGCACAATGTAAGGTCAGAGGGGCGGAGAGGACCTCCTCCCCTAGGAGAGGATAGAGGCGTACTTAACGAACTTAAAGAAGAATTTTAAGTTCCGTACGACTCTGTAAGGCGCCGGCCTCCACAAACTGATCGAATATAAAACATATGTATAAGTTTCCTCTCGCTCTAACAAGCGATGGAATGGAGATCAAATTGCATTGATTACCTTACTAGACTTCAATCAATCAATCAATTACTTTATTGTACTCCTTAAAAGCATGGAACACAAAAGGTGGGTTTAATGCAATGTAACATTCTTTGCAAACCAACTTTGGGATGCGGAGATGCGCATACGGTGGACAATGCATTGCAAAACTTTGGTGTGAAGAATAAAACTATTAAAAATGTGTGACGTCGGCTTATGATAAGTTAACTCAAACGTGCGCCAAAAGGGTCAACATAGTACCTGACCAGTGGTGCAGACAGACGACTGTCGCTATTGATTGTTAAGCAACGCTGGGCGCGGTCAGTACTTGGATGGGTGACCGCCGACCGTTGGAGGCTGACCGTGGTTCGGATTCCATGTAAAACTGTAGGCCCCTTCCCTTCTTACCTTACTCGGTGCCTCGGTGGTAGGGTTCAAACCGCCCGGGTTGGTACCACCGCACTGAATGAAACGTCGTCGGTCGAAACGGCTATGTAGTTTGTGTTTTCCGTCCAGTTCAGTGTAGCCGGTACGATCGAAGGGAAGCACTGACATGGCACCTAGTTCACCCGGTGTTATGGGCTGACATCACGGATGTTGTAGGTGATGTAGCCAACCGTGTCAGTTTCCATAAAAAACAAAAAAAAAACCGGAAACCCACTAGTGTCATATGAAAAATATAAGTCAAAAGGATGTAGCATGTAGATTCGTTGTTTGCCTAGTAGGTGTTCTCGCTGCTTCACTTCGTATCGAAATAATTTTAAGCATCCTTAGAATTTTTTATTTTTTATTTTTTGTAAATGTCGGTGATTCAGTCAGCGTGTAGGCGTCCGCTGCTGGACATACCTCTCTCTAATTTTCCTCCAGTCCTTCCGGCCTTCAGCGGTACGAAACCACTGCTTTCCGCCGACGAAGTTGATGTCGTCGTCCCACCTGGCGGGGGTTTGTAAATGTGTAAATTTACTTATATTAGTTTAATTTTTTATATTTTCGTTTGTAGCCAAGCTACGATTTTTTTTAATCGACTTAAAAAAGGAGGTTATCAATTCGACACGTATGTATGTATGTAATATTATTGGAACTGCAATATATTCACATATGATAATCTATTCCAAACAAATTGAGTGATAAAAAAAAGTAGATTTTCCAGGAAACTTCAGGTTAAAACTCCATGTGAATTGATTGAGTATTCCTCGGCTTATAAGCGAACATACAATCCACCTTCGGGTGCACGCATAGATCGTTACCACGGAAATTATGAGATCATATATAGTTACCGATATTCCACTGCATTAGTAGGCTAGTACGAGTATATATATGTAGATTCAAATGTATGAATTTATTGATGTTTGCGTACTCTAAAAGTGTTATCTTTGTTTAAAAGGCTTGAATAAGTTTGAGAACTGATTGGTTTTCCCACATTAATTCACGAGGTTCCTGCATATTTAAATTATGCACTTAACATAATAAGGGGCACCTGCAAACTTTCCTCCACTCGACTGCTTGGTAAGCTATGCAAATTTATTTCGCATTAATTTAAACGAAATTTTAACAAGTCGGTAGGTAAGTGTTTTGCACACTCTCGGAGAGAATATAACAATTTAGTTGAGTTTCCCACAGGAAGATACGGAACTTCGCTTCACCGCATCGCAAGTCATAAAACAAACATTTCTAAGTCTATCAGTACCAAAAGTGTTTGGTTTAATTATAAAAAACATAGCTGAAGATGTAATTTATATAAGGTCACGTTTTCGGTGGGACGATAACATTAAGTATGTCGGCGGAAAGCAGTGGTTCCGCACCGTTGAAGGCCTCCAGGCCCGGAGGACTGGAGGAAAATTTGAGAGGCGTATGTCCAGCAGTAGACGCATACACGCTGACTAGCTTACTGACGTTTTGGGCCTGTACGTTTTTATAAGGTAATCATAAATTCATCATATACATACATGTCTCCATATTTTCATTAGTTCCGAATGACATCAAGCGTCGATCACAGGACGTTGTGGCGGCGCCGAAAACGAACCGAAACGTCATCGGTGGCAAGCACGTCTTGCCAACGGCACAGCCGAAAATCGGCATTGAACTATACGTTCTGTAAGTAAAGACATACGTCTAAATTTTAATTCTCATATTCATACATATCACATAATGCACACATTCATACATTGTACACACCTTAGGTGATCGTACTTTTAAGTTCCGCTGTTAGGGGAAGAAAAGATTTACGAGACTCTATGTACATATGTTCGTGTTTTGTATTTACGATCACTTCCTACGGAACATAAATAATGATGCCGACAAATTGACGATATAAATTATCGTTTTCCGCTCGACTGATAACTCATCAATTGCTGGAGGATCCGATTTTCTGGAACATTTCTTAGTGTTTATTTCCTCATACGGGCCAGTAGGTTTATCACTGTCTTGAAGGTGTTGCAGTGTGGTTTATCACTCGCGATTGCTTGGGATTTAAGCCCATAATGATATTGTTATGATAGAGATATTCTATCAAATAAATTTGTTTCTCTCTCTCTCTCTCTCTCTCTCTCTCTTAAGTTGTTTTTCATGCAACTTTCTTTTTCTCTTAAGTGATTTTATAGGTAATAAATCTACACATGTCTGATGTATCTTCAGATTTATTTACTTAAATATTGCACTACGTAATATCCAATTGACACAAGTGCCTATTAATACGCCAAAATGTCTAAATTCTAGGAGGAAGAATGAATCATGCGAGCTCAGAACAACACTAGACTGTTTCAGCCAGACGGTAACAATTTGATAAAATATCTGTGAGCCATGCTGTGGGTGACCAATTTACTATTAGCATTGTCTGAGGTGGTACCTAAATAAATTATAATAGTAAAACAGTATATGTAGGAATATGTTTTTGATTAGCAGATTTTCAAAATGTTGAGCATTAAGCGTAAATATTTTGCTGTTTATATTTTTTCCAAATTTAAATATTTTTTTGGACTTGTTGGAAATGCTGAATAATACCTTAATAGTAAAAAAATTACAGCAAACCGATATCGTAAAGTAACGAAATTTTTTTAGTCAGCTCAAATTATGTTATAATTCTAAATATTTCAAATTCCGGAAAGCACGTATCCACGTAAGTTTATAATTTTACTGCTTCAAATTAATATAACAATATTCCGAAACATGTCATAATCTAATTGATGAATGCATTGCCCATGAGATAGGTAAAATAAACGTAAGTAGGCGAATAGCCACGGGCAGGGTGTGGGTTGGCTCCGAGCCAAATTTAACTTTTAAACCCCATAATGATCCATCTAGTTATTTCCATCCTATAAAACTTTGTCAGGGTCTGTGCGCAGAATATGCATACATTAAAGATTTATATGGAACTCTGTATGCACGACACATAAGTAATTGCAAGAACATACCCATATATATTTACATATTATATGCACTTTAATTGTACTTAATCCCGTAGTATTTTTAATCAGGCAACGAATATCATTTTGTTCATGATTGTTGAATGGATATTAAAACATCCTTAAGATATGGCGTCTTCAGATATTACCAGATACGATATGTACTGGCGGTTACAAATTTTAATTTAGTATTATATAATTTTTTCCTTTCACTCATTTTCAACATGGTGTCCAAAATTTAATATGTTTAAATAGCTAAAATTATTGAGACGTTCAGAATTTCTGTCAATATAATCTGAAGTTATAGCATTTCCTATACAGACATTAATGGGCAAGCTACAGGAACAAAGTACGGCGATGTGTATGTGAACCGAGTATTTATACGAGAAATTATGAATTTGTCTGCACTGGCAGTTCGCATTAGCTTCCCGTGTTCGAATTCCCCCTTTAATTGCGCATATATGCAAATTCAATTAGCAGACAGCGTATCTTGTCAAAATTATGTTTTGGGCGTATTGTTTCGACAATTTGAAAACAGCACAGAATTAGAGTTTTTTTAGAGTGTCCCTTGATAATTCGTCTGCTTCTTTTTTTCACAATGTTGTAGTCTGAGGTACAGTTACATAAATGAGATAGGTTTTATTTTTTAATTTATCAGTAAAGTTAAAAGCATCAGCAGAGGCAAAAGCTTATAAATTTGGAAAGGGAATCTCTTTTGTAGATCCTCGGTGTATTTTTATTGGTTTTGTATTAATTCTCACGGGTTTTTTATGATATTGATTATATTTTATGGACATTTATAAATTTCAGGATATGCGAGATTCACACACATGTGGAACTGAATAATACGCTGCTTTGTAGTCTATCCAGGTCAAATTCAAATGTTTTTTACGTTATTTTGAATCTTCTAGAATGTTTCGTTGAGTGTCAGATGACCTTTGCATCCTCGAGACCATTTTCTGCAGCCTCTTTGATGCCTTATACCATATTTTTTCTGACTGTCTATATATAATTCTTCATATAGAATAGATGTTAATAATTCATGCATGGTTGATAAGCAATCGAGGGGTCGCCAATAGATAATACTATTAGATATTATAAATAATGTAAAACGAAAATAAATGTAATTTTACAAGTTCAAACCACCTTTCTATTTGCACAATTAAATTCCATAAGTTTTGAACCCTGTTTTAGACACAAAAATTGTGATTTTGATTATTTAAATAAATATATCTGCCTGTGTGTTTTTCCTAACCATTTATCACGTCTAAATGACTAACTCGGCAAGTGGCTATGACCTGAAGCGGCCGAACTTTTTACAACTTTGCGGAAGTAGTTATTTATGACGTCACAGATTGTGGGCTCATTTGGTGAAGCGCAGGGGTTGTGGCGCGGGCGCTCGCGTTGCAGTGGTCGTTTGACTTTAAGTAGGAATATGATTAAATTAAATATAAATGTAGACTTAATTTTATTCCTAAGTGCACTTAGGTATATGCATTTAAGTATTTAATATGTATTTCTTAACTTATAGTGTACATTGTACAACAAAGTACTCATTCCTATTTTATCCAACCGTCTAAATTTTCAAACATTTCGGTGATTCGGGGGTTCAATTGTACCAATTTTGTTAAATAGGTAAACAAAAACGAATTATAATACTATGTATTAATGAAAATAGAAAAATAAACATATCGAGAAAACTTTTATCGAAAATTTTCCAACAATTTTAATTATTAATGTAAAATTAATTTTCGAAACAATTTTTTTTTTTGCTGTTTCGTTTTCAAAATTAATAAAGTTAGCGTCACATCATGCCTGAATATATTTAAACTGAAAAATCTCAGTGAAAATATATAACAGTGTATATTTGCAAAGAAAATTTTGAAGAATGAAATAGCTAAAAGAAGATGCCTGCGTTACTCTTTACGACATCGGCAGACATGAAACAACTTGATGGCTCACTGAGTATGCGCATAAAGTGTAACTCTACCTTATAAAGCTTTTATTATAGAGATAGCATGGCCATAAATACCCAGAAACGGCTTTGTCGTGCATTACATATGTTACATTCTTACCAACTTTTGGGCTGCATGCACTACATTCACAGTAGGTAGAGGATTGGAGATAAGTAAAGTTAGTTGTAAAGTTAGTTAAGGTACATAATACTGAAAGGGATGATTGTGTATGTGACACTGAGGAACCTTTGTTTTATGACTTAAAAATTTGAAGACAAATCTTGTTTTTTTTTATTTAATTGTGTAATTCATACATTGGAGGCTACTACTAACTCTAAAAACCCTCCAAGTACGAGTCGAGTTATGAATTTCCAAAAAAATTTTTTTTTTTTTCTTTCATCCTGTTGGGAATCCTCAGCACGAGGCCTACTCAAATTTGGCCGGTTTTTATTATTTGTTGTTTCTTTTTCGAGTTTGCCCTATAATCACACCTTGATGGCTTGATGCTTCTATGTATTACCGTTTTTACGATAGAGCAAAAATTAAACAAACAAAAAAATTACATTATAAAACACGTTTCTTGTATAGGGAACCCCATAATATTTTACTTTTGTTTTTTTTTTATTATTATTTGTTATTATTTGTTTGTGCGCTATAACATCACTTATTCTGTGAAAATTATTATATTATTTCGGTTCAAAAGATACAGCCCTTTAAGGTAAGACGGATTGATGGTGTAGGCTTAGTAATAGGCTTCTGCACGGATACGGAACCCTAAAAAGATAATCTGCTTCACATACAAAATCATCTATTCCAATATTCTTAACTTGTTGCGGACACCTGTATTTGTGATTTCGCCTTTGTGCACTTTTCGTTCACATCCTGGACAAGTCGATGCCGCTTCTAGGTACCCATGAGAGAATATAGTAACGACTGCGTTGCTCTTAAGTGCTTCTTTGACTTTACGTTGGTCATCAAATTTAGTGAGTTATTTGGACGGTTAGTAGCTACATCTGGTCCACGAAGACTTGGTAAAACTTCCTTTTATGATCATTTGATTTATTAGTCGTGAAATTGCAAATTTTCCATAGTACTTAGGACATAGGCTTAATTATTTTGTTGTTGCGAAATAAAGGGATTTTGTTAGAGGGCGCCTGAATAAAATAATTTACATACATACATACATAGCGTCACGCCTGTTTCCCGGTGGGGTAGGCAGAGACAACGGATCTCCACGTGCCACCATCCTGACACACTGCCGCCTCTTCCACTCTCTTAATGTACTTCATGCATGCTCGTCGGTTACGGGTACTACGCACTTGACCCTTTTTGAGCACATGCCCGATCTGGTCCAGGTACGTGCGTCTAGAAAATAATTTATCATTTGTTTATTAGTGTTATAATGTGTGGGGTCGTTACTAACAAGAATAGCCGCGACAAGAAGCGACAAACGGATAAGAACAAGATGCCGTGCTAAGGGGCGAAAGGATAGCCACCTCTCACCTTGGTACGGTCCTTCCACCGTGTCATCCAGCAGGTGGGTCCTCGTGTCTTCCTTACTGTTTGTTATTTATCTTGTTCGAATACTTTTTGCGAAACTGTTGCTCGGTGTTGTGCTGAAATGTATGACAGTCCATGTAGCATAACACAAAAAAAACCCTATTGTCGGGATACAGCGTGTGGTATGTGTTGTTTATTTAATCATTTATTCAATAAATAAAAGGATGCAAATGATTCGCCCAGAAGAAATATGTAAACCTGTATTTTTTGCATTATCAAGGTAAATTGGATAATAAATTGCTTTTTTTATGGAAACTGACACGGTTGGCTACATCACCTACAACATCCGTGATGTCAGCCCATAACACCGGGTGAACTTGGTGCCACGTCAGTGCTTCCCTTCGGTCGTGCCGGCTACACCGGTTTCTACCGACGACCTTTCATTCAGTGCGGTAGTACCAACCCGGGCGGTTTAAACCCTACCACCTAGTAATATAAGAAGGGAGTCATATCCCTTGCTTTGAAATGAAAAATATTTTAGGATTCACGAAGCAATATGTTTTAACTACTTTCTTATCTACCGAGGATAATCCCATAAAATGTCCTTTTAAATTATTCTAAATGTTTACTCATAAATTTGCCCCTCCAAAATCATGTTTACACGTTTCCTCATATCACGTGATACATGGTGAGCAGAATTTATATTCATGGGCTGATCTAAGATACCGTGATTCATGCTTGCCTGTAAATTATTGTTTGCAAACCGATAGGAGCACACGCTAGCTATTGGCCTAATCCGTACTTGCACTGACTTGCACACGCATTAGAAAATACACTAATAGCTTTTTGCATTTCAAATTTCGAATTATTTCTATATTTTCAGTGTCGATAGTTGTCTGAAATAATTCAAATATTTTTTTTAGTCCTAGATAACCTGATAAGGTAAGATGTGCATTTTTTGGCGTGGAATTACAGTTTACATATACGGTACAAGGTGGGATGCAGGTAAGCTAAAATATGACGCCACCGACACGAAACATGTACCGGGAAAATGATCAATGCTCAGTTTCTTAGTAATGCACAATACAAAACACATTATGTATATCAGCAAAATGAGGAAGGTCGCGCAAATACAATAATAATAAAAAAAGCATTATTATTATTTGCACACACAGTGTTAGATTTTTTTTCAGTCATCCGAGTTAGATTTTTTTTTTCAATTCGTTTCAAGAGTAACAACCAGATTTTTTTATTTAATTCTTTTAAGACAAGCACATATTTTATTAAATTGACCTACATACTTTACTAGGCACCTGTCAAAAACCGTTATTGTACAGCATGGCCGGATAGATAGAAAATACAGGTGGCTAGTAAAGTAGTAGTTATTGTATTTTCGCTGACTGGTGTTAGCGATTTTGATCCTAATTAGGAGACCCATAACATTACAATTTTCAACAGACATCGACAACGGCGTGTAATTAAAAATATAATAAATTAAAATTGTGCCAAGTGTAGGAAGTGTTTATTGTAGTAGGACAGAAGTGTATGTACCTACTTAAGTACATATATATCACGCCACGCCTGTGAGATAGACAGATACAATTGATGTCAACGGTTTCTTACACACCTCTGATACCGCTTTTCCATCATAATGTTCGTCACAAGAAAATGTAAAGTTCAAATCAAACAATGTTAAATTATAAAAAGTAAATTATTTTAAAACAAAACAGCAGCACATTCGAACTCGCACAGTTTCCAAACTAGAACCCTCATTTGAAAACTCCGCCGCAGATTGTGTTACAAAAAAACTTTTCATCGCGATACCTCAAGCGCCGATGTAGCGGGAAACTCGCAGTGTGAACGGGCCCTTACTGGAGCGAAAGAGGTGTACGGTGTGTGAACAGAGCCTGACTACATCGAAATGCACTTAGCCCGCCTGTAACTGCTTACTAGCCGGTTTAATTTACAGGGTGCTTGTTGAAAAGTTCGACGTAGCAACATACGACAAAGACGAGTTTTTTTTTGTAAATTGTTTTGTTTGATGGGTAGGTAATGCAACTTGTTATTACTTGATATTAGTAATTATGAGTTATGTAATTAGGAATATATGAGTTTTAGCAAATCTTTCCTTATTTTTTTTACTTTCAAATATTAACTAATTTGATGACAAATATGTTTTAATCAATTATTATTATTACTATTTGATGTAGTATAATCTAGCTAGCAGCTTTAAGCTGATGCGTGTACTTGTATTGTATCTCTTTATTTTCACGTTTTTTCATCATACAGTTACATATTTATATTAATTTTATATAATTATAAAATAAAATAGCTATACAAAATTAATAAAAACAGAGAAAAACAAAAAAACGGTATTCTCGCCGGCGGCGGGAGGCGGACCTCCAAGCACGCCGGCGGGTGCAGGCCATGGCTACGGAGCTCTCCGGGACGACGCGAGGCAAGCTACGAGCGATAGGTGGTGGTACTAGACACGTAGGCCACCACCACCCCCATCTCGGAGAGTTCCGTATCCACCGGCTGCGGGGCGACGACACGCAGTCCTTTCATGGATGTTGATCCTCGTGCGTGCGCTGCCGTTGCGCACCGTACCGCCACGCCGGTAGCGGGGGCTGTAGTCAGAGCACAGAGCCCCGATAGCCCCAAGCAGGCCGGTTGATGTGGCGGACATCGTCTTCCCGTCGTAGGTCTTGTGGCGGGAGCACGATGTTGTTCGTCGTCGTCGCCGGCAGATGTCGGCGATGCAGCGGCGAACCTTGGTGGTGGGTGTGCGCTGTCGTGGAAGAAGTGGCAGGTAAGCGAAACACAGGCACACGTCAACGTCGTCGTCGTCGGTGTAAGCGAGGAAGGCGGCGTAATCGTGCGGGGCAGCGGCGCGCTGCTGGCGCGGCAGACTCCACGCAAGCTGCGGTGCGCCCTCACCGCGCCCTCCTCTGGCCCGGGGCGGGGACGCCGGTCGTGTCGTGTCCCTGTCTTCTGCCGTGCTGTCTTTGACAAGTCGTCACCATATTCTGGGGGTGCCGAGCGGCGGCGCTGGTGGTGGTCGCATGGTGTTGCACACCATGCGAGGTGCTGCGCCGGTGGTGGTGGGGCCGCGCAAACACGCGAACTCGGTTTCTTCGTCCTCAAAACTCGATTTTAATTTTTTTCATCTCGGAGGAAAACATTTTGCGACTTGTCACTTTGACAGCTTCTTCTTTTTGTATAATTATTAAAATTATATTCTTCAAACTAATGTTTTCTGATGTAGTAAGACTTAATATGCTACAAGTATGATTTATTTTTATGTAACATGGGTGGCTGTGCCGAGAGACCAATGGTGCATTCGACAGAGCCAAAAACACCTCTCCTCGCGATACCAGGCTCAGTTAGGTACCATGCCAGCAGATTTTCAGACTGTTGCTAGGCTCGCTAGCCTGTTAATAAGACGTTTGAAGACACCCAGGTTAAAGGATTCGGGATGATATTTTCATAAAACTCGCATTTAAAGTACCGGTTTTCTAGATGTACTCAATGTACTAGTGAGCAAAACAGAATCGAAAACTCATGCTAAGGAATCGAAAGATTTACAAGCATATATTTTCATGTTATTTTTCAGGCAAGGCAGAGTAGAATACGACATATTATTATATAGAGCATTTATTACGCAAGAAATATTTTCTTACACAATACGAGCGGAATTTTCCTTTTTCCAACAAAAAATACAAATCAAAATAATATTTGGCAACACCCCTACATTCTAATATCGTATTGTCACCTGCGAGGTAGTTTATCAGAAGCGCCGCCGCCCGCCCTACGCGCCGCCGCCGCGCCGATCGTCGCCTGGGCGGGCGGTATTAATTCCCGACAAGGCTGTGCTTTTCTCACAGTTCGAGAACGAATTTACTTACCTGAGGTGATGGCGTTTTGCGGTTAACATCCGTCCCTTCGAAGTTTGTTTGTATTTGGAAATTGAGTTTTAGGTTATTTTCTACCTTAGCGAGAATTAAAGATGGAATTAATGTTAGGCGAATGAATTTGCAACTGCTTTTAAAAATAGTAAAGTAAAGTAAAAAAGTTTATTATTAATTTCTAAAACATTACAATTATTTACAATCAATTTTCACTTATTTTATATAACATAGTTGTAATTTGTTTTAGTCAGGCAGATACTAATCATTCCCACCTAAACTGGCCATTGATGGCTGTACTATAGGTGGGTTGAAAAAAAAGGGCATCCCCTAATTCTAAGGCAGCGTGCATTAGTTATTTTGAATTTAGTATTTTCAGTACATTGCTAAAATACTGCCTGCGACAATATTCAACTGCCGGCACAAAAAACAATTCAGCAAAATTTGCATGCAACATATTTATGTCGTACGTAAGTATTAATAGTAAAGTGTATTTTTTATTTTTGTATTGATGTACCTATCTCATATTATGTATATTTCTTTCCACCACTCACCCGTCAGTTGGAAGTATGTGCCCGTACTGCCTACTTTGTATGAACACCAAGGGTATATTGAAAAAAAATGCCTAGTGGCATTAAGTGTTACCTCTTGCGTACCCGACAGTGGTTTGTCTCTAAATAATAATAAAGGTAACGGTACACAGATTAAATGTACGCGCAAACTTTGAACCACTAATGCAGAGTGCTAAATGCGGCTGAAACAACTATCGTGCTTGACGCAAATTTAATTTAGATCTATCGGCCTATCGGCTGCGACCGCGCCGCGGCTAAACTGACCACCTTCTCCAGTGAGGTAAACCGTGTCGATAATGTTGCGTTTTTAATTTTTTTTTTTTATTTATAACGCTTCATGTAGGGCCGAGTTACCCATGAGCTTACTAGCGACATCCGTGGACATTACGACTTGACTAATTAACCGGTACTCATATAAAAAGTGATCTAAAATAAGAATGTGAAATAAAATTTATTTTAATAAGCGATGCCTGACGGCGAGCGTGCTCACGCAAAACAAGCGTGCGACTCATTAGAAAATTGAATTGCTTGTACATAATAGTTCGTGAATTACATAGTTTGCATGGAAACTATTCTTTTACTCAGACTTAATAAAACAATATCGTACACTTTCTATGTCCCGAATTGTATGTGTAGAATACATACATCACATGACTACAAGGATCTCACGATAAAATGCCTACAGCGATCACATCACTATTTTACATAAACAGATTATTTACCCCACTCAGCTGCGGTGCGACGGTGCGATGTGTTTCGTTTACTATTTTATCGCGAGCGTTTCAAGCTTTGAGTCTAAACCAACACGACTATGCGCATAATTAACAAATTCATTTGCATGATTTGTCCTATTCCAAGCTTGTTTGTTCGCCGTTCCGTCCCCCGCCTTCCCAAACCCGCGAATGTAAGGGATATCTTAGTCTACATTCTCTTTCAGGAAACATGTTGATGTGCAGACGAAGTTATTTTATGTTGATTTAATAAAATCCTTGTTAAATTCAATTTCACGTGATTGTGAAAAGATATTCAAAAATATTCTAAACGCAAACATTTCAGAAGTAACGACATGGAGGTGGAACAACTGCATACGCAAAAGAGTCCTTCAAGTTATTGGACACATGTATGAATTAAATTTTTCTATGATACGAAAGGCGAATTTATTGCAGAATTCATATTATTTTAGTCAATTTTATTTCAGTCAATTAAATAAGTAAATTTTATTGTAGTCAATTTTGTATGCACAGAATATGAATAGTGATCGGTGGCCGTTTGTCCCATGCGATTGCTTATGTACCGGTTTTCGTAATAGTGTACTTAAATCGTCAAGTTTTATATGACATATTTATAATATGCACCCCTCCAGCTAGTTTCTGGTAGGTATGTGAAATTTTCACTTTATTTAGGTTATCAAATCAGTCAGTTCACAACATTTCTTAAGTAAAATTTAAAAGGCGAAAATGAGTAGACCACACTTCCGGCTTCAATCCTATTTTACTATTATCGCATGCTCAATATTTTCAAAAGCATTCAGATTTTTATTTTTGAAGGAAGTGTGGCTAATAATAATTTTATTCTTTGGATGTGAAAAATTACGCATGTGACAGCCATCGAATAAAGTATAGCCAATTACACACAATTACCTAGATTGTAAAAAATAATACTAAACGAAATTAATTTGCTGAAACAAAACATACCCCTACCAATTGTCTTTGAAGAGCGGCATCAAAGGAAAAGCTCTCCCTCATTATTCGCACTTCTCGTTCGATTTGGAGCCGTTGTCAATTTTTCATTTGGCGCTGTCGTCGCATTCCTTTCGTGGCCGTTAGTGCTGGCTGATTGGACTCGGCGCGGCTCGACCGCCCTAGAATGAGAATTTTTAGAGAAGTTGTTCTGGCTTTGCAGATAATTCTATCTACTTTTCTCACTTTTACGGTTCCGTAGCTTAAAAGGTAAAAATGGAACTCAAGATCACTCCCGTGTCCGTCCGGCTGTCACAGAAGTTTTTTTTTTGAAAACGAAGTAACGCAGAAACTTGAAATTTGGTATAATGATAGATATTGATGACGTGCACATATTATATCGCTTGTCAATAACTAGACAAAAAAATATTTTAGGATAATATCTCAGTTTGGTAACAATAAAAAAAAGTTCAAATTGACATATCGTGTGGGTTTCATTTGAAAGAGCTAACTGGAAGGATTCTATAAACATTTATTTATAATTTTATGTTCGATGGTCTTAATGATGCAGCTCTAAAAGTGCAAAACATTACCCCCCCCCCCCCCCCCCCCTGTTCCCCTAAATTTCTAAGGCTAAAATTTTTATTTTAATAGGGTTAGTATACATAGATTACAGGAAAACTACAGGTTTTTCGACAATGCAATGTCGCGGCAGAAAAGTCTTAAAATTCTCACGGAAAACGGAAGGGTACGTAACCCTCTCCACACGAGTTCGGCTCGCACTGGACGGTTTTTTTATTTAGGCGTTTCGTTATTTTCGAAAACACTATTATTTTCGGAAACACAAAACACAACTATATCTTGTGGTGGTACGGCACCCGCGGTGCGCGAGTCCGACTCGCCCTTGGCGGCTGTTTTATGTTCACTTGTAGACTTCAGTAAAAAATCAAAAAAATTATAAAGTCAGACAGACATATACTTGACAGATTTTACAACAGAACCCTAAATATTGCCTTTCTTCTTTGGAAAAGTAATTTTGTTTAAACACGGCATTAAAATAATGTAGTATGAATCCCAAATGCAAAGGTGCTATGCTAGCACATCACATCACACATAGAATTTCCCCTCTAAAGTTTTAAAACACACTCAAGGCTCGGCGGATACAAGGTTCCATTTCCACCATATTAGGTTTCTCTCCACAATGTTATCCTTTCCGGACACCTCCGAGGCGACGAAAGTTGAGAAGGAATGCTCGTGTCGTTCCGGCTAGCTTCACAAGCGCAAATTTGTCTGAAGAACTTTGTCAAACAAATGCTTGCTCGCTGCTTAGAGCATTAGCTAGCTAGTTAGTGTGACATAGTTCCACATTCATCTCTTGGCTTAGAGGTATGTCGGAACTAAGGAACAACTTTACACGCTACCATCTATTGCGATAGTTCAGGGGAGGCACTCACCCTACATATAATATGTAGATATCCTAAGATATCCTAAGATATAGTCTAAGTTAGATGTATGTGCGCCGTCCATCGAATGCAACGAAATGCGTCTTGGCCGAGCTCCGCTTTGATGTGGTTATTTTGGGGGATTATTTTGCATACGAATGGAAGTGTTTCGATTTTATCTTTGAGAAAGTACGACCCCCGAACCCGATGAAAATATATCTAAAGGGAAGACGACCTTTGATGAGATCTAGATAATTAAGTCAATTTCAATCTTTTCTTTTCTTGAATGAAGATTTTTCATTCAAACGATTCACTATGACAGATTTGACCGTCTTGACAACATATTGATATACTGGAGCATTTCATAGATTATTTCGACGTAATTTAATTTTCTTTTCTTATTTAATTGTGATTTTTTTAATTAGCTCTCAGTCGTTCGATTCTTATGTCAAGTGGTTTCCGCTTTACGCCGACGCGGAGGCACTGCATGTGTTAAGCGCCATTGGATGGCCCTAGCCGCTCTCACACTAAAACTAACCCAAGCTCGTCTACAGCTCGAGAGACAAGGAATAATACGATCTATCAGCTCGTCTTCGATGAAACGCAGGTGGAATATTAGACAGAAAATCTACATGGCAGCCACAAAATTATCTGAATTGTTAACCACAGTCGCCTCTCCACGACTGTATATTATTGCACCAAATGTTCATTCATTCGCTCCATCGTTTGATTATTTATTATAGTCCAACAAGCAAGCGGCCGCTCGATTGTTGTTATTCACTGGACTCTTCACTGATATTGTCTCTAGTGCTTGTTAATCGATTGATTAACGTGACAACGACACCATGTTAATCAATCGATAAAGGCCGTTCTCTTTGTTACCGCTCTAAACGCGCGCGCGCAGCTTCCTCACGTCCTCCCCGACACGGGGAGGACGAGGGGAAGCAACGCAACGCCTGCGCACATCCGTCGTCGGCTCGGCTACCTTGTACCTTCCCTTCGCAAAACCGCTTCCACTCCGCCTCTAGAACGACCCCTCTCTCTCCCTGTCACCTACACCCGTATCAAAAACAACTATAGATAGGTATATAGTCTTAACCCTAACTACCATAAACTTAAAGATCATTATCCAACAGTCTCCCACGCTACACGTCTCTCACACACGAAACATAAAATGCGCTACGTATATCGTGATGGATAGAGCTAAGATTTGAGATATAAATTCCTTTGAGCGGACCATCACACCTTTTCCCTTTCGAATTACGAACTTTCGACTGAGGAGGCCACAAAGAAGGTTTTGAATACCTGTTGCCGGTTAGGACAGTTTTATATAGTATGTTCACTAGATACATACATACATACATACATATCACACACGCTAAATCCCGACAATCGGGGTAAGCAGAGTAACCGGTGTTGTGCTGCAAGAACTCTGGTCAATTACAGCACAACACCAACCACCACGTTTCGCAAAGTATTCGAACAAGATTCAATCGATATCTGTCTAAAATAAATGGTTACCTACTGCACTTATCCGTTTCTTCTTTCATCTGAATATTTAGTAGGTATATTGATTTTAATTTTAGAATTAGAAGGACAATTTCATTTATTGCCAGTCGTTTTTCTTTCTGCATATAAATTACTAATTCTTAACGAACCTAGTTATAAGACGAAAGTAGCAGGCATCTTGAAGCAGGCGATTCTTTCATAACGGTGCCGCCTCTTGCGTTTCGAGATTTTGCCATCGGGGCCACAGACAATAGAGAATAAATTGAAATGCAGAGTGCAGTGGCGTCGGCAGCGTTCTTCGCAACGCCGACGCCAGCGCCGCGCCGTCTCGGAGATCGCTGATGCTTTCACGTAATCACCATTATGGGCGGATGTGGAGATATTTCTATTTGGATGAAAGTTGGCGGCGCTTAGGTAGGTGCTAATGCCCTTTATTCGTGCACTTAGATCCCACTGAGCCATATCTTCCATTCGTATTTTGAACTTGTGTTATTCGCACGGGAAGCTGAGATATTTTATTATTAAAACGTTGTAAGTGACTTAAAAATGCAGTAGTTAAAAATATAGTGGCTGATTAGTGGTAAGGAGCTGAAAGTATTAGGATAAATATCACAATACTTTATAAAAACTTATATTATAAAAACGCATTTTCCCATGAGAAAAGTTAACCATCGAAACGACATACCTATTTTTTTATTGAAAGCGCGACATGTGGCGCCCAGCAATTCATAAGATGTCTAACGACGCCCATTGACATTCGGTCGTATGCGGGGGTTGCGAATGCTACGCCGGCCAGACACGTGCCTATTCACGCCCGTCTTGAAGGACCCGAGACTGTACTTGGGGGAAAATATATAGGCAGGGTGAGCGTTCCAGAGTTTACCGGTTCTGTAAAGGAACGATCTGTAGAACCGGTTATTACGCAATCGCGGTAAATCCAGCGTGTAATTGTATAGCGTATTCGCAGTAATTGCAAATTTATTGCAAAGTCACAGTCCATTGTGATAAACCTAATCATAATTTCGTTATTCACAGACAGAGGCACGATATAGCCAAAGGTTTTCGTCCTCCACAACACACCGAACTGCAGCACTGTCACCCGTCTGCGCGCTAACCTTCCAATGGAAATGCCTTCCCGAGGGAGCAGGAAACTGTGACGCGAGCGCAACTTAGCCAAGTTAACAATAACCTTCATTTGCATTTAAAAACTACATAACGCGCCGCTCACCCGCTTCGCCAAAAAGGGCAACAGGATACCTGGAACACAATGTCCGACACAACAATGCAATGCGGGATTTCCAAGACTCCTGTTTCCAGTATTAAAATAAGAAGAAAATATTAAAAGCAGTCCGCAGTTTGCATTGATGTTCATCTGAGTGATATTGCATGGCATTAGGCAACAATACGGAGGCAGGGCCGTGCAATGTTTTAATAACTTTTAGAGTCTTTGTGTTTGATGTAATAAATAATAGTCTCAAGAGACTCGTATATTTTTTTCGAGGCGAAGCCTTTTAACGCCCGTCTGGTATGGGGACCTAACTGAGAAAAAGGGAAACGTCACGCAAGTACGAACTGATAATGTTTTAAGTTTACTCTGTTATTAATTTATTAATTTTTAAGTTTCCGGATTAACAGTAGTAGGTTTAAAGACTTACATAAGTCGAAGTTTCGCCCGCTACGCCACGGGCTTCTTCAGGGACTGCGGTAGTTCTTGGAGCTGACGTCTGGTGTCCGTTGTACCAGACGTCAACTTTTTGACTAGTTTGACGTCTAGTACAACGGACACCAGACGTCGGCTCCAGGAACTCCCGCAGTCCCTGAAGAAGCCCTGAATAATTGAATTTTCGCGTGTCCCACGAGACGTCACTTTTTCACAGTGGAAAGTCCAAACTCTGCTTTGTTTTGATTAGTGGAGACCTACTTATATGCAAAGGGGAGGAGAGATGGCGAAAACGTTATTTTTTGTTTCGGAAACCGCCAGATTCAACATTCAAGCACTTGCTATTGAAATCTCACCACTTCAACTATTGTCATGCCATTTGTATTGGTAGTCACTCCTCAACTTACTCCGAGCTACCTACGTGCTTGTGAACCTAGCCTGGCTGACTGTTGAAGTTTATAAGGTGATA
The DNA here is from genome assembly GCA_946902875.1 of Nematopogon swammerdamellus. Classification (NCBI taxonomy): domain Eukaryota; kingdom Metazoa; phylum Arthropoda; class Insecta; order Lepidoptera; family Adelidae; genus Nematopogon; species Nematopogon swammerdamellus. The sequence goes on from OX336349.1 coordinate 9,907,871, forward strand.
AGCGTCCTTGAAAACACACTATAACTATTTAAATCACGTACTTATTGTCAAAGCATAAGGTTGAATTTCGATCCCAATACTCCAAAGCGTCGAAGCGGTGTCCACGGTGAGCGTAATCGCTAAGGGCAGAGTTAACTGACGTTGAGCTTAGAACTTTGGCAAGTTGTTACCAGTGACCTCAAGTTAATTAAGCAGTGAGGCTTGTCATTATAACAAGTTCCAAAGTGCTGGATCGGGGCTTCCGTCAGGATGGGAAGGAGGACGTATAAGATTCGACGGAGACTGTCATTTGCGGGAACCTACCATTTGAATGTGTGATTCAAAGCGCAACGCTTACGTTTGCTTCTGTAGTTCGAGAAATGTTTAGAGTGGTTTGCGTACTTACGTGTGCATTGTGCAATAAAGGAATCATAGGCCAATATTATGTAAGCAAACATCTCAGCTATACACCCAAGTGTCACCTATGAATGAATTTCCCTGTTCAATGTAGAGTTAGTCATAATATATGTATGTCTGTTTCAGCTGTTTTTCTCTCTCTCTTACTCTCTTCTATTTATTTGTTTGTCTTTGTGTTATTTGTAGGTTTATGTTTGATTGTTTGTTTCATGTTCGTTCATATCTCAAGTATTCTATATTACTGTCCTTCTGTATTCTTACTTACGTAGTTAATATGTGAAAAGCGTTGCAGGGTTTTTACATACTCAATTTTATTTTGTAAAAACTTATGTTCTTAATGTAAATTGTTGTTGGTTTTTCCAAATTTGAAAAAAAAAAAAAAATTTGTACAAGCTTTATCAAATAAAGTTAGTTCAGACAAAACATTTAGTAACAGTGTATTTATGTTATGCCTTGAAGAAGCGGTTATTTTTGGATTTAGTGAAGGAAAGTAACATACATATGGACATAACTTCACGCCTGTTTCCCAGTGGGGTAGGCAGAGGCAACGGATCTCCACGTCCCTGACACACCTGTGTCGCCAATTTCACTCTCATATTGTTCTTCATACATGCCCGTCGGTTACGGGTACTACGCACTTGTCTCTTTTTGAGCGCACGCCCGATCTGGTCCAGGTGCGTGCGCCTAGAGCGACCCTTCCCGACTCTTCCATTCGAAATTCGCTCCATACATTTCTTTCCTTAGTCTCCTATCATTCATTCTTCCAACATGACATGAACATTTCGAACTCATAGTAGACCTTTCAAACGCACCTTTTCCGTTTCTCTGAACGTTCTCTTTTTTTTTCCATTTGATTAAATATTACATATAAATGCACTATTTATTTCTCAATCCACGGATTTGCAAATTTACGCCGAGAATGAAGTAATAATTTGGCCTAACCCATACATTACACCGATAAGAGTTTCATTGTCACATTTCCTGGATTAATCTTCCCGCTCTCGGATACTATTCCTCACCTGCATTCACGGAATCGGTCCGGAGCGATAATAGCTCGAACAAACGTACTAATGCGAAATAAATTGTCCACGTACTGCTTCCGCAAACTGAAACGCTGCCTTTTTTCCTTTTCCCGGAAGCGGAAGAGCTCCGGAAAATGGTCGTGCGAACATTTCCACGGATATATTTCGTGTTTTAGGGTGTTTTTTCTTAGGATGGTTTTTGAAGTCGAAGTTAGCCGGATAAAGTGTTTATTAAGAATAACAAGAATGAGACACATTTTACTAACAGAGCAAGAAATCGTGTCTTGGAGGAAGATGGCAGCCGATCGCTGCTCTGTGATTTTACTAGTAGTTCCGTTTGAGTCAAACGGAACTAATAGTAAAATCACAGGGTTTCACGTAACTACTAGTTCAATCAAACGGGTTGTCCTTCACCTTGGAAGGAATCAAATTTTGATCACATCTTGGTAAAGTTTATTTTGAGTTTTCAAAATGTTCTTATACCATAAATTCTTTCTCTTTTTCAAAGGTTACAGCAAATAACCGGACAAATACGTTGAATGACCTTACGTAGTTACCATGCACCGTGCTAGTACGTAGCAGCACTAAACCCTATAAGAGTTATCTATAATTTATTTTAAGCTTCATAATTTTTTGGTGATATGATGTTGCACGTAGGATTTCGCCCTTAGATTCAGCAACAATCCGAACATAAATACTTAAATCCATTATTCAACCGCCATGCGCCAGCGCCACCGTTGCATTGCCAGAGTTTACCCGCATCGAGCTAAGAAACACTCCGGTATAATTACACTTTACTTTAAATGCAGGTTTCAATACTTTCGACGGCGCGCTATTGAAACTGGAAATGCGGACTGCGAAAGCTCATACAGGCCCATTCATTCCAAGCAGTATGCTGTAATTGAGAAGAAATTATCCAAAACAACGCCAAACCACGTGCGAGTGTAAGTTCTAATGCGAAGAGCAAAGGAGTATTTTTGATTGAATGTTAAATTGTGGTTGGGATAATTATGCTGATTATTGTGCGTTTTTTTGTTTGTTTTTGTTTGGAAAATCGTATGAATATTGGCGCTCTAGCACAGATGTTGCTCTAGCTAGGCGTTAGACGAAGATGACGTGTGCTCGAGGCAAAGTAATGGTTTTTTTAGTATATTAAGTACGTATTATGTTATTCTTTCATGCCTATGCGCTCTACGCTATGCACCTAATGTTTACTTCGTTTGGTCAAAATTTGTGGCCCACATACTAGAGATGGATATCTACACATTTGTAGAATAGTTCCTAGAATTAAAGTTTTAGACAATATTCATTTCGTCTATAATAATATGACGTAAGTATGAACCATCCGTAGCTATGAAGTGTGACGGTATATTCTTGTACCTTTGGTCGATTTATCCAAAGTATTTTGAATGCTCTCCGGAAAATACGAAATTGTGCATTTCAGACATAAATTGTCATAAACTTTTTACTTGAAAAAGCTGGCTTCTTGGGAACTTTCGTTGATTTCCAAGAGTCTTATTTTCAGATCCATTCGAGGAAAATTGCTTCTTAAAATTGATATTAGAAGGTACGTATTTGTCTATTGTGTCCGCTGTGTTGTGTATTATTGAGAATTTATTTTGGTGTTATGTGAAGAGAGTTCAGATTTGTTTGTTTGATGTTTTGACTTTCTTGAGGGACTTACGTTTTGTCTTACTGCACCGTCTTGTGGGACCGTCTCGAAGGTTTGCCCTTGAGGTTTGCTCGCGGACCTGTTCGCATTTTCATTTTTACATTTTCTCTTGTTCGTCTTTTTATAGTGATGATCGGCCCTTGATCTTATCGATAGCAAGTTTTCAGATATCTGCATACATACGCATTGACATTGACGAAATGAGGTTGAAAAAAAATTTTTTGAAGAAAAAATATGTACTATGTCCAAGCCTAAGCCCAAGGGATCACATAAATGGCGTTTGGACCTAAAATTAGTGTGCTTTGCTGGTTATGATTTCTGACAACATGTGTCAAGTGCGTGTCTGACAATTATTATTTAATATAGTTAATATATTTAAGACTATGTAGAGCGGATTAATCTTTAGAAATCTCACTTGTCATAATAGTTTATTATTGCCATAATATGAATGTAGGTAAAATGTTTGATATAATGTGCATGCTTTGACGGAAATTTGAACTTGACAATTATTTGCCAGTTATCAAAAGGGAGGTGATTTTATATTAATAACATACATATTATGTACTTGGTTATATGGTTAGCTAAACATTTCAATTATTCGCCTGTACAAAACATTTTGTGTATGTCGATACAGTCACTTCTTGCATTAAAGGTCGTGCTACATCGGACGAGACGAAGATTTTTACCGAAATGCTCTCCGCTTTACCAATTCATAACATACCGAAGAGGATTAATGCCATTTATAATGTCGGAAATGACGAATCCATCTTGTATGTATGTTCGTGTAGCGAGCGGGGGTAGGAGTATGCTCGCAGAGTGAAACGAATGACTTGCTTTATAAAAGGGAACGTCTGTCTGTATGTATGTATGTTTGAGGTAAACTCCAGAACCACTCAACAGATATTCATGCGGTTTGCACCAATGGATAGAGTAGTTCTTGAGGCTCGCTACAGACGGATATACCATCACGCTAAATAGCCTTAGGGCTATAGCATGGAAGGGAGACCGAGAGAGAGAATATAAAAGAAGCGATCGTTTATTATCATATTTGCGTCTAAATCGTATTAGCTGTAAACCGAGTCTACCGCGGGCGAAGCCGCGGGCAAAAGTTAGTACATATACACACGCTAAACCCTTCCTTTTGGCTTCACCGTAGAGAGTAAAATAAAATAGGTAACTTTCTCGATGCTTTGGGTAGAATAAATGTAGAGAAGCGCTCTCGACGTAGGGACGCTTGCAAGCCGCACCGCAATACACGCCAGCATTTCGTATTATCGGGGAGCGAGCGGCAGTTTGCGTCCTCCTTGTGGCGTAACTTTCGATAACATACTCGTTGGCATTTTATAGTGATTTTAGAAAGTTCTACAATGTATTACATTTTCAGCGTTTCGCAAGACGGATTTATGCAGAAAGAATTATTTTCCAGTTAACCCTGCATACCTGCATAGTTTTTTTTCAGGTGTTTTATTTCACAGGAGTCAAGTCAAGAAATTACAAAAATTTATAAGACCCGACTACCCGCCGAAAATGTTTCAGTCCGGCTATCTGTCTATTCGAATCCTACACGACTACAGCAATTTCGATCAAGTTTCCTTGTTATTTCTTTCGTTTTTCGTAGGCGGATTTTATAAAATTTTATTTTATTTCCTTTAGATTTAAACAATTTAAGTGTGGTATATTTTTGCTCTTGAATTGTCTTTTCAGGCTCTTGACTTTGATACACTCCCCACTCGACGGGGTTTGAAGAAAAACTATTTTCAAAGTTTGAAAATATGGGGCCAAACACCCATCATTTTGAATTATTTAAAATATGTGGTACCACATGATGACACTCGCTGAGAGAGACGTCCTACCATTTGGCTTCGCCGTAGTCGAGTAAAAAGAATACATTTGTGCACACCGGGCATTCGAAACTAGAGTGAAATGATCTGTGTTGGGTTGGTTATACCATTCTAAAATGCTATAACGTACCTACTTGCATATAGGTAATTAACATTTACTTTTTTTATTGTTCACAGGTATGAATTAGGAAGAATAAAAGGCAGCACAGATGAACGACAGGTACCTATCGAAAAGTCTCCGGCATGAGGACCGTCAACAGAAGATCGTTCGTTTCAAAAGTACTCATAAGAATATTCGTCGTCTCTTACCATTAGCGTAATATTTGATGCAAATCTGCATTCGGCATTCGTTAGGAAAAATCAGTTAGCATTCCGATCCCATTGCGATCCAATCAGATGTGAGCGGACGGAGCGACCGTGGCGGGAGTGAGAGGGGGGAGGGGGGGGGGGGGGGGGGGGGGGGGGATTGGCTTGTCAGTTACCTTGTTCGTTATATTATGATCGATGGAGATGATTGTGAAGACGTAAAAAGTAGTAAAGTAGAGGTATTCGGTGTCGAACTTTGATACACTGTTCTAATAAAACTGACTAATGTTACTGTGAGGAATTAGTCACTTATGGCCGTTTACACACCCCCAGTTACAATATGTAGCTGCCAGCGAACTCCTGTCAAATGTATGAGAAATGTCACTATAACAAATAACTGTTGAACTTGACATAACCTGAGATGGTGAAAACGGTCAAGTAACGGAAAATGTATATTCGTATACACGTTAAAATTTCCAAAAAAAAAAGTAAAGGCATCCAAAGTCGCCTCTAATTGAGCAAGTCCAAAGCGCGAGCCAACAATAGAAGCAGAGTGCTAACTCGTTCCCTTCGACCTCAATCCCACTAACTAAATTCAAATCCCGCAATAAATAGCGTAGAGAGGCTCTCGGGACAATAACGTAGGTATTATACGCTCTCGTCGGCTTAGCGGCCCATGACTCAACGCGGAGAGGGCTTCTAAGTTTGTGTTGGAGAAAAGCATCAGTCATCTTAATGCACTGACCACGACTGGAAGGCTTTATTGAAATGTAATGGCTTTTTGCATGCAGAGAGAAATCTTCAGATTACTTTTAGTTATGGATGTGTGCGACTTTAAAAAATAGTTAGTTATGCATTGTTTAACATTCATTAAGTGCACGTACACTACCGACTCTTGAATTTGTCAAAATTTCTATCTTTAGAGGGCTTTGTGCTAAGGTGTTTTGCGGATGGGAAATAAATCAGTGTAAAATATCTTCTCTATTCCCTCATCTCTATTCACCAGTCCTCTCTTCCATAAGATCTATTATCTATAATACCCTGCTCCCCGTCTTAACCCGGGATGTCTATCTATGCAGTTTTTATGGTTTCCGAAAACCGACGCAAAATGTAAAATGTCTTTGGCCGGAAAAAATACAGCTGCATTCTTTTTAGATAGCACCTCATGGGCATTCTGAAGAAGGAAACATTTTAGGCAGGTTCGCTCCGGTCTGAGAAAGCCTGAGTGGCAATCGCTTTGAAACCCTCGCAATGCGATCACTACGAACAGAGACCGTAATTTTTGCAATGAAGTATTTCTAATAAAATGATGAAAAAAAAAACACTCACCCACGGCTCACGATCTGAACACTTTGAGAGGCAAGGCCCTGTAGAATAAATTATAAGAAAAAAATATTAGTAAATAAAATATTAAATCTCAGAGCTGCGCCGTTATTTACTTTGCGGTCCCCTCACGCCTTTAAGTATCTAAACGGAAATTATTTTGAGTTTTAAGCAGTCGGGTTTTTTTTTATTTGTAATTTAACTTTTTATATTATTATACATTTCAAAGAGTGAGTTTGACATTGATGTGAAATCGATATATGTTTTCTTTTGTTCATGCCATCAGATTCTAGCAGACCTAACCAATTATTACAACAAAATTGTACACAAAACGTCGTACTTCTTCTAAATGAATATTACATTTTATCTCAGAGTCAGTACAGTACATACAGATTCATGGAAAGTCTTCGCTGCTTCATCATCATCAATGACATCACGGATGTTGTAGGTGATGTAGCCAACCGTGTCAGTTTCCATAAAAAAAAAACTATATTATATATTGTCTCCTTGCATACAGTAGGCGAATTCGGGCACAATATAAAAACCCATTTTGCCCAGCCATTAAGCCAGGGCGTGCAGAAAATAAAACCCAGCAACTTTTCCCATTACCGGGAAAAAGACGAGATTCTCGGCGCTAGGTACCGCGGAATTTCACCAAATGCCCACTGGCTTTCCTAAGAGATGAGGCCCACTTCGATATCCACTGAGAGCTTTCTACCCGGCTGTGATTTCTAGGTATTTCGACGACGTTTGACGTTTAGCAATAATTTTTTTTCGAAAATCTCTTTTTTTTTGACGTGATAACGTCTCATAAATTGATGAACACCGGCTGCACGCACGAAAAAGTGTCACGGTCCATCTGAGTCTACGTGTGCAAGCGAGAGCGCGTAACCAGCGATAGAGAGGCACAATCGGCCCAAGCGGCAGTGTTGCCAAACGTACGGTAATCGCCGTATCGTACGGTAATCGAGGCTAGAAATCGACAAATGTACGGCGTACGGCAGCGATAGGGGTGCCGTACGAAAAAATACGGTAATTCTTATAGCTGTGTTTCTTTATGACGTTATCACGTAAAACTATCGTCCGTAAACCGACTTTACAGACAACCATTTTTTTTTTCTATTAAATTCTCAAAAATAAATATCTGGATTTGTTATATAAGGTGTTTCGTTATTCATGTCGTTTCTTTCAGGGGGTTGTTCTATATCCTAAACTGAGTAACTTTTGCTCTACAGCTTTTGGAAATTGGAAGATAAAAATTCACTTTCTCCACACCTACATTTAAGGGCAGACTTAACCTCCAAATGTATGGGGAAAGTGATTTTTTTTTCCAATTTCCAAAAGCTATAGAACAAAAGTTACTCAGTTTAGGATACAGAACAACCCCCTGAAAGAAACGACATGAATAACGAAACACCTTATACACGGTGAACAAAAAACCTGTCGAACACCCGAAGGCAGGAAGTACAGTTTCAGATACTGAATCGGATAGGCTAGTTTTTTTTCGAAATTTATATGAAAATATGCCCTTTTTCAATTATTCCTAAGTATCAAGATGCCTTTAAATAACTAAATTATGTCTGCATGCCATCATAACAGTGATGTGAAGTTAAACCCTACTACCATATGTCTTAAGCACGTGATATCAGTTTTCTAGGTACCTACCTAGGTAATATTCTAAAACTTATTAGTTATACAAAATAATAGTTTGTTGCACACTAACAGACCTCAAAGCACTTACCGACTTCATTTTCAGTACAGAAGACAAAAAAATATTAAAATCGGCAAATTATTTTACAAAGAATTTCACTAAAGACATAAGAACACGCTGTCTGCCTTCACTTCAATGCCGACTAAAGATAATAATTTATGACACTGGCGGCGAGCCGCGCCGCCGCCGCGCCGCCCCTCCGCCGCGCCTCCTAGAGAATTTTGCATTAGAATTAAAAGGTCGTGATACTAATTATATTTTTTAATTGAAAAATTTTGTCCGAATTAAAAAAAAAAACTAGCCTATCCGATTCAGTATCTGAAACTGTACTTCCTGCCTTCGGGTGTTCGACAGGTTTTTTGATCACCGTGTATAGTTAAATGTAATTATTATTAAAATTAAATGCTTTTCTCACGGTTGTTCTCCGAGCTATGTGGATAAACATTTCGGGCCAAACATAATATGGCACATGCTCATGAGCACTCTGCCGCCGTGACGGCTGAGAACTGTCAATTCTCGGTCAGTTATCAGTTCAACACCCACACTAATTTATAAAATCCATATAAGTACTGTGTGAGGCCGGTACTTAAAAAGAAGAGCCCCACTGCGTCTCTCACCGTGCCTGTCGTAAAAGGCGACTAAGGGATAAGGACGAGATGCCGTGCTAAAGGGCGACAGGCTTGCTACCCCTCACCTGGGCACGGTCCTTCCACCGAGTCATGCAGCAGGTGGGTTTTAGTGCCTTACTTGCTGCTTGATAGTTAACTTGTCCGAATACTTTGCTAAACGTGGTGGTCGATGTTATGTTGCAATTTTCCACAGTTTTTGCAGCACAACACAGTTTACTCTGCTCACCCTGATTGTAGGGATACAGCGTGTGTGGTATGTACATATGTATGTAAATAAATGTTATGGAATGACAAAGTAATGACCATTACGCAGATGTCCCGACCTCCAGTGCATACATTAGAAAATCAGTTTTCTTGGTCATAACATAATCATTCACAGACAAAAGGTATGTAATGGTATGGTATGGGTGGTTAACTCAGAGGGGCCAGAGCACATGCACCAACCAGCCAATATCACCTCCGAGAAGGTGCCACACCGGAGACCTCCCAACCCAGTCGATAACAACTTGAGCCTACCACCTATAGTAAAGGGCGGACCTACAGTCAGTTACCGATCCACTCTTCGCATCGTAAATGTCTTCGTATTGAGACATTATGCTCTTTTCTATTTCTAACATGCAAAATTATTAGTTTGTTACCTCGCCGATTCGCTATGAAATTTGACTAATTTATTCTTTATATGCATTCAGATTGTTTATTCTCTTTGCGTCAGATTTGATTTATAATCAAATCTAGTCGTTCAAACTCCACATGGCCCACCAAGCACGACGGGGACGTTCAGCTTGAATGTTTGGTGCCTAAAACTACCATGCGCATATCATTAAACCTATGTTAATCTATTACTTAGAGCTAATCTAGTATGCTTAATCTAATTGTAGGCGATCGACTCAAAGGAATTCAGTTTCCAACTTTCCTCGTGGAAAATCAACCTAGAACGACCTCCAGGAAATGACAATGCTACCAAGTGAGAACAGGGTGCACAGCACTCCCCTTTACGTAAAAGTCGCAGTTAATTCCCCCCAAGTAGGTTTAAAACATCTTCCGAATCCACAGACCTTCTATTTTAGCTTATTATACTTAAACCTAAACCGTGCATTTAATGTAAATGGGTTCTCCTTTGCGTGATACACTTTCCAGGTGAGTTACAGATAACAAAGAATACAGTGCTATCTTTCACTACGACCTGTCGTGTTTACGCTGGTTGTGAGAAATTCCTGAGCTCGTTCCGATGGTGGAAATTCTTTACAGCTGCATGGTAACGATGGTGATGTATCCTTTACCGCTGCGCAGCAATGTTGGTGATATATGTCGCACGTCACGGCGATTCCTTGAAGTCCGTGAAACACTCAGCCAGATGATTTGCAGTGGTTCCTGTAATCATACGTCTAGGCCGCCGATGGCTTTGAGCTAATTTCGCGCGCCGTTTTTGAGCAAAGTTTACGCTGTCCCTCGCTGTTAAGTTTGGTAACGCGCCGAGAACAATAATCCGCAACCGAGTAGTTGTTTTACGTTCGCGGATTAACAAATCGGCCGCCGAAATGAAGCGACGCTTCGGTGGAAAACCGCACGCAATCGCGATCCTCGGAAGTGATGAGTCTCGATGGAATATTTTACTTAAAACGTGCAACTTAGCTGACAAACTCCTTTCGTTCCGCTCCCAGCTCACACGATCCTGCCAGGCAACCGCTCCTGTGATGTCTGCACACAGCCTCACACACTTAACCATCACTTCTATAAAAGGTCCACTCCTTCGCGAGTAACACAGTTAGAGGAGAACCGGCCTCAACTCTGCGAACTGTAAAACTGCGATTTTGTTGATTAAATAAAAAAATAAAACTCGACTTATTCGTTCGCCCGCCCGGTCTTCATTCCTCGAAGACAACCGATCAATCCTACTGCACGATCCTGACTGTCTCCTGAGGAGCACACCTCCTTCTTTCCTTGCAAAATGGCCGCAACAGTTCATTTCCCTAATTGGTAGAATATCTGTAGGCCACACCCCTAACTAACGCCATGTTCCGTGTTTATTTATTTTTTGCATCAAGTCCTAAACAGCCATTTTGAAATTCGAAGGGTTTTTATACTGTTATTTTTTTGAGATTGTGAGATTTTAAGAAATAACACTCAAAATTAGCCCATTTCTGAAAAGGGCCCATAATTTTTGTTATAGACGACATTTATTGCCAAGAGTATCAGATTACAGAATCCTGACGCCAAGGGAATTATTTGCACGTGTGTGAACCGTGTGAATTTAAAATTCGAAAATATTTTAGATAAGAGGAAACAAATATTATAATTTTATATGAGAAGTGTGCGTATGGTGCAAATACACTTTGTACCAGGCGAACACATCTCAGAGCACCGCCAGATTTTAGATGGCGAAATACATTCGAATGTATTTTGAGGGAAAAAATCTTAATAACACAATAAGCACAATGACTGTACTACTGTAACACCCCTATCTGCAGAAAGACGAAGGAAACCATCACTCGCTATCGACGATCGCAAATCCTCGATTTTGCCGCCCCGCGATTGCTTCTAAAGCTTCTCAGAGCAAGAAAATATCTGCTGACTGAATAACCCCCCCATGTGTTCGCACCGCTCGTCCCCTAGAAATTAAATAAATTCGAAAAAATGTGGTGTACGTATTTGACGAAAACAAATATTGAATAACACCATGCGTAAATTGGAAAGAAAGAGAAAAATGTACGTATAAGGAACACTACAATCATTTCTAAGTATAATGAATTTATTTATTTATTTACAGTATCTACATACAAGGAGTTAGGTACTACCGTGTATAATCCACGCAATTCTATAACGTAAAAGTTTTCTTTCAGTTTCCCCTAAGCCACTCAGCATAATGTACTGATTAAACTGTAGACAGATGCTTCCCCAAACCTTTACTTACTCAACTTGTATTCGCGGCCAAGTATAACATTGCTTTGCCAACCAGAAAGAGATGGTCGCATGGTACATTGAGTTTTCCATTAGCCCAGTATAGTCAAAATACAGAGACAAGTCTCCGTCATGGCACCGCCAGAGTAAAAGACAGTACTATGGATTCAGCCATCCACAGCATATCGCATAAAATAAACTCAACTATACCTAACAAACGTTGCCGACATGACTATTCCAACTACTGTAATCGAATTCTAATTGGAATTAGGATTCCGTGCTATCTTACGTCGCGACGAAGTCGAATATTTTTAATCTTGAGTGTACTAGAGACCTTGGAATATATTCCTCTGTCAGCCTCCTTTAGTCCAGACTCCAGTGTCTGTCTCCTGTGCCTACACACATAAAAACGATAGAGAAATTATATCATCCGCCTAACCGTGCCCTAATTATCTAATATTACGAATGCAAGGTTCCAGCACCACCAGATAATAAGAAATAGGGATTCGAACCCATCACTAATGGATGTTATGTCCATGTTTGACTATACATTGTGGATAAATTATGTAAATAATAGCGTTTTGAATATGAAGAATTAATAATTGCGCGAATTATCTGATTACATTAAAGTAAGACACCAGCTTGTACATCGCCTAAGCTCGTAGAGAATGGGGCCTTTGACAATGAAACAATTTCAATGTGAAGGTCCATTTTCCCTTTAGATTGATCACGAATAAATACAATACAATACAACTAGTATAGAACAATTTGCGACAGGTTCGATGCAGACTTACTGCCATATGAATGGTCAATAACCAATAAACATACATACAACCATTTGATACAACACACAGGATTTAACCTATAAAACAGCGCTAATTTATTGTGATCGCCACTTAACGGCAGAAACTAATAAAACTTACTAGAACACCGATCAGCTGATAATAAAGTGAACTTAACGAACAAAGATCTCCTTTAACCTTGGAACAACGACGACATGTATGGCAAAAAAATCCAATCCCTAGCCCATCTGTTACTATAACTCAAGCTTACAATGACGCGATGCAACTGAAGCTACCCTTACATTGTTTCTATGGCGCAACCAAGATACTTCTAACGGAATTCATCCAGCCCGTGTTTATTTTGTCGATGTTTTAGTTCAATATTATTATCAGCAAATTATTATTTTGTTTAAAGATAACGTTTGAACTGCAGAGATGCCATTGCTATGCTAGTTGAATATTTTGTTTTTTTTTTGTGTTTTTTTTTGTAGATGGTTAAGATTAAATGTGTCATGATTTATTTATGCCTACGCTGTAAGTTTTGAATATATAAGATTACGTTTGGAGATTTAGAAATTTATCTTTGGTTTAAGGCTATTTTAGGCCGAATTTAGTTTTGCGCGCATTAGTTTGTCTTATGAACCTTTTAAAGAGCGATATGGCGACAGTAAATTTTAATACGTAGCTACACTGAAACAGAAAGTGAAGATAATTAGACAATAGCGATCAGCTGATCCTTCGCGTCGGCTAGACCCAGTGATGGCACAAAAGATTATCGGCCGGACAACATGCGTGTTCTTTTGTTTCTGCGAACAAAAGCTCGTGCGCTCGACTAACACGTTTGTTTGTAAACAAGTCCACAGTTGACTCGTTATCAAAAATATTACCTATTCTGTTCGGAGAGGCCGAGATGTATTATTATTTTTCTTTTTCGTTTTAGAAAATTTTAGACCGAATCACTTCTTACGCGTGTTATACTGTTTTACGACTTTTTAAAGAGCGATAATAAAAGTGTAATTGACAAAAACAGCTGAAACAGAAAGTTGAGATTAACAATAATTTTACGACCGTGCGCAACCGATGTTGGCTTGCACCGCCGGCCTCGACTCACAGAAAAAAAGGGTATCTGCCAGGCATGCGGCGATTCTATTGTTTGGAGAACAAAACGTTTGCACTCGTCTATAGTATTGGTAAACGAACTACAGCTGTTTTGGACTCTTATCAAATCTGACACAATATTTTGAACAATCTGAAGCATTTGAATTTATAAAACCAATTCGATTTAAGTTTGACCCATACGTTATGTGATATGTAGTAATCTCGGTTCTTTAAATGAGTCTAGGTGTGCTTTATTAATTAATTTGTAAGACACGCCTATTTTTTACTCATCTCGGCTCACGGCATCATTTGAGACATTATGCTCTTTTCTATTTCTAACATGCAAAATTATTAGTTTGTTACCTCGCCGATTCGCTATGAAATTTGACTAATTTATTCTTTATATGCATTCAGATTGTTTATTCTCTTTGCGTCAGATTTGATTTATAATCAAATCTAGTCGTTCAAACTCCACATGGCCCACCAAGCACGACGGGGACGTTCAGCTTGAATGTTTGGTGCCTAAAACTACCATGCGCATATCATTAAACCTATGTTAATCTATTACTTAGAGCTAATCTAGTATGCTTAATCTAATTGTAGGCGATCGACTCAAAGGAATTCAGTTTCCAACTTTCCTCGTGGAAAATCAACCTAGAACGACCTCCAGGAAATGACAATGCTACCAAGTGAGAACAGGGTGCACAGCACTCCCCTTTACGTAAAAGTCGCAGTTAATTCCCCCCAAGTAGGTTTAAAACATCTTCCGAATCCACAGACCTTCTATTTTAGCTTATTATACTTAAACCTAAACCGTGCATTTAATGTAAATGGGTTCTCCTTTGCGTGATACACTTTCCAGGTGAGTTACAGATAACAAAGAATACAGTGCTATCTTTCACTACGACCTGTCGTGTTTACGCTGGTTGTGAGAAATTCCTGAGCTCGTTCCGATGGTGGAAATTCTTTACAGCTGCATGGTAACGATGGTGATGTATCCTTTACCGCTGCGCAGCAATGTTGGTGATATATGTCGCACGTCACGGCGATTCCTTGAAGTCCGTGAAACACTCAGCCAGATGATTTGCAGTGGTTCCTGTAATCATACGTCTAGGCCGCCGATGGCTTTGAGCTAATTTCGCGCGCCGTTTTTGAGCAAAGTTTACGCTGTCCCTCGCTGTTAAGTTTGGTAACGCGCCGAGAACAATAATCCGCAACCGAGTAGTTGTTTTACGTTCGCGGATTAACAAATCGGCCGCCGAAATGAAGCGACGCTTCGGTGGAAAACCGCACGCAATCGCGATCCTCGGAAGTGATGAGTCTCGATGGAATATTTTACTTAAAACGTGCAACTTAGCTGACAAACTCCTTTCGTTCCGCTCCCAGCTCACACGATCCTGCCAGGCAACCGCTCCTGTGATGTCTGCACACAGCCTCACACACTTAACCATCACTTCTATAAAAGGTCCACTCCTTCGCGAGTAACACAGTTAGAGGAGAACCGGCCTCAACTCTGCGAACTGTAAAACTGCGATTTTGTTGATTAAATAAAAAAATAAAACTCGACTTATTCGTTCGCCCGCCCGGTCTTCATTCCTCGAAGACAACCGATCAATCCTACTGCACGATCCTGACTGTCTCCTGAGGAGCACACCTCCTTCTTTCCTTGCAAAATGGCCGCAACAGTTCATTTCCCTAATTGGTAGAATATCTGTAGGCCACACCCCTAACTAACGCCATGTTCCGTGTTTATTTATTTTTTGCATCAAGTCCTAAACAGCCATTTTGAAATTCGAAGGGTTTTTATACTGTTATTTTTTTGAGATTGTGAGATTTTAAGAAATAACACTCAAAATTAGCCCATTTCTGAAAAGGGCCCATAATTTTTGTTATAGACGACATTTATTGCCAAGAGTATCAGATTACAGAATCCTGACGCCAAGGGAATTATTTGCACGTGTGTGAACCGTGTGAATTTAAAATTCGAAAATATTTTAGATAAGAGGAAACAAATATTATAATTTTATATGAGAAGTGTGCGTATGGTGCAAATACACTTTGTACCAGGCGAACACATCTCAGTATGTGAGTGTTTTCAGTGTGTATGTTTAATCTGTTTCGATGGCAACATCTGTGTCAATTCCCATGAACAAAACCGTTTGTAAGTAGGTACATATTTTATTAACATCCCCATTGCAAGTCCCGGTGGAAGTGCTTAAATCTCATGCCCTCTATTTGGGATGAAAATGAAAACATTTTGATTAATTTGAAGGCATTCATGATTATCAACTTTTGCTAAACATTTATTGTGGAATACAATACAATCTTTTTTTATATATTTACGAATATTTTCATTGGTTGATTACATTGTTATTGATTTTACAAAGATAAAATTAATCATTCACTCTTTCTTTTAATTAATCACTAATGTACAAATGCTTCTGCAGCATCAGTTCTGTTTAGTTCATTATAGTGCCTACTTCTAGATCCCCTGCAAGTGTTCATATTACACAAAGAACAGCGATCGACAGGCGTCTTCCCGAAGCCTACTCTGTGAGTTTACCAGTGTACCTACATGTTACCTCACGATGTTTTCTTTAAAACCAGAGTATGTGTATAAAATATAAAAAAAATTAGGTATGTATTCGAAAATAGGTTTTGAATGCATTGCAACGGAACTGAAAACCATGGTTTTCAGTTCCACGGATATATAATACGAGAGGTTTAGTCTACCATTCACCTATCGACCACTTGAATCGAAAATATATTACACTAAAAATGTCTAATAGAATAGGCTAAAACTCACATATAAATTATACTTATCTGCCGATTACGTAGAATTGTTCCCATTATTTCAGAACAAAATGTTTAATCAGATTTCCGTAATCCTCTCAAAATGCCCCTGTCCCACGTGGCAAGTGGTCATTGATTTTTCGCCAAAACAAACAAATGCAATCCAAAATGGCGACGTCCGTCCACACGAGACCCCGGTCATCCGGAGCCCGACTTGTTAAGCCGCTGGAATTATCGGATTCCGACTGAGGCTTAAAATAACTTAACATTTTCATTATCTAATTGAGTTCTCGAGTGCAGTGCGAGGGGAGCGCTAAGGAACGTACTGCAAGGAAATAATCCCAGCTTGAAAAAAAAAACTAGTTTTTATTTATTTAACCGCACTGTTTTGTTTGTTTGTATGCTTGAAATAAACTATGTAATGTATGTATGCTGTTAAGACTGCGCCGACCAGCCGTGGGAATAAAATTTTGCACCAATACATTGAAACAATGCGCTCACTAACACAAATGTAAGACATATACACGGCGCACACTGGATCACAACGTAAGACGGACTTGACACAAACAATAAAACGACCGCCTCGCACCGCCCGCGCCGCGCCATCGCACATCCCAAAATTAGGTACTAATTTGGCAAAGCGAGATGCATTGGCGGGGGATTCATACGAAGGCGCTAATGTCGATTAGATAAATCTGTAAATGACTTCTAAACAAATATGTAGCTATTTTGTTTGATATTATGAAATTGTTATTTACTCATGGCATCTTTTAAAAGAATAAGAGATATCATTAATAGATATAGATAGGTAATAAAAATTTATCGGATTTATTTTCTTTTTGCTGCCTCATCTGCATTGCTCGCGGCGTCCCGTCATTACTTTTTAATAATAATTATTAAAAAGTAATGACGGGACGCAATAACTATTATTGATCTGAGGCCATGAACAGCAAATGTGCATGCTTTTACAATAAAACTCAGTAAGAATACGTGGACGTAGTGTTTTATTTATATTATTATTGTATTTATTGGTCCTTAAGTACGAAACCTACACTCGGACAAGTCGAAACTCAAATTACACTAAACTTTAAATTTAATATAACACAATATAAGTCACTAACCTCATCAACACACATACTAAATAACCTACTGAATGAACTAACTATGCTAACTTTAATTATCTAGGTAGGTAGGTACTTATACATATGAACCCACACATACACCCACAAACATAAACTTGCCTTTAACTTAAATGAAGATAAACTCCGTAGCTTCTAATATACCATGCAAAGAAGAAGACACGAAGGAATAGCCGTTTTTTTCGTAAATCTAAACTTAAATCTATAAAAAAAACGCATGATACAATGATACTGCATGCTATTTTTTAACCGACTTCAAAAAAAGGAGGAGGTTCTCAATTCGACTGTATTTTTTTTTATGTTTGTTACCTCAGAACTTTCGACTGGGTGAACCGATTTTGAAAATTCTTTTTTTATTTGAAAGCTGGTGCTTCCCGTGTGGTCCCATTTTAATTTGGTCAAGATCGGATTGGAAAACGAGGAGGAGTCGCGAGGCCGAAGGCCGAGCGATTCCGCCGAGTACATTAATAGCAAAAAATTACTAAAAAAAACTGTGAAATAAAAAACTATTTAAAAAAATATAAAAACCGCTTTCAAAAATGTATGAAATAAAAAAAATCGAACCCTAGAGTTGAAGACGGTGCTAAAGAATGCTTTCTTTCATGCATCATTTTTGCTTGCTTTAGCACCGCACCGCCTTCAACTCTAGGGTTCGATTTTTTTTTATTTCATACATTTTTAGGGCGGTTTTTATATTTTTTTAAATAGTTTTTTGTGAGCGAGAGTATTGTGAACTTTATGAAAAAAAAAACACTCGGTTTATAAGGTGGAAGAATAATTACAAATCATTTGTTGGGAGGGATAATTTGCGTTTTCTTGTTTCTTTCTTCATTTCCCTGTCTCTTATCGCCTGAAGAATATATTCAGGCTCTCGTATATCCATCTTTCTTTCAATTCTCGAGTCAACGATCTCTGGTAACATGCAGTGTAAGAAAAATTTTACTAATTTGGGTTCCATTTTCGTGGCCCAAAAGGCGTCGTCCCTTACTATTCTCTCTACTTTCATGTCAACATCTGTCCACACAGCAAAAACACATTCATCCCTTCCTGTCACGTGCAGTTGGCCTTGGATCTGGTAGAACCAGTCGTGATTTTTGTTGATTTTCAAGTTCCCATTCACTTCAATAGTCCAAAAAAGTACTTTTTTTGCTCTAACTGCCTCCTCTACGGATTTTGTACGGCTGTGTGTCTAAAATTTTTTTGTATACGCTCGAGTCTCCGTCTGCAATCAATTTAGAATAGATGAGACCATGGCACTCAAGTGAGGTCTGGAAACCCTCCACTATAGCTACTGATTCCATTCCACTGGATGGGCCAGTGTAATTTTTGAAACATATGTGCTCAGGGCACTCTACGTTGCGGTTGGCCGCTCTCGCACATATCATGCAGTACTTATTTTTTACAGCCATGTACAAGACCTTTTTTGTCCTGTACCCGATGATAACAGCAGCTCCGGATAGTGCTGAGTAGTTGCACCTGTATGAACGCTTTGACCAGCATCCATCAGTTATGACTGTTATCATAGGGACTCCATCAGAGTTAACTTCTCCATTTTGTACAGCCAGATCGTATTCTTCTTTAGCAGCATCTGCCATACACTTGTCCTTTGCCAGCTCCCACAACTCACACACGTTTTTATGGCATTTGGCATACAATTTATCAGACATACAAGGGATATTCGCAGAAGAAGAAACTTGTTCTATACTAGCATGACCAGCACCACTCAACATAAATCCTGACACCATAGATTGGTTTATATCACTTATATCTTTTTTTGGTGAAAACCTACCGGTGTCTCGGCATGTTTTCAATTTAAATTTACCTTTACACGTTTGGCACTGCAAAGAAAATTCTGAGGCAAAACCAATTGAATTTTCACCTAAGACCTTTACGGAACTTAGATTACAAGCAGCTAAAGAGACGTGGTTGCTAATGTGTTGCAGCTGCTCATAAAAGTAGGCAAAGTCTATAATTCTTCTTCCGTCCACTTTGAACTCGTCGTCTCTTTGTGCAGCTTCGATCACAAGTTCGGTTGACTGTCGCTCGTCGTCTCCTTGTGCAGCTTCGATCACGAGTTTGGTTGACTGTCGCTCGTCGTCTCCTTGTGCAGCTTCGATCACGAGTTCGGGTGACTGTCGCTCGTCGTCTCCTTGTGCAGCTTCGATCACGAGTTCGGGTGACTGTCGCTTGTCGTCTGTTTGTGCAGTTTCCATAACAAGTTCGGCTGACTGTCGACTCGCTGAAGCCTAAAAATAATATTATATTAAATACAATAATAAAAATGTCCAAACTATATAGTCCATTTGTAATAGTTCTGAAGTCACGAAAAAAATCTACCTTTTTTTTATGGAAACTGACACGGTTGGCTACATCACCTACAACGTCCGTGATGTCAGCCCATAACAATCTAACTCAACATACATAACACTAGCTATGAATAGAAGAGAAAAAAAGGACTGGACACAGCCTGTGCTGAATCTATTGAAGATTCAGCGCTGTATTTAGGTCCAGCCCTACATATACAATAACATTTAACAGTGTTACATACTCACATTAGCTCTTTGACTTATATTAGATTACGATATAACAAATAATTGTAACAATTCGAGTACAGTCCTCCTACGTCTAAAGAATGCTTACTAAACAATATACAACATTATACATATACAATTGTCTGAATGAATAAAATAAAATAATAAATAAACCCGACCATCGGTAGCCTAGCCTGGGTTCGCCCCGCCGCCGAGGGTGGAAACTCCGTTTGTTTTTACATTAATTTTAGGTTTTATTTTAAAAAATGTGAAATTTATATAATAAGAAATGTGGAAATAAATAAATAAAATATAAACAATAAAATAAACACACCCAGGGAAGTACAATTAAACTTTCCTCTGTTGTGAAAGGAGATATAACTTGAGTATTCTTTTAAATGAGTAATTATTAGTAAAAACCAGTGTGCAAATAATGGCATTGCGAACTGACAACAACCAAACAACTCCGTCGCACTCTGAGTACGATGGTGTTAAAAACTCATTTTCGCCAAATATGTGGCTTGGGTCTGTTTACGTCTTCTACGATGACATATATGTACGTAAACATATTAAACTCAAACACAGATTAACATTATTTAAAATACTTACTTTATCGGTGTCTGCATGCCTTCGCGTTCTTATTCCTTGGCTCACATTTTGTACATCTTTGAAAGGAATTCTGAAACAATAAAACTCACAGTAAATTACTTACGACTTATAACAGTTACTTACAGCTCTTTATCGGAATGTCTAACCAAAGTAGGCAATGCAATCATAAAATTTATTAACAGTCTCGTGTGAATCCCGAAACGACCGTCACCGCTACGCTGCCTCGTCTTTTTCTAACACCGGACGCTCGTTGCTAGGCAACGACGGTGGCCTAGTAGGTTTCGCCCCGCCCCCTAAAATACCTACTGACTACTCTCGATGTGTCCCTAAACAAATGCGCGTTTTACACGAAAAATGTACAGTTGGAATAATTTTAACGCTACAATGGACAATGGAGTTTTCGAGATGTAAACAAAAAAATTACCTAATCCTGGCGTTCAGCTCTAATCCCTTTCACCAAAATACCAATAAATAGTTAAGTTCCATAAGCTTTGAATGCATCTACCTATATATTTTATATAACTTATAATAATATGCAGAGCTAAGCTGGCCAGAGGCAATAAAACAATAATCTAGGATTAAATAAAAATGTATGCATTATTAACCTAGTGTGGTAAATAATAAGTTTTGTTATCGCATGACTTCATTTGAACTTCAGTAGTCTGCAATAGAAATGAGCTTCCTCGCATAGTGATAATCTTTACATTCCGATGCAGGATTTCATAGTACTATTCTTACCTTTCAAACTTGCAAGTCATTGAATATGTCAGCCTCGGTAGCTCAGTGGTGTGTCATGACTCGAATATGCGAATTTATCCCTTTCATCATTAAAAAAACTCGTCCTGTCCTTAGCGGGATTTGAACCCACGACCTCTAGCTATGGAAGCAGGACCACTAACCACTAGGCGAATTGGTAGGCACAATTTTTTTTTATGGAAACTGACACGATTGGCTACATCACCTACAACATCCGTGATGTCAGCCCATAATAACACCGGATGAAGTTGGTGCCACGTCAGTGCTTCCCTTCGGTCGTGCCGGCTACACTGAACTGGACGGAAAACACAAACTATTTACTTAGCCGTTTCGACCGACCTTTCATTCAGTGCGGTGGTACCAACCCGGGTGGGTTAAACCCTACCACCTAGTAATATAAGATGGGATGAGTCATATCCCTTAGTCGCCTTTTACGACATACACGGGGAGAGATGCAGTGGGGCTATTCTTTTAAAGTACCGGTCCCACACGATATAAAATAATGGCGAAAGTAAGTTGAGCTTTAAACCGACAATAAAAATTTTATTCAAATCCAATTTTTACACAAGAAAACAACATTACTAATAATAGAAACAATAATGTTTTTCTACATACCTGGCAGCATTTGATAGCTTGAGCAACTTCAAGTGTTGCTTTCTGACTTTTTTGGCACGCTTGTTGCGAAGACTTCCCATTGTGCGGTACACCGATACGAAATCCTTTTTATAACGAAAGGTCGTAAGTACGAGCGAAATATCCACAGAACCCACTTGGATGCGTCCGCGCAGGAGGTGCGTCGAGACGGGACTGAGCGACGCGCTCGCTGGGTGCGCATTATGTATGAAATTTTGTATGGCAATTTGACACCGCGCGCTACATTTTCGTTAGTTAATTAATTTTAATAAAATATTTAAACATTTGGACAATTTCGAGGTATGGGGTCACAGTGAAGGATATAAGTAGCCAAAAGCTATAAAAATTTCTTCAATTTTCATACTAGATCCCCGAGTAAAACTTGCACAAATTAGAGCGTTTTTTCAAGAAATTAAGACTTGTTCAGGTTTTTTTTTACAAACAATTAAAAGTTATAATACAAAACAAATGGTATGGGGTCCTTGTGTGGAAGTTTCTCTTTCAAATACATATTTTTTATAATACGTTATCTTTTCGCATTTCGTACAAATTTGAGTTCAAAAATACTCAATTATCACGAATATCGGACGGCAAAGTCTTAAATAAAAGATTTTTATAGAAAGCGCGACATATGGCGCCAAGCCAGCCATAAGGTGCAACAACGACACCCCTGGACATTGGGTTTCACGCACGTTTCACGTGAACGCCATGCCGGGTTGACAGGTGCCCATTCACGCCTCTCTTACAGTACCCGACTATACTTGGGACGAACTATGATTAATTTTATTTTTAATGTAATTTCATTAAATTATATATTTACCAAAGAGTTTGTATTAGGTCGCTGCGCTCTAATACAAACTCTTTGATATTTACACTGTGGATTTAAATTTTAAATGATTTCGATACATAGATGGTTTCGTTTGGTTCAGATATTGAGGAATATTTCTCACTTAAAAAAACAAATAAAATGGCTTTAATACTGGAGAAATGTATGTAAAATTTTACATTATTATAGATATTTATCCACCCCTTAATAAACTAAAACAAACTGTGAGTATGACAACGTGCTACATTTGTACGTCCATTTTTCGATTCGGTTGTACAATTAGAAAGATTTCTCCTGCCGCCATTGTTGAACATTTAAAATTCGTATTTGGAATTCGTAATTGGCAGTGCTGCCACATTAGAAAAGTTGAAATACAAGCGGAGCGATCTCGGTTGTGTACGTGATAAACTGTTTTAATAAATATAGCCATTATAACCGCACGTAGGTAATAAAACAGTGCTTTATATTCAGCACGTGGTCACTCGCATCTGAAGGGCAGTGTGAACCCTTTGGCCGGGCGAAATATATGGCACATTCAACCTGAATATTTTAAGCAATATTAAAGTCTGCGATCGTCCTTTCTTGTAAAGGTAAAAACCGTGAATTTACGTGACCCCATGTCACGTAAAAACCACGGTAAAACTGTATTTCATTGTAATGAAAATATTAGTGTTTAGGGTGAATTCATACATAACTTATTTAAATTGATTTAGCATTTTCTGCTGTTCTGCATACAAAAAATTCAATTATTAGATTTTTGTTAATAAATAATTATATACGTTTAATAATACATTTATAGATAATTTAAACTCAGTTTGATTACAATGTAGCTACATTGTAGAGCTCAACATTGTACATGTAGAGTTTAATTTGATCCAACGTCTGGTTAATGTTTAGTACCTAAGTTGTGCTTATTTTATGAAAATTATTTGCACTGTATGTATAAACTGTAAACTCTGGAACGCCTTCCTGCCCATATATTTCCCCCAAGTACAGTCTCAGGTCCTTCAAGAGAGACGTGAACGGGCACCTGTGACGCCGGCATGGCATTCACAACCCCCGCATACGACCGAATGTCCATGAGCGTCGTTAGACACCTTATGGATGGCTCGGCGCCATATATATAAATAATAACAAGTAACAACACTAACCTAACTCTACAAATGTACCTCAGACAATATGTTGTCCCCGACCTTCCTTCCACTGCCAAGTTATCTCGTAGAGGAATAAATAAAAATATGAGCAGTAGGCTGAGCGCGCGTACGAGTACATATTCTTACGTGTTTCCCGGGCACTTGTAAGGCATTAGTGGCCCTTCGTGCGAACATCGGTAGGTTTAAGGGATCAAGTCCGCCCTTCGGACAATCCCCGACGAGAGCAGGTTGGGTTTTTCTGTTTGTCTTTTCGATTGTTCCGAGTTATCTTTTTGATTAACTTATGAATTGAGGTCGTGTGAATGGTTTCTATTGAGTTTTCTTTTAGAATGTTATGAATTTTCGTGGTGTTCATAATATTATTCCATTACTTCATTATAACTGTATTTCATAACAATCGAATAATTGTTTCTTCCATTTCATAGATTTAATATTATATTTATCCATATCGTCGCCAAAAAGGGTAATTAAGTAACCAAAAACACTCCACGAGATTTAATTTTCAAGGTGATTATATATTTTTGAAGTTGTACTTCTTTACAAACTCAAAAAAAAGTTTAAAATATACAAAAACCGAAGAAACTAAAAAATAAAACTCAAGAAACTAAAAGAAACTCAACAAAATAAAATAAAAAATTAAATAACAAAAAAACCTATGAAAATACAGTATACTTCAGTGTAGCCGGCACGTCCGAAGGGAAGCACTGAGATGGCACCTCGTTCACCCGGTGTTATGGGCTGACATCATAGATGTTGTAGGTCATGTAGCCTATAACTTGTAACGTAGAGAGAAGTATAACTTCTAACGCGCGTACGTACACGCACATTTTTTTTATATTTTCATGTCTACTTAGAAGTGGAAAGGCGGTGAAAGTTTTAAATCTAACTAAAATAAGCAAAAGCTGACTAATCGATTAGTGATCCAACCTGGAAGTAGAGTCCATACCAACAGGTGAGAGAGCTGGCCCTGAGACTTCGCCTCGGGAATACAAATGGCGGCTAACGACCCTAATAACTGCGAGCACGAGATAGAGCCTCAGCCTACAACGACGGTTGCTTGTGTGACTGATTTTTTGAGGATTAGAACTGTGAGGATTAAGGATGTCATTTTTCTATTTCGCCTTTTCTCGTTTGCAATTTTAAGAAAATTCGTCAACTCTACATACATCATGGTCGGTACCTATATTATATTAATAATCTGGGAAACGTGTAATTGGCCATACTCTATGTCTGTGTAATAACGATTATCGACGTTAATTAATTTTTCCTTGCCCCTACTAGGTTGTTGGCTCAAATTGTAGCCGACTGGGTTGATACCACCGTTCTGGTGGTAAGATGGCCGCATAGCAGGCTCGGTTGTGTTCTCCTCTAGTCCAGTATAGGCAGCCTACCTTCTCGGAGGTGATATTGGCTTGTCAGAGCATGCGCTTTGGCCCCTCCGACTCATTCACCGATACCAGATTACATAAAATAAAAATAATGTGAATGGCCGTTTCAACGAGAATCCGGGGCACACGTAGAAAAATAAACAGATCTGTGGGGCTAGAAGACGGTGCCGGCTTATCTTCTATACATATAATAAAATCGTAGACTTACCGTGTCTGTACATTAACTATTTTTGCAAAACAATAACTGGGGGACGGAAGGAATAAGTAATAGAACGTAAAAATAAAATTTTTGAAATTTTTGTCTGTTTTTGTCGGTTTGTCGGTTTGTTGGTTTGTTTGTTTGTTTGTGCGCGCATCACGCAAAAACCACTAATTGAATTCAAAATCTAATTAATAAATATGAAGCTTTATTCTGAGTAACATTTAGTGTTTATTTCATCAAAATCAATGCACAGAATCAAAAGATATTAATTTTTTAAGTTTAGTTAGAAAATATCTTATAGCACCACGCCACCGCGCCGCCGCAGCGCCGGGCGCCGCGTCGCGTCGTCGCGGCGGCGTCGCGCGGATCTTTGGAAAAGAAACACGGCTATAGAGTGTTGAGGGTGAAAAATTTCGTGTGTGCAGTTTTTATCTGTTTTTATTATTTAATAAAAAAACACACATTTTTCAAAGTCGTCTTCAGATTAAATTGTTTATACATATATTTAATAAGTCCAATAATGAATGATAGGTGGCGTTGTTATCTGATAATTAGATTTATTAGTTGTTATCTTTTATCCTTTCATTTAATCTTTCTTATTCTTTTCCTAAATTATATTGTTTGACCTTCCTGATTTCAACAGTCTGAAACTAAGATTGTATGCGAGCTGCTAGGTGTAGGTTTTTTCTGTTTTTTTGGTTGTATTATTACATTTTAGTCAGCCTTGGTAGCTCAGTGGTGCGGTCGGTCAACTGTTGATAAGCAACCCTGAACGCGGTCAGTACTTGGATGTGTGACCGCCCGACCGTTGGAGGCTGACCGTGGTTCGGATTCCACGTTAAACTGTAGGTACCTTCCCTTCTTACCTTACTAGGTGGTAGGGTTTATCGCACCCGGGTTGGTACCACCGCACTGAATGAAAGACACAGTCACGTTGCGTTTTATAATTATAATAGACTGTGAGGAAGATCAAGTCCACGCGGACGTAGTCGCGGGCACAGCTAGTTTGCTAATAATATCTGAAAACTGAAGAACAATTGCGAGGAGAGGACATTAGGTGAAGAGATGGCTGCGTACAACTTCAGATTATCACAATGCGGCTTCATTGTTGAATATAATCTATGTGCAAAAGAAAAAAAAAATTGTGCCCTTTGAAAACAGTATCCAAATATGGCAGTAAACATTTGGGGCGAGTCATCATCGAACTTACTAGGATTTTAGAAAACTTAAGAAGGTCATGTGCAGAATGGACAAGACTGAGACAAGTTTTCCATCATTATAGAAATGTTTTCGGTTACGCGGTATACTGAAAGCGACTCACTTTTATTTGTCGACGTTTTGTCCCACACTCTGGGGACATCCTCGGGACACGCGGTGCGACGACCTGAAACCCGACACGTCGTCCAGTCAGATGTCAACTGCCGGTTGCCGCTGACGTAGATTGTAGCAATGCGAGGGTACTTCGGCCGATGCGGGTAGGTTCGACATCTCTTCCTGGAAAAGGTCGGTGCACGCGTAGCTCACTCTGTCTATGGCCGCCAGAGCTTGATGCTGGTTACCACCCGAGCCATGCTTCGCCAGCAGAGAAGTCCACGACGAAGAGAGTACCATGCTGTCTGTCTTCTCTGTTGAAATTGGCATGTCTGGAAATTTAAATGGATTCTTGAATCAAACGTGGAACATAGTGTTTTTCCACTGATATCGTACTGGTTTGGTCGAATCGAATCCAATGATTTGTGCCACTGTCCAGAGCATGCTCACAGATGGCTGACTTATGGAACTCGTTGTTCTTCATCGCCCTGATGTGTTCCGACAACCTTGTCTGAACACTCCGCTTCGTTTGTCCGATGTAGCACCTCCCACAGCTACATGGTATTTTGTATACACCTGGAGCCTGCAGTGGAATCTGGTCCTTGGCTGTTCTCAACATGCCTTGGATTTTTGTGAGAGGTTTGTAGAAGGTCTTTATGCTCAACTTGCTCATCAACTTACCTATACGGTCCGTGATCCCTCGTATGTATGGTAAGTAGGCACACCGCCTTCCGACCTCTACCTTCTGCCGCCCTGTTGCTGCACGTTGAACAGACAGGTAGATTCGTGGTTTATAGCCATTCTGTCGCAACACTGTCATTACTTTGGTAAGTTCCTCCTTGATGTTTTCAACCAATCGTAGGCGGTTCTGATGATAAACCATACGTTTGGCCCAGAACGTCGAGTCCATCCAACGTCATATGTGTGCTCTTTAAACAGCCGCGAGTAAAACATCGTCGCTGTGAAAAGTCAATATTTAAAGCGAACCACGGATTTTTCTTCCGTGTCTACTGAACTTTCAGCCACACCACACCGACTGTATGAAACGTCATAAAATGACGATCAATCGATCTCATAGAAAGAGCCCATAGCGGGAAGGATTATCATCAGAATGTTTATGGTTCCACTAATCTTTAAATTATCTCACGAACACAGGAGAGATTTTTTTTATGGAAATTGACACGGTTGGCTACGTCATCTACAACATCGGTGATGTCAGCCCATAACACCGGGTGAAATAGGTGCCATATGTCAGCGCTTCCCTTCATTTCATATACATTTTCGCGAGATAATCTTAAGATTTTCGTAATCAGAAGATAATCCTTCTACCCGCAATTGGGCATAATAATGTTTGTTGAAGATATCGTATGGTTGAAGCTATAGCTACCACTTACAATAAAGTAACGATGTCAGCAACTCTGAATCGCACACATTTTGCCTTACCCTCTAAATGTAGGTTCCACGTTAGTGCGCTGTCTGCCAAATATTCAAACGAAATAAATCGCACCGGAAACTGTCAAATTGTGGAGGCGTTCGTTGGCAAACTGTCGGCTTCGGGAAATTATCCTACGTGGAAAATCCACACCTTCCGCTCCCCGCGGGACGATCGTGGGAAGGCGTGCACGCATTTTCGCGCAAAAGTTCGATAATTTCGTTATACAAGTTTCATCGCTTATATCAGTCGCCGGTACCCGTGTTAGGGAATATTCAGAGAAGTTTGCGCGCGTAGGCAATAATTTGAGTGGTGTTTGTGTGACGTTAACAGTTCGGACTCTGGCCGGATGCGGAGTGATGAAAACTGTTCATTTGATAGCCGGATGTGAAGTTTGTACATGTATTGGGCATTTTAATAAAATGGAATAACAATAATAATTCTGGCTTGGTAAAGTATAGAAGTCTTAATCATTTTAGTCATCATGATAAAATTATAACATAGAATTACAGTCGTCATGTCGCGCGCCTACAGCTTCGAATACATTTCAATTTTTTTATTTATTACAGCAGCCGCAACTAATTGGGGATAACATTTTAATTGTGTATGCATTGCACAGAGCAAGACAACGCGCCGCGCGCTCTAGGGGCGGCCGGCCGGGGGATGACGGCCGCCGATCGCTGTTCTGTGATGCATTGCGTGTACTATAATATGAAACAATAATTGATTGTAAGCTGCAGGGAATGGATAAATTATGATTGACAATTTTAATTCCGTTTTCAATATATATTTTTCGCGACCTTGTCTTCCAACCGGACGCGGAAAATAAATTCCGATTTTGAAAGTAAATCAAAGCGAAATCATAAAAACCGAATCAAATATTGACACCCGCACCGCACTGTGAAATATGAGTATGTTAGAAGCGACAGCACATCGCACCGCGGAATCCATACACAAAATTACCATAAAACACACACGGAGCGCGTGAAAGTCGCAAATATAGGCAGCTGTAAAATGAAAATTGAATTTTCACTTCATTTCACACGGGGAGAGGTAACACATTGCACATGTCGCGAGATACGTGCCTACCTACTTAACAATGTGGAAGTATCGCCGTGCACATGGGCTTTATAAGACGCCAGCATCGCTTGAAATGTTACGAAGTTTGACGGAACGAACGACAAGAATTGCGCGAAGTGTGGCCTTTGTGGAGTTCCAACTACCTGCCAACATGTAAAATAAGTAAAATATTAACTTTTTATAACATTTATTATACCACTGAACAATTTATCAATACCAACCGCTTAAAGTACTTTTCTTCCAGAGTCCCTAAGGGATAGAGAACGTTCGAAGTAATCGACAATAAACTGTAGGTTTCTTCCCTTCTTAGCTTACTAAGTGGCAGGGTTTAACTTAAACGGCTATGTAAACAGTTCTCGTTTTCCGTCCAGTTCAGTGTTGCCGGCACGACCGAAGGGAAGCACTGACATGGCACCTAGTTCACCAAGATGTTTTGGGCTGACATCAAGGATGTTGTAGGTGATGTAAAAAACCGTGTTAGTTTTCATAAAAAAAAAACAATATTATTTTCTCTTAGGCTCGCCAACAGTTTATTACGTATACAAAAAAAAATAAATAAAAAAATTAAGTCGAAGTCTGCAATTTCCTTCGTAATTCTAGGTTCTGAGCACACTCCATCAGCAAATGGCATATATATATCATCCGCTTTGTTGCACTGATCACAGTTTGGAGAATCTTATTTTTCATCAGAAATTTAAATTTATTCAAATCTTGAGGTAACCAAATCAAGAGCCCAGTAACATCTTTCATCCATCCATCTCATCATCATCCATCTCATCATCCAGTAACATCATAATAACATAGTTTCATAAAGCTTTGCATAAGATGTATACTTTTATCAAGAGCTTCCTAATTCCGCAAAATGTCCAGATAATGTTCCTAAAAATCTTCCAATTCGTTCAAAGTATTGTGTTCCATGATCATACAACATAAACCAGAACTCAACTAAATATCAACTTGCTTCAAATCTAAAAGAGCTATCAGAAAGTAAAGTACTTAAGAGTTCCATTAATTATATAACAAATTGAAGCTAT
This sequence comes from Nematopogon swammerdamellus, assembly GCA_946902875.1. Classification (NCBI taxonomy): domain Eukaryota; kingdom Metazoa; phylum Arthropoda; class Insecta; order Lepidoptera; family Adelidae; genus Nematopogon; species Nematopogon swammerdamellus. The sequence continues at coordinate 9,938,437 of OX336349.1, forward strand.
TGTTAATCACGGTGCGTTTCAGTATACTAAGACTAACTCCAACATTCTCACCTAACTTCCTGACGTAAACGTTTAACCCAATCGGGCAGGGCACCGCGCCGCCGCGCCGACCGCGTTCGGACGGGCGCGGGGCGGGCGGGCGCAGGGCGGAGGGGGACGCGGACGCGATGGCGGTCGGAAGTGAAATCACACTTGTCAGTTACGTGTCTAGTTTCCGGCATCGCAATAACAGGCGCCGCCGCGATCTTGCGCTCCGCCCGACATTGTTGGGTGCTCACCGAAGACCATCTGAATAGGTTAGACGTGAAAAGAGGCGCTTATTTCATGCTATATAGGTGCGAGAGCGTATGACTCAGTGCAGTTGATTGTACAGTCGTGGTAGAAACATGTCTGAGTAGACTACTTTTGTCATACCACTGACTAAAATGTCGTAAGTAAAAATATGGTCGTCGTGTTTCAGTACAAATTCAATATACGATCGCTGCATGGTTGTTTCAGCCTATCTCCTTTTTTGGTGCTACTCACAATGTGGGGAGTTTAGATTGGAAGTATTCACGTGTATTGCGTTGAATGCACTATGAATATTTTTATCGGACTTCAAGAAAACAGGAGGTTCTCAATTCGACACGTATGTTTGTATTTTATATTATGTACTTCGATTATTTAGGGACCAAGTTATTTTAAAATTATTAAAATGAACGACGCATTAAATATTTCAACGAACAATTTATATATCTGTAAAGGTTGAGATGGAAAGCCTGTCGGCTTGGTCCACCCTGTATAAACAATAGGCGGGCGGCGCGCCAAGGGCGGAAATTCTTCCGACTATAATTTGATTTCAGCGTCCTGAAGCCTAAGCCTAATCTGATCTGGTTACGTCTGGTCTGGTAGTTTTGTGCTTCTACATAATCACATCAAACGCTTTATGTAATTAATTTATCTAACTTATGAGAGATATTATATATTTATAATTTATAAGCATATGTAACTACCTACTATAAAATGAAATTTCTAAATTAACCTAATACAAAATATTATATTAATTAGTTTACTTTTTTATGTTAAAGTGAGTACATGCTTAGTGCATGTACTCACTTTATTTTTCTTCACTAGATTAGTCTAAAATAAAGAAAAAATACGTCGCGATTTCGAACCTGAACCTCTGATACGAGCCGCCAACGCGTTACCAATTTCGCTTCCGGGTCGATGCCGTATTCTCTCCAAATAAGTCAGATTCAAAAGTTAAAAGTAATAAAACATAAAATGTTCAGTCCTATCACTCTTTGATGAGAAGCCTATACGGCTTCTCATCTTTTAATTTTATTAATTTTAATTAATAATTTTTAATTAATTTTATTGATTTAAATCTTATTAATATATTCCAAGATTCGAACCCCAGAAAGTTCACCTCACGCTGCATCAAAACCACTTAAAGCAGCGTATTTGCTAAAAGCTTATCTTCATAGGTAAGCTCTTTCAGAACATTTCATGTTCCAAATTTCCATATTTCCCTAATAAAAGGTTCGTCCAGCGCCGTAAAGAAAATTATCTCATGCAGAAGAGAATGATGGCATGTTGTATCTTGCACTGTTAGCGCCTCACAAACTGCGGTTTTGGACATCTCGGAGGAAAGGCAAACAATTTATTGTCTGTGTAACTTTGTGGATGTCCACTTCAACCCCCTGAAATAAGGTTACGGTTATTTTGGGAAAAGAAAATGTGTCAGACCTATTTCCTAATGGCGTAGGCGGAGACAACGGATTTTTCCCGCTTGAGTAATTATTGGTCACTTATTTAGAAAAATATTATTTTGAATTTAATATTATAAATATTATAACAATTTGCAAACGTATTCACAGTCTTGAACTACCGACAGATACGAGAACGATCCTATAAGGGTCCAGTTTTTTCCTCTTTTGAACGTTGACAAAAACACATTTCTTGTATGGAGATCCATTACTTTTTTATGAAATTATCATTCATAATAACATTATTTTTTGGGATATTCGCCATAAATAATAATAACACACATTCTTAGACAATTTCAACCGGCCACCTATGTATTACGGTTTAAAAGATACAGCCCTTAGAAGGTAGGACAGATGGACAGACGGATGGCGGCGTAGGCATAGTAATAGGATTCCGTACGGATACGAAAACCTAATAAAAACTCAAATAAATATATAACGTAGATACTAAAACAAGAATGGATTTTAAAATAATTATATTATTCTTATGTGTACACTAAAAAATTAAATCTCTATCATGTCGAACCTAGAAATAAATAATGATTTTATAACATGTCCCAATAATAATTTCAACCATACTCGTACATACCATGCTTTCCGACTCCTAGCCACATATAACATAGCGTAGGGCACGTGTCTACCCACAGACAGACTGCCACATTTATCTGCCCATAGAGCAGATAAAGAACCGTAATGGAAGCCACTCAGTATGTAAGGGCAAGGATGGGTTCACGATATACGACCTCTTAGCAGCTGGAAGGCGGTCAGAAAGGTCGGTAATTGTGGAATAAATTCTGTCCGATTGCGAGATTGTTACGCGTTCTGTCGGTCTTAGATTAAGGACGATGAACTTTAGACTGTAAATATAAGTTGACTTTTGGCAGATTTATGTCATAAATCGGCACAACTCTTCTTATTCCGATAAAAGCAAAACCCGAAGAATATTATTTCAATAAAATGTTAACTTGAAATACGCCCTTTTTCTGTTGTTTGTTAATTATATAGCGCATTCACAATAAATTTTAATCAATCATCTTCAACCTAAAAAAATTAGTTTTTTCACGATTTTTCAGGGTTCCGTACCTCAACAGAGGTTTCTCTGAATATTAGACGAAAAACATTCGTGTTGAAATTTGGTATATACTATATAGAGTTTGATAACCTGATCATGGACGTATAGCATATAATATTTTATGTTAATATGTTAGTACTAAGCACGTTTTTTTTTATGGAACTGACACGGTTGGCTACATCACCTACAACGTCCGTGATGTCAGCCCATAACACCGGGTGAACTAGGTGCCATGCCAGTGCTTCCCCCTTTGATCGTGCCGGCTACACTGAACTGGCCGGAAAATATAAACTATTTATATAACCGTTTCGACCGACGTTTCATTCAATGCGGTGGTTACCAACCCGGGCGGGTTAAACCCTACCACCAAGTAAGACTAGGAGGGAAGGGACCTACAGTTTTACGAGGAATCCGAACCTCGGTCAGCCTCCAACGGTCAGCGGTCACCCATCCAAGAACTGACCGCACCCAGCGTTGCTTAACATTCAATAGCGACAATTGACTGTCTGCACCACTGAGCAATCGAGGCTGACAACGTACTCGCTTTATATATTTTTTTAATTAGATTTTCGCTTTGAATCTTTCTAAATTAAAATATGTATAGCATATAACGTAGAACGAATTTCGATTTTGGGGCTAAATTTTGGGGGTCAAATTAGATTTTTTTTTTCAAGTGCATCATGTAACATATCAGTTGAAAGGCCTTGTTGGCTCACGGAAAACCGGAATGGTACGGAACCCTCTCCACGCGAGTTCGACTCGCCCTTGATGGCTTTTTTTTTGTGTTAAAGCGCGAAGCTAAATCTGCTGCAGTTGCCAGATTTTACCTACTTTAAAGTAAATGTTTAGTAGATCGCTTGACTTCGTATTGCTAATTGATTGACACAGCAATATTGAAATCTGCCAACGATTAGCAGATGTGAACCGTCAACGATACGTCGTCCTCAGGGTTGGGCCTTAGCCGAACGTAATGAGGTTGGGAATGGGGAGCAACGCATTGATTCCGCCGTCTCTACATCTAAAGGTTACCGCTTTACGGAACTCTGACAAAGGCAAAGAAGAAACAGCCGGATCTAGATGAATAGCTCAAGCTAATTCTAACGAGCTTCTGCTGATCTGGCGTGAATTTAGTCGCCATTCAGATTGTGATGTATGTATGTATGTATGTATGTATGTACCGTCAAGTTTTAGCGGTTTTATTGAGAACGGCGTACTCTTATTGTTGTGTTATTGAAAGATTGATAACTATTCCAAGTCCTTGTGAAAAATAATAAAAAAAGGGTTTCATATTAATAAGGTGGACAATTGGACATTGCATAGAAATAGTTTTTTTAAACTGATCATTAACATTCCAAGAGTACTGTTTATTATATTGTTTAGTTATATATTGGCATAGTTCAGCCGCGGCACTGAATACAGTCAGTAAATCAGTAAGTCAGTCAGCGTGTAAGCGTCCACTGCTGGATATACGGCTCTCCAATTTCCTCCAGTCCTCTCAGTCGTCAGCGGAATACACACTAATAGAATATTTTCTTTCGCTATTGACATTCTAAGTTTAAAATGAACTAACAATTAATGATGCTTGAAATTTGAAACGACGACATCTGAAGTTCATTATGTTCCAAATACAAATATTCTTAATTTAACCTTCTCAATCATCATCTTAGTCTTACTTAACATAATCAGAACATCGTACCACCAACGTCGTATAGAGTACAAGTAGTCCTAGATCTTTCCACACAGGGAGCGAGTACAAGTGCGTACTAGTTATAGGAAGTACATAGATGGACACGAGGGGGAAACGTAATTCAATGAATTTCACGAAGTACTCACTATAAAGTTGGCGCGCTGGCTGTCTGTAGCGGAAGCGGCAGCAGAGTTATGCGCTACACCCCCTGCTGGGCGACTTCTGTATCCAGCTCATTCGGTTTTGTCTGGCGGAGGCCCGCCTGTACGGGTAAGGTCTGCGATGAGGGTTCATGAATATTGTTGTTTTAGCAATTTTTATTTTTACGATACATTCACTTTCGTTCGTGTACCTACAATTTGATTTTACATTTTAAAAATTTCTGTAACTTTCGATTTAGCACTGAATATTTGATCTAATTCTTAAAAATGTCTGTCCCTATGTGCCTAATTAATTTCTTTAGTTTTCACACTTACAGCTCTTATGTCTAGTAAATATTAAATATTATTAGAGTGGAATTTTGATATATAGATAGACTTATTATTATAACTTAAAAAACATTTCACAGAAAAAGCACGATATATAATGTACATGAGGTGTAAAGGCGAATGCACGAGCATTGCGAATGCCATGCCGGCCTGACATGAGCCTTCTCACGCCCCTTTTGAAAAAACCCAGGCTGTACTTGGGAGGAAATAGATGGGCAGGGAGTGCGTTCCATATTTTCCAACATTTTTAACGAAACAATACATGTATGTTTTTTAAAACAAAAAGCAATATTGAACGCCCTAAGTATGCATCATCTGGATAAATTACGTGCTCTAGTTTTCCAGTGAAAGATGCAGCAGTCGGCCCGCCTGCAAAAATAAATATTAATAAAAGAGCTACTTCGCCAACTTTATCCATTTTCTTTCACGCAGAAGCAATAACCGTTAAACGTTAGCTTAACTTAACCTGAAATAGAGTTTATGAGTGCGCTAAATACCAAATAATGGACCAGAAGTATCGTTAAAAGAAAAATAAACAGACTGAGCTTAACGGCGGCGATGAGGTATAGATGGGTGCTTAAATAAGCCTTAATGCAGGTTTTATAGCATTATTATTTGTTTCTACGTTTATCCTGATTGTATTTATGAAGTTTTTTTCATAGAAACTATAGCTTGTGATCTATTACAGATAAAATGCAGTTGTGTCATCATTCGCAAAACGCGACCGAATTCAAATTCAAATGTATTTATTAGTCTGAAAATATGATACATAGCCGAAAATTCAATAGGTAAAATACAATTTGCTTATAACTAGGAGGAAAAATAGTAATTTGGAGTATTATTTTATTTTTATCGTGGATCCCTGTGTTATGGGAATGTTCGATTATTTATCACAAGCGACGAACATAAAAAAACCTCCGCTGGGACGTTGCAAAACAATTAATATTATTTATTTACTATTACCAAAGCGCTACTTACTATCTATTAACTATTTCTACGTTATTTTAGACGAGAGTTTACGGATTTTTTTTTTATATAGTCTGGTATGGGTGGCTGAGTCGAAGGAGCCAAAGCACATGCACCGACCAGCCAATATCACCTTCGAGAAGATGCCATGCCGGAGACTTCCCTTTGGATCTTGACCCTGAGATCGAGATCGGTAATGCGAACCTGCTATCACCGATTCGGTATCTGAAAGCAACACCAAAATTATGTAATTTGATTCCAAATGCGAGCAAATTTTTAAAAGTTTTACAAAAGTGTCCCCGGACGCGAGCCCGGCAAGTAGACTTGAATATTAAAGATAATTTCCACCGGAAGGCGAGCAGATTCTCATCGCAAAAACTTCACCAACTTCCGAACTTGCTCGTGAACTCTGCCCTAAGTGCTTATTTTAAGTAGACTTAGCAACAAATAAGTACCTCGCTGAATATTCATTAGACACATTATATTGGGATAAAGAGGTTAAGTTAGAGCTTAAATAGACATCCCTTATTTAATATAATAACAAAACAAACCAAACAATTGGTTTCTGTTATAATTGTATTAAGCGATATGTTTTTCGTGTCGATTCAGAAATTATAACAATATAATCTGGCGCCGCTGCCGAATCAGCCGCTCGCTCTAAGCACCTAAAATACTCGGCAATTAAAGCTAATTATGACTTCCTCGCATTCGCCGTCGAGACTATGGGTGCTTGGAGTAAATAATCAAAACAATTTGTTCGGTCAATAGGTTCTAAATTAACAGAAATGTCAGGAGTACCTAACTGCGAAACATTCCTCAGACAACGGATAGCCCTTGCTATCCAGCGTGGAAATGCGAGGTGAGTGTTTTAGGTACCCTTCGCGGTCATTTCGGAGACAGTTTAAATGAGATTTTTTATGTATTATAGTTTTTAGTTAATTGTCTATTTAGTACCTATTTTTGCTGTTGAATAAATAAATTCATCTTATTAAAAAAATATATATATATATAATCTGGCATGTGTGGATAGTTCATGCTTTTTCCGCGGTTGTGTCATACATAGTCATGAATATGAAAAGACCCAGAACTTCTAAAAAAAGTTCCATGCACGTGATATGTAATATTCTTTGTTGTACACCTTTTCATTATCTGATAAAAACATTAAATTCCAATTCCAAATGGAATTCCATTTCCCATAAACAGAAAATCTCACATTCCAGATTTTTTTATTTATATAATATTATGTTACATTTTGGAGGGTTATTTTATATGGAGTAACGCAGTAGTTTAACGGTCTTAGATAACTAAACATACTAAAATATAAAATAAATAGTAATATACTCAATATTATAAAGTCTTAACATAATAACTAATTAAAAATAATAAAAAGATAGTTAATATAAAATATAAGTTAAGGCAATGCCGTTCATGAGCACTTCATACGGTAAGACGCGATCATACCGAGAGAAAACGTACACAGCAAAATGTATAGAGGCTCCAGCAAGAACTCTACGGGCGTAGTAGTACTCTCGCGCCGCGCCGTACAAGTACAGCCTGCGAGGGTGAAGGTTGCGCAGTCTGGCCTCGCCACCGGAAATGAGACGGCAGCGTCGCGTCGTCTCTAGGGATGTGCTCTACACGTACCAATATCGATATATATTATATGTAAAATGAAAAGTTTGAACCATGTAAAGTCAAAGTTATTAATTTGAACAATGATTTAGCATTACTTTAGAAATAACATATATCAATATGGTTATAGCCAGAAGGATCCCTTTTAATAACACTTTTTCGAAGAGGAAAAAAACGGAACCCTTATATATTATTCTCGTGTCTGTCTGTCTGTCCGTCTGTCATAGCTTACTTTCTCCGAATCTACTGGGCGAAAAAAGTTGATAATTGTTACATATTTAATTAAAACCGAAAAATCATCGATACAATTACTCTCCATCGAGCATCGCACCATCTCTTGATTAGGTACCTACTTCCATCTAGCTAGACCGAGACACAAGTCAGGCGTTTCTCCCACAGCTAACTAATGCGATTTATTTCCATAGTTTCCTCCACACTAACTACATATTACTCGTATGTGTGCTAAGCTTGCTGTTGTTTACTTTCACCACTTTACAGAAATGGATCACCTGAAATGATAAAATGTTTTTGAAAATTGTATTGCTGGATTTGTTTCGACTAAGTAACAAAACTATATCCTACTGCTAGCAGAGTCTGTGGAACTGCTTCAGTTGTTAGTTTTTTTTAAATATAAATTTAGATAATAAATTAAATACTTATTAAAAGTAAAAACATTTAATTACTAATTTAAAAAATCCCCGTCACATCAACAACCCCAGTGAAAAAGAATTTCCGCTTAGTTACTTAAAAGCGTCGCTAAGTAAACATTTTAACTCGGTTGAGTTAAAATGTTTTACTTAGCGGTCTCCCGACGCCTTTATGTAACTAAGTGATTATTATTTTTTACTTTTTAAGGGTTTTTGATGTGTCGGGGGTTTTTTAAATTCAACTTTTATTTCGAGCTTTTTAAGAGACATATTTTGAACTTGTAATAAATTAGGTTACGTTAAGTTGGGTTAGGTTACAAGAACATAAATTAGTTTTGTAATAATTAGAGTGAAAGTCGTGAACAGGTTAATGGGTAGCCATAGCACATACTCTCGAAATCGCGGAAAAAAATATAATAATTTTTGTAAATACATGTGTTTAATGTACAGACACGCCAAGCTTACAGTTTCATTGCATGTATATTGATTTACGATGGTTCTAGAGTGCATTTAATTCATATAACAATAATTATTTTTTATAGGTAATCATATTGATTAAGTTTATATTTATTGCATATGTAGGATTTTGGGTTGTATCTATGAGTATGGAAAAGTACTTACATTAAAATTTATCAATATAAATAATTACAGTAATTAAAAACATCAATACAAACCAATTGTTTTGAATTTTAATAGGCAGTTTTAAGAGAATGCGCGCATTTTGAATGCAACGCTTCAGCGGTTGCAGCTTAATTTCATATATTTATTTTCTTTTGTAGCAATTAAGCAAATATTGTCTTTCACGGTCTGTTGAGCTCACTGCCTTTTACACTGCTGTTTGCGACAGGCAGGTTTGAAAAATGCCAAACAAATCGAAAAATGTAAATACGTTGTCATAGCAACTTGTGATTAAATGGCTACTTTTTTCCACTGAAATCTCGTTTTCGTCTTTTATATTGGTCCTTCGGCGCGCATCTTTTACATTATTACTAGCGCAAAATGAAGACGAGGTATCAGTCGAAGAGAGGACCAGAGGCAGCGGATTCACACACACGCCCTGCATCCGACTCGGGTGCTGTTGACACGGCGACTGGGCGATCACGACCGGGCACCTCCTCAACCTCGGAGGGCTCGGTCTCGCCCAGCTTGCCTCATATGTCGGCCGCACACAATACCCCGAGACGTGAGGCAGGAGACGTGAACCCGGTGTCTCAAACGGAACCACCGGCGGCGCGACCACCTCCAACACCGCCGCCGGCTTCTGTTGCAGGAGGAAATCGTCGCAGCGGCTTGAGCTCAGCACATTCTTCACGGTCAGCATCCACGGTCATTGCGCGCAAGTTTGCTGTAGAAGCTCTTCATGCGCGCAGGATGCTGGAACGAGAGGCTGAGCGTGAGCGCATTGCTGCCGCACGAGAGGCTGAGCGTGAGCGCATTGCTGCCGTACGAGAGCGCGTTGCTGCGGAACGTGAGCGTGAGGTGGCAGAGATGGAACTACGGGCGGCGCTTGCTGCCATCGACGCCGCCGCAAGTGCGCATGGTGTCGCCAGCGGCAGCGTGCGCACCAGTTCCATGCGCACACAGGATTGGGTTTATGGTTCCGATTCTGACCCATTACAGGTTAATGATGTTCCATTACCTTCACAAAATGAATCGCAGGCATGTAGAACGAATGTCGGCACACAGCTACAGGATGAAGCTCTCGCCCAAGACACAATAACGTTCCTAACCCCTGTAAACTTGCCTCACAATGAAAATTTTACACAGCAGGTATTGTGGCCGCCGGCTGTCGCTGGTGCTGCCGTTGCTCGGCAACACGACGCGCTGCCCGTTCGTGATCCTCGGCCACCCACGACAGAGCAATCGGTGCCGCAACTGCCTGAGCGTAATGAAGCAGAGATGCCGACGAATGCTGGGCTCGCGTCCCTGCGGTCGCCGCTCGCTCAACCACCACTTCTGCCGCCTTCGATGATAAGCGGAACAGAACAGGTTAACTGTGAAGCCGGTGAAACTAACCCAGCTATTATTACACTCAATAAAGAGATACCATCGGATATTTCTCAACTTGCATTAGCCATCGCCGATTTAGCTGAGAAATCTAGTTCAAAATCACACAGCAGGGTCTCCAAGCCGTGGTACATAGAGCTATTGCCCTACTCCGGAAGTCCCACCGAGTGGCTCGGGTTCAAGCGAACCTACGAAGACACTAGGGCATCGTACACGACTGTAGAGAATCTAGCACGTCTGCGGCACGCGCTGCGCGGTGAGGCGCGCGAGGCCGTCGCCTCGCTGCTCATATCGGCGCACGACCCCGACGAAGTGATGCGAGCGCTTGAACTTCGTTTCGCTCGCCCTGAACAGATCGTACTGCAGGAGCTCGCCGCCGTGCGCTCTATGCCTAGGCTGAACGAGAATAAAGATTTGAATGTATTTGCATGTAAACTTCGAAACTGTGTTTCTACTATTGTATTGTTAAATAAACATGAATATTTGCATTCTCCTGAACTATTCGATGCATTGTTAGCGAAGCTGTCGCCGTGGATGCGAAGCAGATGGATGGACTTTGCGGCCGAGCAACCGAAAAAGGTGAAATTAGAATTATTGTCAGATTTTATCACGCGTGAAGCAGAACGACAGGTTAAATTTGGAATCGTATCTCATGCTAATACGAGTGCACATTTTGAATCAGACAAGAAACGAGAAAAAGTCCACGCTACGTCTGCCTTCTCATCCGTCCCAGCAACTTGCATTTATTGCAGTGAAAAACACAACATCTGTTTTTGCAGTAAATTCAAGTCGCTCCCTGTAGACGATAGATGGCGCTGGATACGCCAGACGAAAGTTTGTTATAGGTGCCTCAGTGCCAATTCTCATCAATGGAAGACGTGTAAAACAAAACGATGTGATCACGATGGTTGCCAACTTCGGCACCATTCTCTTCTACATGGGGCAACATTCCCTCCTATCAGCAAACCGAGCACTTCTACAATAAATATGTGCGCTTCTGACATTCTAGGAGAGAATGTTGACACAGTAGAGAAAAAGTTAGACAGTAAGTTAACTACGAGTACTATTCCAGAGCAGAGGCTCACCACAACAGAGAAAAATATTATTTTAAATAACACTTCGGTTACTTCCCTAGCTACACGACAGCGACAGGGCCAAGTACTGCTGAAAGTAATTCCTGTCGTGGTATGCGGACCAGCCGGTCACGTTGAGACGTACGCTCTGATCGATGATGGGTCTACTGCTACATTGATTGACTCATCTGTGGCTGAGCGCATAGGTGCGAAGGGCCCCGAGGGGCGCATGACTGTAAGTGGTGTTAAGGGTATGACAACCGAAACAAAAATAAATTATGTAAGTTTTTATATCAGAGGTCGGCACAGTGACGAAGTTCACACGGTGCGAAATGCTCATTCCGTTCCTTCGCTCGGTCTGGCCCGACAGACCGTTAGCCGTGTGGACTTGGCCCGCCACCACCACCTCGCTGACTTGGTGGAAGAGCTCGCATACGAGGACGCCACGCCCACGGTTCTCATAGGTAGCGCGGACTGCCTTCTAACATACTCTAAATTCACAAGGAAGGGTTCACATTCCGGACCGTTAGCGTGTTTGACACCTCTGGGCTGGGTCGTTCATGGGTTCGAGTCTAGCAAAACCAAAACTGTACAATATGTAAACCATACTGTAGTAGAAAGTAGTAGTTTTACCGATGATCAGAATCTTGAAAACTTGATAAAGAAGCAATACAAGCTCGACTCGGCGAAAGATTCACTGTTCGCTACTGCATACAAGAAGAACATGAATGATATGCTGGACAAGGGTTATGCTGAGGAATGTCCTCCTCCTAGAAATAGTATTGAGCTGAACCGTCGCTGGTACTTACCACACTTCGGAGTAACCAATCCGAACAAACCTGGAAAGCTTAGGATTGTTCACGACGCTGCAGCCAAGAGTCAAGGAGTAAGCTTGAACTCATTCTTGTTGCCGGGACCAGACCTTCTTCAACCTCTTCTGGGGATCCTGTTCAGATTTAGGGAAGGTCGTATTGCAATGACCGCAGATATCCAGGAGATGTTCCCACAGATCAAAATCCGAGAGCAAGATCGTGATGCTCAGAGATTTCTATGGCGGGATGGCAACCCAAACGCTGAAATAAGGCAATATAGAATGAGGTCGGTAATCTTCGGTGCTACTTCCAGCCCTTGCACAGCACTCTATGTTAAGAATAAGAACGCAAAGGACTTCGAAACGGCTTACCCTGATGCAGCTCACGCTATTATTAATGATCACTACATGGACGATTTCATTGGAAGTCTCGATGATCCATGTGCTGCTGCACGTCTCGCCTCTGACATAGTGACAGTTCACCAGAAATGCTGCTTTGTCATGAGGAGCTGGGTATCAAACGATCCAACCGTTTTGGCCAATTTATCACCAGAACTACGACTCATCCAACCATCTAACATTAAACTAGGTTCGATCCAACCTACTGTCCGCACTCTAGGTCTGATTTGGAATCCTACGCGGGATTCCCTGGGTTTCCAAACCGGGTTGCAAGGAGAAGTTCCAGAACAACTTACTAAAAGGAAAGTTTTGTCTCACGTTATGCGCGTTTATGATCCACTTGGGCTCTTGGCTCCGATCGTAGTACGCGGTCGTATCCTTTTTCAGCAGACCTGGAGAACTGGAATCGATTGGGATGAGGCATTCGAACGAGAAGAAGATGAGCGGTGGCGTGAGTGGTTCATCGACCTCCACGCAGTCAGTACTCTGCATTTACCTCGATGGTATCGGCGTGATCCGGATTTTGCTGTTTGCGAGTTACACCTTTTCTCGGACGCCAGTGAGCTCGCCTATGGTTGCGTAGCCTACTGGAGATTCACATACGCGGATGGAAAGGTGGAACTCTCCCTTGTGAGCAGCAAGGCTCGAGTCACGCCGCTAAAACCTTCAACAATACCTAGACTAGAACTGCAGGGGGCACTTATCGCGGCTCGTCTCGCGAATACGATTCGCGATGAGCATAGGTTAAAACCGACACGAACTCAATATTGGACTGATTCCACTACAGTTCTCGGATGGCTCCGAAGCGATGCTCGCCAGTTCAGAGCATTCGTCGGCCATCGAGTTGGTGAGATCTGCGAGACGACAAACGTCGCTGATTGGAGATGGATTCCGAGTGCTCTGAACGTGGCTGACGACGCCACTCGCTCAAAGTCGGGTCATTTGGGCTCAGACCATCGATGGTTCACCGGCCCTGATTTCCTACTGGAATCTCCGGAAAAATGGCCCACAGAACCGTGTAAGACGGAATCGCATATTCACAAAAACGTTGATAATGAAATAAAAATGAAACTGATGGACTCAAGTTGCACTACAGTGCAAATCTTGTATGCAACAGTTTCGGCGAATTCTAAGCGATTCAGTAACTGGCTACGCTTATTAAGAGCGACTGCATACGCCCACAAATACATCAAATTATTGAAAGATCGCGTTTTGGCAAAGAAGACCAAAAATTCTACCGACCCTGACTATCTTGTATCCTTGCGTCGTAAAGTTTCTTCTGTTTCAGATCAGCCAGTGACTCGTACTTCAGTACGAAGGGGGCCACATTTTATTCAAGATCCTGCGGCTTCTGTACGAAGGGGGCCACACACTGCTCCACTTACATCTGCGCAGAAGCCTACTCGCACACTTCCTTCGTCAGACGTTCCCTTGTCCCCTTCCACTCACACCTTCATCCCACTGAGCGCTAATGATTTACGTGAAGCAGAATCGCACGTTTTACGTCAATGCCAGCAAGACACATTTCTTCGAGAAATAGCCAGCATTCAAGCTGCACGACCGATACCTAAACAAAGTCGACTATGGAATCTCTCACCTGAGCTGGATGACGACGGCATCCTCCGCTTGATTGGACGCATAAAGTCTGCACCTGAAATTGATGATGAAGCAAAACGACCGATTATACTTGACGGAAGACACTGCACAACACGACTACTAGTAAAAAAGTTTCACGTGGATGCTGCACATGCGAATAATGAAATGGTGATAAACCAACTGAGACAACGGTTCTGGATCTTACGTCTACGTGATACCGTGAGAAGTGTTGCAAAAGAATGCCAGTTCTGTCGAATACGCCGAGCTACCCCCCCAGAACCACCAATGGGAGACCTCCCTGCCGAGAGACTAGCTCATCACCATCGAGCTTTCACCTTTATTGGAGTCGATTACTTCGGACCCGTACAAGTAGCTGTTCTTCGCAGACGGGAGAAGAGATATGTGGCGCTTTACACATGCCTAACATCTAGAGCAGTTCACCTCGAAATAGTCGGAAGTTTGTCGGCAGACGCCGCAATAATGAGCTTACGACGCCTAATAGCACGCAGAGGAGCGCCAACGAAGATATTTTCCGATAATGGAACTGCCTTTGTCGGAGCGTGTAACGAACTATCAGCACTTTATGATCAGGCCGTTGGTGATTTTGCAGCGAATAAGGGGATACAATGGAGTTTCATCCCGCCTGCATCCCCGTTCATGGGTGGGGTTTGGGAAAGGCTCGTTAGAAGTGTGAAAACAGCACTGAAAGTAACTCTTCATGAACGAGCTCCAAGAGAAGAAGTTTTGCACACCCTACTCCTAGAAGCTGAAGCAATAGTCAATTCCCGGCCATTAACCTACGTTTCAGTCGACCCTAATGATCCCGAAGTATTAACCCCCTTTCATTTTATACTAGGATCCCCATCTACATCTCCTCTACCTTTGCAACTTGACGATGCAGATCTAATGCGAAGATCAGACTGGAAGAAGGCCATTAGACTATCCGATCACTTTTGGTCTAGATGGGTGAAGGAATACCTCCCTACTCTTCTCCCCCGACGAGGAGCTGAACCTGTGCAGAACATGGCCATAGGAGACACGGTGCTGATAGCCGATGGCAACCTCCCTCGAGCGACTTGGCCGAGAGGACGCATTACTGCAGTGTTCGCGGGTAAGGACGGCGTGGTTCGCGTTGCAGATGTGAAAACAAGCGGAGGAATTTTACGTCGACCTGTAAAGAAACTCGTGCGCTTGCCGGTTGATTCCGTGTGAAGGTGTGCTTCAGCACGAAGGGGGCAGGATGTTTGCGACAGGCAGGTTTGAAAAATGCCAAACAAATCGAAAAATGTAAATACGTTGTCATAGCAACTTGTGATTAAATGGCTACTTTTTTCCACTGAAATCTCGTTTTCGTCTTTTATACACTGCCTTTAAACATCTATTGGACGCCATATCGTTTTGTGTGGACACTTGAAACATCGTTCGATTTACTGAAATTCAAACCAAAATGAAGTGTCTAAAATTCATAAAATATATAAAAACTATCCATTTATTCTAGGGACAAAAAAAGTCTAGACACACTCAGCGACAAATAATGAAGCCAGTACTTGCTTTTGTAATTTGCCGTTTTCACCACCACCCCGGCTAATTCTCGTCCAACAGTAAGCTGTTTAAAGTGACATTTCTCACACATTAGACAGGAGTTAACCGGCAGCTGCATTTTAAACGTAGGTGGTGAAATCATCCGTTGGTCTTTCTTTGAAACCATTTATATTGGCTTTCCACCTGCTCCACTAGTTGATGCCCCATATAGTTGTATAAATGTTTGATCGCTAGCAAAATTTGTTCGTCTGTACTACTCTGTCTGTACACAGTCAACGGAAGACTTCTCTTAAAAAACTGTTTTAAAAAGCATTGCACCGACTTCAAAAAACAACTAGAACTGAAAAGTGTTAAAAAATATTTTGATTCATATTCGGACCCTTGAGTTGAAGGGGGTACAAAAGCACAAAAGGGTCTATTCCATATATCTATCAATTTTCAGGTCTGCTTATCAGTTCTAGTTGTTTTTTGAAGTCGGTGCAATGTTTTTGAAAAACGTTTTTTATTTCACTCTATTTAGTTATATTACATAACAAGTTCTGCGTAAGATTGGGCGTTAAACCGACCCGACGACGTTTTTCCAGTGATTGGTACACACTTAAAAGTCCAAATCTTGAAAACTACTGAACCGATTTTGATGAAACTTGCACTGTTCCCTAAGTTGGAGTAAATGTAAGCCAATAGTTTCGGAGAAATGCGTGGACAAACATACATACATACAAACATACATTAAAACATACGCTTATGAAATTTGGCACACCTGTTTAGAAGCCCACATAGACTAACGAACATTACGAATATTGCGCATCGATATTACATACATACGTGACGAATTGATAACCTCCTTTTTTTGAAGTCGGTTAAAAACAAGCAAATTCACAGATATATCTCGCACATCCATCATACAGCCAAAAATCGAAGAGTCAAACGTTGCCGAACCCGCTCCTGCATAAAAACCAACACTTTATAAAGGTAAAACGCTACATACAAAGGCTCAAATTGAGCATTGTTACGTTCGTCCGATATTGAGGTGTCCTTTGTCCGGCAAATGTCCGACAATAGCCGACTGCGGGTAATACCGGCGCCGGCACACATGCCGCAGCACAAATACATCAAAACAATGGAATCGAATCGCCGAGCAGATGAAGTCATAAATACTGATATTTATTACTTAAAATAAACTATTTTTTTTTTTATGGGAAGCTCGAATGTGGCGCCGAGCCACCTGTAACGTGTCTAACGACGCCTATGGTCATTTAGTCGTATGCGTAATGCGTATGCTTTTCACGAAACTCTAGAAATACCCGAGACTGTCCTTGGTCAGTCTGCCCGGTTCTGTAAAGATATGCAGAACCGATAGTGCGCTTAGCGAAACAAGACTAGCAAATGTAATATACATAAATACCTAGGGTGGACAGACTCAATTTGCAGCACATCGGCGGAAAGCAGTGGTTCCGTATCGCTGAAGGCCGGGAGAACTGGAAGAAAATTGGAGAGGCGTATGTCCAGCAGTGTACGCTTACACGCTGACTGACTGACTGACTGACTGACATTTGCAGCACAACACAGATTACTCTGCTTACCCGATGATAACCTCGGGATATAGCGTGTGGTATGTATGTATGTATGTATGTATATAATTGTGTGCATGGTGTAAGTAAATTATTTTATAAATAAATGAAGTGTCCGTGCAATGTACGTAGATACTCGTATATTACAACAGCAGCTTCACCCTGTTGAATTCTTTTGCCGCATACTAAATTTATGTAACCACTGGACGTATAGACTTTCATGTATACGGTATTTGAGTTCAATGAGGCTGAACGCCTATGATAAGACGTCGGGAAAACTTCTTTTGGTTAAATATTTTGGTGAATTTTTGTTTTTCACTTGCCATAAAAATAGTTCCAGTACAAATGTAAACATTATCTTGGTTAACCAACAATCGAAACAATAATAATTTTCTTGACTTTTTAAGGGTCGGGGTTTTTTTTAAATTTGTAATTCAACTTTTATTTCAAGCTTTTTAAAGAAAACCGCATGCAAATCGGTCCACTTTTTAAGATAGTTAATGTTTTTATTACTTCATTAGTTGATTATAAACATAGCTAAGAACTATCTCGATTAAACTAGCTGTCTAACTAAAAAAAAAATGCATCCAAATCGGTCCATCCGTTTGGGTTCTACGATGGCACAGACAGACACACCCTAACACACTTAATAACACCCCTCTAGCATTATTATTATTATTGACTGCGGTGGCGACACGGAGTACCGCGCAATCGCTGTGCCCACTTGTTAGATATGCGTGGAAGAATGCAAATGCTACGGAACCCTTCGTGTGTGTGAACAACATTCGAACTTTACAGGATTTTCTCTCTTCTTTTAACGTACACTTTTTAATTGTTTATTTATTCTGGCGTTAGCTCAGCGTCGACATCATAACATACAGTGAGGTAACAAACCGGAAGTACATTTTGTAGAACCTGGAACGAAAGCCCGTTCGCTGCGTGTTTTGCTCGAGTGAAAGAATGGTAATTGAGAGACGGTCGTATATTAGCATTTTAGTTCATATGTATGTATATGAGAGAGAAGCAAAGATACCGATACATGGTACGTAGTTGCATACTTTGACATAACGATACGAGAATATTTACATACGTAGTTGTTCGTTGCGTGCGACGACGACGACGACGGTGCTTTGAAGTTCGCGCTTGAACTTCTGTTACCGTTAGGCATTAATCCACACATGAATGAACACATTTCAGTACTGAAACTTCATTAACGAGAGATATATGAAACTAAATACATTGCAAACTTGGTCATTTCTTGTTAAAACATAATAATTGGCTTTGAATGATTTTGACTTGACTTAAAAAAGGAGATTCTCAGTTCAACCCGTATATATTTTTAATCCTCTTCTCTCTTTAATCTTAAAACTCTATGTAACACTCCGTACTGATTCGTCACTAGACACGAAGTTTCGTAGCACCTCTGTTCTTCAAAGCGCTTCAGTTTCAGTTTCTTTAGGGACAAAGTAGACATATCGCGAGGTGAAGGAGAAGCGGAGTGCGTTGGAGCTTCCCAAAGGCTCGCGAGCACTCGGCTTGCCTCGGAAATAGTCGTGTGCATTCGTCATATTGTTGGCGCAGTACAATATTACGTTATTTACGGTTTAATTCTTCTTTAGTTTTATTTATTTATTGTTTTTATTGAAAGCGCGACATTAGGCGCCGAGCCACCCATTAGGTGACTAACGCCATAGACATTTGATCGTATGCGGGGGTTGCAAATGCCATGCCGACCTGAGAGGTGCCCATTCACGCCTGTCTTGAAGGACCCGAGACTGTACTTGGGGGGAAATATATGAGCAGGGAGAGCGTTCCAGAGTTTACCGGTTCTGTTCTGGAGAAATATCTGCAGAAACGATTGGTACGCATCCGCGGTAAGTCCAGCGTGTAGGGATGCAATCCCTGCCCAGTGCGCGCGGTGCGGAGATGGATAGGGGACGGCGGGATCGCGTTAAACAGCTCCTCCGAGTACTCCCCATGGAATAGGGAATTTGTTTTACTGTTTAATTTATTCACTACATCATAGCTCGGAGCAGAGCACACTTGCTCCGAGCTATGATGTAGTGAATAAATTAAACAGTAAAACAAATTCCTTATTCCATGGGGAGTGCTCGGAGGAGCTGTTTAACGCGATCCCGCCGTCCCCTATACATCCATCCAAAACGTCTGGCGAAAGTCATCCTACCGTCTTTCCTTGGATGGTTCTCTTCTCTTAAAAGATTGTTCACATTTCTCTCATCTTATAGTTGAAGAAATGTAAATACAGTTCTCGTCGTCATACAAAACATGACATATGGCGACTAGGAGCTCTATTTGCGTGTCTCGAACTATACCTACGTGAACCAAGATGCGGGCCAAATGAAGTTGCGTAATATACTCACGGTTCGCGGGGGTAGTGTTGTGACAGCAGCGTGGAGCGGCGCGACGTCGACTGAACAATGCCGATTGTGTGCCGCGTCCAACGAACCGTAAACCGGCCGATATAAAGCTAATTTGTATTTGTTGACGCGCAATGCGGGGTGAGTTAGTAGTAGTAGGGATTTGCAGGTAAGTTAGTGATGTTATGCGCTGGTGCGACTGAAATATAGATCAGAGGAATCTCAAAGGTAAGCTATCATTATTTTTTCAACTGACTTCCAAAAAGTAGGAGGTTCTCAATTCGTTTGTATGTTTTTTTTTGTGTGTATGTTATAATAGCCGGGACGGATCTCGGCGGCTCGCCGCCCCAGCCCCAGCGGCGAGTCGCCACGCGCATGTACACTTAACAAAAAAACAAAATCGCCCTAAAGTTACGTTTTATTACAAAGTACTGATTTGACTATTGATATTTTTTGTGTACATGTGCAACTTTGTTATAATAAATAAATACAATACAATATTATAAAATTGTTTTTTTTTTCTTTTATTGAATAGGTATCACTAAGTAAAGTCGATATTTAAGCTGCAACCAGCTCAACCTTCAGGCTTTTTATGATCTGTGGCTTAGGTACTTACTGAAAGATGGATATAGTTTGATATAGGTATATTGTACCCGCAAATTACATATTGCGTTTGCCACCGTGTACCGTACATACATTGTAGGTACCGTTTGGGGTCGGTACGAATATCCCCACTGCATCTCTCCCCGTGGATGTCGTAAAAGCCGACGAAGGGATGAGGACAAGATGCTGTACTAAAGGAGGACAGGTTAGCCACGTCTCACCTTGGCACGGTCCGAGTCATGCAGCAGGTGGGTCTTCGTACCTTACTTACTGCTTGATAGTTGTCTTGTCCTAATACTTCACTAAACATGGTGTCGGTATTGTGATGTAATTTACAATGCACTTTAAATGAAATGAACATATACTTTATTGCAGAAAAAGTGACAAAAGGCGGACTTAAAGCCTAAAGGCATTATCTGCCCGTCATGCCTGGGATTGTGAGTAGGGTAGATGAGTAGTGCGGAAAATTAAATGATTTTTTTTTTAAAGAGTATAAAATAAACAATAAAACATAAATAATAATAATGACATACAACTAAATACAATGCACTTGCAGCAGAACACCGATTACTCTGCTTATTCCGATGTTCGGGATACAGCGTGTGGTATGTATGCTATTGCACCTTACAAACAAAGGAAGAAGCATAAAGCTTGCTACAAATGAACCGAACGCTCTAGGAGAAAATTATTTCTACGTCACGTCGGGCACTAATGTGCATTTCCATATGGTGCGGCTTTAGCCAAGCGCTTCTTGTGCAATTCATTGATAATAAATTATGCATGCATCTTTAGCTCGTGGGATGAA
Source organism: Nematopogon swammerdamellus (assembly GCA_946902875.1). Classification (NCBI taxonomy): domain Eukaryota; kingdom Metazoa; phylum Arthropoda; class Insecta; order Lepidoptera; family Adelidae; genus Nematopogon; species Nematopogon swammerdamellus. The sequence goes on from OX336349.1 coordinate 9,959,462, forward strand.
AATGTCGGCTGAGACGGCGGGAAGAGTGGCGGAGGCGGCGGAGGCGGCGGCACTTCAATGGGTCCTGATTGGCACGCCCGCGGCGCTGCGCATTACATGTGCACATATTTTGCACTTTTCCAGTGAAATGTGACGTGGAGCAATCATCGCTCGCCTTGGTCATTTTGCGAAGCGTTTGGATTACAATTGTTTTTGACGTGATGACGTCACGTCTTATAAATTGATGAACACCGGCTGCACACACGAAAAAGTGTCACGTTCCTTCTGAGCCTGTGTGTGCAAGTGAGAGCGCGTAACAAGCGATAGAGAGGCACAATCGGCCCGTTTCAAGAAATAAGTTGAAAGTTAAATAAATTCCTGTTGACAGTCTGACATTTGAGTATAGTCAGAGTTATCATGGAAACGTCTTAAGAAGTAAAACTGTCAAGATCAGACAACAGAAGTTTATTGATGGCCAGTCACAAGATGATTAATCTTTCTACTGGAAATAGAATTACTGATCTTCAGTAGTCTTACCACTTTATGACGTCATCACGTAAAACTATCGTCCGTAATATAACCGACTTTACAATTTAATATAAACCGACTTTACAAACAACCAATTTTTTTAGGTTTAGAAGTTTTTGAGTCTCGTACCTCGAGCGAAGTCACATAATATTATGATTCCGTTTGCTATTCCCAATTTCAAAAGAAGAACCTTGCACACAGTTTTAGATTTAAAATAAATCTACAGAAATACAATACCTATTTCAAAGTAGAATGCTACGAGCTTGAAAACCGCTTCTCATCGAAAATCATCTACCCACAGATGCATAAACACCAATGTAAACGACGACGGTTCTTTCAAACAACTAGAATTTCAACATTCTACAAAGAAATCACGTTACAAAAGTGCGTACATGTGACAAGGTTCTACCAGCGTATTTTTAATTTGGGCCCGATCGTACGCAACGTCGCCAGATCTACAAAGGAAACCTCAAACACCACGTCTGGCCGTTCGGTGTAAAGCTCTCGACAATCAAACTCTTTCCAACAGTTGTTTTAATTAACCGTAACTTGAACGCTTTTCCCTTTGCGGATGTCGATCATGAAATTATTAAAGCCCAACTTTTAGGCGAAAAACTGACCAAACTTGAGAAACTTTGTAAATGAACATTTTCGTCGTGGTGAAAGTACTTTTGGGCTGTATTTTATTAATTAGAGGAAGGAACGTTCACACTCGTTTAATTTTATTTTCATATTGTTAACATGTGCCGTGCAAAAGACGCACTTATTGCGAAATATAACTTATTCTACGCCTTGTATACAACAACACTTTAAAGGACAGGTTTTCTCAGTGTGTTTTCCTTAACTGTTTCACTGAGCAGAAACTAAAATTAAAAATAACGATTATTTAAATTTATGTTCGTGGATTTTTATATCTTTTTATAAGTTCTATTAATATTATAACGGTTACGTATTGAAAATAAAAGTCTTACTTTGAATTAAAGTTTCCAATTCGTTTTGAGTTAAGCAAGGAATTAAGTAAATCAGAATTTTTGAAAGAGTCGAGAAATATCGATAATATATCCGAAGAGGCCGATAGGGAGAGATGGAATTTATAATTTGCTAAAGACTTTCCGGTCCATTTGCTAATTTGAAATCATCATCTTTTCGCTTCCCGGCGATTTCAGTAATCAGGGCGCCCCGGCTAGAGCGGCGCGGTGAGGCGCGGTGGCAGGGCGCGCCGGCGGCGGAGGCGGTGGCGGCGCGGCGCGGAGCGGCGCGGGGCGCAGAGAGAGCGCCGACGACGGAGTCGTACTACTTGGCTTTCAATTTAGGAGTGGTTGGCTCGGACCGACGTTTTATTTTCCAACAAAATTCATCAAATAAATGCAAACGAAACGAGTATAAATTCACACAGCATTTTCCTTCTAAATTTCCGTAAGTTCATTAAAACATTGAGGTTTTGAAAGTGCGTAAGTATTTCTTAATCATTGAAATGAAGATGGAAGTAAACTTTTGACTGTAGGAGTTCCTTACCTTACTAGGTACACGACCGTACAACCACACTAGTAGCGTACCTACGTTTGGTACGCTTTAGTACCTAAATATCAAGACATTCAAATTTAAGGGTCAAATTGTATGTAAGATATAATTGATGCCTGATCTGCATAACTTTGTATGTAAGTATGCTATAAACATCTCAATAACAACATCGATGTTAATGAAGGTTTCGCGAACAAATTATTGAATAGTTTAATTAAGCTGAAAAAAATTATATTACGAACACAACTGAACGATACTAACTATAGAGAAAATACGAACGCAGCGTAGATATTTGTCTCACAGTGGCTCTAGACCAAATCGGGCGAAAAACCCGCAGCTAGTTTACGAGGAAATAATAAATCATAGCTAAGAATATCTCTCGACATCCTGCATCTAAGCTTACGTTTCTATTAGCCAAATTAATACAGTTGCTCCAAATTGTCGGAGCATAGAGCACTTTCTACTTATTTCTTACCTCTCCGCCCAGGAGGCCAGCTCACTAGCAGGCACATTTTATTGAAAATCGAGTAAAATGAATTCATCGCGATTTCGAAGCGAGAAACGAGCTTTTCGATTAGACTAATGCTTGCGCAACATAAATAGCATATTTTCTCGATGTGACTGTCGCTACGAAATCGCAATTTGTAAATAGGTACTAGCAATTTTGTAACCTAGTGTTAATTTTGTAACCAATTTTTTGTAAGCAATTTTGTAACGTAATGCTAGTAAACAATTTGTAACCCAATTTGTTTACTAGCAATATTAAATTAAATCGAATTAAGCTAAATATTAATTTTAAACTAGCTAAGCCTATGGCTTCTTTCACCTGGCATTCTTGTTTGACAATGCTAGTTAAAAAAACCGGCCAAGTGCGAGTCGAACTCGCGCACCGAGGGTCCCGTATCGCCATGTCACGGCCAGGGCTACTCACGCCATCTAGATGGCGTGTTATGAAATGCTTCATATTAGTTAATGTCATGATCTATTCGGTAGATGGCGCGCGCGCATACACTTTTTGGTTTCTTATATGGGAACCCCCGTGAATGTTTTACTTTTTCTTATTTGTTATTATATCGGCCATAATAACACATTTTTGTGAAAATTTCAACGGGCTACCTATTACAGTTCAAGAGATACAGCCCTCGGACAGACGGACGGGCGGACAGACAGACAGACAGACGGCGTAGGCTTAGTAATAGGGTCCCGTACCTGATACGGAACCCTAAAAAGTAAATTTCATTATAAAATTAAAATAAACTTGGGAAATAATATTATTACATGAAGTATTTCTCCGACTGCATTTATTTCTGACCCCATGGCTCAACTCATGCGAATAATGGCGTGATGAGGGAGGCCTATGTCTAGCAGAGGGATATGAAAAGAGTAAAAGATTATGTTTTAAGTTACCTACGACAAATACCTACTGAAGTTTATTTATACAAATACATATAATCAAAGAGTTTGTATTACGTCGCTGCGCTCCGCCGACGTAATACAAACTCTTTGCATATAATAAAATAAAATTTTGTTATATGTATTGTGAATTAAATTCTTTTTATACCAATATTGGTTCTAGTTATTTTTATTATATTTATTATGTATATTACTAATTAAATTATAAACATATAAATAAAAATTTTTTTTTTATATGTATTGATGATTTTGTTACCCATTATTCAAGAATTGTACGTAGATATGTAGGCACTGGATTTTCGATTTTCCTCTACTGAATTAGAAGTCAGTTGGTCGGAGGTTTCGCTCAAGCATGCAGCCGCCGCGGAAGGCTCCACCCGACGCTCCGCCGCGCCGCCGGCGCCGCTCGAGATAAAAGAGCACCCGGTCCCTTTCCGCACTTTCAAAGCTAATGAACCATTTCTAGAGCCTCAAAGAAAGCGAAAAAATCTCACGAACCTTTAATAAGCGAAGCGAGATCGACCTTAGCGCGAACGTTCAGTTAGTGTTGATTAATATTGTCTTCGCGTATAGAATTGCCATTTTATTACGTTGGCGCCCTAAGTATCTTCTGTCGCCTATTCCATGGAGAGTGCTCGGCGGAGCTGTTTGACGCGATCCCCTTTCCACATTCGAACAACACGCACTGGACAGAGATTCCATCCCTACACGCTGTACTAATCGCGGGTGCGTACCGATTGGTTCTGCAGATATTTGCTCATCAGAACTGATAAACTCTGGAACTATCTTCCTGCTCACATATTTCCCCCTAAGTACAGTCTCGGGTTCTTCAAGTAGCCCGTGAATCCTGCCGTCTACCCTGATAGATGAAATTTTACATATATTAAAACGGAATATGTCAGATGAGTAATTTGATGGTACATCTCTCAGAAAGAGCTGAATTTGACTTTGAATGCAAGAACTATTCTGAATTAGTTATTTACAGGAACTCATATGGTTAGTAGTCACGAATGTACAATCAAGTGTGATGTATGTATCACACATCTTACATCACATCATCATCATCATCACATTTTAAGTCATTTATAAAAGAAAAGGCTCCTTTCAGGCCGGCAATGTCCCCATGGGCATCTTTACATACATATATTCGTACGTGCATGATACGTGTAACAATGCCACACATTTAGTAAAATATTCCTAAGCTCAGCCTCCGTAGCTCAGTGGTGCGACAGGTCGACTGTTGTTAAGCAATGGGTGGCCGCTCGACCGTTGGAGGCTGACCGTGGTTCGGATTCCACGTAAAACTGTAGGTCCCTTCCCTTCTTAGCTTACTAGGTGGTAGGGTTTATCCCGCCCGGTTTGGTACCACCGCACTGAATGAAACGTCGGTCGAAACAAACGGCTATGTAAATAGTTCGTATTTTCCGTCCAGTTTAGTTTAGCCGACATGAAATGAAGGGAAGCACATGGCACCTAGTTCACCCGGTGTTATGTGCTGACATCACGGTTGTAGAGGTGATGTAGCCAAGCGTGTCAGTTTCCATAAAATAAAATAAAAAATCTCTCGCAAACGCAAAATAATCACAACCCTACAAACATGTGGTTACAATCCTAAGCAAAATAGTCCGAACAACAAAAAAGTAATTTCAGAGGACCCCGAGCGATTGTTTCTTTCCATTGTCGCGCGAAGCACGATTCTTCTCCCCACAGCGGTTATTACGCACAGCCATACTTTTTTACCTTGTACCTACATATATAATAATTTATTTGGATTGTTCTTTTCGTGTGGAAGGATTACTCTTTAGAAAAACCTTTGGTTAGAAAACATTGAGAAGAGAATATCATGTTCAGAATATTTTTCTCATACCTAGCTCGTAAAGGGATATTTTTATTGCGACTAAATTCATCTTACAAATAAAATATTCTACAATTGTAACGTTCTTACAATTTATATTTGCCTTATTGAATACAATTCAAACTCTTTATTGGATATCGTTCAAACTATACCTATTCAAAGAATGTCAGTAGATAAGTACAGTAGTGCACCAAAATGTATTTATCACTAGAGAGATTTCTTCCCTCTAAATAATCATCCCGCTATATCCCGCGGACTTAAACAAACATTTAAATCACATACAATTTAGCACTAAGGCCCACTTGCACCAACACGAGTTTAGAGTTAAGTAGCGATTAAACGCGGTTCCCACAGTCAACGGGTGCTAGCTTAACGAGTTAAACTGGTTTATATCTTAAATTCGTGTTGGTGCAAGTGGGCCTAAGTAGTGTTAGACTTTAAACAATTCTAAAGTAATTTTAAAATCTATTAAAATGTATATTTCATAATTGCTTCAAAGTTTTGGATCGGTTCCAAAAAGCCCAAACTGCTCTTATATAATCCAATAATTCAATGCAAATCAATAACTACACACTACAAGGTAGCTTACTGAAAAACTTGCTCAAAAGTCAAAACGCATACAGCTTCGTAGGCGACGCATCAGGCGTAACGGAACATCGGCTCCGTTTCAGATTTATGTGGCTCTAGGGGACCCTACGTCTTTCCTACGTCCTCGCCGCGCCGGCACCGCCCTCTATACGGAAAAGTTATTTTACATTTACGAAAAGTCGTCGCAAAAGATCGTCGCAACGGTATTTTATTTATAAGTTATCCGTAACTCCGATGAAGAAATAAACCTCTTAACAATCCTAATGCGCTGTTATGAACACGGATGGCTGGAACAAATTACTGCAAAATGTTCGCCATCCACACAGCTGATACCTAAATTTAACACATACATACTTTGGCAGCAGTAGCATTAGTTGCGCGATGAAAAATAAAAATCGCGTGATTCACGATAACGTTCCAAAGTAACATCTCCTTGGTAATATTCGATAGAATTTTCAGACGAACGAAGGTTACGTCGCGACGCTATAGACTATTGCCATCGAACATTGTAAAATACGCATAAGCGCCGGTGGAATATATGCGTTTATAATCGAAAAAAGTCGTAGACTCCCGCGGGCTCAAGTCTTGAACACTCTTACAACTTTGTATAGGATACTTGGCAACACGGAGATCAGGGACCTTTTCTATTTCCTTTAGGATAAAATGTCTTTAGATGTTGTGCTTTTATTTTCGACATTATTTATTCTATTCTATTTCAGTACGGACTTGTTATTAGGTTATGGAGTTGTTAATTTTAAATTATTTCCTTTAAATATTTAAAAATACCACATTGGTAAAAGAGTGTCGTACTAGAATGGAATAACTTGAAGATGAGTGATTCTTCTGAGTTTGTTTTTTTTTTTTTTGTTCATAAATTTGATGTTTATTTATGTGAAATTAAATGTGTTAAGTAACTAAAAATGTTGGATATAGTTTTAAAGTTTTGAAATCATAAAATGAAGTATTATCTAGATTAGAATAAGTAACTGAGTAATTGTTATTTTCAAAAGATCAAAAAGGATCTGAATCGGTTTACTTAGCTTTGAATTGTAGGTATCTGCTGTTTATCAAAAATATTCTACAACCTTGAAACATCCATTAGGGTTAAGCTTCAAGTCAAATCAGATAAAGTTTAGGAGCGTATCAAACGGGAGGCGATCTATCGGCTAAATAGAACGTTTTCTATCTGGGGAGCTCGAAATAATTAATTCGTGCGATATTAATTTGAATATGCAAATCAGCTTTAGGAGTTGCGGCGAAACCGGATGCGAAAAAGCGGTTAATTTGAAACATTTTAGCTCGTTCACGAAAATACTCCGAGAAACCGAGAGTTAGGTGCTTTATATTCATGCGCGCGCGAGCTACAGCCACGTGGGCCGACGTCTAAGTTAGACCGTCTAACTGATTACTTTGGTAACGTCAAAGAAATTTTCAAAAGGTAATATTGATAGTTTAGATGATAAAGTTGAGGGATGGAAATTCATTGCATAACACAATCAAAACAAAAGTTACAAAATAAACTAACTTCCCTATAAATGTAATTAAATAAAAAAACTATTAAAATTAATCTAAATAAAACTAATATAAAGAAACTAAAAAAACTGCATTAATAAACAATTTCGGACGCGTCACACCTTGAACACCTCGTCCAAAGCGTCCGGAACAGCTGTTAGTACGCTGGCCGCTTTGAATCTCCACACTATAATGCGTTAGATACGTATGATACCTACAAGTTAGCTCGTCTCGACCAGAACCTGCAAATGCACCAATATGCGAGACAACAAGTCTATGAAAGAGACAGACATAATATATTTGCAATTTATAACAAAATAAAATTCAATTATCCTTCCACCCGCACTCATAATTTCAAATGACGTTTGCATTGTAACCAAGATCAAGTTGCCCTACATCACGTAAACTTTCTTAGATCTTAAATTACAAGTACTTCGACGCCTAAATACGTGTTTAAAAGTATCGTCATCCAGCCAATTAAAGCGTCCAAAATGAGCAGGGCGTGCGCTTAATGTCTCGAATTCCCCCAGCTAATGTTGCAATTTGTATTCGGCACACCCTGTTGCTGGGAGAACTCTGTTATGATTCTCGTTTTGTTGAGGATAATCAGGTGCCACCCCGGTCCGAATTGTGGACACCGGTTTAGCTGAAAGAAATCACTGCAAGTGGCTAGGGTACTGGCAGACCTTTTGTTTGGTAGATATATGTAAGTATGTAATTATATGTAACTATGTACATTTTCGCATGCTTTGCGCGTGAGTAGCTTATAATATGTTATAGTTATTTATAGTAGAGTAGAGAGGTCCTATTTCTGAGAAGCCATTTTTTATGGAAACTGACACGGTTGGCTACATTACCTCCAACATTCGTGATGTCAGTCCATAATCGGGTGAATGTCAGTGCTTCCCTTCATTTCATGTCGCCACACTGAACTGGACGGAAAACACCTATGATATTCTATTTTATAATGTGAGACATGACGTGTGAAGTTCTCGGAGGAGCTGTTTGACGCCATCCCGCCGTCCCCTTTCCACCTCCACGCGACGGGATTGCATCTCTACGCGTTAGATTTACCGCGGACCAATCGGTTCTGAAGATCTTCTCTCAGCCGCAGGCACAGCTAATACTAGCTGTCCCCGTAATTTGTTTTTTATTTTGCAAATACGAGTATCTTTAAAAAAATATTACAACCACGTCAATATTACAATTTTATTATATTATGTAATTTATTGATGATGATTCATACACCGTATAGCCACCATAAGAATAATTCGTCGTAATATCGTCTGAATTACGATACAGATAATTATTACCTGTATCGTAATTCAGACGATATTCAGCAAACCGATAATGATTTTACTTAATCTGGAAATCATCTTAAGTTAATTAAAAATGGCACGAAGAAATTAACTAACAAACGAGAAAAGTTCAAACACGATCCGGAGACGGAACACGTTGCCAGAAATCAGGAAGTCGGAACGCCTCTCGAATGGAAACGAATGAATTATCTTAAAGCAAAAACTGTATAATAGCACGCTTCAGTAGATCCGAAGCGGTGTTAAGATCTAATATTACAACAAGATGTTGGAGCAGACGAAGCGAACGTGCGGAAAAAGAATTTCCGTATTTCCACTCGCCGTCCGCATACAAATCGTATCGTGGCTGAGTGCCTACGGGAACGTTTAGAAGTGGCGCTGCGAAGCGGTTTTTGAAGGTCCAGAAAAGAATTAGAAAAAGTAGGACTACCTACAAATTTAATAAAATACGTTCCTCTATAAGTGATTTCTTCCAGTCAGCATTAGGGGAGACATCGTGATGATAAAATTAAAACGAAAAACTTTCTTTCAATTGAAATGATAATTTTGGCATAATTGTTTATTAACCATGAACACAAGCATCAGAATTTAATTTTAGTCATAATTTTTGTTTTGTTTATCTATAACTAACTTTTTCCCGCGGCTTCGCTCAGGTGAAATTCGTATTTAAAAAGAAGAAAGTAAGTAAGCCCGCTACCGTACCTTTATTTCGACGTACGGAACAATTCGATTTGTATGAGAGCCACATCTTAGCGTAACCGAAACTGAATTTTATTTAGCCTATCCTGTGTCCCGTATAGTAAAATGTGCTTGCACTAAGTTTCATCGAACTCGGATGATCGGTTTAAGAGTTATGGAGGAACATACATACATACATACATACAGAAAAGATTTCTAAAAATCTTCAATTTAGTTCGAAAATCGTCAATAGAGTCTACAAACGCAATATCTCATAAAACAAAGTAACTTACTCCATGACCACCCCTTACTGATATTGATGATGATTGATGGTAACTATCTGGAATCTGCGAATGAGACGATATTAGTCTTTAGGCTTTCACACGTTTACCGGGCCTTTTTGCGCGGGTTATAAATAGGGCAGGCCGCAGTGACCGATTGGCTGGCGGCGAGCGTCGAAGCGGCTTCTGCTGGCACGATCCGTAGTCTCTCACCTGCAGTGCTGGAGCACCATGTGTTGTGAAGCAAACAGCAAATGCATCTGTGATGTCCGAGTTCGAAGCGCCTCTTAGCTCGGCCGACATCCTCCTGGCGACTGCCGGGCGATGGTGCAGAAGAGAAACCCGTACTGGTCGACGGTAGGGCGGCGAGGTGGCTGGTGAATTACTATACTAATTACTCGTACATATGGTCTAACTAAATGTAAAAATAATATGAACAGAACAAGGCACGCTCAGGCAGAGTTTTCGTCCGCACACGAATGTTATTTCGATTTGTACTTCCCTTATAAGTTCAAACTCATATTTATTCAGCCAAACATAATTGCAAGGGATTATTTTATAACACAATGAAGACAAATAATTGTTGCCACCTCGAGACGCCGATTTCATCCGAGTTAATTCTTGCTCTTTTTGGATTGTTCCGAACTCTATAATCCTCAGTCAAACCCCTACTTAACGACTTCTTACGAGGTGCGACCCTTTTCTTTACAAATTCTCAATTTCCAAATATTTAAATATAACGCTTTATTCGGCCTCATAAATATTTATCAGGCACGCCCCAGTCGGTTTGTTTATTTCTGTCTATCCAGATTGTGATTCGCACTTCGTAGATTTTAAGAGAGGCTTCAGTACGAACAAAACACATTTTTGTTTATTTCTACTTACTGCAGTGAAATGAATATAAAACTTCATTTATCAGGGCAGATCTGTAGCTTTTTTGAAATGACGATTTGATTATCTTCACTCGATAGAAAAAAATCATGAAAATTACCCTGAATTTACTTCTTATAAGAATGTATCGGACGTAGCTTCACTATGTGGTTTTGGAAGGAAAGGAAAGGCTTTAAAAAATATATATTTCTTTGATTAAATATCTATGTCGGTAGCTTTTCACTTTTTTGTTTCGTAGTTTTGCATTAAAATAAACACCGAATTTTCGCGAAAAAACACGAAATGTCCTTCCTACTCCAACCCGAAAAAATCGGCGTGTCCCTATCCTGCTTGCACCCGTGGAAATCACACCGTGCTTGTTTACCCTAAGGGGCGTTTTTATAGTTATTAAAGTTATGTATAATTGAAATAAATGAAGGGTCAAGGGGAAGAAGGCGCTAAGTCCATAAGATAAACAGAGGTTTTGATGCAGTCGTGTAGAATTTTAAAGGCCCTATAAACCTCCCAAACAGACCAAGCGTAAAAGGCGCTGAGTCCCGAGTGATTGCAGGTTGAAATTATTGCGAACAGGGAAACAAGGTGCCAAGTCCAGCCGAAACAGGGAAAGAACGGGCTAAGTTCAGTTTATTATTTTGTATCTTTTGCCTGAATTGACAAATAAAAAAAAACTGTCTATGGTGTTTTTAGAACTGTCATTAGATGACGTGTCAATCAAAAGGCTGGAGCTGAGTTGCCGCAAGACTGGATTGGAGTTGTGAAAAGTTCTCGTGAAAAACCTACCCCGTGTGATGTAGTTCTTCCGCAAATAGACGACTCATTTGGACAGTATTTATCTGAAAAAGTCCCCATTCCCGTCAATACCAATAAAAGAACTACTGGCTTCTATCAATCATTCCAGAATTTTGAGTCATCGCTCTACGTATAACGGACCTTGGGAAACTGGAGTAATAAAAGCAGCAAAGAAGTCTCGACGAGCGTCTAATATAAGACAAGAACAAGAGTTTATACTTCCACAAACATCTTACATGGGTGAGTAATACCATAAAGTATCTAAAACATGCCATTATGACTCTAAAAAAACTTATGGATGTTTATCTACAATTTTGTTTTTTAATTTCAGAATTACTGCCAATATCGGAGGAAAGCACTTGGAGAAATTCTGTACTGAAGAATTTGCGGCTTATATAGCTAAAATTCCAGTGAGAAAAAGTTAATAATAAATAAGTCTGTTTCTGTCTCATTTTGCGTGGGTTTGGTAATAAAACCTTAAAAAAATTTCATGACTATTACTTTATAAAACTGAGAAAAAAGGTGCCATGTTAGGACTTAGCACCTTCTATGGCTTTTTATTAGGAGTTAGCATGAATTTTAATAATTTTCTTCGTGAAGATATTTTAAAATAAAATTCTTGACTATATATTCCAAATAAATGATAGTCAGATATAATAGCACATACATAATGCAAATTAAATCTTAAATAACCATGTTTCCAAGTCTCTAAACTTTAAAATTCGTTTCCTGAACAAAAGTTGAAAATGGACTTAGCGCCTTCTTCCCCTTGACCCTTCAAATATAATTACTCGTAATTCCAAATAAAAAAAGTCTGATTACATTGGTGAAAACCCGCATTCCACTCAAGGTCCACTATTTGCTTGTGAAACGTTACAGAACAATCATCGTACATACTCGTACATACATGGGTAATGTAATGGTCAATTAAGAACTCAGCGTCGTCGTCCCGAGTCCGCGCATTATAAACAGCTTTGTGCGATGTCTGTCCTGGCCCGTGGTCCTGCCGCACGAGGGTGACATGCCCACTGCCACTGATGAAATTACGCTCTAACGCAATTATGCTCCATTATGTAGGACATGCATCCATTTGCTGTCTGATAAATTGGGCTTGTCGAAAATTGTTTAAAACCCCTTTCAAGTTTTCACTACAAACGAGATGAGAATTTGATTTGTTATCAAAGGACTGTCACGGCGGCGATTTTAAACCTCCACACACAAAATCATGCATCTACCATCAGTCTTTTACTATAGCTAGGGGAAGGTGAAAATAAAATTTTCTAGGCCGAAATGTCGACGAAAAGTTCGATGAAAAGTTCTAAAAATTCTTGTTTGACCCATGTATATGTTTTCATTTGTACGAAGTATGTAGGATATAGATAGATAGATAGTAGTATGTATATTGGTTATAATGTTGCCATGGACACGTGGTGCATTTATGTTATGTATTTATATTTCGTACTATTACTAAAGAATAGCTCCACTGCATCTCTCCCCGTGCATGTCGTAAAAGGCGACTGCGGGATACGGACGAGATGGCGTGCTAAAGGGCGACATGCTAGCCCCCTCTCATCATGGCACGGTGCTTCTACCGAGTCATACAACGGGTGAGTCTTTGTGCCTCACTTGCAGTTTTACAGTTATCTTGTTCAAATAATTTGCTAAACGTGGTGGTCGGTGTTGCGCTGCAATTTGCAAGAGTCCTTGCAGAACAATACCGATTACTCTGCTCACCCCGATTGTCGGGTTTGATACAACCACACTGAATTCAGATTCAGATATTTATTTCGCCATAAAGAACACACAACAATAACAATATTACGTTGAGACATATGCATATTCAGTATGGTTCGTCATAGTTTTTGTTTTATCCCGTTCAGCAATGCAATCTATAAGGAAGAATCGGGCAATTAATATCAAAAACGACTATGAAAGTAATTAGTGTATTCCGTCCAGGTTCTGTCTATCCGGACTAACGAACAGAGATACTTACATTGTTTCTTTCCGTTTAAGTAAGTACATAATGTATGTGTGACTATGTGTCTCCCTGCACTACAGATTATGTAATAGTCCTGCACTGCGTAGGGGCATTATGTAGAGATGCATTTATGTATGTCACCTACATATAATGATACATTTGACACATTTTCACCGCCATAGTGAAGCCATTAGACGGGTTGCTTTCTCCGACTCTCTCGAAGAGGAAGTTGTGTGACACTTGATATGGAACATAAGAAAATGTGTGTCAATAGGCAAGAAGGGGAGGGGTGCGCGGCGCAGGAACTGGGAACTTGTAGACAGTCCACGATGCTGTGAATGGGCTAGTTGAAATTTTTTTTTAATAATTTATGTGGCTTTTATTGCACCAATACAGTTTAGATTTTTTTCGGGTAGATATAACTATTGATCCATGAGATATAACAGAAGTTTCGAAAACTTTATTTTTTATATTATTTAAATAACTATTTATGTAAGTACAGCACCTGACAGTAAATAATGAGCATCGAGCTTTAGAAAGAGACAATACGGTAGTAGGGCGTCTTCCCTGTCGCGCGAACTCGCACGTCTCTGTGCGACAGAAACGACGCTCTACAACCGGATTGTCTCTTTCTAAGGCTCGATGTTCATTATTTACTTCCGGGTACTGTACGCGTTTAACCGCCGTTGTTATACACATAGTTTAGTTAGATCTATACAGCTAATTAGAAATACTATGATTTATTGTTTCATTTTAGACGACCATAATATTATGTAGGTATGACAGTTAAAAAGGTAGCCGGGAGTGGATGGATGAGAAGAGCGGAAGACCGCGTGTGGTGGCGTGCCTTGGGAGAGGCCTATGTCCAGCAGTGGACCGATATAGGCTGATGATGATGATGATGACAGTTCTCGTTTGTTTAGTACTTCGTTACTCTTCTGACTTCCGAGAAAAGGAAAACTTTAAAAAACCTTAACCTATCCTTCAAAATCACTCGATCGCAGTCACTTAAAGAGAAATATATTCCTACCTAATAGAAGGAAACTTTTATTGTCATTAATATGTATTGCCTGCCTAACTAACCCTTTCAGCCGCCTCTGAGGCATACGAACGGTAGCCTTTCCTTGGAAAAATATCCCCAAAGTGGCGCAAGGTAAAAGTGAATACCTCACTCGGGTAAAAAATGCCCCTCTAGGGAAGAATTTACACTTCTGTCGCCGAAATTGAAATAAATTTATTCCGTTTCGGTCCTAATCCACGAAGGTTTGTTTTTCGACTTGCTCCAAATCCTTGAGGGACTCGTTCTTATTTACGGCTTTAGTTTATACCCTTTAACCCAGTTTACATAGCGGTCTTATTGGAATTTGAAGTAACCGCGGTGTTCGCATTTTGAACAGGAGTTCACGAGGTGTTCAAAGAAAATGTGTTTTTTTTTCTTATTTTTTATTTTATCTATTAGATGCAAACACACACATGAAGGAACATAAGGCATAATACAAACAATTTTGTTATGTATAAAATACTATAAACTTATAAAATATTATTATGATTAATATGGTGAGATTTAGGGCCCCTGTACCCTGTTATCACTGCGATGTGATAGTATCTATACAATTATTCCTATATCCCTGCTAATCTATTTTCCCCAAGTACAGCCAGCGGTTTTTTTTAAAAAGGAGCGTGAAAAGGCTCCTTTCACGTTCACGGCGTTCGTAAGCTCCCGTGCATCACAGAATATCCATGGGCATCGTTAAACACTTATTCGTAAGTTTAAAATGAAGAGACCGAGTACTCGAAATTTGACCACCAATTTGATCTGTGATGTTTGGGAGTTATATTATAATTTACAACGTCTACAGTCTGTGAGTATGTATGTATGTTCGCTTATAAGTTATAACTCAAGAACGGCTTAACCTATTCGCTTGCAGTTTTCAGCTTGTGGTTTATATGTAATGCGGCATACATATCTCCGCCATGTGATATGCTATATAGAATCACGGCTTTATTCATGTGAGCTGAGTAGTGGGGTCAGAAGCGCACGAAGTCGTAAAAAAATTTATCATTTCCTTTACCGCGAGCGGAGCCGCTAAAATATTCTACGTAGGTCGCTATATAAGTTTAAGATTCTCGAAATTTAAGAGTGGGACGCATCTGTGTTATATATTTTTAAATGCCAAATTTATTTGAAAATCGAACACAAAAGGCCATTTAGAGCAATTAAAAACAAATTATGCATTTTGGGGTAATATTCTGTCACCATTTCCCACTTTTTCGTCTGCTACGGTCAAAGACATTAAACTTTGTCTACGGTGGAGCTTACACGTGAATATTTGCGTGATATGATATATTACAACTTTAAATGTGGTTTATCTGAGGTTTTAAGCTTAGAACGTTTAAAATCAGCTTTAGGTGAGTCTGCTCCTTCTCGGCCAATGACTTTTAGATGGTCTAACGAATTTAAAAGGTGAAAAACAGACTTGGAGATGATGACAGAAGTGGACGCTCGCCAACAGCAGTCACTGTAGAAAATGTGTGGCCTACTGAAACGCTGATGCGAGAAGACCCACGAATTACATACAGGGACATAGAGAAAATCTTAGCCATCAGTTCGGTTAGTGTTCACACAATATTACATGGACATCTTGGAATGAGGAAGCTTTGTTGTCATTGGATACCTCGTTTGCTCTCCAAAACGGAAAAAGAAACCCGTGTGGATTGGTGCCGTGAGATGCGGCTACTTTTTGAAAATGGGAGATTTAGATGTGTTTCTAAAATAATTACTGGGGACGAAACATGGATATTTCAATATGATCCAGAAAGTAAGAAGCGTTCGCCGGTATGGGTGTTTCCATATGGCCAGTTGCCAAAAAATTGCAAAGACCGCGGAACATTGGTAAAAATATGGTGTCCAGTTTTTTTTTCACGGAGTGGACATCTTGCAACATTAATGATAGAGAATTGTAGGTTAGTTAACTCGGAATGCTACACTACAGTCGCATTCCCAAAAGTTATCAAAGCTGTGCAGGAGAGACGACTAAAGACCGGGCTCCGGGGAATGATGCTGCACCACGACAACGCGTCTTCACACTTTTCCCTCAGAACAAAGGCGTTTATTCAAGAATGTGGTATCGAAACGCTACCTCACCCACTTTACAGCCACAACTTAGCTCCTTATGATTTCTTTTTGTTCCCCACCATAAAGGATATGATACATTTAAAGTTTTTTTCAAGTGCCGAAGAAACGGTGGCTGCCTACGAAACAGCCATTTCTGACCAGTCGGAGGAAGATTTAAATAAATATTTCCAGGACTGGTTTAGGCGGATGGAAATTTGTACAGATATTGATGAAGAGTATGTAAAAAAAATATAATATAAATGGTAAGTATATATTGTTTACTTTTTGTGTGTCTCAAAACTTATGTAGTGACCCACGTATAGTTTACCTGAACGGAGCTCGACGCTGGGACTCGCCCTTGGTGACGTACTTTCTTCGAGAATATGTGATTTACGCGAACGCAGGTCGGCCTTCGGCCTACGGATGCTAGTAGCACGAGACATAAGTCGAACCTACCATGCCCAATACGGGATTGTTCCCAGTGAGTATCTGTGGTGGGGAATATGCAATCACAGATAACTAGTACCTACAGAAATTCTCCACATATGTGTTCTACTTACATACAGTAATCATTTAAACGTTTTCCACGCTTGTATTTATGTATTTGTTTATTTTATATACTTTATTGGTTTATATAAATTATACAACAAATGGCGGACTTATTGCCTAAGGCAATCTCTGCCTGTTTATTTAAACAACCACTCTCCAACCACTCTCTTTAAACTTTATTGTAGGTATTTACAGAAAAAACAATTAACTAATAATAACATACATACATATCACAAACGCTGAATCCCGAAAAACGGGGTAAGCAGAGTAATCAGTGTTGTGCTGCAAGAACTCTGGTAAATTACAGCACAACACCGACCACCACGTTTCGCACAGTATAAAGGCGACTAAGGGATAAGAACAAGATGCCGTGCTAAAGGGCGACAGGCTCGCCACCTCTCACCTTGGGACGGTACTTCCACCGAGTCATGCAGCAGGTGGGCTTTCGTGCTTGATCGATTGAATCTTGTTCGAATACTGTAATAACACTATAATCTGATATACATACCTACATGAACATAGATAAAAATAAACTGAAATTTAATACTTACATAGAGACATACTTACATATATCTGATACTTATACCTATAACACAATTCTATGCACAATATATTTTTTCTCTTTCTTTCTTTTTTACCAGAATGTAAAATTGTACAAGAATGTACTAGTTAGACTTACATATTCCCACAGTTATACTTGTCAATAATTCGTGCCTACTTTTAATAGCCCCGTAATTGGACTCAGTCCGCGTACCGCCTAAATGTTCCGACGAAGTCTATAGCTATCTCGAACAGAAGGATCGTCGGCAGAGAATCCTGCGGCCGTCTGCTGGCGGAAGATCAATCAATCTGCGACACAGCATCTGCATTAGCCTTAGGTGGCACTTGAGTTCACTCCACATAGCCCGAGCTCCCCACGCTCCCTACGTCCCCGGCTGTAACCCACCAGTCACCCACTGAATACCACCCGCGATGGGTGGAGCGGAGACGAATTCGCAACGAAATGAACAAAATTAAATATTGTGTGGAAAAGCCATTATGTATATTAGATTATTGATATTATTTCCGATTTCCTGTCTAGTATGTACTAAGTATATAACTTATTTACAAGATACAACATTATGTACAACACGTTCCAAGCCAACTTCTGCGGTATCGAAGGTGAACCTAATGTAGAAATATATAAATAGTAGAAATAGAAATAAAAACGGCCAAGTGCGAGTCGAACTCGCGCAACGAGGGTTCCGTATCGCCATATCATGGCTAGCGCGGCCACTCACGCCATCTAGATGGCGTGTTATGAAATGCTTCATATTAGTTATGTCATGATTAGTTAAAATGCTTCATAATCTATTCGGTAGATGGCGCGCGCGCATACACTTCTTGGTTTCTTCTATGGGAACCCCTGAATTTTTTACTTTTTCTTATTTTTATTTATTTTGTTGTTATATCAGCCATAATAACACATATTCTGTGAAAATTTCAACGGTCTACCTATTACGGTTCAAGAGATACAGCCCTTCTTCAGCTTCCCAACAGACGGACGGACGGACAGACAGACGGACGGACCGACAGACAGACAGACAGACAGACGGCGTAGGCTTAGTAATAGGGTCCCGTACCGGATACGGAACCCTAATTATATATTATTCGTGAAATATTTCATCCGTAATGTCAGCCAATAACACCGGGTGAACTAGGTGCCATGTCAGTGCTTCCCTTCATTTATGTCGGCTACACTGAACTGGAAGGAAAACACGAACTATTTACATTTCACGTATTATTTACGTTTCGTTCATTCATATTTTGTAATAGTGACGAAAAGGGAGACCAATCAGCGGATTCACTATTCAAGGTAGCGAAGCTTGTTTTTTTTCAGGGGCTTTATTGTATGGCTTGTATGTTTTTTATGTAATACGGTATGGGTGGCGATTCAGAGGGGCCAAAGCACCAGGTTCAAATATTTAACATATGTACAGTCTTTATTTATTGCAACAGAATTTTACATCACATTCAGATATCAAGTACATCTACAAATATAAACTAAAACTACCTAAATTAAAATTACCTAAACTTAAAACAAACAATAAACGCCCATTACATTAACATATTGCTTAAATGTTGGACATTCAGTAAGATTGTAGTTAGACAAATGTTACTGTGGCAGCTCATTGTGCACTTCTAATAAAGCCTAGTTTATTCTATGTTCTTTGTAGATTCGCCGTCACCCAGGGAGCACCGTCACCCGTCACCCACAGGGGACAACGTTACCCTGCCACGGGGGAATGACGCCATTACTCTGTGGTGACTGTTAACTAGGGCGGAGACATTAGGTGGGAGAGTATTTAGGGAGGATATTAATATCACCTTTACTCATTGTACTGTTTATGGTTTCGTTTCGTGTGTTAATCGTTAATACCTTGATTGTGCGAGGTCTGTCGAGTGCGTTTTGGTGGAATTTATTTGATAGAAACTAATCTTATACTGTTAATTTACTCTACCCGTGTTGCCATGATGTGGCTCTAACATATCATGTGTTTTCCATATGAACACATTTAATCAAAGTAGTATACGAGTAAATAGGTTTGGAAACATTTGACAATTTTCAACACTCAATATTCAATTTTCAATATTCAATATTCAATATAATATTGAGTGTTGAAACAGTTTAACAGTATAAGATTAGTTTCTATCAAATAAATTCCACCAAAACGCACTCGACAGACCTCGTACAATCAAGGTATTAACGATTAACACACGAAACGAAACCATAAACAGTACAATGAGTGACAATTTGAAACACTTAGAACTACGCTAGATTAACTTGCGTTTACTGCATTGCAGAATAGTGTAATAATACCTACATATAGAAAAGCTCCACAATATTTAGAGAAAAGTTTTTCATCATTTACCATTTTGTAAAAAATATTATACAGTGGCTCAAGATTACTGAAGACTTCGAAAAAACTAATGGAGATCAACAATAAAGAAAATCCTAGGTATATCACGATGTATCAGATAAAACTAATCTTTATCATACTAAAGTGTCAACACATTCGTGCAGGCAATATTCATAAAAATAGTAATATCCGAGTTTCAGTGCACTTCGTTTATGCGGCACTCTGTGGTGCAGGACAAACAGAGAAATATCTAGAGGGGTCATCAACATCATCAAGGGTCGAGGATCAACATTAAGGGTCGAGGATTTGAAAGAAAACGCGCATACTGTCGCATTTGCTTACTCACGCAGTACGTGTGCTCATACACGTCGTGCACGTGTCGCGTGGAACATCGAGATAATATATACTTTCTAGAGAGTGCACTCTGAAATTAGGCCCTTTTCCACGAAGTTGAACCCGTCCAGCTGCAACTGAGTTAGTTGATCGCGAGATCGCTCGATGCGCAGATCGCGCGCACCGTCTGCCTCAAACCGCTTCTTCCGCTTTGCTACAGCAGCTTTTTTCCCACCCCACCCCGCGTCCTTCCAATGTTACATTTGATCGAAAATTCAAAATTACTAATTTTACATGTCATAATTTTGTGAGTTATAAATAATTTCCAGTTTTCATATTTAATATTTTTGGCCACCCAAACTCCTGGGCTTAAATACTTGTTTAGGGCAAAATTGTAACATATTGTTTTTGTATATTTTATTTTATTATTACAGAAAATATTTCGTCAGTAAAATCTAATATATATACATACATACATAACACACGCTGTATCCCGACAATCAGGGTAAGCAGAGTAATCGGTGTTGTGCTATAAGGACTCTGGTAAATTACAGCACAACACCGACCACCACGTTTAGCACAGTATACGGACAAGACAACTATCAAGCAGCAAGTAAGACACGAAGAACCCACCTGCTGCATGACTAGGTGGAAGGAATGCGCCAAGGTGAGAAGTGGCTAGCCTGTCGCCCTTTAGCGCAGTATCTTGTCCTTATCCCTTAGTCGCCTCTTACGACATGCACGGGGAGAGATGCAGTGGGGCTATTCTTTTTAAGTACCGGCCCCACACGGTACTTTAAGTACCGGCCCCACACGGTACTATATATATTGATATAATTACTGGTATGTCAATATCGAATTACAACACAAACAAAGATAACTAAACAATATTAAAATAATTATCAAATGAATCTAAGGTAAAAGTACCTAGCACACTTGCGGCATTTCCCCGCTGGATGGCAAGGCTAAACAATATGTGAACATCCATGATTACAGGGCCTTGATGGACTAGTAGTAACAAGACTAAATAAAGTAATGTTATATTATGTTATATAGATATCAAAAACAATTATATCAAATGAAGATTATGGGAAGTTAAGATTGAAGAATGAAATTATAGATTTAGAAATTATGTGCATAGTTTATTATATTAAACGTTAGACAATCCCTTCCCTGAGTCCTCGACGTTTCGTAGTCGTAGTGAAGGCCTTAGTCCTCAGAAACGTTCTTCGTAGCGCACCCTCTAGTAATATATCTCGATGGCATGTAGACCAAAAGTGATAAATTGATAAGGTAAAATGCATCCAATGCCCTTTCAGAGCATTCATTCATTCCATGCACAGGACCTATACTGCAGGCATATTCATTCTGTTTTACGACAAAAGTAGACGTGAGGCTGGCGTTATGGACACTACAGCTGAGATTTTATAGCACTTTTATAACGGTTCTACGCTTCAATTTCCTATCAGTCGTATTGTTTATATTGCAATATATTTAGTACGTGTTAGACCTGCGTATAAGAATGGATATTATTAAAATATTGAAGGAAATTACGAGTAGTTCAGTGGCTAGTCATAAAATAGAAACTCTTTATGCCACACATTTAATGAAGAACAGTACCAAGTGAGTCACTTTTTGATGTTTTGTTTTATCATGATTTGGTTCGAAAACCTACACGTTCGCTTAGTTCCACGTTCGAAGAAGTCAACCGTATTGGCACCGTGGCACTGTATGCAGGCGTTAAATGTATGAGTGTGCCAAAACCCCTCCTTTTTATTAAATAAAATATAGTAAAACCACAACAGGAATATGGAAACGGGCTAGAGTCGTTTTATAAATAATTAATATTTATTTAAAAATAATTATATATAAATTAATTACTGAAGACGGCATTCGCCGAAATATATAAAATAAAATAAAAAATGTGTTCTTTTTAAATAAATATTAGGAAGCACTAAAAAGTGATATATATATTTTCTTTTAATATAAAATATTATTATAAATTCATTTTTTAAATAATTTTAATTATAGAATTATTATTGAACAAAAAGATATGCCACTTTCATTTGTTGTTGTCTGAATGGTCTGCGTTTGTTTAGCATATTTACATGAACATTGGACATTTTGACCCTTTTCTATCAACTGGTTTAATATTAGCAGTGCTATTAAAATATTAGTAGATTTTAATCCAGAATACATTATTATAGTGTAATTGGAATATTTACTGATATCGGTCTACTAAAAACAGGGTTTGACTAAGAAGGGTAGAAAATTCCCGATGTAGTTTTTAGCTCGTAAGTTTTTTTTTTTTATGGAAACTGACACGGTTGGCTTACATCACCTACAACATCCATGATGTCAGCCCATAACACCGGGTGAACTTGGTGCCACGTCAGTGCCTCCCCTCGGTCGTGCCGGCTACACTGAACTGGACGGAAAACACAAACCAGTTTCGACCGACCTTTCATTCAGTGCGGTGGTACCAACACGGGCGGGTTAAACCCTACCACCCAGTAATATAAGAAGGGAGTCATATCCCTTAGTCGCCTTTTACGACATACACGGGGAGAGATGCAGTGGGGCTATTCTTTTAAAGTACCGGCCCCACACGGTACCAACGATGTTAGATATTTCACGTTTTACCAGTAAGAAACGAAGTGACCATAGATTATTCCTCTATGGAAGTGACATATGCTATTGGCAACTTCAAGTGTTTACTAGTTATTCGCGTTCATATTATGTTCGGCTATTTACGGTAACATTGTTTTCTGTGCAAGAAAAAATCAAGAGAATTCAAATTAGTCTAGCACAGAGTGTTTAGAAACTAGATAGATAGAAAATTCTTTATTGCTCCAGTAAACATTAAACAGTAACAAATACATTGGAAAACTTACATAAGGTGCAAAGGCGGACTTATCCCTTACAGAGATTGCTTACAGTCAACCTTTTAAATTAAAAACTATAACGTTTTAAAACAACCTTTTAAATTAAAATTACAAACTATTTAAATACAAATACCGTTTTACGTTTATTTCAATCCCAGATTATCAATTCGGTATAGGTACTGAGGTTTGCCTGAGATGCGTTATAAAAATACTCTGTTTTTCGTTTCGCAAGATTGAACTTATAAAATTAAATAATAATCATCAGCGCATGCCACACATAATCGTATTAATATTTGACTTATTCTAATCGTGCACGATCACTATCTTCCTGACCGACCCACAACTACTGCGCAGATGCGTAGATATATCTAAACACTGCGTAGCGAACGCGACATATCGGATTCAGGCTCAATTATTTCCCGCTCTACTACCATCCGTTACCACTGTGCAGTGTCCTACTCCGCGTGCGTGTACCGACCTCGTCAGGACATTTATCATGCCGCGTGGCAGCAGACGCAGTTGTACTGTACCATAGGTAATTCAATTGAAAATGGCCCGGTAGAACCTTATCGCAGTCACATTCTTTCTGAAAACCCATTTGAAAACCACACACTAGATATGTAGTACGAAAATTATGACAAGGTTCCATATAAACATTTCCATTATGTTTCGTGACAGTGCACGCACAGAGCGAATCAATAGGTGGCGGTAATGAAAATGCGGAAGCAGTTTGTTTGAGAGTTTCCTGTTTACAGTGCAAATTAATTTGTTCCTGTGTTTGTTGTGAACTCTGCAACTGGGCGCAGTGATATTATTTTCATGTACTAGACGAGCCCACATTTAAAATTGTCCTTGCCGTAAAATTACACCAGCTAACTGGCACTTCTTCTTTTGGGTGCTTCTGCGTGTTCATAACAATTTACAATGAATTAGTTTACAAAATATTGTCTTAAAATCATAAGCGTTAATTAGCATACTTACGTCGATAATAAAAAATATATGAGAAAATTTTATAAATATAACATTGATTCCATTATAAGTTTGAATATGGAGATATTAATTTTAACAAAATCCGCAGTCAGCAGCGCAGCCTTCAATAGGCTACCTACTGACTAACAGACGACCGAATGGAACCCAGAATAACGGCAATAATCATATCATCATATCATCATATATACAATCATCAGGCACTGAACTGGAAATCTCCAGGACCGGACGGATTGCAGAACTTCTGGCTGAAATGGTTCAGAAGCTGCCACTCCCGCTTGGCTGTTCAATTCCAAGATGCCCTCGACCGTCGAGTTCTCCCAGAGTTCATGACTACTGGTGTCACCCACCTGCTCCATAAATCTGGTAGTACTGCGGAACCTAAAAATTATAGACCTATCACTTGCTTGCCTACCATCTACAAGGTCCTGGCATCCATTCTGACACACAACATATCAATTCACATAAAGGACAATAACATCTTGTCCGTTGCTCAGAATGGATGTCGGGCTGGGTCCCGCGGTACTAAGGAGCTGCTCCTCACAGACAAGACCGTTTGTCAGCAGGTCCGACGCAATCGAAAAAACCTGTCTGCTGCCTGGATAGATTACAAGAAGGCTTTTGACTCCGTGCCCCATACGTGGTTTCTAAGGATACTAGAACTATACAAAACTGACACGAATATCTGTCAATTCCTTAGCGCATGTATGGGACAATGGAGTACTATCCTTCGTGTGCCAGGTGGCGAACGAACTTCGGTTGCAGACGACCGGATTCCCATACGGCGGGGGATCTTCCAGGGATACAGCCTGAGTCCGCTTTGGTTTTGTCTGGCACTGAACCCTCTTAGCACTCTGCTTGAGGACTCAGAGCTGGGCTACTGTCTTCGAAGAGGAGGCTCTCGAATATCGCACTTATTTTATATGGATGACGTCAAACTGTTTGCCAAGACGGACACTGAACTAATGTCGATGATGAAGATAACTGAAGGCTTCAGCAACGACATTGGAATGGAGTTCGGCTTGGAAAAATGTGGGACCATCCATGTGGAACGTGGTGTGATCGTGAACTCCGGCGGCATACAGTTGTCGGAGTCCATGAATGTTCGAGCTCTCTCCGAAGACGAAACCTATAAATATCTGGGAATATCGGAGGCTCTCGAAATACGGGATACGGATATGAAACAATCCGTTAAGGAAAAGTTTTTTCACTGTCTTACAAAAGTGCTAAATAGCCTTTTGTCAGGCGGCAATAAAATTCGTGCCTATAACGGTTGGGTCATGCCTGTGCTCGTATATACCTTCGGTATTCTCAGATGGACACAGACCGAATAGACTCGCTGGACAGAAAGGTCAGGACGCTGATGACGAAATCCCGTATGCATCACCCACGATCATCGGTCATGAGGTTGTATATCCCGCGGAAGTGTGGGGGTCGTGGTATGTTAAATGCCAAGAACCTGCACAACCGCGAGGTATGCAATCTCCGTCAGTACTTTTTGGAAAAGACTGATGTTTGTGAGATGCGCCGCGATGTCGTCACCAGCGATAAAGGCCTTACCCCGCTGAGCATGGGAAAAGATGACTGGCGGAAGCCGGTTGTACTGAGCACCGAGGACCGCATGGATGTATGGAAAGACAAGGAGCTGCACGGTAGGTACTTCCGGTCTCTCACGGGACCGGATGTAGACCATCTTGCTTCCGTGCACTGGCTACGCTTCGGGGACCTCTTCGGGGAAACCGAGGGTTTTGTCTTTGCAATACAAGATGAGGTTGTCAAGACGAACAACTATAGGAAACACATAATGAAGGACGGGACCATTGACATCTGCCGCGCCTGCCACCAACCTGGCGAGTCCCTCAGACATGTGATTTCCGGTTGTTCGCAGCTTGCCAACACCGAGTATTTGCATAGACACAACCTAGTAGCCAGGATCATCCATCAGCAACTTGCCTTAAAGTACAACCTTGTAGGTACCGAGGTGCCTTACTATAAGTACAACCCACCGCCAGTTCTCGAGAACGGTCATGTCACACTCTACTGGGACCGGTCCATTATCACAGACAGGACTATTCTCGCGAACAGACCTGATATTGTGATAGTGGACCGGGAGGCAAGGCGTGCAACGCTCGTCGATATCGCCGTGCCGCATGATGGTAACCTCGTCAGTAAGGAAGCAGAGAAGATGGAAACTTTTTTTTTTGGTTGATTTTTCTTGCTAAGCATGCAAGTCGCTTACTGAATCTTAATCAGAAAAATGCGGACAACAAATAAAGAAAAATCGTCCGAGCCGGGACTCGAACCCGGGACCCTCGCAAGAAAAATCAAACAAAAAATTCAAAGTAGGGTTTATCCCGGCCGGGTTGGTACCACCACAATAAGCGAAACGTCGAAACGGCTATGTAAATAGTTCGTGTTTTCCGTCCAGTTCGGTGTAGCCCACATGAAATGAAGGGAAGCACTGGCATGGCAACTAGTTCGCCCCGTGTTATGGGCTGACATCACGGATCTTCTCCATCTCATCAATAAACATCTCCTGCAGCTGATGCTCCTTCAATTTTTTAGAACTCTACGACGGGAACGCAACGCATTGCGACTCGCATGCTTTGCAAGAAAAATCAAACAAAAAAAGTTTCCATTGGAAATCTCAAGAAGTAGTTTCTAGTGTCGTCCATGTTAAGTACGATCTTAACGGCGACAACATAAGGTTGATAATCAACCTGTGTAAACTACTTCGAACGCTGAGTGAGCGTTAAAAAGATCCAGATGAATACGGCAACAATTAGAAGAGAAATCGTCACAGTCCGGGTAGCGAAGTTGGTATCGCATTGGCAGCTACAGCCAAGGGTCCCGGGTTCGAGTCCCGGCTCGGACGATTTTTCTTTATTTGTTGTCCGCATTTTTCTGATTAAGATTCAGTAAGCGACTTGCATGCTTAGCAAGTAAAATCAAACAAAAAAAGTTTCCATTGGAAATCTCAAGAAGTAGTTTCTAGTGTCGTCCATGTTAAGTACGATCTTAACGGCGACAACATAAGGTTGATAATCAACCTGTGTAAACTACTTCGAACGCTGAGTGAGCCTTAAAAAGATCCAGATGAATACGGCAACAATTAGAAGAGAAATCGTCACGGTCCGGGTAGCAAAGTTGGTATCGCATTGGCAGCTACAGCCAAGGGTCCCGAGTTCGAGTCCCGGCTCGGACGATTTTTCTTTATTTGTTGTCCGCATTTTTCTGATTAAGATTCAGTAAGCGACTTGCATGCTTAGCAAGAAAAATCAAACAAAAAAAAGTTTCCATTGGAAATCTCAAGAAGTAGTTTCTAGTGTCGTCCATGTTAAGTACGATCTTAACGGCGACAACATAAGGTTGATAATCAACCTGTGTAAACTACTTCGAACGCTGAGTGAGCGTTAAAAAGATCCAGATGAATACCGCAACAATTAGAAGAGAAATCGTCACGGTCCGGGTAGCGAAGTTGGTATCGCATTGGCAGCTACAGCCAAGGGTCCCGGGTTCGAGTCCCGGCTCGGACGATTTTTCTTTATTTGTTGCCCGCATTTTTCTGATTAAGAAGCAGAGAAGATGTTAAAGTATCTGGATCTGCAGCACGAGGTTACCAAAACGTGGCCCGTCGACTCGACGATCGTTGTGCCCATAGTCGTTTTGGCGCATGGGCTGATAGCGAAGAGCCTCGACGACCACCTTAAGAGGCTCTCGCTGAGTGGTTGGGTCAAGGGCCAGATCCAGAAGGCAGCCCTGCTCGACACTGCACGCATCGTCCAGAGGTTCCTCTCTTTGGGACCCCTCCATCGGTAGCTTGGGTCCGCCCCGCCGCCGGTGGTGGAAACTCCATTTGTTTTATAATAATTTTATGTATAATTTTTGTATATTTTAGGTATAGTTATATGTAAAATTATCGTAAATAGATGTGTAAATAAAATGATAATCAACAAACACATTAAAAAACTATAGCACCTTCTATATCTTGATGCAGTGCAAAAGTTACGAGGAGGTTGAGTATCCGACCAACAACTACCGTAGTTTTTTTATGACTTGTATCTATTATGCTACGAATAAAAACTCTTCAATTCATTTTGCGGGTAGCATAAATTAAAACTAAATTTCCTGTTGTAAATTAATGTGCACGGTACTCCTACATACATACGGTCACAGACTAAGGGTCGGATACAGAAATTGAAGCCTGCTTGTAAGGCCCACTTGCACCAACACGAGTTTAAAGTTAAGTAGCGAGTTATGGATTTAAACCATATTTAAACCGGTTCCCACAGTCAGCGGGTGCTAGCTTAACGAGTTAAACTGGTTTATATATTAAATTTGTGTTGGTGCAAGTGGGCCTTAGTCTAGCTGTATTTTAAGATGCTAACTATCAGTTATTAGTGTTCGAGAGCAGACATATTTCCAAAACGAAGCCTTATATAAATAGGTATTTGCATTCTAGAATGGCATACATACACATAGATACGAGTACATAACTAAATATAAACATACTTAAATAGCGTCACGCCTGTTTCCCGGTGGGGTATGTAAATACATACAATTAATGTTGTGATATAAATATAAGACTGTAATTTATCCGCAGAAATAAAACAATACTATTTCATTAAAATAAATCTAACTAAACCTATTATAATTAACCAACAAACTAAACTAACTTAAAAAAAAATTAAAACTATACCTGAAAAAAATCGATAATAAAAATAAATAAATGTGTGAAATAAATGTAATTAGTTATGCGGTAAAGACTTGCATTTCATGTTGCCACTGGGGTAGTGCATCGCTAAGGTCTGGTGACACTTGGTTCGGGTCGTGTCTCACCCTATAATATGGTTGAGGGAAGCGATGGCCACGGTGTGGTTCTCGTGAACGGTTGCTGTTTGTGGAGACTGGCCTACTTCAGGTGGTAGTGTGGTGGGTATATGTATAACTTCATATAATTTCCTATTAATTTTTTACTTTGTCATGAATTGCTGCATCTGCCAAAAATTTAGCAATATGCAATCTTTGGAACATGAGTAAAGGAGTAATTGGAGATGGTAGCTGATTATGTGAAAAATTTACAACAATAAAAAATAACGTCACGCCTGTTTCGCAGTGGGGTAGACAGAGATAACGAATCACCACGTGCCACGATCCTGACATAAATCTGCCGCCCTTCCACACTCATAATGTTCTTCATACAAGCTCGTCGGTTACGTGTACTACGCACTTGATCTAGAATGAATAGGCTTGCACATAGTGAATAATAACTTAAACCACAGCCAGGTCAATCTCCAGGGCACAATCTCGAAGAGCGATTTATTTAATCCTTTCATTAATGTTTTTATAAATTGATTTTCTGTTTTACACACGCTCTCCCAGAAGTAAGTCGACCAAGCCAGTATCCGACTCTTCTAAAGATACGGTTGGAAAATTTGCAAGGTCGGTTTTGAAATATACGCACACAGTACATACAATTTTACTCATTTTTCGATGTAGTCAATACTGGGCTGACTTTGAATTAAACATTTTTATTTTGCTGCTTGATAAATTATCTTGCCCGAACAGCTTGCTAAATATAATGGCTGCAGGTTTTGTTCTGTAATTTACCCGAGTTCTTGCAACACACACAACACCTATTACTCTGCCATACCTGATTGTCGGGATACAGCGTAAATTTTTGCGTTCATCTCGAGAGCTTCTGCATCAATGAAGGATTTTACACATTACGTTGTCGAGACCTGTTGATTTGTCATAATAATGTAGATGTTAATATCTATAACATAAAAACTACAAAAACATGCTGTTATGTCAAATATACAGAATTATTTCAAAAAGTCCCTTGCCTTCGAAACTTCCCTAACGAGCGTAGTGCGTGCGTATATACGCGTGTTAATTTATCTAGATCATAATCTACTCTACCCGCAACGGGTAGAACAAAGTATTTAGTTTATATTTACCTGCATTCGTACTCGAGTAATTACTTACTAAATAAATAAAGGAAATTCACGTCAAGTGTGACGCATGGATATTTGAACATTCCGACCGAAACAAGCAGGTATGTGGAAAGAATTGATTTGCATTTTTCCGTCGGCATACCGATTAATCTGCCTATAAACTTTAATCACATCTCCATAGATTTATAGAGGTCGGCGAAGGGCGAAGATTCTGCGTCGGAGGCTAAATTTTTGGGTCGAACGTGTACCGAATTCCCATACAAAATGGGAATCAAGGAATCCAAAAGGATAGAAATGTTTTTGACGCGAGGTCTCATACTCTAAGAATTGATGTATGAGTACAGCTATTGGTAACACTTTTGTGGAGAAATTTCCCTGATCCCGACTCTATTATTTTTTTCCTTTGCAATTTATTTTGTCTCCATCATGCGACAGAGAGCTCCTAACAAATGTGTACATTAATCCACAAGTGTGATCGAGATAGCCGTACTTTGTTATTTCGTCTTTGTGCACACCATTTAACATTACCTTACTAGGTGGTAGGGTTTATCCCGGCCGGGTTGGTACCACCACAATAAGCGAAACGTCGAAACGGCTATGTAAATAGTTCGTGTTTTCCGTCCAGTTCGGTGTAGCCCACATGAAATGAAGGGAAGCACTGGCATGGCAACTAGTTCGCCCCGTGTTATGGGCTGACATCACGGATCTTCTCCATCTCATCAATAAACATCTCCTGCAGCTGATGCTCCTTCAATTTTTTAGAACTCTACGACGGGAACGCAACGCATTGCGCCACATCTCACGTGGAAACGCCGCCAGTGGGGGGACTGGGCCAATGTTGTGGAGATGTGTCGGGCGTGAGGCGCATCGCTGACGTACGCTCCCCATTCACGCTGTGGCAAAACACCAACCATTTGCTTATTCATGAACAATACCGTTTAAATGCGTGGAACATGGATGATGCTATTGATGCTACGCGTACAATGTTCACTGTATGAGTAAGTATATCGTGCAGGATGCGTGCAAATCCATTGAGATGTGTTTGACGTCCGTCGCCGCATAGTCAAGCACGTATCGCGTCTGTAGTCAGTTTATGGGACACATGAAAAGGTTCGTAAAAAGATCGTGGATACAATTAAACGAGCGATAATGTTTATAATACGTTGACGTTTTTGCGAAACATTCTTATTGATTTATTTTGGAGAACTGGTATGGAGGGTATGGCGGTAAAACCGTAGCTATAAATTGATTGAAAACCGAATTATCAATAGTTAGTTGTAGATAATAAATTCAATAAACAGACGCTATCTGCTGTGGTATTACAGAAGATTTTGTCAGCGTCGGTAGCTCTGTGGTGAGATCAGTCGACTGTCGGTCGTGATCATTAAGCAATCCTGGGCGCGGTCAGTGCTTGGATGGGTGACCGCTCGACCGTTAGAGGCTGACCGTGGTTCGGATTACACGTAAAAATGTAGGTCCCTTCCCTTCTTACATTTTTTATGGGAATCACGACATATGGCGCCAAACTAACGCAGAGGAATTGATAGAGTTTAGCCCGCCCGGGTTGATACCGCCGCACTGAATGAAAAGTCGGTTTAAATGGCTATGGAAATAGTTTGTGTTTTCCGTCCAGTTCAGTGTAGCCGGCACGACTGAAAGGAAGCACTGAAATGGCACCTAGTTCACCAAGGTGTTATGGGCTGACATCACGGTTGTAGTAGTAGCCAAACGTGTCAAGTTTCCATAAAAAAAAGAAGATAATAGTGACAAGGATTGAGGAAGGATAACTTCGGTGGTTCGGTCATGTTGGAAGAACGGATGCTAGCAGACTTACAAAAGAGATTTACGGAGTGAATGTGAGTGGAAGAATTGGGTAGGGTCGCCCTACTTAGGCGCACGTACCTAGACCAAATAGAGCATGTACTCAAAAAGGGTCAAGCAAGCGTAGTACCCGTAACCGACGAGCATGTATGAATGAAGATCATTATGTAAGGCGACTAAGGGATGCCTCCCTTCTTATATTATTAGGTGGTAGGGTTTAACCCGCCCGGGTTGATACCACCGCACTGGATGAAATGTCGGTCGAAGCGGCTGTGTAAATAGTTTGTATTTTCCGTCCAGTTCAGTGTAAACGGCACGACCGAAGGGAAGCACTGACGTGGCACCAATTTCACCTGGTGTTATGGGCTGACATCACGGATGTTGTAGATGATGTAGCCAACCGTGTCAGTTTCCATAAAAAAAATGTATGAGTGAAGGAATAGGCGGCAGAGGTATGTCCGGTCAGGATAGTGCCATGTGGAGATCCTTTGTCGCTGCCTACCCCATTAGGAAACAGGCTATGACGCTATGCAATGTATGTATGCTGTCTGTCTGGCATTAGAGAAGATAATGCAGATATAACTACACATAGAGAAGAGATAATTGGGGAAGGTAATGGTGACACCACGAACAAAAGCTCACCACATAGGGTAAACCCAGCAACGAATTTCACATAGTGACAGAACTGGCTAGGTAACTTTTATTCTGGTGAAACCTTTCCTAATTTGCTCCGTTTCTCGAGAATGCCACGCACGCTCCGATGGCTGTTCATCCGGATGAGTTATGCCTGCA
Organism: Nematopogon swammerdamellus; assembly: GCA_946902875.1. NCBI lineage: Eukaryota > Metazoa > Arthropoda > Insecta > Lepidoptera > Adelidae > Nematopogon > Nematopogon swammerdamellus. Next base: position 9,992,130 of record OX336349.1, read on the forward strand.
AATTTGTTTCAAGTAAAGGCAGTTGCTAAAAGTTGCCACACCGCGCCGCCACCGCCGCCGGTAGTTTAACCAAACAATCTCAAACTTTTGGCTTTCATTATAGGATGCGGCGCTCCTCCAATCACTCAACACATTTAATGAAATTGCTCGGTGCAAGTAGCTACGCGTGGATAAAGGGAAGTACTAGATGTGGCCTTTTAGACAACCGTCTCTCAGCACCGCCTGCAACACTGCAACTCACCCTTGTTGTTTTAGTTTGCATGTAGGAAAGTCCTGTGCGCACTTTGCTTGGATAAGTCTTGGGTAGAGAGCAAGGAAAAGAGGAAATGAGGGAGTACACGTTTACCATCTCTGTATTTTATCGTCACTCAACATTGTATTGTCACAATATTGTTGTTGATCTTTGTATAAATAAATAAAATACACTTGTATACAGAGAGCGAACTACCTACTCGGTATCTTTTTTGTACAAAATAATATACATTTTTAGGGTTCCGTATCCGTCGTACTGGAACCTATTACTAAGCCTACGCCGTCTGTCTGTACGTCTGCCCGAGGGCTGTATCTCTTGAACCGTAATAGGTAGCCCCTTGAAATTTTCACAGAATATGTGTTATTATGGCCGTTAGAACAACAAATAATAAAAATAAGAAAACGTAAAAAATTCACGGGGGTCCCCGTACAAGAAACTAAAAAGTGTATGGGCGCTAACTACCGAACACAGTATGAAGCCTTTTTACTAGTACTAATACATGGATGGCGTGGGTGGCGCTGACCATGACATGGCGATACGGAACCCTCGGTGCGCGAGTTCTTATTTTATTTCCAAACTGGCTTTGCTCGAAGCTGGAGCCTCAGACGCAGCCAATTTCAGCTCCGATGAGGTGCCAGTCCAGCTTGAAGGCGGCCTAGAGTAGCTGGGGAAAGGTTATTAACCCGCAATTTGAAGATCTCCGATAGTAAGTAGCGGATAGTAGGAAATATGTTTCGTACAAACTCTCGAATGGACAAAATCAAATGTTTCTTCTTCTTTCTATTTTATGGAAACTGACACGGTTAGCTACTACATCCGTCATGTCACCCCATAACACCTTGATGAACTAGGTGCCATGTCAGTGCTTCCCTTCGGTCGTTCCGGCTACACTGAACTGGACGGAAAATACGAACTATTTCAATAGCCGTTTCAGCCGACCTTTCATTCAGTGCGGCGGTAGCAACCCCGGCGGGTTAAACCCTACCACCTAGTAAGGTAAGAACCTAGGCCATATAAACCAGGAACCTAGCATCCAGGAACATAAACCAGTAAGCTTGAGGGTCGTGATAAGCATGGTACGTTTGGTTGACGAAATTGAACTCTGGTACTGCTGGATAAAAACATAATAAATTGAAATATTCAAAGAAAATAAAAAATATACCATAGCATTCAATACATGTTTTCGTAGTTCTTTGTTCGCCTTTCATTCGAAAAATTTATAAAATTATTAAACATAAAATATGTTCTTAGATCTGCATACTTGTGAGCATCGGTTCGGATGCTAACAAATTGACCGAGTTGGGCGCACGCACAGTCAGACAATAATATATTTTGGTGCTAGTTTGTAGACCGAAACAAGGGAGAGGTTTCTGGTCGACTGCACTAATTGGTACCTCGGCACAGCCATACATGCTGGTTTTTACAAAAAAAAAAAACGGTCAAGTGCGGGAGGTTTCCGTTAAGAGTTAGGATTTGCGTTTAGGTTTTCCTGTAAACTATTAGAGATGATCCCAATTTTTTTTTTCAAAATTTTAGACTGTCGTTTTGGAGATAAGGGGGGGGGGGGGGGGGGATGAATACTCTGTTTGCGTATATTTTCTGTAATATAAACTAATGCATTTTAAAATAATAAAAAATAATTATTTGTATTTGTTATCCATTGATATGGGGAATTACCATTTCAAATATAGAATATTAATTAACTACTCGCATCACGATGTCATGTCTCATTTTATTAATATTTCAAACAATATATTGTTTTCACGGAAATGTTCATTGTAAGGCGGTGCGGGGGATGCTTTCATGTAAACCGGCAATAGCTAAGATATAAAACATCGAAACAAATCTAATGCCGGGCCATAAAGCAAGTACCTACGTATACTTTTGAACTCAAGATTCCATCAAATTTAAAGACGCAATAAAATAAAATGTTACTGCTGTTTCAAATTACAGCTGTTTGAAAAGCTTGAGCAACAATCTCGTAAACGTCATAAATTATCTAAGCCCTTGCAATAAAATGCTTCAGGTGTGTGTGATCGTAATTCGATTTACAGACAGCTTTGCATTAAACTTTTGTATTTCAGTATTCGATATTCGAATTGACGGCGCGTCAATTCGAATATGATATCATGCATTGGCCCTACCTTCCCCTTAACATGACATGTGGTGGGCCCAAATTGTAGTTTATATTATAACGCCTACGTACTTGCCGAAAGATGATCGCACAGCAGTGCCGGTCGTGTTCTCCTTTAGTGCAGTATAGCCAGCAATCCAGGGGAAAGTCTCTGGTATGATACGAGTACCTTCTCGGAGGTGATATTAAATGTATTCCGTACTGGATTGCATAGAAAAAATCTGAGGATCGAAACTGATTTTCCAAATAACTTTTTTTTATTTTCAAAGAAGTCAAGCGCCGTGTGTTTGTTTGTACCGTGGGGGAATAAAGAATAGTTCCACTGCATCTCTCCCCGTTTATGTCGTTAAAGGCGACTAAGGGATAAGGACAAGGTACCGCGCCTAAAGGGCAATAGGCTAGCCACCTCTGACCCTGGCACGGTCCTTCCATCGAGTCATGCAGCAGGTGGGTCTTCGTGCCTTACGTGTATTTGCTGCTTGATAGATATATTGTCCTAATACATTGCTAAACGTGGTGGTCGGTTTTGTGCTGTAATTTAGAATAGTACTTGCAGCATAACACTGATTACTCTGCTTACCCCGATTGTCAGGATACAGCGTGTGGTATGTTTAAATGTCGAGCAAATCTTTCACTCCGGGTAACGAAAACACTGGGGGGAAACCTTCACACTGACAATACTCAAGTTATCTTGGGTGCAGCTGCACCAGTCCAACGTGCACTGCAGAAGACGTTCGACAAGACAACCCGGAAATGCGGCTATGTAAATAGTTCGTATTTTCTGACCAGTTCTCAATGTAGCCTGCACGACAAAAGGGAAGCACTACATGGCACTTGTTTCAAGTTACTATGGGCTCACATCATGAGTTTTGTAAGTCATGTAGCCAACCATGCCCGGGAAAAAATTGTGTCGGTCCGGCCAAGTCTTGTTAACAGCCAAAATACTTAATTAGAAAAATAAAAAATATACCTACCAAACATTCATCACCTTGTTAACAAGAGCATGGATAATATAGACGATACACCCAAGTGAATTCACTTGGGTGTATCGTCTATATTATCCATGCTCTGTTCATCCGCATTCCAAATCAGCTGGGTGAACATTACATTATTTAACGCTATAGAATGTGCGAAACAAGACATGTCTTCACGAGCAACACGTTGCATCCGGAAATGTCGACAACGGCCATTTCCCGAACACGAGAATCGAACGCTGGAACCCCACAGCCTTGTCGGAGGGAGCCGTAGGATGCTCCTTTATCTGGTTTTTCGAGTCGATGCACAATCAGAGGGAAGTCACGTGTGGCTGAGTAGAGAGGGGAGGTATCGATCATCGCTGAATAGGAGGCGGGGGTTCGATGCCAGAACAACTTTACTCGTCCTTTCAATCACCGTTAAGGAATACTTTAGACGAGAAAGCTAAGTCAGAATGCTTGCTTGTACAACGTTTAAAAGATAAAACTATAGAGATAGCCGAAGGAAAGTATGGCAGTGTACTTTTGATTAATTTCTTGGGACTCGGGATAAAACATACTAGTCGTAATTGCGTGAAACGTGAACGCAGAATGTACCTACCTACGTGTGTTAGGACTATCAAGCAAACTCTTTCGTTCGGCTAGTCATTAAAGTTACCAGTTGTATGAAATTATGTTTCTTATATTTTCATAGTTATGGCATGTATACCTACCTCACACATTTAACGCTATGTTTAGCTATTTAGATTATTTAGATCCGGTTTGTAACTAACAAGTTACAAACCGGATCAATTTGCCAGTAGATAGATATAAGACTTATGGCTGATGCTAAATTGAACAGTTATTCTACCAGTATTTTCTGTCAGGAAAATGGCGCCATTTTCTAATTTCCTCTCGTCTCTCCAGAGCAATATTAAACTTCGAGCTCTAAACTGATAAATCTCGATTTTTCCGAGCGAGTTTAATAGGTATGCAATAAAATGCATCGAGCGTCAACGAAGATGGCCACCGTAAAAAGTTTGATCAAATCGTGTCAAAGGCAATTGAACAGAACTGCTCCCTCGCTGCGTTCGCAATTTACATACGGAAATGGTTCGCTCCTCGACATTGTTACCGCAAATGTAGCGATGCTGCGGTCCGTAGCTCGATGTAATATTTGGAACTGCTTTTCAATGCTAAATTTTAAACCGTTTCCATTGTGCGTTTTTTTTAACAAAGTTTTTAAATGTATCCAGTACCGTTATTAATCGCTTGTTTATTGTATGGGGACCTCCTATATTTTTATTTTTTGCTTTTTATTGGTTGGCACATCCGCCATATTATCACATTTTTCTATGAACATTTCAACCGGCTACCTATTACGGTTCTAAATATACAGAACTCGGACGGACGGACGGACGGACGGACAGACAGACAGACAAACCCTAGCTAGTTACCAAGGGTGATGAAAAATCCGGCCAAGTGCGAGACGAACTCGCGCATCGAGCGTTCCATACCACCATAGGTGTAATCGGTAAATTTTTTTTTATTAGTTGTTTTACTTTAGAGTTTTCACTATAATCACACCAAGTTTGACGTTTGTATGTATTACCGTTTTTACGATAGAGCAAAACAATAGATGTTGAAAAAACAGGTTTCTTGTATGGGGCCCCCAGTATTTATTATTTTTTATTTTTTATTTTTTATTATTGGTTTTTGTATCCGCTATAATAATCACATACCTATTATGTGAACATTTCAACCGGGTACTGTAACGATGTACTGCGCTGTTTTCTAAAGCGCGCACAGTTTAATAAGTAAACTCAAATACGCTTCACCAATCTACAACCAAACCAGTGGTGTTGCCGCATTTTACAGTCACCTGAATTACAAGGGTAACAATCAGCATACCATATTTCACACTAACTTCATCTGAACTAATTTCACAACTTAATACATAGCGGTGGTACAGTAAGCCACCATTAACCACGACTGTGGCGGATAGATTACTGTACGTCACTGTCTGACACTACTTCTTCTCGAGTACACTTACTTGCCACGCTGGACTAAGTGGGTTATGAGTTCTTCAAGAAAAAATGCTATGTGGTGTACAACAGTTTATTTTGAGTTTGGTAACAACTGGGGAATCATTGGTCAACTCAGCCCACAGCCCATTCAGCCCGCGGGCTCAAATGACCACTATGAATTATATATTTATTTTTTCATAGTCAACTCAGCCCGCGGGCCCAGTTGACCAATTTGAAAACTCACCCCGCGGGCCCAGTTGACCACTTTGAAACTCTAACTTAGCGCACAGCCTACTCAGCCCGCAGGTTCAAATAACCACTTTTAAATATGTTTTTTTTAATAGTCAACTCAGCCCCACTGCAAAACTTGCTAAACATGTTTTCAGTACCTAATGTTAATCCAAGATTTCTTTTTTATGGAATCTGAAACGGTTGGCTACATCACCTACAACATCCGTGAAGTCAGCCCATAACACCGGATGAACTTGGTGCCACGTCAGTGCTTCCCTTCGGTCGTGCCGGCTACACTGAACTGGACGGAAAACACAAACTATTTACATCAGCCGTTTCGACCGAACTTTCATTCAGTGCGGTGGTACCAACTATTATATCACTGTAATGCTAAGACCATCCACTGGTGCCGCAAGGATGCTGTATTGCAAATTAATTATTGCATCAAGTCGTAACACGCATACATTTTTTTTTTTTTTTTTTTTTCTTACAGTCAACCTTTGGATGTTTGAGATTCTATAATATAGTGGAATGTAAGTAGGTAGTAGCAAAAGAATTGAGCATGAGAATTTCATTTATTTAGCATTTATCATAAATAGCCCTTACGAGCCGTGCACATTTTATAACAATTGGTATAAACAGATACAAACTCTTTGAAATTGAAGATAAAATGATAATAAGAATACTTATTAACAATACATATGAGTACATGCTAGTTAAATACATGCCATACATGTGTTAAATACATATACATTACAAAATATATAGAGAATATTTTATGCAACCACAGTCGAAAGCAAGCATACGGGCCTAATTTAATTTCTAATTAAAAATGTTTTGAAATAATATAATCTTTCATTCACTTAATAATAATGTATTAGAATTTCAAAGTGGTCAACTGGGCCCGCGGGCTGAGTTGACTATGAAAAAATAAATACATATTTCATAGTGGTCATTTGAGCCCGCGGGCTGAGTGGGCTGTGGGCTGAGTTGACCAATGATTCCAACTGGTCGTACACGTGAGGGTCGCACCCGGCAAGGTAACGCGTTTAGATTAAAATTGGAGTCACACTTCCTTTTGTCTTGCGTGAGGGTAGAATCAGAAGAATTTATTTTCCTAGTTTGTGTGTTACATTTATATTTTGGCCAGCAGTGGTTTAGGTCCGCCTGCTGGACTTGTGTCAGCTAACTTAAATCTAGTATGCTTAGCACGTTGTCCGGAGTCGTAGATCCTCCGGACGCGACGCCAGGAAGGTGCGGAGGCCTCCACGTATTACGGTTCAAAAGATATAGCCCTTTAAAGGTGTGACTGACGGACGGACAAGACAGACGGACAAACGGCGTAGGCTTGGTAATAGGGTCCTGTATGGATACGAAAACCTAAAACGGTCCTGTTTAGTGTGATGTAGCCGGCACTGCTGAAAAGGAGGAACTTCTATTGTTCCTAAAAAAACAACAGTGTTAATGGTCAGAAAAGTCGAAAGTTAGGGTTATTAGGGCTATACGTAATATACCGTGTGAGGTCGGTACTTCAAAATAATAGCCCCACTGCATCTCTCCCCGTGCATGTCGTAAAAGGTGACTAAGGGATAAGGACGAGATACCGTGCTAAAGGGCGACAGGCTAGCCACCTCTCACCTTGGCACGGTCCTTCCACCGAGTCATGCAGCAGGTGTCTTTGTGCCTTACTTGCTGCTTGATAGTTATCTTGTCCGAATACTTTGCTAAACGTGGTGGTCGATGTTGTGTTGCAATTTTCCAGAGTTCTTGCAGCACAACACCGATTACTCTGCTTACCCTGATTGTCAGTATACAGCGTGTGTGCTATGCATGTATGTATGTACCATACAAATACAATATCTCGCCCAGGCCGTAGGCCTCATTGACAGCTGTTATTTTAAGAGAATGGTCCTAAATATACACCAGAAATCTATACTTTCAAGTTAGAAATTCGTTGACCTCCACGACAAGATTCTAATCCAGGATCCCATCATTGAGAGACCGACCGGTTTTACCCAAAGGGAATCTATAATAAAGGATTTGCATTCGTTTCTTCAGTTAATATTTCACAGAGAACCCTAAAGAAAGGTTCTCCGTCTGCCAGTGTTAGTGCACCCTCTCTGTTTCAAACACCATTAATTTTCTTCTTGCCCTTCCCCCGTCTGGAAACACGTGGAACTTCTCAATATTTCGCTAAACTAATGCATTATTGATTCGTAATACGGTGCTGTAAGTTATATATAAATGAACTAATGTGTCAATCGCACGTTTTCGTCGGTTTTAACGTTAGGGTGTCTATCGTAATCTTCACATCATGTGTTTACAGTTCGAATTCAGTAAGCACCCTTACATGAGGTTTAAATGTGTGCTTATTCCTTCAAGAACAAATATGTATTCTTAATTAATATGCTTTTGTTTTGTACTACTATTTGTATTCTACTATTTTCTTTGGAAATGTCACATATTATGGGAAAATAAAATAAGACAATTAAAATCTTGTGCACACTTTAGGCTCAAAATTAAAAATTATATCGGGCGACCCTCGTTCAGGAGTTTATCTTAAACAGAGGGCCAGCATCGCAATCCAGCGTGGGAATGCCGCGAGTATGCTGGAAACACTCAGTTCCATCCCCAAGCAAAATTTCAGTGAAATATTTTATATTGTTATGTAAGTAGTTTGTTTAGCATTATAATTTTGTATTCATTTTATATCAAATAAATGGTTTTTATTAAAAAAAAAAGACAATTTTGGATTATTTTCACTTAACAATTGCATCAGATATCGCGCTTCCTGCCTTCCTAGCCTCCGCTCATGCCAGTTTGGCCCTCATCGGCAAAATACTTTTTCCGTCATTTAGAAGTGGCTTTGAGTTCGACTGCATGGGTGAGGCAACCGAGGGCTGGATATCGCGATTACCAAGAGTAGATGTTCCAGTCCAATGGAAAATCCAGAATCGATAGGATACTCAGATAATAGAAAACAGTTTTGCGAATTTATTAGAAAACAGTCAAAATTATGAAATTAACCGGGCTCGGATATTGGTAGCGTCTCGACAAGAATCGGGTGCGTGGCTCAAGACGTACCCCTCTCCACACCTTGGCACCTTGTTAGATAAAACAATAAAGAATTTCTATTGCTCTCATAATTTTCGGTGCCAAGGTTCGCCAGCCTCATTCTTGCGTCTACGGAGCCAGTGTCGACTGTTTAGGACACCACGGTCTTGCTTGCCAGCGGAGCGCAGGAAGAGTGACGCACCACGCGCGCCTTAACAATATTATAAAAAACATCTCTAGCCTCCGCTGGTATGCCACCAGGCATCTCACGCTCGGACGGCAAAATACCGGCCGGTATGACGCTGGTTCCGTGGACGAAGGGTAGAGCCGTGTACCCTAATCACGAGATTTAACCTACACCGCGTACTACGCTACGCCGTGTTCTCCGCGTCATTTTGTATGGAGAAACGAAGTTCGCAAATATATCACTAGAGGCGCTGCTCCGTTTCTCCATACAAAATGACGCGGAGAACACGGTGTAGCGTAGTACGCGGTGTAGGTTAAATCTCGTGATTAGGGTACTGGTGTGGGACGCCACGTGCGTCAATACGCTGGCGCCTTGCCATGTCTCCGCTTCCTTGCGTTCAGCCGGGGCGGCCGCAGCACAAGCTGCTCAAAAAATACAAAGTATGAGTCCCTAAAACCCTGTTTGAGTTTCTAGGGTTTGCGGTGGAAACCCTTGGTGCGTGGTCACCGAACACACTGGCTTTTGCCGAAACCATCCGCAAATTGCTAGTGGATTAGTCCGGTGACGTGCGCGCCAAGGCTTTCTTCATACGCCGCATAAGCCTAGAAATTCAAATAGGGAACGCTATAAGCGTCCTAGAGACTAAGGCTGCCTCGGCTGAACTAGAAAAACAATTTTATTTATACGTTCATGTTTAATTTTATCTGTTTGATAGATACCTAGGTAAGTTTTGTTTTAGGTTAGTTTTAGTTAATTTATTTGTGATATTAAATTTTTGTATTATTTGTATAAATTGGTTTTCAATAAAGTATCAGCCTCGATAGCTCAGTGGTGCAGACAGTCGACCTGGGCCGGTTAGTACCTACTTGGATGGGTGACCGCTCGACCGTTGAAGGTTGACTGTGGTTCGGATTCCACGTAAAACTGTAGATCCCTTCCCTTCTTACCTTACTAGATGATAGGGTTCAACCCGCCCGGGTTGGTACCACCGCACTGAATGAAACGTCGGTCGAAACGGCTATGTAAATAGTATTCCGTCCAGTTCTGTGTAGCTGGTACGACCAAAGGGAAGCACTGACGTGGCACCTAGTTCACCCGGTGTTATGGGCTGACATCACGGATGTTGTAGGTGATGTAGCCAACCGTGTCAGTTTCCATAAAAAAATAAAAGTAAAAATAACTTTTATAAAAGGAAATATACTGTCAAATGAACTTTATTTTTAAATATATGACTTAGTATTCACTATAATGGTATATATTTCACTAGATTAATTCAAAACGGATTATAATTTCTCATCGGGCAAAACAGCGCCTCAATCTAACTTTTGGCTTACGAATGTTTCTAAACAGGAAACTCTTTTGTTCTCCATGAGCCGTTTTCTTTCCATAACTTCTTTCGTGTTGTAGGGATGATATATATGATACTGTTCTTGCCGCGATGGGATGTAGGCGAAAAATATTTTCCTGTTACAATAAAAACTTGTTATAGGAATCTTTATACAAATTTAATCTGTTGGATTATAGAGCTTAGGTGATTTCTTTTGAGTATTGAGAAAATTCACATAGAGTCATATTATTATTTTACCGGAAAGCTTTATCAGGTTCAACATCTTGGAACATGGTGGGCCAGAGGAGATTATACTGATTTGCTGCAGACAAAAAAAAATTCCTTCGTAATTTTTTCTGGACGAGTGCGAACTGAAAAATAATAAAAATATATGAATGCCCTAGCCCTAGAATGTACCGTGTGGGGTCGGTACTTTAAAAGAATAATAGCCTCACTGCATCTCTCCCCGTGTATGTCGTAAAAGGCGACTACGGGATATGACTCCCTTCTTATATTACTAGGTGGTAGGGTTTAACCCGACCGGGTTTGTACCACCGCACTGAAAGAAAGGTCGGTCGAAACGGCTATGTAAATAGTTTGTGTTTTCCGTCCAGTTGATTGTAGCCGGCACGACCGAAAAGAAGCACTGACGTGGCACCAAGTTCACCCGGTGTTATGGGCTGACATCACGGATGTTGTAGGTGATGTAGCCATGTCAGTTTCCATAAAAAAAAAAGCTTCAAGAAAAGAAAATCCAAATTAAAGTTTTAATAATCGGCTTGCTTATTATGTATGTCCGTCACTCTGGTGAAGGAAAACACCGTGAGGAAACCTGTAACCTGGAACACTGGTTAGTTTGTAATGAATGCCGCATGGCCCTAAACTCGCATTTTTTGTTCCAGGTTTTCAATATTGTAGATGTATAAATGGTATTTTGTTTTAATATTAAGTAATTAAGGTGGCTTTGCGCACAAGTGTTGACTAGAATAAATTCCATTCCGCTATACATAGGTCCTTCTGCAGGGCAGAAAAGTATATACCTGTGAGCGGCGGTTGGCTGAGTCATTTGGGCATCTGCTTCTCATGCCTCTCGCATGAGAGGTTCAAATCCGGTCGGCGTGTACCAATGAGCTTTTTCCTGCTGTTTCACCGTTCGGAACCGATGTAAAACTGTAGGTCCCTTCCCTTGCCCCTTACTAGGTGGTAGGCTCAAATTGCAGCAGACTGGGTTGTTACCACCGCACTGGATGTAAGATGGCCGCATAGCAGCCTCGGTTGTGTCCTCCTCTAGGCCAGTATAGCCAGCAATCCAGGGAAGTCTCCTTTATGAATCAGAATCAGAAACAGAAGTAATTTTATTGTGTCTCATTTTACAATACATAGATAAATGCTGTTGTTTTACAATTTGCATCTACCATTTCGCAGGTGATATTGGCTGGTCGGAGCATGTCCTTTGGCCCCTCCGACTCAGCCACCCATACCAGATTACATTAAGGCATATAGATAACATGCGCAAGCTATTGCACACAGACAGAACGTTTTGTATTCTCCATATTAATGGATAATACGGAACGGGCATCAGTCTTTTTCAGGGGTAAAAATTAACTCGGCCAAATCTTAATACCTGATCAAGAATGTTGGTACCAAGAACGTTGAATAGGTAAGGACGTCGGACCTTCCCCGCGCCAGCCTAACACGATGTTTCTATAAACGTACAAATTCCATTCGTTACCAACCAATCAGATAGGTATTAAGATAGATACCATCCGAGAACATTTAGAGAGTTTGGACGTCAGACTGTTCAATGTTCAATGAGAAACAGCGTCGTCAAGCTCCGCGGGTAGCGGAGGGGGCGCGGCTCTGATTGGGTGCTATCGGGCGGTATCTCGCTCTGATTGGTTGGTAACGAATGGAATTTGTACGTTTATACAAACATCGTGTTAGGCTGGCGCGGGGAAGGTCCGACGTCCTTACCTATTCAACGTTCTTGGTACCAACATACTTGATCAGGTATTAAGATTTGGCCGAGTTAATTTTTACCCCTGAAAAAGACTATTACAGTAATGTTTGATTGATTGTGGTAAATTGTCATCACTGCCGCCTGTTGACATCTCTCCCAGTAGCAATAGTATAATGTGTAGCTATCACATTATACAGACGACGTTCGTTTGTCAAATTCTACTCTATACTCTTATAGGAAAAAAACTTAGCTTTTTAATATTTACCTGTTTGACCAAACCTATCTTGTTACCCCATGTCATGTGACTAGCCTGTTCCGTATCGTATGGCAACTTCGGAACATTCATATGACCCCAATGTTTTAGGTTCAGGCGGTGATAGAAATCCCAGTATATCTTGCTTTTGTCAAGATACCTCGCTGTAAAGGTAAACATTTTACATTTATATTTTATCAGATTCAGATTCAGAAATTAATTCGCCATAAATAACACACAACAATAACAATATTACATTGAGACATATGCATATTCAGTATGGTTCGTCATAATAAATTTTATCTAGGATAAAATTTACGGTGAATTAGAATTATTACAAATTCCAAAAGAGCATTATTGGTCGATTCTTGAGAGAGTTTCCTTCAAAACTTTGATAGCTTGCGTGGTAGTACCCATGATAATGATGTATTAACGACAATCGCCAAGTAAATAGGTCTTAACAATTGAACAACTTGATTTTTTTATAATTCGGGAATGTGCATGTTCCCCCTCCATCAGACTTGCCCGCCGCGCGCGGTGCGTTAACTAAACAGTAAGCATACATAACTTTCATATTTCGTTACTGCTAAGATCCCTGATGATTGAGCTTGATGATATTTGGCAATTGCATTTTTCAGACATTTCTAAATGTATTGGTGAAAAGTGCATAAAAATCGAACCAACGATTTTACCGTGATAGCCAGTCCATCATTATCTAAACAAGGAAGTTGCACTTAATTTCAATAATTAAAATTAAATTAAATGTTTATTAACAGTGAAGGGATCTTTCGAAAATGTTGTTATTGCAGACACCACACCCCCTTATTGTTTTATAATTAGTGATAATTTCTGATAATCAGAAATTATAGTGGGGATATAATTTGTATCGAATTATTGGTCGAATATTTGAAATTAAATGTTTCCTTCATACATAATTATCAGATATTATCTCGTTTTACTATTTGATTTTAATCACTTCTAACAAACAAACTAGTTTATATTTCGATCTTGTGATTATATTGAAACACGTTCCATCAACATCTATATAATGCTCCCAAAACTCCGTGACTTCGCCTAGAAGCCGCGAGTATTTGAACAAATCAAACTTGAGTCACACAAGTGTCGTCCCCCAAGCTTGAGCCGGCGACAAGTTATCAAGTCTCAGTAATAATAATAACAGCAGGACGCGGCCGAGTTCGAGCACGTCTTAACAGAGCCCATGGATATAAATACCTAGAAGGCCATCAACTTATCGAGCGAAGGAAAGGGATACAAAGACGAAATTACGAAATTCTCACTTACGTCCATCCGTCCGTCTCTGTTACACTTGGTACTGTCTTATCTTCTGTCTGTTGCAATAAATAGAGTGCATGCGGACCAAATGTTGGTAACAAGGTAAAATATATGATAATGCCGTTTCAAGTTATATAGGTATTGCCGCCAGAGCCAATGTACGAGATACGTGGTCGCCTGAGGGAGGATTTCTACAGAGCTGGCAATACTGCCAGCGATGATGATAAATCACGTTCGAATGTGATGGACAAATATAATATGTTGAGAAGGTTTGGAACATAGAACTTTTATGGAAATTGATTAATTGAAATTGACAATAGGCTTTGGCCTATGGGTTTAGCCTTGGCCTTAGGTTTGCCTAATATATCATGAAACAATCAGGGAGCTGATTTAAGAAAAAATTTAGAGTCTGATACCGGCATTAATCGTAGGAAGAGCATAAATAAAATTATCTGCCGATAATATCTAACTAAAACAATGGAAATGATAATTAAATTCAATTAGCAGACTCTTCTACTCTCTATATTTCGACAAAGGGGCTAAACCAAAATTCGCATTATAAAGTTGTATTTGAGTTGAGGACATTACATAACAGGATCGTCTCGGAATATGCCGCAGCCGTCACGCCGCAAATCCTAAGTGGATTCTTCGTACTTTCTCAACTTGTCTTCTTGTATTTATTTTATCCAAAGCGGAACGAGATGCTTAGAACTTATTTTCAAACTTATGCGGATTTGTAAATTTGACGACATTGATGTAAACATGATTCAATATTACTGAGTAATTATTAAACTTAACACTTCTGAGGTTCTATATACTTTGATATTACCTGTGATATTACTAAGATCAATTGAGGATTTACGTACGAGATCTGTAAAAACGGGTACATTCGCAAATATAAATATTATTTGTTATTATGACTTTAGCGACTTGTTTGTAATTATGTTGAAATTACACTGGATTGACCGCCTTATCCGTGCGATAATGAATATCTAAGTATAATCCACGAAGGTTTTTTCGTCTAGAAGATAGAACTTATGCCTCATGTAAATAAACTAATGAAAAGAATTAGCACCAGCAGCATGTGCATACTGACAGTAAAAAACGGTTTTATTAAAAAACATCAGCTGTACAAAAAACTAGAAAAAAAAACATCAGCTGTACAAAAAACTAGAAAATAATAAGCACAAAAACCTGGGCCTTCTTAAGATTTTACGTCTGGGTAAGAAATCGTGCAATACTAGCGTGCTGCGTTTCTCATGTCGGATGCCAAAGGGCACTTTGTGACGCTGCGTCAGCGGAATAAGTAATAAATTGAGACTTTTAACATACTAATATAAAAACGTAGGGCGTTGCGCCCGACGTAAAATCTTAAGAAGGCCCAGGTTTGTGTACTTATTATTTTCTAGTTTTTTGTACAGCTGATGTTTTTTTTCTAGTTTTTTTTTAATAAAACCGTTTAACTTAAAAAAAATTTACCCATTTTTTTATTTACTCGTTTTTAGTTTGATTTTTGGCTCGTATCATTCATTACGCAAACTCCTCATCCCTTCCAACTCTCTCATTGCATCTTTGTTACACGGTTTCTTACCTGTCAATTTCTCACAATCAAGCTCCTCAATACATAGCCCTTCTAAAGACTTTACGCGACTCAATGCAACATACGCTTGACCCTCCTCAAATATTCTGGAGCCCAAATACACGACAGCATGGTCAACAGTACTGCCCTGCATTTTATGGACAGTGGAGGCCCATGACGAAATTATCGGTAACATCCGTCTCTCAGCTGTTCCGTAATTAAACTTTGCTGGAAACTGTATGGCTTTAGGATAGATAAGGTGTATAACAGTTGAAGAGTTCCACTGTCCACCTCCTGACTCCATTATCAGAGCCTCGTCACCAAGTGTATAGGTAGAAGTATGGGACACTCGTCCAAACAAACCAAATCAGCCCAAACTCGAGGGGGTTACTAGTAATGGTTGAAGAGTTCCACTGTACACCTCCTGACTCCATCATCAGGCCCTCGTCACCAAGTGTATTGGTAGAAGTATGGGACACTCGTCCAAACCAACCAAATGAGCCCAAACACGAGGGAGTTACTAGTAACGGTTGAAGAGTTCCACTGTCCACCTCCTGACTCCATTATCAGACCCTCGTCACCAAGTATATATAGCAAAATATCTTCTTCAGAACCTACCTAAGTCCAACACTACTGCGCTTAACATACTCAACAACAACCGATATCCCACACCAAACTCATTACATATACAGCCTACCGATGAAGTAGAAATCACAAAAATCATAAAAATGTTGAGTAATAAGCACACACAGGACGCACATGGAATATCTGCGAACCTGTTGAAACTCAGCTTTGAACCAATTATAGGCGTAATAAGATACCTAATAAACCAGTCCCTTGAAACCGGGATATTTCCAAAAATATTAAAAGTAGCTAAACATATCCCACTCCATAAAAAAGGTCCTAAGACGCTTGCCGAGAACTACAGACCTATAGCAATACTGCCTGCATTTTCAAAAATCTTTGAAAAAATCATGCATATACGGATCATGAACTTCTTTAACTTAAACCAAAGTTTCACACAATGCCAACATGGCTTTAGACCTGGCAAATCAGTGAGTACAGCAACACACGAACTCACAAATAAAATTCTAACATCGCTAGACAAGCACGAGCAGGTTGCCGGCTTATTCTTAGACCTCTCTAAAGCATTTGATGTTGTTGACCACGACATACGATTAGACAAACTAGAGCACTACGGAGTTAGAGGAGGTGCCCACGACTGGTTTCGAAGATACCTGAATGAGCGTGAATTTTATGTGAATATTTGCCACAATAATCCCCGAAACGGGGTTGTTGAAGAAATACAATCCAAAAAATTCCCCGTGAAATACGGTGTACCACAAGGCTCCATTTTGGCCCCAACACTTTTTCTAATATTTATAAATGACCTTCCAAATCACGTCAAACTTGCAATCTTAATAGTACTATTAAGCAGACGATGCCAATTTTATAGTCACTGCATCAGACACTTTAACTATGTGGAAATATTTGTTTACGGCTTTACTCACGGCCGCGACGTTTCGACTCAAACATTCGAGCCATTATCAAGCGAGCTCCTGTGTCCGGCGGCGGACCTCCGGAACGCAGCTCAAAGCCAACATCTTCAAACTACCCACAGCTACAATCTCCGTCAACGGCGGAACATGTCGAACTGACTAGTTCCTCGTTGACCGCCGCCGGACACAGGAGCTCGCTTGATAATGGCTCGAATGTTTGAGTCGAAACGTCGCGGCAACGCGATACAAAAACCGTGAGTAAAGCCGTAAACAAATATTTCCACTATGAATGTTAACCACGGTAATCTTAAATCACACTATAACTATGGTCGCCAGACTCAACAGTATTCTAGAAGAACTTACTATCTGGTTTAACGCGAATGGCCTTCTGATAAACAGTTCTAAGACAAAATGCGTAAAATTTTGTATCTTACAAAACCATAACGCCCAGAATCTGTTCCTAGAATATCAAAATGAATTAATAAATTTCGCAACGCAAACCATTTTTTATTTAGGATTCACAATAGACCAAAATTTAAGATTTAACATTAACATCGACAATACATGCGAAAAATTATCCAAAGCATGCTATTGTCTCAGAACTCTCTCAAAATCCTGCAACCTGAACACTCTCACCAACGCTTACTATGGGTACTTCTACTCTATACTTACTTATGGGATAGAATTCTGGGGCACCTCAGGGGAGGTTGTGAGAGTATTTAGACTACAGAAGAAAGCAATACGAATAATATCAAAAGAATCATGGGATACCCACTGCTCACCACTATTCAAAAAACTAAAAATGCTCACCACATACGACCTATACATAAAGAAAGCTGCGTTGCATGTGCGAAAAAACCCATCACATTTTGAGGACAAAAAACATAAATATGACACCAGATATAAAGATAACATAGAACAAATTGCACACAACACTACAAAATATCAGAAAAGCCTACAATTTAATAGTGCAAACATTTATAACAAACTAACAAAAAACATCCGTGACGAAAAAACATACACACAATTTAGCACCCGACTACATAATTGGCTCCTAGATAAAACCTTCTACGACCTAAAATATTTCAACATAGTAGTCTAGAGCCATTATGTGGTTGGAATGACGACGAGGAACATTATATAGGTAGTTGTAGGCAAAAGCTAAAGTTTGTAAAACTGTATTGCTGTAAGTACATGCCTAATTATGTATCCAATAAATGATTTGAATTTGAATTTTGAATTTGAATTTGAAAGTGTATTGGTAGAAGTATAGGACACTCGTCCAAACCAACCAAATGAGACCAAACTCGAGGGGGTTACTAGTAACGGTTGAAGAGTTCCACTATCCACCTCCTGACTCCATCATCAGACCCTCGTCACCAAGTGTATTGGTAGAAGTATGGGACACTCGTCCAAACCAACCAAATGAGCCCAAACTCGAGGGGGTTACTAGTAACGGTTGAAGAGTTCCACTGTCCACCTCCTGACTCCATCATCAGACCCTCGTTACCAAGTTGAAATTATCCTAATATTGTATTGTCACGAGAACTCAATGTGTGTGCAAAGTTTCATAAAAATCGGTTCAGTAAAAGTTGTCGCAAGATTTGAAACAAACAAAGAAACAAATATACGGAGTCAAACTAAAAAAAACCGTTTAATAATAAAAAAATACCAGATGATGCTATATACAGTGACGATCGAATACTAGTGACGAAGGTTTTAATAATGTAGTTGTTGGTGAAGATAATGATAATTTTAACCTCGCTGTTTTGGAGTTATCTCTCCATACATTCTATGACGCATCCACTCTAGCAGCTCTGGCACGAGTTGTGCATCCGGTAGACTCGCTAGTACACTGAATCGACGCACCGATTTTAACGTGCACTGGAATAAGAATTTTCTTCAGTAATGCACATAATCTATTTTTTAAGTAGAAAATAATTACTAGTATATGGTTGAGATAGACATAATATTGTACGATGAGAAAACGACTAACAGTACAGTACTATGTAGATAAATGAATCTAGTGAACGATATATGTAACCTTTAGATATTCCGCTGGAGTGGGATTGTCAGAAAGACACCTGCTTTGACCTTCCTTGAGTTTTGCTGGTCTTTCTGGTTTTGTGTCTTTCTTTTGATTTGGTTTAGTATTAGGAATTCCAATTACGCTATCCTGATATACGAGTTCATTCATGACCGAATCCACCTTAAACATACATAAATTAGATGTCCATTGACCTTAAAGTTGTATCTGTATAGAATTAAATTTATATAAATATGAATTAACGCACAAACAATCGTTTCTCATCTAAATCGTAGATCTTGGTGTAGTCAAACGCATAAGGATGATGAGTTGTAGGTGGTCTGAAGTAAACTGGATCAGAGGGTTTTACTGGACCCTCATTGTAAAAGTCATAGAGGTGACCACAACGACATTTAGAATCCTTCACATATTTCATTACTCTGTCATGCCTGCAAGAAGATAATTGATTACGTCATCGTCTTTTTGAGACGGAAAGAAAAGACACGGCCAATGATGTGGTTGATAGAGATAGAAACCTCGCGAAACAGTTAGGCGCCATACCAGCAATATAGTAGAATTGATTGTGGTAGTACTGTGTTGGGCCGATACTTAAAAACAATAGCCCCACTGCATTTCTCCCCGTGCATGTCGTAAAAGGCAACTAAGGGTACAAGATGGCGTGCTAAAGGGCGACAGGTTAGCCACCTCTCATCTTGGCTCGGTCTTTTAACCGAGTCATGTAGCAGGTGGGTCTTCATGCCTTACTTACTGCTTGATAGTTACCTAACCTAATACTTTGCTAAATGTGGTGGTCGGTGTTGTGCTGTAATTTACCAGAGTACTTATAGCACAACACCGATTACTCGGCTTACTTCGATTGTCGTGATACAGCGTGTGGCGTGTATGTATGTAATTGAGCATTAATATAATTCTTACCATATCATACAATCGCAAGGATCCGATTTAGTAGGAGGATCCTTGGCAACAAGTCCACCAACTATAGTAACTGGTATTCCGTTCACTATAGCTATACCATTGTTGATCATGTTTGTGTCACCATGATCTATTGTGACTCCGGTTATTATGTATACTGACTGTAAGTAGAATGAAACAATTTGGATAAATCATTCAAAAATATCGAAAGTAATTTTTTTACACTATGTCAAATTTATTAAAAACACTATGTTCTTCTTTATAAAAATAATATTGTTTACAAAAATATGTAAGATCTGGTTTACCTTTCCACTCACAACAGCGACACCTCCAATGACGTAATGTGCATTTGGATAAGGTATGGGAGTTAGAGTGATGCGTCGCCGTCTTTTTATCCTTTTTTTTCCCGTCGAAGTACCGTAGCTGTAATAGCACAACACATAAATTTAAACAAAACGGTACATTTTAAGTATTTATCAGTTTAAAATGTATACAGAACAAATATATTTATAAAATTTAACTTTCCGTCTAAATCATTTATTTCATGTATATTATTTTTATTCAACTCCAGCACTCTAGCACAGTTTTAAAAGATATACCCCTATTTCGATAAAATTTTGATAATACTCGTATTACTGAATACATATAGATATATAACAATACCTTTGTTTACTTTCTTTATGACGAGATGCTTTTTGTTTGACCACTTTGGTTTCGCTCGCTTTCTTTAGTCCTTTCTGTAAAATCAGTAAACATGTTTGATGGAATTTATTTTTACAAATTATATCTAATATTCTTTTAAAAATTGAAAATCTGAAATTTCTATTATTATTTCACTAATGTATTATTTTATTGAATTAATAATTGAATTGTATACTTCTTGTGCAGCGCTTTCAATTGGATTCCAACCGATTCCAGCAATTTGGTCGCACACTTTTAAGGGAACTTTGACCTTCGGTGGCGGCGGCGGTAACGGAGGAGGTGGCGGCTTAGACAAAGTCATCTAGAGGAAATAATGGAACATTATAAGTACTTCAATATTAAAAAATGCATGACAATTCCAGCCTTGCAAAAGAACAACAAAAAATATTCACCTCAAAAGATTGTGAAAGAATTGGAAACTTTCGTTCAAATTGTTACGACTACAAACAATTTGAACGAAAATATTATAATTAGACACGTATAATTTTTTTTACATTTTTCACGCTTCCTATTTCATGCGATTTCGTTTTGTGATCGATTGATTTTTGTGTTTTAGGCACTAATAAAATAGTGATAATATATTATGATAATTCCTAATTTGATATAGAGTAGAGTGGAATATATTACTTCTTCTTCGTATGGTACGTTCATAAGATCAGTAACGGGTGGTAGAGGTGGCATCGCTTTCCTTCCTCTAGGTATGTACTTGTCTGGACCTTTCGCTATCAGCCTCCTAAGATACGGGGACCGTGGCATAATGGTCTTCTTTTTCTTTGCTACAATCAAATGTTGAGAAATATTAATTATTTTGATTCGATAAGGATCTGGATGTACAAGTACATACAGGTTATTCTAATATATTATTGGCAACTGAGCAAGTTAGTCCATTTGTTATGGCTAATTTAGCCATAGTAGTTGCATATCAGCTCACCGGCTATGAAATAATATATCAGATAATTACTGGAGTGCCATTGTTCTTGTAAATAACCAAATTGGTCTAATTCTTTGAAATTAATTGAAAAAGTGTTTTCACAAATCACTTTACAAAATATACTTTCATAGAATATAGTTTAGTAAAAATATTTTATTTCTTACGTGTTTTAGGAGGTTTTGGACTTTCCGGCTGGGTATGGAATATGCCTGTAAGAAGTTCTATAACTTCTTCCATCCCAAGATAACACACCGCACTCAACAAAAACCTAGCATTTATTGGATAAGCTAGAAGCACACAATAATAAAGCCATTTTATAATTCTTTTAAATTACAATTTCTTTTAAAGCAACAGAATATTTTTCTCAAACATCTAGAGAAATAGTATGATTTCGTGAAAGAAAACACATACAATATGAGTGTAGCCGCTGGTATAAATTTAGTCTCTATATAAACATGTATAAATCTTCTACAGGTTAACAAAAACATGATTGTTAACAGTGAGGCTTGTACAAATTCTACTTATGATTGTTTTAGTGCTGGTAATCAAAATAATATAAATATGTATTCTTACATTCACGTTTGACATGCACCGGATGGTCGTAAAGTAACTTGAACACCTCCGTAAGAAACTCTATAGGTTTCTTTCTGGCGAACATAATGCACATCATGATATCCGGCATGGTCGGCACGGGATAGACTCCGAGCTCAGTGATCACAGTTTGAGTTCTTATAGCTCTATCTTCTAACACATCTTGCTTTATTGCTCCTGGTAGACTGATGTGCAAGAAATTGTAATTAAAGAAACTGAATTTTAATCATTTTAGCCCTTTTTGAGAAAACCCGTAACAGACGTGCAGACATATAGAAAGAAAATTTTGCAATTGCATCGAAATCGGTTAAGCTGTTTTTCGAAAAACAGTAATAGACATACATACATACACACACACATACACTCAAAACTTAAACAATTGTAATTCTAATAGATTTTAAGGATACAATTATAATATATGATTAAAGTAAGTTTCACGAATAAGGTTTTTTTTAATTTATTATTTGTTTATAATTTAGCATCACATTCAAAACAATGTTCACACCCAATATTGGGATAAAATCGTGTCGCAAAAATGGTCAAAAATAGCATTGGTATTTTATTTTATTTTAGTCCACTTAATTTCTTGGGTACTAATGTATACTTGAATTCGTCATACGTAATAGTTCGGATTTACAAAATAAAAATACATACATACATACATATCACACACGCTGAATTCCGACAATCGGGGTAAGCAGAGTAATCGGTTTTGTGCTGCAAGAACTCTGATAAATTACAGCATAACACCGACCACCACGTTTCGCAAAGTATTCGGACAAGATTCGATCGAATAAATAAAGATAAAAATTGTAAACCAGCATTCAAAGAATTGTGAAACGCTAAAAATGAAATATACGACTTATTTCTCCTTACCTATAATAAAATCCAACGTCTGCTTTCTGTCTGAGTGTCTGTCTGTCCGCTTATAACTCGAGAACCACTGAACCGATTTTAATAAAACAAAATTCTACGGATAGCTTGATTCTTCCCATCAACTATAGGCTACTTACTATCACGCTAAATAGCTTATGAGGTTAGCAGAGAAGTCAAATAAGAGAGCGGCCGGAGCCGCGAGCACAGCTTGTCAATTATAATACAAAAAAAATCCTAGCTTCAATAGATTGTCAATATTATGTCAGTCAGACGATAAAAAATAATGCATCTTAATAAGTTAACGATTAAAAGTGGGTTATGTTTTAATTTAAAACATAACCTAAGGGAAACATAAGGAAAGCACTGACGTGGCACCAAGTTCACCCGGTGTTATGGGCTGACATCACGGATGTTGCAGGTGATGTAGCCAACGGTGTCAGTTTCCATAAAACAAAAACAAAAAATAATAACCCCATGGCCGGAACGTTTAAAATACCACTTCAATAGTATAAACCTACTAACGTATTTAAAGTTGCCCTTTGTGCTGGACTCAGCTCTTGATACCAGGTTGGACCAACCATTTCTCTGGTCTTAGCCATTAAGTACAAATCTGTAATACGATAGGAAAAGTATTATTAAAAGCTATATATGCTCGCTATTAGGAACTACGCAAAAGTGTGGAATATGCCTAAATTGTGTTGTGGCAGGTACTACTGGGCAACATTTAAACTAAAGAGATAATAAATAGTTCTTCTATTTTTGTTGACCCCGACACGGTTGGCTACATAAACTGGTACACCCGTGATGCCAGACCTTACACCTTGCTTCTGTCAAAACTAGGTGCCGCGCGAGTGCTTTCCTTTGGTAGTGACGGCTACATTGAACTGGTCGGAAAAGATGTACTATTTATAGTCGTTTCGACCAACCTTCATTCAGAGCGATGGTACCAAACGGGCCTACCTAACATTCAGCCCTACCACCCAGTGAGGCAAGGGAACGGGTCTAGTAGACAGTCTCGTGTCAGTCACTTTGGAACACGGTCAGTCAGTCAGTCAGTCAGCGTGTAAGCGTCCACTGCTGGACATACGCCTCTCCAATTTTCCTCCAGTCCTCCCGGCCTTCAGCGGTACGGAACCACTGCTTTCCGCTGACGTACTTGATGTCGTCGTCCCTCCTGGCGGGTGGTCTTCCCACACTCCGTTTTCCTGTCCACGGCCGCCAGTGTAGGACACGGTTACTCCAACGGTCGTCGTCTCTTCGGCTGACGTGCCCAGTCCACTGCCACTTGCCACTTAGCCACCCGGTATCCAATATCGACTACTTTGTTGCGTCGGCGGATTGCCTCGTTACGAACCATATAACGTAGCGTATTCCCAGAATGGCTCGCTCCATTGCTTGCTGGGCAACTTTCAACCTTTGGACAACACCGACCGTTAGCGCGTCCACGTTTCACACCCGTACATCATAACCGGGAGAACACACTAGTCATATATACGGGTTTTTAAATTTTGTGGTAGGTTAGACTTCAGGGCGAATTTTCACTTTCCGAAGGCAGCCCAACCCAATTGAATTCGTCTCTCGACCTCCTTTGGCAGACCTTGTCTACCAAGCCGCAGAATTTGACCGAGATATACGTACTCTTCAACCTGTTCGATCACTTCTGTTCGAATACGGCTATATCGCCTTTCCGTAAGAATAAATAAAGAAAAACAAATATGTCTAAAAATGCCTCTTGCCATTTTAAGCGAAGAAATAATAGCTAAATATAACAATGCATACATGACGAATCCAAGTGTTCCGTAGGTACCAAAGGATAATAAATATATACAAATAAGATAAATAGGTAGGTATCTTCCCTTCTAACCTTACAAGGTGGTGGGTTTATCGCCCGGGTCGATACCACCGCGCTGAATGAAACTTCGCTCGAAACGGCTATGTAAATACTTCGTGTTTTCCATCAGTTCAGTGTAGCCGACATGAAATGAAGGGAAGCACTGTCATGGCACCTACTTCACCCGGTAATATGGGCTGACATCACTGATGTTGTAGGTGATGTCGCCAACCGTGTACGTTCCCTTTAAAAAAAAGGTAACTGAAGTAAAGTTTGTGCGATATTGTTCGTTGTATGTACGTATGTAAATATGTTTGTTGTTATATTATATGTATAATAGTGATTAATTGATTAATGCTTTACGTCTTTTCATTCTTCTTTCAGCGAGCTCTCTCATGAACTCCCACGCCTCCTCTATTTCCTTTAAAAATTTGTCGTGGGCCTTTTTCCTCAACATTTCCATTGTAGTCATGTTGATGGTTAAACAGATATTTCTTAGTTTTTATTAATTTTAACATAACAATTTAAATTACAAATATTCACAATAAATTTTTCTCAGACGAGGGGAATTTTTCTTTCTGAACTGTCAGTAGGCCATTATTTGACATACAAAAACTTCGAAATGTCAATTTTGTTTTTCTATCTATCTATAAAACTTTATTTAGTAGAGAGTACATTTTTAATTTTTACAGAGTTGATGACAAACACTTTTTTTAAAGTAAGATCTCCGAAGGTCTTGAAGAAGCCGGCGCGGAGGCGGCGCGGCGCGGGCGGCGGCACCACCTGCCGCCGATTCCTCTTATTCTTCTCCTTGTACCTACCTCTAATTCGAATTGTCAATATGATTTTTTTTTACTTGGATGCCATGCATTTCAGCCAAAAAGTCCGAGTTGATTCATTTTACATCACTCATAGATTACTGCGACTACTAGAGGGTTGCGAGGAGCACTGAGCAGGATGACGCGCTCCCGGCGCGGCGCGGCGGTACGCGGCGGCGGAGGCGGCACGGCGGCGGCGGCCGGCCGGGAGAAGACGGCTGCCGGCCGGGAGAAGACGGCTGCCGATCGCTGTTCTGTGGTTGCGGGTCAATTTAACATCATAAATGAGTCGAATTCAACATTTTTGTGTACATATTCAGTTAATGCACTTTGTCAATAAATTTTATGACACCTCATTTTCAAATGGTCTTCGTGCTTTGTGTTTTCTATTTATTTTAATTATGATAACTGATCTTTAAAAAGAACATGTCCTTTTACTATGCGAATATAGTATTTGTTTTAAATTGTTATATCTAAACATAAACAAACAAGATAAAAAAAATGTATTGACAATATTTCATTGTTGTCCATTTAGTAACCATTCCCTTACTGACGCGAATTTTTTATGTATTTACTTCCTGTATTTGGCTACTTTTACTGTTCCTAATGCGGCAACACTGTAGCCGTCAATGCGGAAGTGACACCATGTGGCGGGCATTTTGCGTTCGACTGTTATCGTGCCAACAGTGAAGTGATGCGTAAAATATCCAATTTACTAACGGTCTCTCCGAGGACAAGGTGAGTAATTAACGTCAATATACTTTATTTTCTACGTTACTTAAATACTGTATTTGTAGGTATATGGATTGAATCAAAGATATAGAAAGTTTCGGGTCGTGAGTAAAGCCGTAATTTTTTTAATAATGACTAAAAACTAGCATACTTTAGGAACCATATAATTATTGTAACAATAAGAATGTTTGATTAATGATTGTTAATTGATTCATAAGAATCATAATCATAGCAATGTATTGTAGTGATCATATTTGAGCCGAGTATTTGGGACAACCCTATGAGAACCGTTACCAAAACATGTAATCGTTTTACAAATTCGTTAAAATTATTATGTCAACCTCTTCATGTAATAGAGGCTATAATGTAGAGCAGCACGAGTTATAAGTTATAACTTATATATAACTCACTTCCGACCAAGCTGTATAATTGAGCGGGACTTCGGATAACGAGGTGTCGTGTGACGGATACGGGTAACTGAGTTCTCTGGAGATGGACCGAGCGCATCGATCGACTAGGACGAAACGGTGAAATGTAGTTTTGAAATTGCTAAGTTATGTGAAGGCTTATATAGCCAGTGTATGTAGATATTATTCAACATTTTGAGAGGAAAAGAGTTCGCATAACTTGTGCGCATATACTAATACTTGCCAGATCGAAAGATCGAAGTTCGAAAATAGAGTACTTAAGTCCTGACATTAGTAAAGCCGTGTTGGTAGACTTAACCGCTTTCTGGTGGAGAAGGCATGTGAGTGTCGGTTTTTTATTTTTAATCGTTAACTACTTCTCACTTTTGGCAGTAACTTTGGTAACTATTTTATTTAAAGAACTAGCTGTTCCCGCGACTACGTCTGCGTGGACTTGATCTTTCTTCAATTGTTTTGGTGTTTGTTAATAGGTTATAGACTTGATTCGATAATGACCTACATTAGTGAAGCCGCAACCAAAGCTAATTTATAATCTACAATAACGCTTCTCTGTAAACTATATTAGAAGTAGAATTTCCAGGAATGTGTCCATATAAATTATTTGAATTACTAATAAGGGAAAGAGCCACGTATAGCTGACCATGCGAAAAGAAACTCAAACTTAGATCTATAAGCCTGCTACCGAAACAATGACAGTGACTAACTGTGACAATGACAATAATTAAGTCACAGTTAGTTTTTAGTCCCGCACCGTCACTCATATTAAATTATGAAATCGGCTTACCGGTGCGATGATGGCGAGCGCATCGCTGCAGCTCGACGTTTCGAGTCCTCTATGGGACCCGTTCTCAAGAGGACGTGCTGGCTGCCTCTAATACGAATTGTCAATAGGACGTGCTTGCTCCTCCGGCAGCCAGCACGTCACTGACAGGAGCCCACCTGCTTCTCAAATTGTAGTGGTGGGTAGGTATAACTTAGGTTTATATGGTAGGAACGCAGCGAATCCGGAAGTTATACCTACCCACCACTACAATTTGAGAAGCAGGCGGGCTCCTGTCACTAACAGGAGCCCGTCTGCCAGGCACTGACAGGCTGTCAGTGACGTGCTGGCTACCGGAGGAGCTAGCACGTCCTCTTGAGAACGGGTCCGGGACCCGTTCTCAAGAGGACGTGCTAGCTGGGACCCGGGGTCCCATAGAGGACTCGAAACGTCGAGCTGCATCGATGCGCTCGCCATCATCGCACCGGTAAGCCGATTTCATAATTTAATTAAGTCACAGGCTTCTCTTTATAATCCTTACATATTTATATACTATTTTACTATCTATTACATACGCATAAATTTATACTAATTATTCTTATGCTTCTTGGTGAAGTTCTTCATAGTTCGATATCTGGTGAACACCACAGAAGCCTTCATCTTCAGTCTCAGCAGCCCACAGAAGCCTTAATCTTCAGCCTCGCAGCCCACAGAAGCCTTCATCTTCAGCCTCGCAGCCCACAGAGGCCTTTATCTTCAGTCTCGGCAGCCCACAGAAGCCTTCATCTTCAGTCTACGCAGCCAAAGGAGGCCTTCATCTTCAGTCTCCGCAGCCCATAGAAACCTTCATCTTTAGTCTCAGCAGCCCACAGAAGACGTTATCTGCAGCCTCGCAGCCCACAGAAGCCTTCATCTTCACCCTCGCAGCCCGCGGAAGCCTTCATCTTCACCCTCGCAGCCTACAGAAGCCTTTATCTTCAGTCTCGGCAGCCCACAGAAGCCTTCATCTTCAGCCTCGCAGCCCACAGAAGCCTTTATCTTCAGTCTCGGCAGCCCACAGAAGCCTTCATCTTCAGCCTCGCAGCCTACAGAAGTCTTTATCTTCAGTCTTGGCAGCCCACAGAAGCATTCATTTTCAGTCTCCGCAGCCCACAGAAGCCTAAGGCACGACCACGTCCACTTCAGAGTTCAGCAGACCTCGTGGCCCCACTAATAATATGTATGCCTAACATAAAAAACCTGCACCTAACAGCTCGCAAACAATCGTAGTTTCAGACTGTTGAAATCAGGAAGGTCACACAATATAATTTAGGAAAAGAATAAGAACGATTAAAAATGAAATGATAAAAGACTAAACTAATAAATCTAATTACCAGATAAAAACTGCACACACGCAATGTTTCACCCTCACCAGTCTACAGCCGATCCGCACGACGCGGCGGCGCGGGGCCATAAGATATTTTTAACTAAACTTAAAAAAATTAATATCTTTTGATTCTGTGGGTTGATTTTGATGAAATAAACACTAAATGTTACTCGGAACAAAGCTTCATAATTTTTTGTAATTAGATTTGGAATCCAATGAGTAGTTTTTGCGTGATGCGCGCAAAAACGAACAAACAAACCGACAGACAACAATTGGACGTAGATACACCAAAATGTACCAATCCACAATCAACTAGTTTTGAGATAATTGAGTTTAAATTTACTTGTGCACTATTCATCCTAAGTAGCTCTTTTCAGTAACTATTTTATACAATAATTTAGAATAAATTTTAATCTATTTTTTGACACTGAAAAATGGGCTAAAACAAAGTCAATTCAAATATTTTTTCATGAAAAACTTCAGTTGGTACGTTTTTGCATAATAGGGGTTGTCTAATAAAATAATTACACCAAAATATACCAGCAAAGCTTTAGTATTATAGGAAGGAAAGATAGAAAAAAAAAAACTTAAAACTAGCAATACACTAACTACAACTAAAAACCAATGCAATCTTGTGGAATAAATCTATAGGTATAGACTTTAATATCTGCCAATTTTTTTAGAAGCTATTTCTTTCCCATTTGGCCATAATGGCAATAATACGTTTTTTGTCAGCTCGGTCTGGTTCCCCCGAATCCTTTTTGATATGTTAAGTTCTTTAAAGTTCTCTTCGAAGTTCTTTCTCATGAAAATAATATACGGACACTCATTTTGGCATTGGAAATGTCTTTTTGATCGCTTTAGTATAGTCTCCTATTTCCAGCGAGAGTGCGAAGTGGCCCTGGTGTCGTGAGTTTTGGGGTTACGGACATATTTAGGGTGTCAAATGACGCGTATCGACGAGAGCTACAAGATTGACAGAAAAAAATAACAAGTTTGAGAGTTTTTGAGAAAATCGCAAAAAGCCACTTAAAACAACCGTTTTTAGGGGGTTTTAAACTTTTATATTTTTATATTGTACATTGACTCAATATCTTTGATTGTTTGAAAAAAGTTCATAATTTGGGAGTTATGATTTTTTTTTATTTTCCGTCACGCGAGTTACGAGTCGTCTTTATCTTGCAGTGTGAGTAGTTAAAATGGTTTTCGTGTATGCCCAACATACATTATATGTTTTCGCAAAATTAATAATCGTTGCTTGTCAATTTTTATTTGTTTTTTGCGAAAATCGACCAAGCCACGTGGTGGTATGTTTTGGAAAAATAAATAATTACTCCACTTCATAATATTTTATAATAAGCAAAAACGTTCCAAGCCTCTTGAGACATTTTCGCATAATATGTAGATTGTTTTCATGATTATTTTATCCATCGCAAAAATATTCCAAGCTGTTTGGTTCCTTTTGGTAAATTTCCTTCTTGGTCAATTCCCATACTTAAGGTTTTTTCAAACTACTTGGTACATTTTGGCAATGTATTTATATTGATTTTTTTTAATTCACCAGACCAACCCACATGCTATTTCGCGCAGCGTTCTTAAATTAGGGTAGTACATTTTTGCAAAATGAAATATTGGTCTTTAGATACAATTTGGTATATTTAACTCATTTTTGACGAAATTGTGGGTTGGTACATTTTGGTGTATCTACGTCCAATTTCAAACATTATATTTTTACGTTCTATTACTTATTCCTTCCGTCTCCCTGTTATTGTTTTGCAAAAATAGTTAATGTACAGACACGGCATGTCTACGATTTTATTATATGTATAGAATATATTTATTATATGTATGCCGTGCTAAAGGGCGACAGGCTCGCCACTTCTCACCTTGGCACGGTACTTCCACGGAGTCATGCAGCAGGTGGGTGTCTTCGTACCTTACTTGCTGCTTGATCGATTGAATCTTGTTCGAATACTTTGCGAAACGTGGTGTTCGGTGTTTTGCTGTAATTTACCAGAGTTCTTGCAGCACAACACCGAATACCCTGCTTACCCCGATTGTCGGGATTCAGCGTGTGTGATATGTAATAGATAGATAGATAGATATAACCTTGTACCATACATAATATTCACAAAAGGCACCTGGTAAGACGTCCGTGTCGTTTAGTTCGCATTCCTCGCAAACCACCGAATATCCTCTAAAAATGCGTTAATAATGAATATTCTTCCATTTATCTCTATCACATCAAACTTATTCCTTATGTATATATTTACGGTCTCATTTCAATATCAAGGAAGCACTATGACTAACGGTCCGAGCACGCCAAGGAGGATAGAGCACGCACAGTCCATAATCTCATCCTCAATCAATTAACGTAACACTATCTCGGTATCACTTAACGATTTAAATACCTAGACATTCCTCGGAGACGCAGACCTGATCCGACCGAGACGGTCTATTGGGAACACCTCCTTGCTCGCCGTTTATATCGCGAAGTTCGGCGAACGAGCAAGACAGCATTAAGTTTCATTTTTTAGGTGTCCGTACCGCGTACGGTAATCTATTGCTATGTCTACAACGTCTGTCTGTCTGTCTGTTCGTCCGTCCGTCCGTCCATCCGTCCATCCGTTCATCCGTCCGTCCGTCCGTTGAACTTACCGCTTCAACTTCAACTTCGACATCGAAGCCGTTACTGCTGCTGGCGCGTTCCGCAGTCTCTCGGCTCTCTGCAGCTGCCTGTGTGGTCGAGAATGTCGGTCGAAGCGACTCGTTGCTCGTCATCGTCCCCGGCGACTGGGGCCATTGTACTGGAAGAAACATGTCCGATAGTTCTATTATATTATCACACACATATTTACTGGCAAGAAACCTCGCTGGGTCATGTCCTGGTGTCGTTGTCGGTAGGGCGGCGAGGTGGCTCCGGACCTGCGAAGTTAAACGGATGTGTTAGTAACAATGCAGGGAATTCTCAGAAATGCAAACGCAGCTTGGCTGCAAGAGGTAGGAACGACCGATCGGGCGGCTAACGTTATTTGGGTCGATAGGCGCGACGGCGGCGGCGGCGGGCAATGCCAGTCGCATCCAGTCGAGCACGTACGGGTGCATGTAGCGAACGATAGAGTTGAACCCTCCGTTGACTGGCCTTCTAAGTTGCCTACTGAAAGATGAATGAAGCATCAGGGTGTTACTAGAGCTTGACTTAGAAACCTTATGCTTAGTAGAAATATTGGGTTACCTTTTAGGTAAAACCGATGAAACCTGCGAACAAGTAGAGGTTTGATTTTCATATTTTGAGATATTAAATATAAACCCACACACCGTTAATTAATTTCATCTTATTGCATGAAAAATTACATCTATATTAATAGTATAATTAAAGCAGACAGACGGACACAAGCAGAGACTGCAACTAATAATATGCCGAGATGAATGTAGAGAGAGATGGTGGAGTATGGATAGAGGAAACCAAATATTAATCGATTTAACTGTTCTTCATTTACCGACCGAATGTCCATGAGCGTCGTTATACACCACACGGGTGGCTCGAGGGTACATGTCGTGCTGTCTTAAAAAATATATACAATTAAAACCTATTATTCACTGAATCGGAAAAATTTTAACCGCACACGCTCATCTATTTCCCCCCAAGTACAGCTTATGGTTTTTAAAAGGGGGCGTCAAAAGTTTCGTGTCAGGCCGGCATGGTATTCGCAATCCCCGTGCATCACATAATGCCCATGAGCATCGTTATATACCTCCTCGTAATTGTAAACATGCCAAATGTCGCACTTTCCGTAAAAACATGTAAATAATTTGGTATAATTAATTAGAGCCACTGAACCACAGAGCATCAAATACCTACCGCCCGCGCCCCCTACTAGAGGCGCCCTAAGCGATGATATTTGAAACCCAATAACCGTACGCTGAGCTGCTAGCGCTTCGTATGTGTATGTGTGTGTGTGCTAGTATCGACACTACACACAAAGAGGTGCAAGTTAGGCACACGCACAAAACAAATGCACACGCACAACACACATATGTAAGTCATAGGCCACGCCCACAGGCTTCAACGGCGTTGTAGAGAAATCGCGCTCACGGCGCCTCTAGTAGGGGCGGGCGCGCGCATTTCATGCTCTGTGAACTGAACGAATAAAGGAAGCTGTCTGAGCGCAGGTATAGCATAGACTGTAGCGACATCTAGCGAACATCGTGAGTATCGGTTAGCGCAGTAAGTAGTAGGTATATAAATTTGGAAATATTGCCAGATGCCTGAGTAGCACAGTTGGAAGACTGCAGTGGACATGTAATCCAAAGGTCGCTCGTATGCAATCCAATGGATTCTAATCCTGCTTCAGATATCTGGTACTGGCTGAATTGTTTCTTTCATATTCTTTCTGCTCTATATTTTTTTTTATGGAAACTGACACGACTGGCTACATCATCTACAACGTCCGTGATTTAAGCCCATAACACCGGGTGAACTAGGTGTCATGTCAGTACTTCCCTTCATTTCATGTCGGCTACACTGAACTGGACGGAAAACACGAACTATTTACATAGCCGTTTCGACCGACGACGTTTCATTCAGTGCGGTGGTACCAGACCGGGCGGGATAAACCCTACCACCTAGTAAAGGAAGGAAAGGGACTTACCACAGAACAACGTTCGGGCCATAACGGAGGGCGACAAGACCGGACTTTTTTGCTCTGTGGGACCTACAGTTGAACGTGGAATCCGAACCACGGTCAGCCTCCAACGGTCGAGCGGTCACCCATCCAAGTACTGGCCGCGCTCAGGGTTGCTTAACAACGGTCGACCGACCGCACCTCTGAGCGACCGAGGCTGACGCTTCTCCGAATGCTTCAATCAAGGTAGCCAGCGTAGGTGTTTCCAACGACATTCTACTTTCTGGACGGGCCCTCGTCATACATTTTACCGGTAGAAAGGTGCGATTGCAGTTCTTCTATATATTGCCAATATTTAAAACAGCGTAAGTGCGCGAGCGCCTCATACATCACGTTACGTTTCCGCTCTGTGAACGTCGATAGAGTAAGACGGTTAAATGGCAATTTGATACGTATAAAGGAGAGACAACGATTGGAGAGGGTGCCGAATGCTCACCAATAGCGCGCCTCAATTCGGTGCGTTGTATGCCACTTCCCGATAATTTAATTCGTTGGGTGTTTCTACATAAAACAAGTATGAATAAAGGGATACGTACCAATATTTTATTAAAATGTATTTCCAAATGTATGTACGTTCAGGTTCAGTTGAAAAAACCGGACATTTTTCATCAAAGGGCCTTTGATTTTTCAGGTACACAATGAAAGTTGATTTTATGTACCAAATGTTGCATGACCTTTACTTTTGAAAATGGATGGGAGAGTAATAAATAAAAGAGTTGAATTGATCGAACTTACTGAAAAATCGAAGAACACAGTAAGATTAGTATTAAAATGTTCTGAAAAAGCAAATGTTTGCGTTATATGAAGAAAAACCGGACGTTTTGGTGTCTGCTTTTTCATTATTATGAAGACCGGATACAAGCTTCAAAAACCGGACTGTCCGGTCCAAAACCGGACATTTTGCAACCCTGCGCACAGTACATGACTGTCCGTCCGACACGCTCTCGGCGCCACTACTCATGAGTCTATTCATACAACTTGCACCCCGAAATGCTAATTCAATGTTAACACTCGAATCAACGTCGTGCCATCGGAGGGGTGGAGCACGGCGAAATGTATAGGCATACTGCGGACACAGAATAGATAATATGTAAATGGGCATGATATTGTATAATACTAGGTATAATTCAGTATTTTTAACAGACTGCGTCGATGGACCCACCTCAGGTTGTCTTAATATCATCTTTATTCAGGTACTCAAAATCAAATCAAATGTGATCAAATCAAAATATTTTTATTGCTCTTTTAAAAAACTTGCACTTGCAAAAGGTATAGCTTAACGCCGTAGGCGTTCTCCTCCAGCCAACCTTTGGGTTATTTATTATGAATGAATGTGGAGTTGCAGAGAATAAATAAGAATGAGAATGTAGTCAGTCCTATGTTAGTCTTAACTCTTAACCGACATATTATTTATCTTTTTGGTTAAAATTATTTTTCTCATACAGATAACACAAGTTAAGAGGCAGATGCATTTAAGCAAAAGGCTTGTACCAGCACATTCTGCTGGTTGTGGTGTTGTATTATTTTGTTTTGTACAATAAATTACACTTCTTAGATATTTCGGCGCTAGCCGTCGTCAGTAAGTAAAATTATAATATATTAATTAATCTTACGTCATCTGTCTGTCTGTCTTTCTGTGTATCCGAGGACTGTATCTTTTGAACCTTTTGAATAAGTAGCCGGTTGAAATTATCACAGAATATGTGTTATTAATGCGGATATGCCAACAAATAATAAAAAAAAAAACAAAAAGTAAAAAATTAAGGGGTCCCCATAAAATTATCATAATAAGTTGGAAGAGCACCATCTACCGAATGCTCATTTAACTAACATTTTAACTACAAAAGTACGAACGGTTTGAAGATCATGACGTAGGATACGTCATCTGTCTGTCTGTCTGTAAAAGGCTTGCGTATGTATACGTAATCCTGAAAAGGTGTTTCTGCTCCTTTAGGTAGAGGTGCATCTTCTCTTCTTTTAAATACAGATGCACCTAATTGCTCTTGTGGATATAAATGTTTGCTCTTTTAGATATAGGAAAATATTGAGATCTTTAGATACAGGTGTATCAGCTCTTATGAGAATAGCTAGGTAGGGGACTGAACTAGCAAACACGTGGAGATTATTCCGGTCGCCAGCCGGTATGAATAATCTCATAAATGCGTTCTGTGACGTCTCCTCCACGATAAAAGGAGTTGGAACGTCCCAGGGCGATCATGATGCGAGTCTGGTACGAGAAAGGTAGGACGGTAGTAGAAAGGATCTTCCAAAGACCATAAGGACGTTATTGCTTTGCCCGCGTCGTTCCTCTTACTATCGCTGTGCATACCACATTGTGTAAGTTCGTCAGGCAATTTAATGCCGAAATATTGAGTAATTTGATATTGTTTAGGAACATCTTGAAGGCATATTAGTGATTGTAATGGAACAATGAAAACGTTTGGTCGTAAGATGCGTTCTCGAAACTGGATGCCCTTTATGTGTCTGCTATTAAAAGGCGACTGAGTAAAAGTTTAGTATTATTCAGAACTTATAATCATAATACATTAATTAATTTTGTGTGTATATTTGAGTGGGTCCCCGGATGGTTTGAAAATACAATTTAACCCGTAGATGGCGTAGTGATAGTCCACGCGGACGAAGTCGCGGGCACAGCTAGTATACTTATATGTTTTCCAGTCCTCGTTTCGTGTAGATTGTTACAAACAAATCTGACTGTAGTGTGTGTATGTACCTAGATGCAGAAATAATTCAACAGTAAGGAACAGTAACTCGACAACTCGTTGCGGGTGTGGGATCCCTCCTCCCGCTGCGCCCCCGCACCGCTTCCACCGCCCGCCCCGAGACGGAGTGACGGAGGTGCCGCCGCCGCGCCGCCTCCGCCGCCACCACCGCCGCCGTGCTGCCGCCGGAGCTGGCGCAATGCGTGCCAAATGATGATTGACGCATGACGCACCCTCGCCGACGCATCATATTAGAATTTAGACAAGCTGCCGCTGCTGTCTGCCGCTATCCGATTATTACTTCTCTCTAATGAACAAAACACTTTAGGTGACTTTTCGATCCCTGGAGGAAACTCGCGAAATAAAACGTCGTAGTTAGCTTACAATAAAAAAAAATAAAATTTGCGACGCGGCGATAAAATATGGATAAAACTCGACCGAATTTAATGACCCTTGGGAGTTTCTTGTTTATAGATTTTAATGAGGATCTTCAGTAATAAATTTTGACAGAAAAATTTTATGGTCTTCCAGATTTCATAAAAAATAATGAAAGTAGAGAATAAAATTGCCCACGTCGCGACTTATAGATACGAAAAATATTTAAGAAATAGGTATATTTTCTTAATGAAGAACCCTTGTACATATTTCAACATCACAAGGTAGACACAGACCGTCATCTTACTAGAGCGTAATACCTAAACATGCCGAAGATACTCAATTGGAAATTTCCAATATAAAACCAAAAAACAAGGGGTTGAGATCCCTCTTTCTCGCACTCGCTAGTGCTCATAAATAAAACTTTTCTCCTGCTCCAGGCAAAGCGCAAATATTGTAAGAATTGATTTTTTTTCTCGCTTCGTATCAAATTTTCCAGAAGGCTGGAAATTCTCACCTATTTCTCCCAACAAACTCTGTACAAACTTTAGTTATGCATATATTTTGCTTATAGAGGTATTCGTACCACTTGGGAATATGGGTCGACTTCTATGCCCGGTTCTTTGAAAATTTGATATTTCAAGAAAGCTGTAAATAGCTGTAATAGGAGCACGCCGCTTTTCTATAACAAAAATATTTTAAAATCCTTAATTTATGTATTTACCACATTTGTCATTTATGCCTGATATATTATACAGGTATACACTATACGGGTGTTTCAGGATAGGGTTTCGTAACTTCAGGGTTCGAAAGGCGTCCATATTAAATATTTGAGATATTAAGTCTATAAAAATTTTCAAGACGAAAAGCTCTGAAACTTTTTCTCAGATTCGATCATTTTATAGTACTTTTTGGTGAAATTCGTTTCATCGAGCTTTGGTGGACGGAAAAAGGGAACTGGACTAGGTCATTGCAGTCCCTAGACCTAGACAGCACTGTTGCCAAATCTCACTCTCCATCGAGTTTTTATTACAATTTTAAATTTTTGTATGAAAAAAAAACACAGAATTTAGATTTGAGTGATAAGGATTTTTTCTTCTAATAATGAGTACTTTCTATTCCTGAAGTTTCTCAAGCCTATCCTGAAACATCCTGTATATGTAGGTACCAAAATTCAACTTTTTTCGTCTAGCAGATTCGGAGAAAATAAGCTGTGACAGACGGACAGACAGACAGAAAGACACGAAAGGTGGTATTAAGGTACGTAACCCTAAAAAAGGTGAGGTGTCTTGCCTGTGTGTGGTGTCACTTTTGAAAAACCCAGGTTCGGGAAAACACACTCGCCGGAAGACACCCTAGCGGTTCCACACCCTAGCGGTGATACAAATAAACGATTTAGAGAACCGATGGGTTCTCAAAAGCCCAATGTCAACAACAAAGGGTGCCTAGTATCTCTGCGACGTGTCATTCGGAGATAATTAAGACGGGTGGCAGGGAATAAGGCATGCCAGTTCCACAGAGCAGCGACCATGATAGTACCTGTAAAACGAGAGTAAGCGAACCCACAAATAATCTGTGATCCACAACTTGGTGTACAACTTTTGAGTGTCTAAATAAATAAATCAATAAATAATATCATTGCTTCATAAAATTTTGACCTTGTATCTGTTGTTGTTTAGTTACACTTATTCTAAGCCACTAGATGCGCCATAAAAAATACACACCGTATATACACACATAGATACATACATTCACGCTGTACAATCGGGGTAAGCAGAGTAGTCAGTGTTGTGCTGCTAGTACTCTTGTAACTTACAGCACTAAACCGTCCTCTGCATTTAGCAAAGTATTAAGACAACTATCAAGCAGCTAGTAGGGCACGAAGATCCACCTTCTACATGACTAGATGGAAGAACCGTGCCAAGGTGAGAAGTGGCTATCCTGTCGCCATTAAGCACGAAATCTTGTCCTTATCCCTTACTGCCTTAGTCGCTTTTTTCGCCATGAACAGGGAGAGATGCAGTGGGGCTATTCATTTTAAGTACCGACCCCGCACGGTACACATTGTAAAAATACACAACGCATAGTTTTAAAATTTCACGGGAGCGGATCCTCGGGAAAAAAATATTCTTATTATATATCCTTTCATATATCTTTATATTATATATCTTATCATTTGTACCGTGTGGGGTCGGTACTTAAAAAGAATAGCCCCACTGCATCTCTCCCCGTCGCATGTCGTAAAAGTCGACTAAGGGATAAGAAAATTCGTCAGCCTCGGTAGCTCAGTTGCGCGGTTGGTTAGTCAACTGTTATTAAGCAACGCTGAGCGCGGTCAGTGATTGGATGGGTGACCGCTCGACCGTTGGAGGCTGACCGTGGTTCGGATTCCACGTTAAACTGTAGGTCCCTTCCCTTCTTACCTTACTAGGTGGTAGGGTTTATCCTGGCCGGGTTGGTACCACCGCACTGAACGAAACGTCGGTCGAAACGGCTATGTAAATAGTTCGTGTTTTCCGTCCAGTTTAGTGTAGCCGACATGAAATGAAGGGAAGCACTGACATGGCACCTAGTTCACCCTGTGTTATGGGCTGACATCACGGATGTTGTAGGTGATGTAGCCAACCGTGTCAGGTTCCATAAAAAAAAATAATAAATATGGAACTCATATATGCCACTGTAGACGGAAACATTTTTACCACGATCGCCGTAGGTACATGTATATATTTTTATTTACCCGACTACAGAACAACAAGAAAGTATTGTTTTGCACCATTTCGGTTGGCACGGTGGTGTTCGCCGCCGACACCTATCAATATCTTGACTTATCTCATTTCCGAATACACTTCCACCCTGCTGCTCTAGTGATGCCCTCCCTTGGCGAAGACCTTTACATTTCGACAGTACGCTGACAGCTGTCAAATTCAAAAGTACATGTTATCTGTGTCTTCATATTAAACTTAGGTTATTTCTATGTTTAAACTTAGCCCTTACCTGTCACTCGTAACTTGTCTTGATGAACAATTAGAAATTTTGTCCATCGCAATAACATGACTGGAGGGAGATGTGTCGTATATACATAAGCGACAGTGACAGCTATTCAAGCGGAAACCACGATCGTCTGCCGATATGCTCTTGCTTACTTTAAAGGGAAGAACGTACCTATTGGGGACTCGTGAAATAGTACCAACACTAGTAACCGAGGAATTGGCTTCTCTCACCCCTGCTGCCCCTACTCATATACGCCACAATCGCTGGACACATTGAAACATTCATAGTCGTAGACAATTGTAGAGCAATATCTTCTCAGAACCCATAGTCTTTCATAATCGTTTCTTGTGTCGTACGGCGAAAATATGGAATGGTCATCCGGCTATGGGTGAGTGCTGAGTGTATACCTCCTATGACCTGATGATCTTTAAAAGGTGTGTCAATAAAAATCTGTCAATTGCGAGGTTTACTCGCGCACGGAGGTTTCCGTATCTATCCGCTATCAATAATATCCGCCTATCCGCTCAGGTGAGTTCGAATTTTAATTTCGAAGATATGTAGGACGGTGCCTCAATGAGGTCGATAGAAATTTACGGTAGGAAAATGACAGCACCTCAATGAGGTCGTTGGAAATTTAGCGGCTACAATAATGCAATGTATAAAAGCTTGTGGCGCCACCTATTATTCAATAGTGTGACTAATCGATTTTATTTTACGTTTCTTGTATGGGGTCCCCCTTAATTTTTAACTTTTTCTTATTTTTCTTATTTGTTGTTTCATCCGCCATAGTAACGCATATTCTGTGAAAGTTTCAACCGGCTACCTATTACGGTTGAAGAGCTACAGCGTTCGGACGGACGGACGGACGGACGGACAGACAGACGACGGAGGCTTAGTAATAGGCTTCCGTACGGGATACGGAAACCTAAAAACGACGGTGACCTTTTTCTCCGCCTTGACACTGGCATTGCACCTCACTGAGCTTGGTTTCGCGAGGAGTGCTGTTATTGGTCGTGTCTGTATGTGTGACTGTGTGAAATGGAAGAACTCTTGGTCACAGCCGCCTTGCCAGTTTGTAAGTCTGTACCATTAAGTAAGTCTGTCCATCTGTCAAGATCTTTTTTCTCAGGAACGGGTAGAGATATCAAGTTGAAATTAAGATAAAAAAATACTAAGGTCTACGTTTCCTTGGCGGTGTAAGTTTTCTAAGTCAAGGCAATCGAAAGATACGGCCATTCATGTCACTAATTTTGATACTCGCAAACTCAGTCATCAAAACCTAAAGGGTACTTCCCATTAACCTAGAATCATGAAATTTGGCAAGTGGCAAGGTCTCACAGCACAAGTATAGGACAGTTTTTTATTTTTTTATGGAAACTGACACGGTTGGCTACATCACCTACAACATCCGTGATGTCAGTCCATAACACCCGGGTGAACTTGATGCCACGTCAGTGCTTCCCTTCGGTCGTAGTTATTTGTAGTTTACCTATCACATAAAAATATTTTTTGCTATTATTTTGTTCTTGATCTAACGTGGAAACGGTAATACATCGAGCGACAAACTTGGTGTGATTATTAACCGACTTCCAAAAAAGGAGGAGGTTCTCAATTCGTCTGTATGTTTTTTTTTTTTTTATTATTTTTTTTTTTTTGTATGTTTGTAACACGATTTCACCGTCAATTGAGGGCCGATTTAGAAAATTCTTTTTTTGTTAGTTAGGTCATACTTCCGAGGTGGTCCCATTTCAATTTTATCGAAATTGGTTCAGTGGTTTTCGAAAAATCAGCATAATACTATGGTGTGTGGTTACCTTCAGCAAAACTTGTGATGTGGTCGTTTTCGGCAATTTTCACTTTGATAAATTAGTATGGTGTGTGGTAACCTTCAGCAAAACATTTGTGATGTGGACTTATTCAGCAATTTGCAGTCTGACACATATGGCGAATAATTCTGTACCACTTCAATCGATTTCGATTATTCGATTTCGATTATTCTTTTTTATGTAATATTACTAAAAAGAATGAAATAAAAACTGTTTTAAAAAATATTAAACCGATTTCCAAAAAACAAAAAAACAAAAAACTAAAAAGTATTAAATACCTAATATTTTGAAATTTTCTCTGTCCTGTTGAAATACATGAATCGATATACTAGTGATACATATTCGGACCCTTGTTTCATGAATATTCTAAATTTGAAATTTTTTATCTTTTCCGACCGGCGCTTAATTTATTATGGTACCTGGCCGGTACCTACTGTACCGAGTACCATCGAGCTGGTTTGATGATGGAGACAGAAGGTGGCCATAGGAACTCCTAAACTACACATGATAAACCCATCGTGTTTGGGCTCGTTGCATTTGTCTTCACGAGAAATTTACTTTAGACCTAAGAGATTCTCAATTCGACGGTATGTTTTCTTTTTTTGGATGTTTGTTACGCGATTACTCCGTCAATTGTGGGCCGATTTTGAAAATTCTTTTTTTTTTTATTTGAAAGGGGATAACCCTGAGGTTTTTGAAGTGACAACTTCTTTAGCGGCTCTTGGCACTTTTTTAGGTGGGTAAAAATGTATAACTCGCGACATCGCGTCAGTGTCATTTTTAAAATGAAACCTTAAGTCATTGCGTTAAGGGTTAAGTTAGAGTGGCACGGGATCTGCCGGCACTCCCGGAGTGCAACTGTTAAGTAGGGTTCCGTAACACGTTTATGTCTGTCCATTCTACTAAGTTCTGCAAAATGAATGTAGGGTTCCGTAACATATGCATGTCTATCCGTTCTACTAAATTTTACAATTTTCAACCAAGGTCCTCCGACGGTTATTTTATAATAAAAGTAGGCTTCCGTAACACGTTTATGTCTGTCCATTCTACTAAGTTCTGCAACATCACCTACAACGTCCGTGATGTCAGCCCATAACACCAGTGCCATGTCAGTGCTTCCCCCTTTGATCGTGCTGACTACACTGAACTGGTCGGAAAACACAAACTATTTACATAACCGTTTCGACCGACGTTTAATTCAGTGCGGTGGTACCAACCCGGGAAGGTTAAACCCTACCACCAAGTAAGATTACGAGGGAAGGGACTTACAGTTTTACGAGGAATCCGAACCTTGGTCAGCCTCCAACGGTCAGCGGTACCCATCTAAGTACTGACCGCACCCAGCGTTGCTTAAAATTCATTAGCGACAGTTGACTGTCTGCACCACTGAGCTATCGAAGCTGACGTGGTCCTATATTAATTGGGTCAAGATCGGATTGGAAAGCGAGGCGGAATCGCGAGGCCGAAGGCCGAGCGATTCCGCCGAGTACATTAATAGCAAAAAATTACTAAAAAAAACTGTGAAATAAAAAAAAAGTTTTAAAAAACATAAAACCGACTTCCTAAAAAAAGTAAAACTAAAAAACTATTTAAAATAAAAATATAAAAACCGCCTTCAAAAATATATGAAATAAAAACCTAAAAAAAAAACGAACCCTAGAGTTGAAGGCGGTGCTAAAGCAAGCAAAAATGATGCATGAAAGAAAACATGAGTGGATGATAATATCCTTTGTGATTTGTGTAGCCTTTTTAGCACCGCCTTCAACTCTAGGGTTCGTTTTTTTTTTAGGTTTTTATTTCATATATTTTTGAAGGCGGTTTTTATATTTTTATTTTAAATAGTTTTTTAGTTTTACTTTTTTTAGGAAGTCGGTTTTATGTTTTTTTATAGTGACAACTCTAAAGTAAAACAACAAATAGTAAAACCCGACCAATTACATAGTGGCACGGAACCCTCGGTGCATGAGTCCGACTCGCACTTGGCCGGTTTTTTTTGTTTTTATTTTTGTCTCCACAGTACTGTTACGGACTATCACGCTTCTGCTATCAATGCAGTGCGTCATTTCTAAACCAACACTTTTCTTCCCCAAAGCTTTTCTTCCCCTCTGGCAATATGTTATATCACAGATATTTTAGATAACAATTATTAATATTCATATATTTCCTTTTTTCAGGTACGTACCTTGAGACCGTGATTCAGCGAAGGAACCGAAAGTGAAGATAATGTAGGTAGGTATTTATAAATATTAATTTTTTAGACGATCCTGGTCCTATGCGATACCGAACAGGATCATTATTTGGACCAGTCAGTCAGTCAGCGTGTAAGCGTCTACTGCTAGACATACGCCTCTCCAATTTTTCTCTAGTCCTCTCGACCGTCAACGGTACGGACCACTGCTTTCCGCCGACGTACTTGATGTCGTCGTCCCGGCTGACGGGTGGTCTTCCCACACTCTGTATCTTGTGCACGGCCGCCAGTGCAGGACACGGTTACTACAACGGTAATCATCTCTTTGGTTGACGTGCCCAGTCTAGTGTCACTTGAGCTTAGCCACGCGGTGTCAAATATCGACTACATTGGTGTGTCAGCGGATTGCCTCGTTACGCACCATATCATGTAACGATATTCCCAGCATTGGTAACTAACGTGGTAAAATCGTGATGTGGTTAATGTTATTTTAGTAACACGGCAGGTGCTAAGTACAATTTTAGTGAAAATATTCTGGAAAATTGTGGCGTTCTTTTTTTTCACTCACATCAATTGTGTTTTACCGTTAGTATTCAGATAATTTTTATAGACAAAGTGAAACATTGCTATAAATATATCCTAAAAGCTGCCGTACAGTCGAATGCAGTAAATCATACAATAATAAAATAATTTAAGTTCTTAAAATTTTGAAAGTTTGTAATTGCGTCTCGACAGTCTAATCGCGTGGGCGGGCAGTCTGTGGGCGGGCGGAATTTAGAGTAGCCTCTTGTTATTCAATGTTTTAGTGTAATATATTTACTCACCTACTTCGAGTGAAGATACCAAACTACAAGTTAGTTACCTTAAAAATAAAAAGTTAATCCTTCGTTAGTAGTCAAATAGTGTTTGACCCCTTTATCTAAGCTATGATTTAATGGAGAGTTTCTTATTATTTTAAAACTTTTTAACAAACCTATCAGATATTCCATCTAAATACACGAATTTTATCAAGAATTATATTTACCAAATTCAGTCAAATATTTTTTTTTTTTATTGGTGCGGCAGTGTGTGTACACATAAACACATTTATTTTTAAATCATACTGAGCTAAAAATACATCTGAAAGTTAACAGCTAATATAATTCTATTATTATGTTCGTTTAGGCTTTTACCGCTGTTACACATTTTTTTTTTATGGAAACTGACACGGTAGGCTACATCACCTACAACATCCGTGATGGCAGCCCATAACACCGAGTGAACTAGGTGCCATGTCAGTGCTTCCCTTCATTTCTGAACTGAACTGGACGGAAAACACGAACTATTTACATAATAGTTTCGATCGATGTTTCACTCAGTGTGGTACCAACCCGGCCAGGA
Source organism: Nematopogon swammerdamellus (assembly GCA_946902875.1). Classification (NCBI taxonomy): domain Eukaryota; kingdom Metazoa; phylum Arthropoda; class Insecta; order Lepidoptera; family Adelidae; genus Nematopogon; species Nematopogon swammerdamellus. The sequence continues at coordinate 10,037,042 of OX336349.1, forward strand.
TAAACCCTACCACCTAGTAAGGTAAGACAGGAAGGGACCTACAGTTTAACGTGAAATCCGAATCACGGTCAGCCTCCAACGGTCGAGCTGTCACCCATCCAAGTACTGATCGCTCCCAGGTGTGCTTAACAACAGTCGAGATTATGGTCGAGGCTCTTCGCTATCAGCGCATGCGCAGACACGACTATTGGCACAACGATCGTTGAATCCACGGGCCACATCACATGACGGTAACCTCGTGAGATAGGTTATTATTATTATACTAATGACGTTACTGTTATCATATCACTTATATCCTTTCATTTTATTACGACTTAACATTCTACCGATCGAGCGGTTAATGGATGGTTAAATGGTTAAATATTACATAATTCGTACTTCGTACCGTGTGGGGCCGGTACTTTAAAAGAATAGCCCCACTGCATCTCTCCCCGTGTATGTCGTAAAAGGCGACTAAGGGATATGACTCCCTTCTTATATTACTAGGTGGTAGGGTTCAACCCGCCCGGGTTGGTACCACCGCACTGAATGAAAGGTCGGTCGAAACGGCTATGTAAATAGTTTGTGTTTTCCGTTCAGTTCAGTGTAGCCGGCACGACCAAAGGGAAGCAAGCACTGACGTGGCACCAGTTCACCCGGTGTTATGGGCTGACATCACGGATGTTGTAGGTGATGTAGCCAACCGTGTCAGTTTCCATAAAAAAAAAATAATAATAATTTCATACTGAAACTGTACAACAAATTTGATTTCAATCTAACCAATTCAGCTCGTAAACAGTGCTGTACTAGTAGAAAAAATATTGACAGACATTAAACAACACTTCACCCCAACAGCACCTGGTCTATCGAAAGCAAGCTGAATAATTTCACGCAGCGCGCGAAAGGCGTAAAGCGCGAAGGCAAACTTCCCTAAAATCGAGCCCTTTCGGTCAAAGTCCCCAAGGGACCGCCGAGAATTAACTTGAGCGGTAAACATGTGCCAGCCTTCTTTCAAACTCGTAAATTAAAAAAGTTTACACTGGGGACTTGGCACTGCGGTGCGAGGGTGTTGGGATGTTTGAACCGACTTTTCGCGTCGCGTCGGGGCGCGTCTACTGTTGTGGGAAAAGGTATACATTGAAGACATTCGCGAACGTTCATTTAGAGGCATTTTTCAACCGACTTCCAAAAAGGAGGAGGTTCTCAATTCGTCTGTATGTTTTGGTTTTGTGTGTATGTTACTCTATTTCTTTTCATTCAATTTCAAAATGTATTGTCGGAAAACATTAATTATACATTTGCAAACAATAAATAAGGACAATTTAACAAGACAAGTAAACTAAAGAGTCGACCCCTGCCCCTGTCTCTTGTCCTAGCCGTGCCGTGAGTCGCGTCATAGCCAGTAGTTGTTCTTTCGACGCATAGTACCAGATACGCACTAATTGACCAGTGTACCAATTTTTTTAGGTTAAATTTAAAATTTTATTTTCGTAATGATTTTAATTGTGGTATTTTATTGTGAGAATGTTATGCGACCCGACATGGATGACTAGCCTAGATTCATTGATTATGATGATTGAATCATGATTTAATCAGGCACCGTATCAGGCAAACCTCGCGTTCATATGAAGCGATGTATGTAAACTAAACTGCAAAAAGTACTAGAGAAAAGTAGACTACATAAGATTAATTCTTGTGTACATAAATATTATTGAAAAAGCTTAAAAAATCTCACCCTTATTAAAGTTATGAAGGAGCTTCAGCAACAGCTTAAACAATTTTCATCGTCCGGCGTCCGTAATCTTACAGCGCTCGTCTTCTGACAAATTCATTATTCTTCAAAGAATCTGTCCGGGAACATCCTGTAACGATGACGAATCAAAATTGCTTGAATTGAAACCGCGAGCCGCGGGCGACCATTGTCTCGAGAGGCAATTTCATAATTTCAACATCGAGGAACCTTCTTTCCACATTTTTTTACTCTCTTCCAGAAGAAAAATGTTGTAAGTTGATGATAATATATACGTACAGCTTGTTTATCCAGTTGCATCTTTATATCTATCGTTTCGAAGGAACTGAAATATGTTTTTTATATTTATTACACTACTTGACATTAGTCCGCCTCCGAGCCGGACGGCCACCTCCTCGGGGTGAAAAAGGCTACGTCTGACTGAAGTTTCGACCTTGAGCAGTCACCCAGTTCGGAAGGATTAAAAAAATTTATTGCGCTGAGAGAACTCGTAACCAATATTATGTTATTCCATGGTACGTACATATAGTAATTGATATATCAATCAATCAATCGTAAGGGATGGTCATGGAGTAAGTTACTTTGTTTTATGAGATACGGCGTTTGTACACTCTTTGTATGATACTAAAACTTTTTTTTTTATGGAAACTGACACGGTTGGCTACATCACCTACAACATCCGTGATGTGAGCCCATAACACCAGGTGAACTTGGTGCCACGTCAGTGCTTCCCTTCGCTCGTGCCGGCTACACTGAACTGGACGGAAAACACAAACTATTTACATAGCCGTTTCGACGAACATTTCATTCAGTACGGTGGTACCGACCCGGACGGGGTAAACCCTACCACCTAGTAAAAAAAAATAAGAAGGGAGTCATATCCCTTAGTCGCCTTTTACGACATACACGGGGCGAGATGCAGTGGGGCTATTCTTTTAAAGTACCGGCCCCACACGGTACAAACTAAATTATTAGGGTTCCGTAGTCAACAAGGAACCCTTATAGTTTCGCCATGTCCGTCCGTCTGTCCGTCTGTCCGTCTGTCCGTCCGTCTGTCTGTCCGCGGCTTAGCTCAGATACCCTTAGTACTAGAAAGTTGTAAGTTGGTATGGGTATATAAATTAATAACGCCGACAAAGTGGTAAAATAAAAAAATTTAAATAATTTTTTTAGGGTACCTCCCCTACACGTAAAGTAGGGATGAATTTTTTTTTTCACGTCTACCCCATCGTTTGGGGTGTCGTTGGATAGGTCTTTTGAAAATATTGCGGGTTTGTGAAAAAGCTTTTTTCGATTTAGGGATCCGTTTGCGAATTATTAAGCTTTAAGTGCTAATTTTTGTTAGAGTCATGTGTCCCCCCCCCCCCCCTGCCAGCTAAACGGTTGTTATTAGATATGTGAAAAATTCGCAGCAGTAGTATATATACCGAAATTAAAAGGAAAACTATCACAGCTAAGTAGGCTGTACAGGTTGACGAGTAATAGTCGTCCAACTTATAAAATGTACGGACGACAGCCATCATTTCATTAACATTCATTTATTTCCCTTACAAAATTATACAAATAATCAAATAATTTATTTTGATAGGTTTCCGCAAATACGGCACCCTACACTGCGCGTGGCCCGACACGCACTTGGCCGCTTTTTTAGAAATCTTTTCTGTATGTATGTATGTATGTTCCTCCATAACTCTTAAACCGATCATCCGAATTCGATGAAACTTAGTTTATGCCCATTTAACTATACGGGACACAGGATAGGCTAAATAAAATGTTGTTCTGGTTACGCTAAGATGTGGCTCTCATACAAACTGAATTGTTCCGCCCGCCGAAATAAAGGTACGGTAGCGGGCTTACTTACTTTCTTCTTTTTAAATACGAATTTCTCGCAAGCGAAGCCGCGGGCAAAAGCTATAAGTAATAAACAAATTCCAAGATTTACAAAAATTCAAACGTAGCATATTAATCTCCAAAGCATTTCTAGTCCGTAACTGAAAACATAATTTGTTCAATCGTGTATTTATATTCAATTGGAGGTGTTTCTAATTTACCCATCAAAAGCTTGAAGCTGTGTAGACACGCAGATTGAATTTACTATACAGATATGCGATAGCGATATGATAAAATTTTGAATTTTATAAACTAAATCACCGTTCAATAAATGCAGCAACGAGCATTGCGCCAAGTGGGCTAGTGTGAAAATAATCGCAGCATCGCAGCTACTGGCACGGATTCGGTCGGATTGTCATGAGTGCCCGTAGCCAGTGCAGTGCCAAACTCGATCTCAATGACGGCACAGTTCGATTCCAACACTTATTACAATACTAACGACAATCCAACTACCGATTTCCAATCCACCCAATATCTTAACAAAGTTATTGTCCCCATCTCAATTAGGACAATTATTGCGATCATCTTCGTCGTCAACGACCTAAATACATTTGATGTACAAGGTAATCTAGTCTTTATTGCATATGTACACAGTTTAAATTAGAGGAATAGGGGAGCGGACTATAGTCATTTGGTTCGCAGTACGACAATTAGCGAGGTCATAAACTTAGCAAATTGTCGCCAAGCCTCAATGGAAAGCCATTTTGGGTGCGTTCCAAATTCGGATTTTGTGCAGTTAGTTTGTGTGAGGTGGAGTGCTGTCCTTTGTTCTTGCTTGCTCAATTTCGTTAGGTTAAACTGAATCGGTTGATGTCTAGTCATAGATACATGAATACCATCACGCTGTATCCCGACAATCGGGGTAAGAAGAGTAAACAGTGTTATGCTGCAAGAACTTCTGGATTACACCACAACACGGAACAAGTCAGCAAGATTATAAGCAGCAAGAAGGCACAAAGTCAGATTACCTACCTACAATACCTCGCATGGCTTTGAAAGGCATCGCATGGCATTGCCGAGGTGAGACGTGGCTCCTTTAGAACAGCATCTTGTCTTTACCTTGTAGATGTAATATTTGGTTATAATAAATATCTGTAAAAAAAAATTTTTTAATTTTTTTTTAATTCGATATTATGACGGTAATATAGATGGCGATCACTGTTAGGGATATGATTGTAAACCCCAGAATGGCATGGGGTCTTAATTTAGCAGGTACACATTATGGGTAAAAACTGTAGGTACTTCAACTAAATGTATACTTGGAATCCTAATACTTAGTGCGAGAACTACGAACTCATTACTTCGACCCACTTCTGTCTTCCATTTCTTCCGTCGAGCTATCGCTTTTCTAACGTGCACTTTAAAATTTAATATTTTAATATTTTATTTAATATAATAATAATCTTCTATTCTTATAATTTTTTTTTTCAAATAGAAGCACATTGTTATAACCGTAATTGTATAACCTACAGGTACGAAACCAATAACGTAAATTTTTCAAGAGAAAGTGAATATGCTTCATTCAAAGGAGCCCTCGTAATATACGAGAAAATTCATATAGCATGAGTATATCGTACATGAAGTCGTAAAGCCGGTCGAAGGATGCATTTAAATCATTCAGCGGGGAAGGAGGTCGACTCATTGAGGACCTACGCCGCGTAGGCTGCGTAATGTCCTCGGGAAGCACGCCACGCTTGATATACCACCTACATACCTGTACATCCTGAGGAAATAACGCAGGTACACGTACATATGAAACATTTATAAAAATCATGTGAAAATTACATTTTTAAATGGCTTTTATTGGATAAGTCAGCCACACATCGAAATAAAATTCTATCCACAGCAAAGATACAGGAAGGCCAAAAATACCCAAAGTTGCTTCGAGAAAAAAAAAAAAAGTTTTAAAAAACATAAAACCGACTTCCTAAAAAAAGTAAAACTAAAAAACTATTTAAAATAAAAATATAAAAACCGCCTTCAAAAATATATGAAATAAAAACCTAAAAAAAAAACGAACCCTAGAGTTGAAGGCGGTGCTAAAAAGGCTACACAAATCACAAAGGATATTATCATCCACTCATGTTTTCTTTCATGCATCATTTTTGCTTGCTTTAGCACCGCCTTCAACTCTAGGGTTCGTTTTTTTTTTAGGTTTTTATTTCATATATTTTTGAAGGCGGTTTTTATATTTTTATTTTAAATAGTTTTTTAGTTTACTTTTTTTAGGAAGTCGGTTTTATGTTTTTTAAAACTTTTTTTTTATTTCACAGTTTTTTTTAGTAATTTTTTGCTATTAATGTACTCGGCGGAATCGCTCGGCCTTCGGCCTCGCGATTCCGCCTCGCTATCCAATCCGATCTTGACCCAATTAAAATAGGACCACGTCAGCTTCGATAGCTCAGTGGTGCAGACAGTCAACTGTCGCTATTGAATTTTAAGCAACGCTGGGTGCGGTCAGTACTTAGATGGGTACCGCTGACCGTTGGAGGCTGACCAAGGTTCGGATTCCTCGTAAAACTGTAAGTCCCTTCCCTCGTAATCTTACTTGGTGGTAGGGTTTAACCTTCCCGGGTTGGTACCACCGCACTGAATTAAACGTCGGTCGAAACGGCTATGTAAATAGTTTGTGTTTTCCGACCAGTTCAGTGTAGTCAGCACGATCAAAGGGGGAAGCACTGACATGGCACTGGTGTTATGGGCTGACATCACGGACGTTGTAGGTGATGTTGCAGAACTTAGTAGAATGGACAGACATAAACGTGTTACGGAAGCCTACTTTTATTATAAAATAACCGTCGGAGGACCTTGGTTGAAAATTGTAAAATTTAGTAGAACGGATAGACATGCATATGTTACGGAACCCTACATTCATTTTGCAGAACTTAGTAGAATGGACAGACATAAACGTGTTACGGAACCCTACTTAACAGTTGCACTCCGGGAGTGCCGGCAGATCCCGTGCCACTCTAACTTAACCCTTAACGCAATGACTTAAGGTTTCATTTTAAAAATGACGCTGACGCGATGTCGCGAGTTATACATTTTTACCCACCTAAAAAAGTGCCAAGAGCCGCTAAAGAAGTTTTCACTTCAAAAACCTCAGGGTTATCCCCTTTCAAATAAAAAAAAAAAGAATTTTCAAAATCGGCCCACAATTGACGGAGTAATCGCGTAACAAACATCCAAAAAAAGAAAACATACCGTCGAATTGAGAATCTCTTAGGTCTAAAGTAAATTTCTCGTGAAGACAAATGCAACGAGCCCAAACACGATGGGTTTATCATGTGTAGTTTAGGAGTTCCTATGGCCACCTTCTGTCTCCATCATCAAACCAGCTCGATGGTACTCGGTACAGTAGGTACCGGCCAGGTACCATAATAAATTAAGCGCCGGTCGGAAAAGATAAAAAATTTCAAATTTAGAATATTCATGAAACAAGGGTCCGAATATGTATCACTAGTATATCGATTCATGTATTTCAACAGGACAGAGAAAATTTCAAAATATTAGGTATTTAATACTTTTTAGTTTTTTGTTTTTTTGTTTTTTGGAAATCGGTTTAATATTTTTTAAAACAGTTTTTATTTCATTCTTTTTAGTAATATTACATAAAAAAGAATAATCGAAATCGAATAATCGAAATCGATTGAAGTGGTACAGAATTATTCGCCATATGTGTCAGACTGCAAATTGCTGAATAAGTCCACATCACAAATGTTTTGCTGAAGGTTACCACACACCATACTAATTTATCAAAGTGAAAATTGCCGAAAACGACCACATCACAAGTTTTGCTGAAGGTAACCACACACCATAGTATTATGCTGATTTTTCGAAAACCACTGAACCAATTTCGATAAAATTGAAATGGGACCACCTCGGAAGTATGACCTAACTAACAAAAAAAGAATTTTCTAAATCGGCCCTCAATTGACGGAGAAATCGTGTTACAAACATACAAAAAAAAAAAAAAAAAAAAAAAACATGCAGACGTATTGAGAACCTCCTCCTTTTTTGGAAGTCGGTTAATGATGGCACGGTCGTGTTTGCCCGACTTGGCTGGGGCACAGCCATGCCCCCAGATAAAAGTAACTATTCTGATTTGTTCTGTACGACTAGGAGGTACGATAATCTGTATTTTCTAATGCATTAAAAAACAACTCATATAATTTCGATCAAGCATTTAGATTAGGTAGGTACCTACATTTCCCGTATCCCGACAATCGGGGTAAGCAGTGTAATCGGAGTTGTGCTGCAGGTACTATTTTAAATTATAGCACAACACCGACCACCACGTTTAGCAAGTATTCGGACAAGATAACTATCAAGGAGCAAGTAAGGCACGAAGACCCAGCCCCTCATGACTCGGTGGAAGGACCGCTCCAAGGCGAGAGGTAGCTAGCCTGTCGTCCTTTAGCACGGCATCTTGTTCTTATCCCTTAGTCGCCTTTTCATGCACGAGGAGAGATGCAGTGGGGCTATTATTTTTAAGTACCGGCCCCACATGGTACCTTCAGGTACCTTTTTAACCCCCGACGAAAAAAGAGGGGTTGGTAGGTAAAGGAAGGGACGCACCTGTTCTTTGCTGATTGTGTGAGTGTGGGCAAGAGGGCCCTGGATCCCTTATAACCTGCTGTGTTGCGGAGTCGGGTGAGTGCTCGAAATCCTCGATCGGCGGTGCCCACGCAGCTGTGGTGTCCAGGCCTGGACGGGGGGGTTACACCGAGACGAGTCCTCTGGTTTGCACTCGATTGAACACTTGGGGTGATTCTTGAAGCCCGTGCGTGGCACATTCGCTTTTGCGACACTTTTCTTCAGGAAAATAATAGCTCTTAACGTGGTGCCTCAGCAACGAACTTTTTTCGACTCATAGTTTTTTCTTCTGGTGCGAAGATTGGAGAGGAAAGGGAGGGTAAGCGGTAAAAACTACAGTGTAGGCGGGAAATTTGAATGCCAACTGGCGATCTTTACAAACGGGGTGTTATCAGTTTAACGTGTGTGAGGGTGTATGTGTGTAAGGGTGTGTCTGTCTGTGGCATCAAAGCTCCCAAACGGATGGACCGATTTGGATGCAGTTTTCTTTATTAGAAAGCTGGTCTAGTCGGGATGGTTCTTAGCTATGTTTATAATGAAGTAATCGAGTAATTAGGAAATCAAAAAATTTATTATCTTAAAAAGTTGACTGATTTGCATGCGGTTTTTTTTTAAAAGCTTGAAATAAAAGTTATTATAATGAACAGTGTCGTTACAATTTCTTGTCTCTTGAAATACAATCACTTGTAGTGATTATGCACGGCCAGCAATGCTCCTTCAAACTGTACCGCAAAACGTTGGCCGCGTCCGAATAAAACGTTTGATAGTCGTGCCCCTAAATCATAGATGTCTCTACGAAGATTGTCACTAGAGGGCGCTCTACCGCATTCAACTCACGTGCGGCGAGAGATTCCGTTAGAGCTCTCCTCCTCGACTTGCACAAGAGGTTCTCGCCTTGCGGTGTGAGAAACTTCCGTGCTGACGTATCGACAATCCGTGATATTTGTGGAGTGCGAGGCTTTAAGGAAAATACGCAAAGAAATATGACATTTCAGGGGAATTCGCCGCCTTAAAAAGAAAATTTCAAGTAATATGTTGCAGATAGTGTCGAATTATAATCTTGACACTGAAGTGCGGATAAAAAGCATTGAAGAACAGCCAATTAAATAGATACTTTTAATGTGTACATGCCGGGAAGGATCATACGAGATTTTACGCTCAAGGCCGTATACATTAGAGCGTACTCGCATATTGCCTATTATTAGTAGGTATTGATTACGATCAAATCAGTAAAGTCGTTCTCCAGTCTTACTCGGGCGACCGTAATCAATCGTATTCATAGATAAAAACCGGCCAAGTGCGAGTCGAACTCGCGCACCGAGGGTTCCGTATCGCCATGTCATGTTCCGCGCTGCTTCATAAGGTTTCAGGTAGATGGCGCGCATACACTTTTTAGTTTCTTGTATGGGGACCCCGTGATTTTTTTTACTTTTTCTTATTTGTTTTTATATCGGCCATAACAACACATATTCTGTGAAAATTTCAACGGGCTACCTATGTATTACGGTTCAAGAGATACAGCCCTCGGACAGACAGACAGAGTAGGCTTAGTAATAGGTTCCCGTACGACGGACACGGAACTCTAAAAATATTGTCAACATATTCTTGCTGCTTGCGTTCCATTAATCATACGCACTGATAAGTAATGCAAATGATGCGAACTTGGTATGCAAAATTTACTTCGAGTCATAAGGATTTTGCGCTGAGCCGAGATTATTGTGAGTAGAAACTGTGAGTCTCAACCATTGTCTATGTATGCCAAATTACAACTTGAGGCCGAGTTTTTGCCGAGCTGCGACAGAATTATTTTATATACGGGCGGGCCTCAGTTTCATGTTTCATTTGTGCCACTACAGTTGGAAACATTGTATTTATAGCCGAAGTCATAAGGTCAATCAAAATATATTCAGTGTGATTAATAATATATGTATAAATTCACCCAGCTAAAGCTGCGAAGCTACTTAAATTCTTCAACAACATTATCGCCAAATGTCTATTTTGAAACTTCGCAAAATAATTTCAATTCAACTTGCATTTCGTTCCTTCACTTTGCGAGATCACTTCAATTCGAAACTTTATCACAACGAAACATTTATGCTATGCGACATCACGGCATAACTTACGAACAATTAGTTCCCTTAAATCAAAGTTTCTCTTTATTCGTCTTCCGGCTACGTTAGCGAGAAAGGTATCCGCACCAATTATACGAGACTATCTCGGCTCAACTGTAGAAAGTTGAAAACTTTATTCGCCCCGCGCTCTATTTAATTTTATTATTGGCCCACAGTGCAGATGGTGCCGCCGCGCCTCCTTAGGCGTTTTCGATCGAAGCCGTGGGCACTTTTCGAGTTGAAAGACTTCTAGCTATCGTTCAATAAACTTTATTAATTCCTATTGCTCGCTCTTGCAAGAATAATAATGTAATTATACGCGTGTCTAAAAATGAACGCTTCTCCGTATTATTTTTTTTTGTACATAGAAACAAAGAATGTGAAATTGTGTTTTCTTAATTTCAAATATAATTACTTTAGAGAAAAAATTGGATTTAACACTTTTTCATTTGTAGTTACAGTGTTCTATTATCATGTAAATGTTTTCAGCTTGTACAAGTTATTTAAATTCTAAAACTTTCATTTAAAGTATGAAGTTGGATGTAATTAGTTGTTATGAGAACGAACAACAAAAGCAGATATCGTTTGGATAATCAAAAATAGGCTTCCGTATGGATACGGAACCGTAAACATTCCACGAAAGAAAATATTAATATAATTCCAGTACGAAATCACAGATGGCGCACGGCTCGTCGACGACGAGCGCCATCTCTGAGCGGGAGCTGGAACGTGGAAGAGAATCTCTGAAATAAAATTATCCACGTGCACGTCCTCCCGAAAGAGGTTCTCGTCTGTGCTGGAATTGCCTTTCAGTTATTCACTTGTAGACGCGAATCAAAGATAGATGGCGGTAGTACCAACATTTCTGCATTCTGTGGAAACATGAAACCGCAGATACAAATTCAGTAAATTATAATGTTTGCAGTGCAAAGGTTCAAACATTTTTATATTTTAGAAAATCTTTTTGCCGCGAATTACTTACGGTATTACAGTGAATCCATTGCGCAATGTTTTAGTATTCGAACGAGGGTAAATCATTTTAAATCATAACAAATTCACTGCACAAATGCACGAACGATTGCAACAAACGTTGCCTACTAATGGAATGAATTAACTTACGTTCACGAAATGTCAACAAATTATCTTCTTGATAAATGTATTTGCGGTTTAGGCGTTTATTATTATTGTTTTATGTTTTACTGTTTAACTTCGCCTAAAGCACTAGACAGAAGTCGTACAAAGCGAAGCAACTTGCTATTTTAACCGTAGAATTACGCTACATTTTATAAATTACTTTTTCCTTTGAAAATTCCAATTACCCCTAGGAAACTTTCACTATAGTCATAATTCCAGATTTCCTGAAGGTACCTACTCCTTCCACCAAACTGAAGGTACCAAAATTTAATAACTTTGTTCAGTCGAAGGGTCGGCACCGGTTATTAAAAAAGGGCACGGAAGGGTCTGTGGCGTACATTAAAACCCTTAAGAGGAATTATCCCGTCCCAAATATGGAAAAGATTTATCCGCCCACTTATATTATTACAACCCGCGCCCAAAGAAAAATCCCTCAAATGCAAGAGTAAAGTTGTTGAGTACCGCTTTAATCCCTACAAGTCGGTCAATTATAACAAAATAATATTTAATTTTTTCTTATAATTGACGGTAATGTTATTTGTTGAGGCTACGCTAGTATTAAAATATATTCGGTGATTGTAGTGAGCAAATAAGTGTGTAGATACTTATATAATATTATAACCTAAGTATGTACGAGTACATGTATGTTTTTAAGTAAGTATTTACTATACATTTTCTGTTCCTTCACTAGATTGGTACCTACACGTAAACCTGAAAATATATAACAGAATATATTTCTAGGCGTAAAGAAATTCCAGGTTCGTATAGAAAAATATTTCACTTAAAAAAAGAAAAGAATAACCTTAAAATAATAATATTTATCCAGTTTTAGCTCCAGAATCACTCAGTTTCATATCTAACACCAGGACGCGCCGCCTGGCTACTGAGCTTGAGAAAATGTTCAAAAATAATGAATGCGAATATAAATAATTTCAAATGCTTACGCATTCAATCCCTAGAGATGTGAGTCCCGACGCGACGGATTTCCCGGCACCGCCTGCGGTTCGCGGTGGAACGCCCAGCGCGCTTTGCCGCTTCTAGTTTGCCACACACCAGAGTTACCACTTTGCCACCGTCTCGCCGCTTGCCCGACGTTGTCACACAGGGCCGTAGATACGTGTGACTGGTGCAAGGCAAACCTAAGGTAACATTATATTTCCACAGCCTTGCCGCTAAGGGTAGGATCTGATTTCAAACCCTAAAAGTCTACTTGTTGATGTTTTTGATGTAATCCGGTTTTGGTGACTAAATCAGAAGGACCAGTGGCCGTATTCTCTAACTTCCTACCGTCAACGTCGGTGACGCTGACTAGTTATGTCTCTGTCTAGTTCATATAATTAGACAGAGACATAACTAGTCAACGTCACCGACGTTGACGGTAGGACGTTAGAGAATACGGCCACAGGAGAACATGCCCTGACCGACCACCCATAAGGTTTAAGCGGCGGCGTGTGGCCGAATGGTCTGGGCGTCGACTTATCTTGCGAGAGGTCCGAGGTTCGAATTCTGTGGGCGTGCTAATATGTTTTTTTTTATGAAGGAAAACTTTACGTGCTTCGGAGACTTCCCTTTGAATTGCTGGCTATACTGGACTTGAGGAGAACACATCCTAGGCTGCTATGTGGCCATCTTACGTCCGGTAATACTATTATATTAACATACTATACTAATACATATATACATTTCCGTCCAGTTTAGTATAGCCGGTACGACCGAAGGGAGGCACTGACATGGCACCTAGTTCACCGAGGTGTTATGGGCGGTAGATGATGTAGCTAACTGTGTCAGTTTCCATAAAAAAGCATTATCATGGAATAACTAAGTCAGTAAACTACACCACTTCTGAACTTACTAAAACTACGTAGTGTAAGTAACTATAAAGTACCTAATCTGTGGTAGTGTGTAGTGCATAAATTACGACGACGTAGATACATAATACATAATTTTTATAATATTAGCTAATGCGGGGGCAAAAACTATATAGTAAGTAGTTTATAAGGTGTTTTTTATTCAGTACTAAGAATCGATTACGCCCTCAAGAATTTGCACCCTTAGCGTGTGGGCACACCCCTGTTGCCACCCCATAGCTACGGCGCTGCCCCAGCCGCTGCGGCCGCCTCCGCGTCAGCGAGCAGCGGTGCGGAATGCTAGCATGTGAAGTACTGACTTGTGAAATATGCAACGTGAAGTCGGCAGTTGACGTCGAGCGACCTACATACATAAAACTAGGTAAAAAAACGAGGATTTGAAAAAAAAATTGTTTTTATGTGAAATTTTTCGAAATATGGTTAAACGGAACATATTCTACAATAATAGCAAGATTTGTGAATTATTGAAACAATTAGTGAAAACAGCACGTTAATTAGATTAAACCATTTTGGAGTTTATTTAGTCGTTACAGAAAGACACAGGCGGCAGCTCTTACATTTATTCTATTGCGACTGATTTTGGGTCTTCTTATAAATCGAAAATTACCTGCCACACTATATATTCGTGTTGCGTAATAGATCTTTACGATTATACAGGATGTCCCAGATCGATTGCATAATATCACATTCCTTTAGCTCATAAGCTATAAAAGTGGTTAATATAAATTGTTTTAATCCGGTTTGTCCGGTTGTCGTACAATACTGATTTTATTTTCCTCAAATACTATTGTATGGTGGTAAAATGTTTTAGTATATTCCAAAGTTGACATCATTTAGATTATTATTGTTTGTGTTAGATTATTGACTTGTGTTAAATACAAAAATCATTATTATACGGCACCACACTCTTGTCACCCCGCCTTGTCGCATATACTTAATCCTGAAAAGCATGGAAACTAGCCGGATACAGAAAGTATTGGAACAGTTTTTGTAGGTTATGTATGACCTAAGGAATTGCGTGGTGGTAATATTATATGCGGTCGATCTGGGACACCTGTATTGTTTTAAACACTTTATTTTCTGTATGTCCTGTATTTTGACATTTAAACATTTCTTTGATAAAATTATCTGCAGGTATGAAATTAGTACAATGCCACGATAAAACGATCACAAACTGACAAAGATAAAAATACACGCCCGAATTGTGAAAACACAGATTATCATATCAACAAAGGTTCCAGACAAAAGCAAACGTTTTGATATCATCCCGCTATTGTTTTATTGTTTCGCTCAATTTAAAGCGCCGCCGCGCCGTTGCGCCGCGTTCGCGCTGATTTCATTTTACCGATCCTGGTAACACCATAGAAATATTTACCTGGAAGTGGCATCACCCCGTCGAGGTGCTGAAAAAGTAGCAAAAATAAGGAAATACAATAAATATACATGCCTGTTCGTCACACTTATTTACTGACGTATCTTGTGTCTGTTGCAAATGTAGTGCACGCCGACAATATGGTAGCAAGGTAAAATGAGTGTAATGGGGTATTTATTTCCATGGACAACACAATCAATGGTACTGTATGAAAGTAAACAGACCACTTTACAGTTTTGTAAATAAAACACGTGCCCGTTGTAATTCGACGTTTAACAATTCAGTCAATATCCCTGCCGCGCTTTAATTAATTTCATATGCAATTGAATGACGTGAATGAGTGTCATGCCAAAAAGATGTTTATTTTTCATATTTTTTTTACTTAAAGAAAACATATGCAATAATGTGTTGTACAATAGTACCACTGATTAATGTACTTATTTATACATATATATATATAATATATATATGCGTATTATAGTATTTATGTAGGTAGTAAGTATTCCTTTGTTGTTCATCATATTGCTTTACAGTTCAATACATTGCCACAAACTATTCTTATTCGCCTGCATATACTTCGCCCGCACCCCAAAGGTTAGTTAGAATAGAATGCCTAACGGTATTAAGCTTACCTATTGTGCCCAATTAGTGTAAATTCGGGTGTAAATTGGTGTTCAATAAAGAATATATACATACATACAGTTTGTTGGCAGTGATCCGTTATTTTTGGAGTTCCGTAGCCAGCGACGCTGGGCGTCGAGGGTTCCTGCTCTTATAATCGGCCAGGTGTTTGTCTGTTTGTCTTTCTGTGACAGCTTCAATCTCCTAAGCGGCCAATTTTTAAAAGGATTCCCTTTTGAAATTGAATTGTTTATAAATATTCATGAGGCAACAACATTTAATGGGTTAGAAAAGGCAGTAGTTCTCAATTTTATATTTATTAGGGCCCACAAAAACAAAGTTAAAAAGTTAAATATTTTTCTAATAGGTAGAGAGAGTTGTGTCGTTGAAAAGAAGGCGTCTAGTATTTATTTTATTTATTGTAAAATAAAATAAGTTATAGGTTGAAACATATCAAATTTGCTCTGTCCAAGGCGTAATTCTAAAGCAAAACGCCCAAAAAATTATAAACACACTGTACTAGTCCATTTAGCGCTTACGATGAGAAAAATATTTTGGAGAAAATAGCTCCTTCTGAGCGTAGAAGCTCACGATGTGTGAAAACAGGCTTTTTTTATCTTAGTTAAAACTACAGAAATAGCTCAAAATCAGATACTACAGTTGAGATCAAATAAACAAAACACATACAACAAGAAGTAGAAGCACAAACGGTTTAGCAGCAACATACTCTGACAGACAGACGGACTCAAATATGAGCCAAATTACGAACCTCTAAAACATTTAATGATTTATTTTTATTTATCATAGGACATAATTTAGGATTGCGTAGGAAAAACTAGAAACAGTGTGAATATCGTCATCGCCAAATGGGGTGACATTTATTAAAAAAACATGCTTAAAAGTGACTGAAAAATAAACTGTACATCTGCGGGAAGCAATAATAAAATGTAAAGTAGATATTCGCGCTCCGGTGTGATCGCTTGTACATTAGGGTTGCACTTGCATGCATTTCGATTTTTGGGGCTTTCGACCGCGGCGTTAATTCGGATGCGGTACCGGAATTAAAATACGCTAGCGTATCACTTACTGAAAATTACGTTAATGCTTTTATTTCAATAATGGTCGCCATATTGTTAACAATATTAGAATTAATAAGGCGTCTCTTTATTTTATGTTTTCTAAAGCGGTGGCGGATGATTTTGATGTCGGACTTTTGATATGAAGGTCCGAGGTTGAAATCCGGCCGACATGCACCAATTAGTTTTTCTGTTGAAAATTTTACGTGCACACCTACACTTGCTGCTTCACCGTTCGGAACCGATCTAAAACTGTAGGCACCCTCTCTTGCCCCTTATTAGGGTGGGTTGGGTCAATTATATCACTAGGTGGTAGGGTTTAACCCGTCCGGGTTGATACCACCGCACTGAATGAAAGGTCGGTCGAAACGGCTATGTAAATAGTTTGTGTTTTCCGTCCAGTTCAGTGTAGCCGGCACGACCGAAGGGAAGCACTGACGTGGCACCAAGTTCACCCGGTGTTATGGGCTGACATCACGGTTGTTGTAGGTGATGTAGCCAACCGTGTCAGTTTCCATAAAAAAAAAAAAGGGGAAAAGTCTGCGTATTATGGTATCAATATCGGAATGGATATTGGCTGATCGGAGCATGTGCTAAGCGGGGCTATTCTCTATTAGCAATTCATCGCTACGAGCAATTTCTCATGATCCGTCTCACTCGCTCCAGTGTACTTCTCAATGCGTCTAGTGAGACGGAGCTGCGGTTGTCGCAATTTTTGCGATAATCACTAATAAAGAATAGCATTGATTTTATAACCCTGTCGGGACAGATAGACCACTCCATATAAAAAATTTGGTAACGTTGTAAATCGTAAAACCAACAGGGGGCGTTAATAATTTTTCTTGATGTTGTCGTAAAACAAACAGGTGGCGTTAATGTTTGTTAATACTTCTATACTAAGGGCGCTATCTAGTTGAAATACAACATGTATGTAGGTACCTTTAATTGTCACTAGGCTGTAGAATTACTGCTACTAGACAAAAGATGGCGCTTTCATTTATATTTATAAAGAACATTATTTATGTGAATTCCTAAATTTTTATTAGGTAAATATATTTGAATAATAAAAACATGACAATTTACAATTAAACTAAAACTTCTTATCAAATTAAATAAAATAAAAAAATGTTTTGAAAATAATTTGGTATACGGAACAAAATATTATTATGATTGTAATTTCCTGTTTGTGCGCTTTTAATAGATTTACTACCACAGAGCACGGAATAACCCCGCGCGCGCGCGTGCGGTATTCCGTGCTCTGTGGATAGATCGCATTTATTTAGTTGAACAGTTAAACAAATACTCGTCACTCTTCATTCTAATAATGTCAGCATTGTATGTAAAAAAAAATATGAAAACTGCCTTAAAAAATTTATGAATTAAAAAAAATCGAACCCTAGAGTTGAAGGCGGCGGCGCTAAAGAAGGCTACACAAATCACAAAGGATATCATCCACGCATGTTTTCTTTCATGTATTATTTTTGCTTGCTTTAGCACCGCCTTCAACTCTAGGGTTCGATTTTTTTTTATTTCATACATTTTTGAAGGCCTTTTTTATATATTTTTTTAAATAGTTTTTTATTTCACAGTTTTTTTTTGTAATTTTTTTGTACTCGGCGGAATCGCTCGACCTTCGGCCTCGCGATTCCGCCTCGCTTTCCAATCCGATCTCGACCAAATTAAAATGGAACCACCTCATGGTTATCCCCTTTAAACAAAAAAAAAGAATTTTCAAAATCGGCCCACAATAATTGACGGAGTAATCGCGTAACAAACATCCAAAAAAAGAAAACATACCGTCGAATTGAGAATCTCCTAGGTCTAAAGTAAATTGCTCGTGAAGACAAATGCAACGAGCCCAAACACGATGGGTTTATCATGTGTAGTTTAGGATTTCCTATGGCCACCTTCCGTCTCCATCATCAGACCAGCTCGATGGTACTCGTACTCGTATTATAATATATTAAGCGCATCTGGCCGGTCGGAAAACATTTCAAATTTAGAATATTCATGAAACAAGGGTCCGAATATGAATGACAATATCGATTCATGTATTTCAATACAATGACAGAGAAAATTTCAAAATATTAGGTACCTATTTAATACTTTTTCGTTCTAGTTTATTTTTTTTTAAGTCCGTTTTATATTTTTTAAAACAGTTTTTATTTCATTCTTTTTAGTAATATTACATAAAAAACAATAATCGAAATCGAATAATCGAAATCGGTTGAAGTGGTACAGAATTATTCGCCATGTGTCAAACTGCAAATTGCTGAAAAAGTCCACATCACAAAAGTTTTGCTGAAGGTAACCACACACCAATAGTATTTTGTTGATTTTTCATAAACCGCTGAATCAATTTCGATAAAATTTAAATGGGAGCACCTCTGAAGTATGACCTACCAAACAAAAAAAGAATTTTCAAAATCAGCCCACAATTAACACGTTGAACGCCATACGACCCACCGGTGGGCCTAGCGTACTTTCCGTTCGGGCCAAGCCAAACTCATTATATCCGTAATTTTCATCAACTTGATATTTTCATCACAAAGTTTATAAAATGCGGTAATTTGTAAGGAAAATAAAAATTTGCGACTTTTACCGTCAAATTTTTGAGATATAGCAAAAGGCTCACGGGTGGATCGTGTGGCCTCCTATGAAGGATTTGTAATTTTCTGTTGGCTGGGGCCGCGGGGTCACGCCGCGGCCCACCCCTTGCGCGCGCGCCGCGGACGCAGCGATCAATCCCGGTCCGGCTGCGTCGACAATTGAGGAAGTTTTACGCTTTTCTCGCCAAAAATGGATTATTTTGAAGATTTCGAGTTAACACAAGAAGCGCTAACGCAGTTAGAAAACATCGAGATAGATCTTCTGGACCGTAGTTTCGGAATAGATTCTATGAAGACGTAGTTCAACCAACGAAAAGAAGATGCTTCGAATTCTTTTGTCGGAGAGTGAGGATACCGACGATGAAATGCGTATAGAAAGACGGAAGAGAATGAAACACACTCTGGAAAGGAAAGAGGGATTGGCCAGAAAAGTGAGAAGAACATGTCACCAATGCAAAGAACGTACCAATAATGGGTAGCAAACAGGCTAAAACCAAGTCAAAAAAAGTATCCACTTATTGCCAAAGCAGCCCAACTAAACCATTCCTTTGTTTGCCTTGTTTTAACAAGACTCACGGATAATTCTTTATTGTTTATGGTTGAGAGCCAAAGGGTTAAGATGATTGATTATTTTAAATAATGAAGTGTCATAATGTTGTGATTGTTCAATTTCATAAATATTTTCTTTTGTTCAATTTCATAAATTATTTTCATAATAAATAATGTCTTCTTATTTGGTAATGAAGAAAATTTTATGTTCATTTTTATTTTGACGAATATTTTCTTATTATTTTCTGGTTTTATTAATTCTATTAATAAAAATATTATTTTCTACCTTATCGTTAAGAGCAGCCCTAGCATCGTTACAATAAACTTAATAAAAAACTACAAGTTTCTATTGGATTTGAAAACCACGCCGTCCGCTTCGACTACAAGGCCACGCGGCTCACTTCCATATTGGCTTTGTAGCTGCGCTCTGTGGCTTGTAGGAAGCGTTTACGTAGGACCTCTCACGCGGCTCACCGGTGACCCCCATGACCTGAATGGTTCAGTAAGGAAAGGCTCACCGGTGAGCGGTGAGCCCCGTGGCCCAAACGGAAATACTGGATTTTTCATGTGGCGTTGAACGTGTAAGATTGTAATTTCCTGTTTGCGGTTTTACTCCGGTCCAAAGAGTTTACAAACTCTTTGGTTGTACCTAGCTCCGCTTATTTGTTGTTATATCCGCCATAGTAACACATATTCTGTGAAAATTTCAACGGGCTACCTATTACGGTTCAAGAGATACAGCCCTCGGACAGACAGACGGACGGACGGACAGACAGACTGCGGAGGCTTAGTAATAGGCTTCCGTACAGGGATACGGAAACCTAAAAATAAGGGGTGAAATAGGGGTGAAAGTTTTTTTATGGGGAATCCATGATTTCTCAAGGTAAGGATATGAAAATTTAATATCTAGGCAAAGAGATTAAGTTAATGTCTTTGTATCTAGGCTTTTGGCACAGATTACTCAATAGTTACTGCTTTTGGTAAGAAATAATGAATAATGGTCAGGAAGAGGAAGGGGGAGAGAAAAGAAGGGGGAGTGGGTGGGAGGTACGTTTGTCAGCCTCGGTAGCTCAGTGGTGCAGGAAACCCTGGGCGCGGTCAACACTTGGATGGGTGACCGCTCGACCATTGGAGGCTGACCGTGGTTCGGATTCCACGTAAAACTGTAGCACCCTTCCCTTCTTACTTTACTAGGGTTGGTACCACCGCACTGAATAAAACGTATGTCGAAACGGCTATGTAAATAGTTATTTTTTTCGTTTTTTTCCGTCCAGTTCAGTATAGCCGGCACGACATGTCCGACATCACGGATGTTGTAGGTGATGTATCCAACCATGTCAGTTTCCATAAAAAAAAGAAGAAGAGGAGGAGAGGTATGGAGGGAGGAAGGGTTAGTGAATGAGGGTAGGTGTGGGGGAGGGAGGTAGTAGAGGGAACGAGGAGGAATGGAGATCGAGCGAGTGAGAGGTTGGAAGGGGGAAGGGGCGGGGTAAGAGGGGGTTGCGGACAGGATTAGGGGTAGTAGGGGAGGAATGGAATGCGAGGGTGATGGAAAGGAGGGGCGGCATGAGGGGAGGAAGGGAAGTAGGGAGAGAGGGAGGGAATGGGCGAAAGGGAAGGTGGCAAAGAGGGGGTCCGTGAAGGGTGAGGGGAAGGAGGGGAGGAAGGCGGGATCGAGGAGAGAAGACAGGGAGAGAGGTGAGTGAGAGATTGGCGAGGAAGGAAGGGAGAAAAAGATAGAGAATATAAGAGAAGCGATGGTTTATTATCAATTTTGCATTTAAATCAGATTTACTATTTTTTTTATTTATTTTTTTATTTTATTCGTCGTCGTCAATGACGTAGGTCGTCGTCGGTAAAATCTACTATTTTATATAAATGTAATACATAAAATATGATTGACTTATATATTCTTTAAAGTATAACACAAATACATTAAACCCACCCTCTTTTAATCTCTTTGGTATAACACCACCAGCAGCATCGTAGATGGAAAAAACAGCCCTGGACTCAACTTTTTTTAATTCGGTGCCTGCACTCCGTACTTCATACTTCAACTATTACTAAAACGAGACACGCGCGATTATGGTAGTGTGCGTATCGCGTGAATACAGAACCGACCGTCTCAAGAGATCGCAGCGATATTGTGTCATCCTTTTTCCACGCGCAGTAACCCGTATCGCTTGCCTGCACGCTCCACGCAAACATTTGCGTGTTCCAAAACAAGCGAACGTCGCGCGTCGATCGATAAATTGCCGCAACGGCTAAAAACTATGGAGGTGGCTTTTTTTGACGTGATGATGTCACGTCTTATAAATTGATGAACACCGGCTGCACGCACGAAGAAGTGTAACGTTCCATCTAAACCTGTGTGCGCAAGCGAGAGCGCTAGGTATCCCACTTCAAAGCCACACACACAATGTAAATTAAGTTCATCTCAAGATTAATTTTGTGATACATAAATATATTACAAACAAACTTAATTTTGCGGTCAACCTAAATAATAATTTCTCCCTAACTATTTAAACGAGACCAGTTTTTCATATTTTCGTATTCCTCCCTTTAAAGTTAACTTTTTTGAACCACTTTGTTATAAAATCAAGTAAATATTACATTCAAAATCTGTAAGAAGCAAACAAACAACAACCAAGAAAGAATCAAGTTTTCTTGTGCGCGCTTTATTTTTATGGACGTAAAGTCCTTTTGCACAAATCGCAGATCAGGTCTTGCTTGGAGTATTGCTTGCACCTGTGGGATGGCTCTGCCAAATATCAGCTTTTAAAAGGGAAATGGTTTGAAAACAGCAATTTGTTAAAAAGGATTGCATCCCTACACGCAGGCTCTCCTGCCTATATATTTCCCCCCAAGTACAGTCTCGGGCCCTTAAAGAGGGGCGTGAAAAGGCACCTGTCGGGCCGGCATGGCATTCGCAACCCCCACATACGACTGAATGTCCATCGGCGTCGTTAGACACCTTATGGGTGGCTCGGGGTCACATGTCGCGCTTTCAATAAAAAAAAGCGAGTGGGCTGTGTCGGAGACACGGCCGCAGATTCGTGAATTTGATGAATATCTCATCGATACCTATCCTTGCTTGTCCCAACACACGAGTAGTTTGGGAGCAGTAGTTTTCGAAAAAATAAATCCTATCGAGGCCTATCATTTCCTCCAGCGGATGAGTAGTCGTGGATCAGTAGTTTCCGAGATTTGCCCTCTTTCAAACACTTTTTCCTTTTTTATTCGGAAACGGCTGAACCGATTTTGAAAAAAAAAAACAACTATTTCAAAAAGAGCAATTTTTTTCTACGAAAAGAAACAAATTGCAAGTCGATCTGACCAGTAGTTCAGGAGTTATAAGCATTTATTGATTTTCGAAGCCTTTTTTCAAAGTGCCATATATAGAAGGGCTCGATATGCGACTCTCGGGTATGTCGTCTTAGCAAGTCGGAAGAACTACCTTTAAGACGATATGCCTCACCTTCCTGTAACTGTTATAGTTTTTGAGATCTAAGTCGCCAAAAGTACATAATTTTCGTGATTTGGTTTCATAAGGGACACTAAGCGGGGCCTATGGCAGTGCCTCAAGTGATAGTGCCCCTTAAGAAACCAAATCATTTTCGTGACGAAACTTTTTGTAAAATACATTCGGCAGCAGGCTAAAGACGTTTCATCAAATTCACGTCAAAAACAAAGAAAACACAAAAAGAAATCTATAAATAAAAATAATGTTTAGGGGTTCTGGTATTTTGTTGAATTTATTCTAGCTTTTCAAATTTCCATCTAATATATTAAAACAATAAAAATATATTATTATAAAATAATTATTTTGGGAATCCATCGTGATTGTTTCCGTTTTCAAAGGTGGTGACGTAAAAAAATATAATTTGAAAGAAGGTATCTCCACTTTATCCTAACCGCACGCACGTATTTGAATTGCACGCAGGTTTGGTTGGTGGGTATTTGGCAACTAAAAATATAATAAGAAATAGGCATGCCATCTATAGACAAATAGGACAACTTAACTTTGGTCTGACATCTATGATGCAGAAGCGACGAAATTATACATTTTATCCGCCAAGCTCTCTGACTGACAAAACATGAAAATATTTATTGGAAAAATTATGAAAACCTTAAAATACACTATTTTGAAATGTCTACTTAATATAAAATAATCTTTAAATTTAACTATGCTGTTCCCACTTAGCATCGTTCTATAATTAGCAGATTTAAAAATATAATAATTATTTAATTCAAATTCGATACTCCTGGCGCCATCTTAGGACATAATTGAAGACTAATTTCATGTTACCTTTAAAACATCGCTGACGGTACATCTGACTCCCCCTATAAAATCAATGAGAATAGGCAGGATGGCTCAACAACCCATGCCGGATTACATGAATTTTTTTTTGTTTTAACTAGGTATAATACCTATAATTTATAATGCTTCACTTTCTAAGTAAAAAAAGTACCAAGTTTATTGATGTTATCCTTCAACAGAATTACTGACATTCCCTACTCTCCTTACACAACACTTCCTTTAAAAATATATGTAACTCCAATATTAATGCGTAAGCCAAGCCTGCTGCATGCCCTATCAATCTATGCTACTGTCGGAATAGCAAGCACGCCTTGCCGCCGTGATATCAGTCTATAATGCCATAGCAATATTTGCTTTGCATTAAGGGTGTGTGCATGCAGATATGAGAACAGCCGCATCCGGATTTGCGCTCCAATATGTACTGTAATACCACTGGAAATATTGTGTGATTCTAGCTATGCAGATCAGAGGAAACATTACTTGTCTTAAAAATACAGGTTGTGTGTATACAGACACACAATACAGACACACACACATAACGGCACGCCTGTTTCCCAGTGCGGTGGGCAGAGATAATGGATCTCCTCTCCACTCCACGTTCCACGATCCTGACATACTCGTAACACATTGCTACCGCCTTTTCCATTCTCATAATGCTCGATGCCAGTGGTCACGGGTACTACGCACTTGACCCTTTTTAAGCACATACCCGATCTGGTCAAGGTACGTACGTCTAGGGAGACCCTTCGCGACTCTTCCATTCACATTCGCTCCATAAATCTCTTTCCTTAGTCTGCTATCATCCATTCTTCCAAGATGACCAAAACGCCGAAGCATTCCATTCTCAAACCTTGTATAATATCATCTTTTAGGCCATGCAGTTAGGTAGGTCCTCTCTCCTGTCTCTGAGCACTTAGACCTACTGGACTGCAAAATTTCCAAAGAAGTGGGTTTTAACCAGTTTGTATGTTGTACAAAACTCAGATTAGGCCGGTGACGGAGTACCGTAACCACATTTGGAAAGGCATTCCCCAGTATTTGTTGGTGTCCTTGGACTCAGAACACCGTCGAGCCGTCCGTCTTGTGAGAGATTCGAAACTCACTGATTGCCTGGAATCTCTGAGCCACAGACAGACGATTTGTAGGATTACTCAGTCTATCAGCTCTACAGGCACTATCATGAACGCTAGTCGGAGGAACTTACATGCCTTATTTATTGTCATCCAACCTATCTTCGCAGCACTATGCTTTCATACTTCATTTGCCATTCCCAACTTAATCCCAACTATTATAATACTTAATAAAATGTTGTCTGTCTATAAACGCCTCATCCCAGGCTACTTTCGAACCTGAAGGTAGGTACACTGTTAACAAATAAATATTTATTAGAAACCTTTGGATTATTGTACTAAAATAATTTTTATTTTGCGCTGCATCCACAAAATCAGAATATAATATTCAGTGACAAATGTATCGATTGTATTGATATGCTCGTTACGTACCGCGAGTTTGCGGCGTGTAATGACGCGGGCCAAATTCATGGGCCGTGCGATGAAACCGCACTACATCTATGAATAGTACTCATGTTGTACTATACCATAGTTTTGCTCATCATATTACTTCAGCACTGTAATAATACCCCGCATTGGCTCTTGTATAGAACTTTTGGCATATGAATTTAAGTTTTCCCTAAACCTAACTGTTTACGGCGGAAATTCGTTATAACATAAGCTGTGTCGTATCGTTACGAAACTCGTGTTCTCGGTTATCGTCTCTTAAAAATATTAAATACTGGCTTTAGCCCGCGGCTTCGCTCGCATAGCCTAAGTCTATACTGAAGGTCCATTCTAAAAATTGGTGAAATAAATTTTAAAATCGGATCAGTATTTTCGGAGATTACCTCCTATATCCAAACTTACAAACTTTACGTTATTAAAATATTAGTGTAGATTTGCACGTACATAACACATCTGCGCCTACTAACATCGAGCTATGACGCGCACCGAGCTTCATGGTGCTACCTCCTTTTTGAATATAAAAAAATCTTGAACAATTGCTTTAGCTTTGTAAGAGTACACAACTTCTTGCAATATTTTCCTAAGTCCCTAGTCATATACCTTTGTACCTTTACCTAAGCCTAAAGCCTGAATCAAGTGTGCTCCAATAAATAAAACAAAAACCACTTCGATTGATCCCAGAGGGATTTCCAAATTGCACAATTTCCACGACAAAAACAAATCCAACATCTGAAGGAAAAGGCTGAAATCCTTGCGAAGCGCAGAAAATTGTCTACAGATTTCATCCCCGCAAAGTCTGTGTACTAATCAAAAGTAACCCCATCTTATAGCAGCCGACCGAAGCACAAAAGGGGTTGGATCCGACCCGACAAAAAGGAGAAATAATCTAAACCTATAGTAGATAGGCGAAGCAAAAAATAGGTGTCAACGAAAAAGAGGTTGATAAATAAATAGTAGAATATACTCGTATGTACGTTCCATCATACGTTTCTCTCGGGGCAAGGAATGGCTCGGCGTATTATCATTTAGCAATAATCGACAAGGAAAATGTGCGTCATTGAGAAAGTACGTCTGTGAAAATTGTGATAGTTTACATTGTTTTATCTATAAAACAGTAACAGTGTATGAATACAAATATAACAAAAAATGTATGAAAAAAAAATTATTGGAAGCTGGTGCGGAAGAGGCATCAGATGTATGGCGTACTCCCTTCTCGGAGTTGATATTGGTTGGTTGGAGCGTGTGCTCTTGCCCCTCTGACTCAGCCACTCAGACTGATTATTACATAAAAACAAACAATTTTTGTTATGGTAACAGACAGGGTTGGCTACATCACCTACAACATCCGTGATGTCAGCCCATAACACCGGGTAAACTAGGTGCCATGTCAGTGCTTCCCTTCATTTCGTGTCGGCTACACACTGAACTGGACGGAAAACACGAGCTATTTACATAGCCGTTTCGACCGACGTTTCATTCAGTGCGGTGGTACCAACCCGGGCAGGGTAAACCCTACCATCTAGTAAAGTAAGAAGGGAAGGGACATACAGTTTAACGTGGAATCCGAACCACTGTCAGCCTCCAACGGTCGAGCGATCACCCATCCAAGTACTGACCGCGGTACTCCAAGTCAGCCGCGCGCGGCTGACTTGGAGACAGATGTGAATTTTTGTACGTAACAAGCAAAGCAAACTCGACTGTGTACCTTCAAACTTGAATTTTATTAATGTTTGTATTCGTCCACCATTTAGCGTCTTTAAAGCTGTAGGTACAGTACCCGGCAGTAAGTGAAGCTTTAGAAAGAGACAATTCGGTTGTAGAGCGTCGTCGTCACATAGACGTGCGAGCTCGTGCGAAAGGGACGACGCTCTACAATCGGATTGCCGCTTTCTAAAGCTCGATGTTCATTACTTACTGCCGGGTACTCTACTCGTATATACAGACACTCATTAAAATTTGTATAATAGTTTAAATTAGTTTATCTGTAAGGGATATAATAAATAAATCAAAGGTTGTGACACACCTATTGGAAAAAATACAGTTTCCAAAACTGCGCCCAGTTAAAATATATGGCCTAGTTCAATAAATTTATATTCGAGTATCTACTTCAAATAAGATATTCAACCTAAATACTTATATAAAGAGGTGGCTACCTCCGTCTGCCGAAGCTATAACGGGAAGTATGGAGTGCGGAGAGCGGAGGCACAATCAAACTGTCCCGAATTCAATATTCACTCCGCTGACCAAGGCTGAAGGGACCCACACGCTGTACCGCCATTGCACATTCTAACTCGAGTTACTTCTATTACTATTACTATTTTTTAGTTATTACTATTTCATACATTTATATTCAAATCAAAACTCCTGCAGGTTTTGTAAACTTCAGGATTTTGCTCAGTATCATATAGTTTTGTTTCGATTTTATTCGATAATGTTATATTACCGGCCCAAGCGCTCTGAACTCCAACTTGGGCACAAAACACGAAAACCACCTATCGAAGTCCAACAAAGGCACCTCAGTAGAACTGCTCGATCCACGCGAAGCACCATTAAACCATGTTTACACCAAAATACGCTGATTGAGAACCAAAATACCTAAACCACAACTTCATCCGCGCGGGCGCCTAGGTCTGGTTTCTCAACCTTTTTTTCGCAGAGATTTTGTTACTCGGTTGTAAAGCTGCTGTAACCTGATTTTAATCATATTCGGGCTCGGCAGTACCCTAAATCGATTTTAATTATGTTTCATTTATACTCCTATTAAAGCAGCTAAGTAAAATATAATTGTATAAAGAGCAAGATTTCGACGACCTATCGTAGTTATGGACAGTCGAAAAGCGTCCGAGTGGTCACCGTAAAAGCCTTACGTGAGCTTTTGCAAAAGTTCAGCCTCTCGGCGTCTGGCAAACAAAGGGATGATTAGGATATTTTGAAGGCGGCTAGTCGCTTGTGGCAGCCCCTAGCGAGTGTAGGCGTAGGGTTTTAAAAACATTTGAATGTCGGCTCTACCTCGAATTTCGATTTGTCGGTGGTCGCCCGCGCTTTGGTTTTGTGGTGTTTTGTTTTGCTTTTTGATGAAGCGGCTTGTATTCAGCTACATACGTGTATCTAGTGCATGTGGTTTTCAGCGTAATTTCTACCGCGTAAAACGCACATACATGCGCTACATACAATTTTCTACTGCACGCAACTCCGAGTGCAAAATATTTTGTTACATCGAAGTATATTTTTTACGCCATTACGCTCAGTGTTCGGATAAAGTGGCTCAATCGATAGAAACACAATACAACCAAAGGGAAGAACTAACATGGCACCTAGCTCATCAAGGTGTTACGGGCTGACATCACGGATGTTGTGTGATGTAGCTAACCATGTTAGTTTTCATAAAAAAACAACAATCGCCTATCATCGACATACAATACATTAAATAGGTTGTCTTGTCTGTTACCGATAACAAACTTTAGTAATATCCCTTCTTATACTGCCTAAACTTTTCATCTCTTCCTACTTTCCTACATACGCAAATTAGTTCAGTCAGTTAGTCAGCGTTTATGCGTCCATTGCTGGACATACGCCTCTCCAAACTTCAGTCCTACCGGCCTCGAGAGGAACCACCGCACACGTACTTGATGTCGTCGTCCCAACTGACGGGTGATTTTCCGACACTCCGTTTCCCTATATTCACGACCGCCAGTGTAAGAAACGTTTCACAAACTTCTTTATTTCTCCAGTAATATTCAAGAAATTATCCATACTGTTGATTCTTTGTTTTTTAGATTTTTTCATTGCATACTTTCAGCGATAGAGGGACAAACATACCTGCGATTTTTGCAGTTTTTAAAAAATGGTGTGTTTTCAATTGAATTTTAAAAGTAAAACAATAAATATTGTTGCCTTGTACTGGTTGAACCGGTTCCAACGATATGTCACTACTCATATAAAAATATTTGTGCTATTTCAATTTGCCCTGGGGCTGAAAATATCTTCAGAGATTAGGGAAAATAATATTTTCTAATTTCTTAAATTTTAATTAATATTTTAAATTTCCACTTGGTATGATCAACCGTTTATAAGTTGTGACCGTGTGATAGATGGACAGTCAGACGGACGGACGCACGCCGTTTTTCCCCTCTTTGAGGTACTGAACCTAAACATTTATTATTATATAAACCGTTTATGAGTACCTTTAAGCGTCATTTATGTATAAAATCATTACCATTCCATATATTCCATAACGCAATCATTGATGCCTTTAAAATGTTACCAATCATCTACGGATAGCGTACACAAGAAACTTTCATCACTTAAATGCAATTTCTGTCTCCAGTTTTCCATTATTGCCCAAACTCTTAACAAAAGATCGTCGTCGTCCACAACAAAGTTCTCTCCCCATCTCTCCCCACATCCAGTTCCACTCTTCAACTTCTAACTCCGGTAAAAGAACTAGCGTCAGATAATCAGTTAGGTGTTTCGGCGACTCTCGTGCTGTCCCTCTCTTACTCGCTGTGAAAGAATGCAAAAGGATAGATAGGCTATTAATTTGTTGAGCAGGTGAAATGTTGTAAATGGTGTTGGTGTACACAAAGATGAAATTTAGAAATTATATGTATCTCTGTTGAGCTTGTGGGCTGACTGATCTTTCTTAACATGCAGTATGATGCAAATTATATGCATTATGTTAGAGACGAAGTAAGTTTTATACGATGGTCTTAGCAACTTTGTGGGGACATACTTATGTCCATCAGTTGTCAGCACTGGTAGCACGGTGGTGCCATGGATCGACGTCCGAGCGTGAAATTGAGCACACGGAACTTTCTGATCGACTCCCAAAATCTAAATTCGTTCGTTAACGCTATCACGGCCGTGATTGCGTCATCAAACTCTGTATATATATCAAATTGAAACTTTTTTCGTCCAGTTAAGTATGTAGATTCGGAGAAAATTAATTAAGTCGATTCAGACAGACACAAGAGTGATCCTATAAGGGTTTAGTTTTTGACGTGATGACGTCACGTCTTATAAATTGATGAACACCGGCTGCACACACGAAAAAGTGTCACGTTCCATCTGAGCCTGTGTGTGCAAGCGAGAGCGCGTAACAAGCGATAGAGAGGCACAATCGGTATAGTCAAAGTTACCATGGAAACGTCTTAAGAAGTAAAACTGTCAAGATCAGACAACAGAAGTGTATTGATGGCCAGTCACAAGATGATTCATCTTTCTACTGGAAATAGAATTACTGATCTTTGCCCTATGTACTACGATTATTCCACGTCATCACGTAAAACTATCGTCCTTAGGTAAACCGACTTTACAGACAACCAATTTTTTCATATTTTGGGGTACGGAACCCTACAAATGAAATGGCAATTCTCCCGTGTTGAATTCCTTGCTCACTGTACTTATGGAATCGATTCTCACGAGCGTCGACCATTTATCAAAGACACCATAAATCATTAGTTACAGGCTCGGGGTAACTACGCTACCGCTACAGGATGCTCTTGGTAATAGGCAACAGCGTAATCTTGAACAAGGTTCAGAGCGATTATTATCATTCCTTAAGGTAGATATGTTTTTTATTTGCATTTAAACGCCGAAGATACCTATCATAGGTTGAAGTCTTTGTAGAAGTAGCTTGTGTTCATAAGATGGTGTACAGATTTTTTATTTTATTTTCTTTATTTTATTAATTTAATAGGAAACTTGACAGCTATCTTATGGACTACTACGTACATACACAAAGATTTTTGTTGTAAATTGTTTTAATGAGTTTTCTATTAAATATAGTATATAAAATCAATACGTTTAGGCATACATATTTGTTTGCAGCTAATTTGAGAAGTATATACAGTAAGTATTTACAATTGACAAAATTATTAAAACATCTTTTTCGGGCCTGTCACCTAAACCGCAGCCTAAACCTACGAATAAACTGACACATGTGGGCTAGATTACTTGGTAAATTGTAAAAAAAAAACTAGATAATTATATGTAATTAACATGTATTTTTTATTATATTTTATGTAATTTGAGTATGTATCCACGTATTTAGTTATATTTTGTAAAGTTTTACACAACGCAGATAAATAAATTAGATTTCCGTCAGTTATTGTTATGTTACGAGTGGTCTAGGCGTCGGCTTCTCTTGCCTCTCCGAGGTTCGAATCCGGTCGGCGTGTACCAATGAGTTTTTTCTGACGGAAAAATTTACGTGCATACTACCACTTCACCAATTCACCGTTCGGAACCGCCCCTTATTAGGCGGTAGACTCAAATTGTAGCTGACTGGGTTGGTACCACCATACTGGACGTAAGATTGGCGCATAGCAGCCTCAGCTGTGTTCTCCTCTAGTCCTGTATAGCCAGCAATCCAAAGGGAAGTCTCCAGTATGGCACCTGAGGTAGGTCGGAGATGATATTGACTGGTTGGAGCATGTGCTTTGGCCCCTCTTTCTCAGTCACTTATACCGGATTACATAAAAAAAGTTAAACTATGAAATTAATTCTTCTGAACAACTGCTATTGGTGTTTCTCTATTATATTGACTAATTAATCTTATAAGTTACCTGTAACCGACGAGCATGCATGAAGAAAATTATGAGAGTGAAAGAGGTAGAACAGGTCAGGTGTGTCAGAATTGTGGCACGTGGAGATCCGTTGTCTCTGCATACACCACCGGAAAACAGGCGTGACGCTATGTGTTGGCTTTTGAGAACCCAACGGTTAGAGAACCGATTATTTGTCGAGAATCGTTTCTTTGTTGCACCGCTAGGGTGTGGAACTGTCTTCCGGCGAGTGTATTTCCCGAATTATTTAACCTTCAAACTCGTAGACCTGCCAGGCTAGACAGCCTAGCAACAGTCGGCAAATCTGCTGGCATGGTAACTAACTGAGCGTGGTTTCGCGAGGAGATGTGTTTTTGGCTCTGTCGACTGCACCATTGATTGGTCTCTCGGCACAGCCAACCATGTTAATTTACATAAAAAAATGTATGTATGTATGTTGTAAGGGCCCACTTAAATATAAGCACATTATCATGTAACGTAACATATTTAACGTTTCACATTTTAGAATTTGTCATAGAAATGAAAACAATTGCTTATTAAAACATCACGCCATACTTAGCGACGAAAGCATGACTATGACAGTCGGTCTCCGCCCCCGACCACCGTCGCGCCGCGCGCCGCCGCGCCCACCATCGTCACCGCCTTTGTCACTCTATTCGCAGTCACGTGGTGGGTGAAAAAAAGCTTCCCTATGCGTCTTCCTTGCCGCACCATACCCGGCTCTTCTCTTTCATCTCTGTATCTCTGGTTCGGTGTCTTTGCACCTCATACTAATTTTATTTTGTGCCTGTTTCTGTAAAATATTTTGGAGCATTTTCTTTCTATACTACATATAAATATTCGCTTCTATTATAACTTATACGATACAATGTCGTCTGTCTGTCTGTCAGTCTATCCTAAACAAATTTACGTTTAGTTTTCACTGAAGGATGCTTTTAGGTTATGAATTTATCTTCTCACACGTGAAATTTGAAATATCTTTTCCTATGCTTACTAAAATAAATATATTTATATTGCATACATATCCTACTACCTCCCCTCTTCTCTTTATTGTCATTCAGTTGATTGTGTTGTACACTTGTACTACTGATTAATGTACATAATATGTAAGTCTATTATGTACATACCTATAGGTACATATTCCTATTAAAGTATTTATGTAGAATTCGCTTGTAATATATCCAATTTCTTTACAGTTTATTACATTACTACAAAACATTCTTGTTCGCCTGCATGTATATACTTCTCCGACATCCCAATTAGTATTGAATATTTATTCCTCCGAGATGCTGAGCAGTGTCGAAAATCTTGCGTGAAGATTAGACAATAAAAAACAAGTGCGAGTCGAACTCGCGCACCGAGGGTCCCGTATCGCCATGTCACGGCTAGCGCTACTCACGCCATCTAGATGGCATGCTTCATATTATTTAATGTCATGCTTCATAATCTATTCGGTAGATGGCGCGCGCGCATACCCTTTTTGGTTTCTTCTATGGGAACCCCCGTGAATTTTTTACTTTTTCTTATTTTTATTATTTGTTGTTATATCGGCCAATAACACATTTTTTGTGAAAATTTCAACGGGCTACCTATTACGGTTCAAGAGATAGAGCCCTCAGACAGAGGGACGGACGGACAGACAGACAGACAGACCGACAGACAGACAGACGGCGTAGGCTTAGTAATAGGGTCCCGTACCTGATACGGAACCCTAAAAATGACTGTGTCAATAAGTATCAAAGGAAAAATCATAAATTTATCTAGTTCAAAATATACAATTGTGTATTTGTGTAGAAGCCGAGGTAGAAGCACTCAGTTGTGAAGAAGCTTTAATTAATCTTTGTCCTGCAGCAAATAAGTATGCTGGCAAGAAGTATTGTGTGTTGTCAAGCATTTGTGAAGTTTGAATGGAATCTTTTTACTGCAGCAATGGCGACTAGTATCCATAAGTCAGCTCTTCTTGTGGTCTGGTAAATAAATCAAAAATCTGCTGTCTCAAATATTCAATTATACCAAAACGAGATGTTTATATAAAAACATATTGAAGTAATAAATTTAACTTACGACATGAAAACGATTTTTAAATTTGTATTTTTGTATTTTAACTATTATAGAGAAAATCGCATTGTTGTGAGCGTAGTTAAACGTCACAAGCGCGTCGCGGCGGCTGCGCGGGGCGCGCGGTGTGAACGGCATCAATATGGAGCATGAAGCAACCGCGGACGCACTCGTTATGCGTGCAAGAAGGGAATTAGCTACGGAACCCTCTGCTTGTGAAGAAAGTTCGCACTTGACAAGCTTTTTTTCATTGTAACACAAATTCGTAAACATGAAAATTATAGCTTTCAGCTTAAAATGATTCACTGTGAAATTTCGTCATCAAATAATAATGTAATTTTTTCGTTTTTGCATGACCGAAATTCCTATGTTTTAAAACATTTCAAACTGCACTTTTAAAGTTTCCCGAATCTGCGTTTAATAAAAATGGTTCCCTAGTTTAATTTGTGTGAACGGGCCAGGGCTTGTAAAAATGCATGAACGAGCAGTTAAATGCTTCGTTTCGTGGACACTGCCATTTCGTTTTTGCGCGTTTTGATAGTGGCAAAAGCTTTTATTTAAATGTTTTTGTTATTTTTAAGCGAATGAAAACTAAAATGTTAAAGATCCAAGCTTTTAGATGTCCCACTACTATATATGTATTAAGTTGACAAGAGAAAAATATGTATAACTTTATTTTTATATTTTTCAAAAGCACTCTCTGAAAGTAATAGGTTTGAAAAATTATCTTACCGATAAGTACGTATATGAAGACGATTGGCTAACTTGTTTTAAACTCAGAAAAACTACAACATACTAATAATAGGTATATGCACAAATTTGTTTTTTTTTTTTTATGGAAACTGACACGGTTGGCTACATCACCTACAACTTCCGTGATGTCAGCCCATACCACCGGGTGAACTTGGTGCCACGTCAGCCTTCCCTTCGGTCGTGCCGGCTACACTGAACTGGACGGAAAACACAAACTATTTACATAGCCGTTTCGACCAACTTTTCATTCAGTGCGGTGGTACCAACCCGGGCGGGTTAAACCCTATAACCTAGTAATTTATGAAGGGAGTCATATCCTTTTATCTATCGGATGTGAAAATGTACATTCTATAAATATATTTAGGCATATATAATATATATGTAGATGTATTATCGTGACAAGGATTGAGAAAGGTTTATAAGAAAATAGTCCTTCTTTTTTTTATGTAAACCAACATGGGTGGCTGTGCCGAGAGACCAATGGTGCAGTCGACAGAGCCAAAATCACCTCTCCTCGCGAAACCACGCTCAGTTAGGTGCCATGCCAGCAGATTTGTGGACTGTTGCTAGGTTAATACGCCGTTAATACGACGCTTGAAGACACCCAGGTTAAAGGACTCAGGAAATACACTCGCCGGAAGACAGTTCCACACTCTAGCGGTGCGACAAAGGCGGACATTTTGACATTTTGGACATTTTGGGACCTTCGGACATTTTGGGAGAATTATTGATAGAAGACTAACGAAAGTTTGTGGATTGAATGTGAGTGGAAGTGTCGGGAAGGGTCGCCCTAGGCGCACGTACCTGGACCAGATCGGGCACGTGCTCAGAAAGGGCCAAGTGCGTATTACCCGTAACCGACGAGCATGTATGAAGAACAATATTATGAGAGTGGAAAAGGCGTCAGAGGTGTGTCAACATCGTGGCACGTGGAGTGAAGATCCGTTGTCTCGGTCTACCCCACTGGAAAACAGGCGTGACACTATGTATGTATATTCATGTGTATGTATGTATGAATATATATTTATATCGAACAATTTAATTATAATTACTTTCACAGTTTTTATAGAAACATGTAAGTTAGCCCAGTGCCGGCGCTCGCTCGGTGGACTTGTGACATAAAGTGGCACTCAGAGCTTTATTGTCATCTCACGTGTTTGCAGACCACTCCACACTGCCGTCGCTGCGCTGGTCGGCAGCATCCAGCTGCGCCACCATAGTTACGCCACTGTGTCCAGTGGCGTAACTAGAGTGTGGCAAGGTATGTACGATGAGCACCATTTAGAGGGGCGCGTCACGTGCTGGGAAAAATCCTAGCTGTTTTTGAAATTGCTTATTTACTGTCTTAATCTTATGAATGTTCTTATGTATGAATGAATAACATAAATAAATGCGGCTTAAACTAACTCCATTCGGTTATTTATCGAGTGCCACTTTTTCCCGCGCAGCTCTGAGTTTTTATATTTTATTTACTTAGCGGTCCCCCGATTCCTTTAAGTAAGTAAACGGAAATTATTTTTGACTATTTAATGGTCGGGGGTTTTTTAATTTGTAATTAAACTTTTATTTCAAACTTTAAAAAAATAACCGCATGCAAATCGGTCCACTTTTTAAGATAATAAATTTTTTTATTGCTTCATTACAAACATAGCTAAGAACCATCCCGATTAAACAGGCTTCCTAATAAAAAAACCGTATCCAAATCGTTCCAACCGATTGGGAGCTACGATTCCACAGACACACACACACACACACCCTCACACACCCTCGCACACGCACCCTAACACACACACACACACCCTCTCTTAACACACCCTTCCTCACCCTCACACACACACCCTCACACACACCTCCGTTTTTTGCGTCGGAGGTTAAAAATACATTAGAAAATCTGGTTGATAAAATTCGCTAAATTACTTTGCGGTAACAACATTATGACATAATAATATTCTTAACTTTTTAACTCGCCATCCATCAAGTTAAGTAGTAGCAGTAAGGGCTCATACATAACAAAGTACCGACTCAGAAATATGCAAAATGAACGGCTTGAAAGCACGGCGGCAGAGACCGGCCACACATAATTTTAAATGGCAGGGATATTGAAAATGTTCACATTAAATTCTTCCGTGGGAGAATATGAAACGTCCCATTTGTCGCAAGGCTCATAAATACTTGAATAACAGGTGCGTCGGTATTCCCGCCGCGAACTAATGCTGTGGCTGAATTTTGAAAGTGTAATTTTTATTACATTTTTTATATGTTTAAAGTATACCTTTTCATAAGTTCGATGGCAAAAATAACTAAATATGGATTATACATATGATATACACAACTTTGTAATTTTGGAAAATTTTATACCTACCTAATAAAATACAAAGAGTTTGTATTACGTCGCATCGCTAGCGATGTAATACAAACTATTTGATAAAATAATAAATCATAACTAAGTTACTCCACATTCCTATAGAAATGTAATCTAGTAAACTAGGAATTCAGTCAAACGATAGATACGTAGATAGAGATAATTTATTATTTTTTTTTGAAAATAGTTCGTGTAAATCGGGATTTACACAAAGGCAAATGTGTCAGAATCGTGGCACGTGGAGATCCGTTGTCTCTGCCTACCCCACCGGGAAACAGGCGTGACGCTATGTATGTATGTAAATCGGGATTTACACGGTGTCACTTTGGATGTCCATACATGTACACGACAGAGATTCAAAAGCGAAAGGCACTTTACAATTATCACTTTGGATGATTCTTGTAAGATGAACATTCAAAGTGATGTAAATGAGCCTTATAAATACTAACATGGCACCTAGTTCGCCAAGGTATTATGGCCTGACAAAACCGGTGTGTAATGTAACAAGGTGATGTAACAATCTATGCCAGGTTCCATAAAAAAGGTTACTTGAGCCCATAAAAAAAACACAGTCAGGTGAGTAAATTTTAATTTCATATCTCTACTTCCCACATGAGTAACTTTTCTGACAATTTATAGTTGATTCTGTTTAGGGTTGAGTGCATATATTTTACGGTGGAAACGTGTTTAAACTGCCGCTCTGCGTTTGGTTTCTTTCGGTCTAGTTCAAATGAAAATTCAAAGGGGATACTGGCATCGCAATTTGCTTCGACGTTTTGGAACTTGATATTATTTGCCGATAACTAATTAAATTATGTAATGGGTAAGAAGTGAACATGGACTATGAAAGAAAATTATCATAGACAGTTAGAAGGAAACTTTACTATAAAGTATATAATCTCTAGTAAACAATACATGTGTAGGAACAGCATCAACACATAAATTTTAACATTGTTTAATCTCACAATTGAATAATATTCAATTGGGAGATCAATTACAATTAATCAATTACATATTATTATGTAGGATAAGTATGTAGACACATTTTTAGAAACTCTTCTCAAGGCGCCGTTATTAGCTATATTATTACCAAAATCGTCCAGTTTATCATCATGAAAGTTAAAGTAACCGGAAATACAAGAATCATAATAAAAATACAGTGGAAGGGGTTACCTTAAAATTATTTATGGAACAGAATTTTCAAGAATTTGGAAGTATTTAACTTCCACAATCTTAGAATTTTGAGTGCCTACGTAGTATGATATTTTATGCAATTATTGAAAATGGATTTTCATGTACTTAATTATTTATGGAATACTTCGATAAAGATGATTAAGCGTTTCATTTTCGAAGAATTTAAGGAGAATTGTGGAAAAAAGCAGAAACCGTGTTAAGCAATATTGATCCATATGGGTGCACACTAGAGTCGGTTTATCTAGCTGCAGCAGTTACGTATGTCTTCTATTTATCTCGTAGGAGCCTACGGGACCTTAAATTGAAACAAACTGTGCCAGGTAAAAAAAAATCAAAAGCGGAAGAGGCGCTACGTAATTGCATAAAGTTTCAATAACACACTCGACGTGTAGGAATAACAATTTGAAAATAATGAACTTTGAGAGGAATCTACACAGACGCAACTGTGTAACTTCAGTGTATGAATAATATTTTAAATTTTACTGCGATTAGAAGACAATTATTCATAAAACTCAAATGTTGTAATATAATTTTGATTTCTTTTTTGGTGAAAAGGCTTCCTTCCTTTCATTATCATAATCCATACAGAAATCGTTCCTAGTGTTGACTAAAATTACACCTAGCGTCCATCTACTCTAAGCCTAGAGCCACACTTTTCGTAACTTCAGCCGAGTAATCGCATCGCGTTACATACAAATTCGCGCGTCACACTGAGCGCAAAATATGTCGTTACGTCGAAGTACACATTTTTACGCGACCCAATTTACGCTTCAGAAATGACACCAAATAAATAAAAAATAAATAAATAAATATCAATTTATTTCAAACATACAATTTTGTTTTGTCACTAGGTACTTACATAATAAATAACATGCGTTCATCCAGTACCTATGCCTGAAAAAGGTATAGGCGCAGTTTTACAATGTAACCTATGTAACAAAGTTGAACAACCCTTGGTTGTTCAACTTTGGGCTAAGCTTAATATCCAGACCACATCTGGACCCAACATTTGACATGTGAATAGCTCGCCGACTTAGCAAATAGTTACAAAGATTTAGGAGAGTAGGTACCCAACATGCAGACGGCCGTTTAGAATGATCTAGTACATTTATATAGGCACAATTGCGCATATCAGGTGTATCATTGGAATTGTTCAAAAATCATAGGAATATCCCACGGATACCTAACCATAAGAGGAGATAATAAAAATATAATCATAAGATTAGGTGAATCAGGGGATAATCCTGCTATGCGCAATTGGGTCTAAGACTACGTAAAAGTCGAACTGGAGTATCGTATTATTCCATAAAGATCTTCCCTAGCCGCAAGCAGGGAAGTTAAAGCGACTTCAAAATGAGAGAGGCGCGCAGTCAAACATTTTAATAAAGTGGCTTTTGAACTCTCGACGACCACTCGACAAGTCTACGTATGATCAGATTGGTGTTCAGTTTCCGCCTACATGTTGCGAAGCCGAGTTCGCTCGCGTTTGAATAGGATGGCGACTGAGAGAACGTTACCATGACGTTACTAAGCTAAAAGTCTGTTGTTTTATTATTTGTATGTAACAAATCTTACTCTATTGGTGATTGCCTCGTGCCCGTTCTTTCTAGGGAAAATGATTGTATTGTATTGTAGTTTAGGGAATAGTCATAGAGTTTTCAGGAATAGAAAGTCATATTATGTTAAAGTACTCTTATTTTAAATATCTACATAATAGTTCCATATATCTGGCGATTCTACTGAAAATATATAATTTTACATCAATGTCGAAATTATTTTAGGAAAGGATTTTTCGAATTTATCTCGGAGTGAAATGTCGGTCTTTCATTTGAACTGTGAGCGGTGTGCGGTAAGGGTTCTCTGACGGTGGGTAATAACAATAAAACAAAAGGAAGATAAGAAGTTTGATCCTTCTTTATTCGCGAAAATATATGCACTCCATAGATAAAAAGTCAGACAACTTTTTTCACAGATTACAGAGAATGAGCTCCTTACAGAGTTTCCCGTTTCTATGGCGACCGATATAATTCATTCACTGTAATAAGATCATTGATTAAATTTTCTTCTCAAGAGACTATCAGCAATTTTCGTCGTAACGTTTCAGAAATTTAGGAGAAAGTTAAAAATTGAGTACAGCGATTATCGACGCGATTATCCTTGAAAGTTTTCCGATTAGGTTGTTATCGTCTTGGAGTCGTTAATTGGATAATATCGCAATTACTCAACAGTGTTTGTCCTTCTAAAAGTCGTGATTCAATTAAATTCTATGTTTAAATAGGCAATAGGAATCTTAGACATTTTATGACATATATTTATATTTAAAAATGCCTTATCTCTAACCTCAAGGAAACCCTTTGTCCCGCAGCGACATATCGACTTTCCCCAACTTTCCGGATAT
This sequence comes from Nematopogon swammerdamellus, assembly GCA_946902875.1. Lineage (NCBI taxonomy): Eukaryota > Metazoa > Arthropoda > Insecta > Lepidoptera > Adelidae > Nematopogon > Nematopogon swammerdamellus. The sequence continues at coordinate 10,077,766 of OX336349.1, forward strand.
CACCAATTTGACGAAAGACGAAAAGATTGTCTCCGAGGACCCGCGCACATTTCCGGCCGATCCCATTGGCGCAGATTACCATCTGTCAGAGCGAAGTTGGCAATGTGCAATCATGACAAGCGGCCGCCGCGAGATAAGACAATTTCCCCTTTTATTTCATGCGGAGGAACGATGGCTTTTTTATGGAGTTGATGGGCGCAGTCATTTTGTTATAAGATCGCTTTGCTATGATCGTTTGAAGTTATATTCAATGAGATTTATTTACTTATTTTATTAGGCACACCGACAGGATTTACAAAACAATTTACACGTAAATACGTACATTTCCTCGAGTTCTTAGGTAAAACCCTGTTATTATATCTATATACATATAAGTACGTGGTGGTACACATAAGGAGGTGATATTGGCTGGTATGAGCATGTGCTTTGGCCCCTCCGACTCAGCCACCCATACCGGATTACATAAAAAAAAGTACATATGCATATGGACAAATTGTGGCGAGGGGCCTTAACAATGTGCATCTTCATTGTCTATGTATCCTGTGCTCTGTCTAATGTCTATGTATCCTGTTCTCTCTCTCTGGCAAGATGGCAAAATAAACCAACGTACTGTAAGTTCGCTCTTGCGTTTCATTAATAACTTCGCTGAATTCCCTCGCCCTCCATAACCGCGACGACGAGAGAGCCTCCGCAATCACGTAGGCTGAGGTGAGCGGAGCGTCGTGGAGCTGCGGCGGCGCTGTGACGCGCACGCGCCTCGCCGAGCTGTCGGCGGACTACATCATGGCGGCCGAGCCGCGCTCTGCCGTGTGCGCGCGCGACTCTCAGCGCGCAGCGCGCGCGCAGGCGGCTCGCCTCTTCTCCATGGTCATTCGGCCGGATCTACCGAACCAGCGCAGGTATGCTGTGGCGAGCGGCGGAGGCGTCGCCGGTACCCGTGTTGCGGAGCGAAGCGAAGTCGGTCGCTCGCTCGCAGCGGTGGCGTCAGCCAATGACGTATCATTGGCGTCAGCCATGTTTTTCTCTTTTAAAAAGTGATGTTGAGTGTTTATCTAACACGTCACTATGTGGTATTCAGTGAAGTGAGGTTCAAGTTTTTTGTTGTCATGTTGTCATCACCGTGAGAATGTCAAAGTCAAGCGAAATGTCAAATTCGTCGTAAATCTCTCATCGGAAACGTGCAAGAAAGAAGTAAATTTACAAAAAACTTTTTAAAAAACTTTAAGTTTGGGCAGGAAATAAATTCCTTATAACATTACAATGAAGCATTGAGTGTTGCGTGGTGCGGTATTGTTGAGCAAGTGGTAATAAAGACAATTATCACTGTGTTTTTTTTCTTTCCTCATAGCTAGGTTGGCCTGAGGTCCGCTCGCACACTCCCGTCTGTGCTTCAATTTTGTAAGTATTCTGTGTTTGTATAATAAGATCCTTCGAGTTTTTGCTCTTTTAATCTGCGCTTCGTACGTAGATTAAAACGTTAGTGTAATCGGTCAGTTTCGCGTTAAAAAATGGCCGAAGAAATTGTTAAAGGGCTTCTCAACAAGAGAAGTTACTTGAAAGGAAGAATAACAAGTTTTGAAAACTCCTTGGGGGAAATTGAAACAGAAAGAAGTGTAGGTATTTTGGAGTCGGGTGTTGCGCGTTTGTCCGATTTGTTTAGCAAGGTGGAGGAAGTACAGCTCCGACTGGAAGAAACATGCGGAACCAAACACAGCGCCGAGGGTGCGAACATAGAAGCAAAATTCATGGAGCTGGACAGAAAGCTGAGGTCGCGGCTAGTGGAGCTGAGGACCGAATGCGCCAACTCCTCCTTCTCGCCACCTAACAACGGTGAGTGTCAACCCATGCTTTCACTACCAAAAATTCAAATTCCTACATTCTCTGGTACATTTTCTGAATGGTTAAATTACAAAGATTTATTTTCAAGCATTATTCATAAAAATAAAGGCTTAACGGACATTCAGAAACTTTACTACCTCAAGGGGTCGCTGCAGGGCGAGGCTGCAGCCTTAATAGCGAGCTTAGACTCCTCTAAAGGTAATTATGAAGTGGCGTGGGAAACAATCATACAAAGATATGACAATCGTGTACTACTGGCTAATCAGCATATCAGTGCGATCTTCGATCTCCCTTCGTCAAGTTCAAAAAACCTACGACTATTAATAAATGAGTTTAATTCTCATCTCAACTCATTAAAAGCGATTAAAATCCCTAATCTGGATGAAATTTTGTTGATATTCATCCTGTCAAAAAAGGTTGATTTCGAATCGCGGAAAGAATTTGAGTTGAGCAGAAATAATAGCGAGTTTCCCAAGTTACAGGAGTTCCTGAGTCATCTGGAGACTCGGTGTAAGGCATTCGAAATGCTCGCTCGTCCAGATGAGGCGACAAGGGACGCAGCGCCGACGAAGAAAAGTCATGCCTGCGTCAGCAACTCTCCAATAAAAAAGGTGAGCGATAAGTTTACGTGCTCATTTTGCAAACTGCCGCACTCAATAGGCAGATGTTTCAAATTTCAAAAATTGCCAGTGGTTGAAAGAAGAAAATTTGTTGAAACCGCAAAATTATGCTTCAATTGTTTAAACGGAGATCATACAGCTTATAATTGTTCGTCACAACGTAGGTGCGCCAAGTGTTCGGGCCGACATCATGGGTTGTTGCACATTGAAGGGGGTAGAGCGGTGAGTCCTGTTACTACCCGGTCGGCGCCAGTCGCTGACAGCGTTGTGCCAGAACCGGTTTCTTCACATACTGCCACATCGGACGGTCGGATTAAGCCATCGTCACCGACAACCGCTGACGACAGTATTGTGCTTCTTTCAACAGCTGTAGTGAAAATAATTGACAGCATTGGTAATGTGCACTCGGCGAGGGCATTACTGGACAACGCTAGTGAACGCAACTTTATTTCTTCTGATTTTGTCAAGGCTTTAGGTGTTCGTGGTGACTCGGCTCAGTGGGCCGTGAGCGGTGTAGGAGGCCGCTCCATGCCGGTGTCTGAGACTGTGGAGTTGTGTATTCAATCTCACGTGAATGACTACTCATGTAATGTAAAGTTTGGTGTCCTTGACAGAATCACAAGCAATCTTCCGTGTGTTTCATTTTCTAAAAAATGTTTAAAGTGGCCAAATTACATTCGGTTAGCCGATAGTGAATTTAATCAATCTCGTCGTGTCGATTTATTGTTGGGTGCGGGTTCGTACTACAAAGTAATAAAAAAGGGTTTGATTAATTTAGGTGAAAATCAACCCAGTTTGCAAAATACACAATTTGGTTGGATATTCGGTGGTACTCTAGGCCTGGTGTTAGGAAACATCAAAGCTGTCTGTCATTTTGCAAGTGCAAGTGACACCACCTCACAAGATTTGAATAATCTAATTTCTAACTTTTGGAGCTTGGAAAAGGTGAACTCCAGTTCCGAATTAAGTCCTGAGGAAAAAAGATGTGAAAGTATTTATAAACAGTCATTGACTCGAGATGATACTGGTCGATATCAAGTTGATCTACCGGTTTTACCAAATAAATTGAAAATGTTGGGAGAGTCCTTCAACAATGCTTCCCGTTGCTTTCATTATTTGGAAAAAAGATTTGCAAAAAATCCAAAGTTTTTCGAAGAATATAAAAATTTCATTTCTGAGTATATTTCACTCGGTCATGCCATTGAAGTTGATACTTTTCCAAATGTGCACGTTGCAGGAGGAATGTACACCGACAGCTACCTCCCACACCACGCAGTGATACGCGAGGAGTCATCCACGACGAAGTTGCGCTGCGTGTTCAACGCAAGCGCGCCGACTACGAGCGGAGTGTCACTCAAAGAGGCGTTAATGGTGGGACCTACGGTGCAACCGAGTTTGTTTAGCGTTCTCCTGCGATTTCGTACGTACAAATTTGTTTATATAAGCGACATAACGAAAATGTATCGTCAGATTAAAGTTAATAAGAATCAACAGCCTCTGCAGCGCATTCTCTGGCGAGAGTCACTGGTGGAGCCTCTTCGTTGTTTGCAGTTGACGACTGTCACTTACGGAACGGCTCCCGCCAGTTATTTGGCGACTCGCACGCTTAATCAATTAGTCTATGATGAAGGTGAGAGCTTTCCGTTAGCCTCATCTGCCTTACTCAATAATACTTATGTTGACGACATCATGGCTGGCACGAATGACATGGCTTCTGCCATTCAACTTCAAAGGGAATTGGTAGCTCTTTTAGATAAGGGAAAGTTTACCTTGCATAAATGGTATTCTAATAATGATAAATTGCTAAAGTTAATACCCGATGAGAAGCGTGAAAAGTGTAAATTCGTGCTAGAGGATGGGTCTCCGTCAATAAAAACATTAGGATTAGTTTGGTGTCCTAAAAGGGACACATTCCTAATAAGTTCGCCTGAAGTAAAAAATGATTTTAGCAAACCTGAAACCAAGCGTCAGGTGATGTCAAAGATAGCAAAAATATATGACCCGATAGGTTTGGTCAGCCCTCTCATAACCTATGCAAAAATCATTATGCAGTGCATTTGGAAGGCTAATATAGATTGGGATAATGAAGTACCTAGTGATATTTGGGAATCGTGGTCAAAATTTTGGATAAATTTAAAATATTTGGGTTTAATTTCTATTCCACGTCTAGTAATCGGTGACGAATCCGTTACCTATGATTTAATTGGATTCGCCGATAGTAGCATGGTTGCTTATGGTTGTGTGATATATGTGCGTTCTACTGATCACAAAGGCAATTGTGCAATCAAATTGTTATGCTCAAAGTCTAGAATTGCCCCGTTGAAGACGATAACGTTGCCTCGGCTGGAACTTTGCTCGGCACATCTTTTGGCGAAAGTAATGATGAATGTTATTGAAGCGCTACCTGATTTAAAATTTAACAGAACTTTTTATTTTAGTGATTCAACAATAACGCATGCATGGATTAAGTCAGACGCCTCTAGATGGAATGTTTTCGTCTCCAACCGGGTAACTGAAATACAAGAAATGTCACCAAAGGAAAATTGGTTACATGTCAAGTCGAGTGACAACCCTGCGGACCTAGTGTCCCGAGGTTGCCTGCCTGAAGCCCTAATGGCTTCTCAGCTGTGGTTCAATGGGCCTTCGTGGCTGAGTGTTGACTACAAAATGTGGCCTGCTTCTGGCTTGAACCTCGGAGATGTGGAACCGACGATAGAGGCCAAACCAAAACAGTCCTCTTGTCACGCGGTCAGGTCCGATGACAAGTTAAATAAAGTAAGCGAATCATATCTGTTAAGTTGTTTCGATCGTCATTCTGGGTGGTCAAATTTAGTACGTTGTGTGGGTTATGTACTTAGATTTATTGGTAATTCTAGGGTTAAGATTAGCAAGGTTCATGGTAGCTTGTCTGTTTTAGAATTAGAAAATGCACAAAGGTGCATAATTAAAGTTGATCAAAAGGTACGCTTCTCTACTGAGATTATGGAGCTATCCAGTTCCGGCGATTTAAATGTAAAGTCAAGATTAAGATTCTTAAACCCCTTTGTAGATAAGGAAGGTTTGCTTAGAGTAGGAGGTCGCATAAGATATTCCAATGTGTCTGAGGCTCAGCGATTTCCATTAATTCTCTCACCAGACAGTAATATTACCAAATTATTGATAGAATGCGAACATAAGCGTCTTTTACACGCAGGTGCTCAATCTACTTTAGTAAGTTTACGTAACAAGTACTGGATCATCAATGGCCGCAATGTTGTGAGAATGGTCGTTCACAAATGTGTTGTTTGTTTTCGATTCAGGGCGGAGGGATCCGAGCAAATCATGGCTGACCTTCCTGCTGTTCGAGTCACCCCGGCTCGACCATTTCTGAATGTAGGCCTCGACTATGCGGGACCAATCGAAATTAAGCAGTCGAGAATTCGCAAAACCATAATTACCAAGGGTTACATTTGTTTGTTTATTTGCATGTGCACTAAGGCACTGCACTTAGAATTAGTTTCAGACATGACAAGCAAAGAGTTCATAAATGCACTTACAAGATTTTGGTTCAGACGGGGGAAGTGCGAGCGGATATTCAGCGACAACGGCTCGACTTTTCGAGGAGCTCATAATCAGTTAAACGCTTTGTACCGCTTGCTCAACGAGACCGCACACAATAAATTCATTGTTGATCATGTAACTCAAGAAGGTGTAAAATGGGTGTATATTCCACCATATTCTCCGCATTGGGGAGGAATATGGGAATCTGGTGTAAAAATGGTAAAACATCACTTAAAACGCATTGTCGGTAACACATCATTAACCTATGAACACTTGTACACAGCACTTGTGCATATTGAAGGCATTGTCAATTCTCGTCCTATTTGCGACATTAGCAATGATGTAAATTATGTTGAAAGTTTGTCACCAGCACATTTCTTAATCGGTGATCGATTCACAGCGTTCCCTGAATGTGATGTAGTGGACACCCCAGTGGACAGCTTGTCCGTTTATGAAAAAAATTCTAAATTAAAACAAACATTCTGGAAGCGCTGGAGCACCGAGTACTTGGGATCATTGCAGAATAGGTACAAGTGGAATAAAGAAAAAACTGACATTCGCTTAGACGAAGTTGTTCTAGTTTAAGAGGACAACGTGCCTCCTTTGTCCTGGATTCTTGGTCGAATTGTTGAAGTAATACGCGGCCGCGACGGTCATGTATGGGCTGCTCATGTTAAAACAAAAAAAGGCATTTTCATAAAGCCCATTACCAAGTTATGTCCTTTGCCAAAGCGCTAATTGGTACGGATTTTTTTTTGTTTATGTATAGTATTAAGGTTTGTTTTGTGTTAAACAAAATTAGAAAATTACATTGTATAAAATGACTTCTATTGGTGTTAAATAAGAGTGGGAAATTATATTGTTATTAAAATTTTTCACGTTTTAGGTTGAAATTGTTCGAAACTATTTCAACGGGGGGGAATATGGACAAATTGTGGCGAGGGGCCTTAACAATGTGCATCTTCATTGTCTATGTATCCTGTGCTCTGTCTAATGTCTATGTATCCTGTTCTCTCTCTCTGGCAAGATGGCGAAATAAACCAACGTACTGTAAGTTCGCTCTTGCGTTTCATTATTAACTTCGCTGAATTCCCTCGCCCTCCATAACCGCGACGACGAGAGAGCCTCCGCAATCACGCAGGCTGAGGTGAGCGGAGCGTCGTGGAGCTGCGGCGGCGCTGTGACGCGCACGCGCCTCGCCGAGCTGTCGGCGGACTACATCATGGCGGCCGAGCCGCGCTCTGCCGTGCGCGCGCGCGACTCTCATCGCGCAGCGCGCGCGCAGGCGGCTCGCCTCTTCTCCAGCATATACTGTAAGTATGAACAGAACTATCAACCAGAAATTTTTACTTATAATGATAATTTTTTATTTATTTAGAACAATTTAAATTCAAATTCAAATTTATTCAGAACTTTAATTAATGACCATTTAATTTTCATCAAATATAAAACCGAACTTACTTGCAAGCATTAAGGTACTTATACGTCTATACTTGCAAGCAGGTGCCTGTCTACAGAGGATCTTTCAAGAGCGTTATCAATGTTCTCTTGAGATTGCTATTGTTGTGGAAAATTATAGAGATGAAACATATTAATGATAAAGTTTTTTGGTATAATGTATCTTAAATGTAATTATTGTATTCATGTTTTTGTTCATATAATGTTGTATTTTAACTTCAAATTTTATGTATTACTTAAAATGTCTTATTTATTATTATTTTATTATTCTTATTACTGATCGTATAATTTTTCATATATATATGTGGTTTTTAATGACCGTGTTGATGTGCATTATTTAATAATAATAATTAAACGACTTTACTCGCGCTCGTTTTCCGAATTATATCGCTCGACGTTTTAGGCCAAGCTTGTGGCCCATCCTCATGAGCACTCTGCCGGCTAACAATATTACATAAATAGTACACTTTCTACTCTGTAAATAAAATTTAAATCAGTCATACATTCCATACACGCACAATGATATTTAAATACTCTATCATACCGTAAATTCTCAGAGAATCCTTATAAATTTGCAGAATTTTTAAAGATCCACTAACGGCATCGTTTGTAAGACTAAAACATTAAAAGTTTCATTCAACAGTTAAATTTTTTCACCAAAACCGATTTGCACCGAGCGCAGACTGCAGTCCAAGTCTAGCAATCAATACGGAAGACGTGTTCCTACAGCGGCGCGGCAGAGGCGGAGCCTGCTCGGAATAACAAAAGCCTTGCCGAGTGCAGCCTTCGAGTCTTATTTTACATGTACTTAGTGGAGGAACTCTATATTCAGTCAGACGAAAGGAACGACTTTCAAACACGCCGATTTCGGATGAAAGTGTCAATTTACCTTTGCTTGTTTCCGTACATTTTTTTTTTGCACCTAGGTATTTGTTTTTTAAATTTTAATAGAGGAAGACAGGAAATATGGAGCCTGGTGTGTGTGAAAAATATAGAATTTAATTTATTGCACACCAATATTTTACAATAAATGTTGACATAAAACAATTTTGGACAAAGACTAAAAAGTTTTCGAAAGATGAGCTAAAATTACTAATTTTATGTCGTTAAAACATAACACATAAAATTTGAATATGCTTGAAGCAAGTGCAAACTAAAGTCTGTAACAGTATTTAATTTTACAAAGTATGCAGATCGATGTAGGCTCAAATCACCGATCGCAGCGCCGCCGCGCGAGAGCGTTGTCGGCAAGACGTCTATAAAAATGAGACGTTTATTTTATACGTCGAACCGCGATGGTGTCTGCGGAGCGGGGAGAGAGGGGCAGAGAGGGCTGAGAAACGGCAAAGCGTCGGGGAAGACGCTAGGAGCGATGATGAGGTTCGAGCGTGGAAGGAGGAACACTTGGAGATGGCAGACTGCCATGTTACTTTGCCACACTAACCCTTGGAGACGGCAGAGCGCACTGTTTTTATGAAAACGAATTACAACCTGTTACTCAGGGTCAGGTACAGAAATTATACCCTACATAAAAACAAATAAACATGTTTACCTCTACTACTAGTGTAGATTATGAATTATTATAATTAATTGGCCAATTAAATTTCGTTTTATTTTTAATAAAAAACAAAAATATAATATAACATTTTCAGTAGATATAGATTTGCCCTTCCCCTGACAGGTCATCGTGACTTCAAGTACAAGACCTACCGTAAATGGTCATTGGATATGAAACATTTAAATCGATCGCGATCTATCTTACAAAAGGGTGAAAAGAACGTTGCGTGAGCGGTTGGATAATAATTGAGACGATCAGGCGCCAGAGACCAAATTTTATCCAAATCCGTTCAGCCGTTTAGGCGTGAAAGTGGAAGAATTAGGCATACTTTCCCGTTTATAATATTAGTGAGATAGATATACTTACGACGACTCAAGTGTAATTAGCCGATTAACCTATATAATCAGGTTTTGATAATTTAATAGGATAGATATTAAAATGTTTATTATTTTCGAACGATAACGACTTTTTCATCAAGTGTAGAAAAGGAGCACTGGCGTGGCATAGTTCCGACATCAATATAGCGCAACGGGCTGACATCACGGGTACGATAGCAGATGATTTAGCCAACCACGTCATGTTTACATTTATTACAATATTATTTATTTGTATTTCAAAGTCAAATAAAACAATCAACCGCCTCTCTATGTTCATTGTGTCGAAGTTATTTTAGGCCTAGTCGGTTTTGTTTGGATTTTATTTGTCTGCGCTGCGAGTCGATTTGATCGGAGCGCGGGAGGCGGGGGCGGCGGCGGGGGTCGTGTCAACTCCTACAACTTCATATTATTAGAATCCGCCTGTTCTTGTTTGCACTGTGGCCGAATCGGTTTTAAAAAAAATCAATAGTTGTAATTTTCTTCTTCGTTATATCTGTTCGTTATGTCTGTCAGCCTCGATAGCTCAGTGGTGCAGACAGTCGACTGTTGCTATTGAATAAGAATAAGAATAAAATATTTTTATTTAAACATATACACTTTTTACATTATACTTACATTAAAATACATTTATTTATCTTAGTGCAATATGTAAATAGGTAGCGGCTCAGCATATGCCTAGCTAGGATTGCGCCCAGCTGACGCTGTTTTTCAGCTGCAACCTACCAGAGGTAAGAAAACAATAATAATAACATGGCGAACATTAATATTGATTGTTAAGCAACGCTGAGCGCGGTCAGTATTTGGATGGGTGACCCCTCGATCGTTGGAGGCTGACCGTGGTTCGGATTCGAAAATATGCACGTAAAGTTCTTTGAAAAAAAAAAAAACAGTTCACATTCTCAAGGTGCATGCTTTCTCTTGACCAATCGGTATTAAGCACTTACATTTCTATTTAGAAAAGGTGCACATCGGGTTTTGATACCGGACGCATCTACCTCTTCCATTCAGTGTCATCACTGTTCCGAATACCGTCGAGTAAGAAGGCGGTCATCTTATTTATCGAAAATAATAACCAAATGGCGTGCAATCAAAGTCCCATTTGGTCGAACGTTCGGACGCGTTTGGCTGAAAGAAAATCATAGATAGAGGCTAGCCGCGGCGATGTTCGCATGTGCGAAATAAAAAGATAAATGAACAGACACACGAACCGAGCGACCCGGCGCGGCGGCGGCGCGGCGTGCCCCGCCCCCCGCCCTCCCGCCCGGCACAACCTCCCGACTGATTATTTTGGGACCTTAGTGATACACTCTGTTGCTCATATGGAATTTATCGATATATTTTTTAAAGTAAACGCGACATGTGGCCCAGAGCCACCCACAAGGTGTCTAACGGGGCCCATGGACATGGTCGTACGCGGGTTTTGCGAATGCCATGCCGGCCTGACAGGTGCTTATTCTCGCCTATCTTGAAGGACTCGAAACTATACTTGGGGAGAAATATGTGATAAAACAAATGATGTGATAGAACTAGGATAGAACACACTTTATTATTAGCGTATTATATATGGATAATTTACAGAACAATTTTTGTTTGTAGTACCTATTTGATTTTAAGTATTTTTTATGCATATCAATATGAATGGCTGTGCCGAGAGATGAAAGGTGCAGTCGACAGAGCCAACATCACCTCTCCTCGCGAAGCTACGCTCAGTTAGGGGTCATGCTAGCAGATTTTCGGACTGTTGCTATAGGCTGTCTAGCCTGTTAATACCACGTTTGAAGACACCCAGTTCGGGAAGTACACTCTCATCATTTTGTATGGAGAAACGAAGTTCGCAAATCTATCACTAGAGGCGCTGCTCCGTCTCTCCATACAAAATTATGCGGAGAACACGGCGTAGCGTAGTACGCGGCGTAGGTTAAATCTCGTGATAAGGGTACAGTATGTCGGCAGAGCGTAAGAGTTACAGGTACTACGCACTTATCCCTTTTGACGCATACACAGACGCACATACTTATTAAACCGAACTGAATACTTTGTATTCTATTCCAAAAGAGACATCGATACTCGCTTCATGTTCCCTTCACTAATCGCCCTGAAAAGAGTTATGAGATGTAAAAGAAAATGAGGGTGTGTAGATTTATACCAGCCATGTGCGACGTGACCGCTTTGATAAATCCAACACCCCTGCCCTTTAAACCTTTTTTTTTTGCAACAATTACCCAGGAGGACTCTACCTAGCTGGCTGCACGTAGAATCTTTCCGATTTGGGTACCAATTGAGTGGGCTACTCGTTATCCCGAATACCAATTAAAGTTTTAATGCAACGAATAGGAAGTTTAAAAAAAATGTGAATGTGATAACATACATACATAAGTACATAACGTCACCCTTGTTTCCCAATAGGGTAGGCAGAGACAGGGGAACTCCACGTGCCACGCACGAACCTGACAAAAATGTATAATGCTTATATTGTAGTAAGATTAAAATATTAAAAATTAATTACTGCATGAAACATTTATTTGATATAATATCTATATCTACTTATTGTACATTACGTTACGCCTGTTTCCCAATGGGGTAGGCGGATCTCGTGTGCCACGCATGATCCTGACACAGAGCGATAGATAAATGCGTATAATCTAGTAATATTATTCGGTAATTACTACAGAAAACATGTATTTGATATATCTATATCTATTTAATATTATATAGCACAACGGCTGTGTGTATGTAACTGGTAACATTTAAAACGGCTGAACCATGCAATTGTCATTTATATCGGACAGGGCCTATAAGCATTAGGGGCAGAAGTGATCGAAGCTGGAGCACAGATTAAGTAATCAGTAAGTAACTATTAAGTAATCAGGCTGGAGCCTGAACCGGAGCTAACCATAACATTATCGTCATAACATCAGCCCGTATCGGTCCACTGCTGGACAGATACCTCTCTAAAGGCACGCCGCCACACGCGGTCATCCGCCCTTCTCATCCATCCACTCCCGGCTTCATTATTTATGTCGTCTGGCCATGTAGCCTAGCTAACCGTATAAATTATCTCGTGAGCTAAACCATACATCAATAAAATATTTGAAGCATAATTCGAAATGGAATAAGTAATTAGAAAAATCTCAATTGTTTTATACATTTATGAACATACATACATATCATGCTGTCTCCCGACAACCGGGATTAGCTGAGTGATCGGTGTAGTGCTGCAATCCCTCGTGTAAATCAGCGCAACACCGTCCACCACGTTTAGCAAAATATTACGAAAATATCACTCTCAAGCAACAATTGTAGTTATCAACTACATTACTGTGGAAGGACTGTACCAAAGTGGCTATCATGTCGCCCCCTGTCGCTCTTTAGCACGGCATCTTGTCCATATACCTTAGTCGCTTTTTAGGACATTCACGGGGAAAGATGCAGTTGGCCTGTTCTCTTCAAGTACCGGGATAAATTTTTCTTTTTTATAAATTAATTCTTTATTGTTTATTGATGAGTAAACATATTCATCATCTCTAGGCAGTACACTGCGCACAGATTTGTCATATTTTACATTTTCACATTCCGCCAGTTTGATTATCACAGCGAAGAAGGACTGACAAAAAAGCATTTTTTTCAGTATTGATAAGTAGACTAAAGTCTACTTTACAAAAAATGGCATCACTTAGCTACCTACATCCTTGACATAAAACCAGTAAAACGTAATTGGTCCAGCAACTATACTCCCAAAAATATAAAAGTCTCTCTCGCCACTCGTCTCCGTGCTCGTGAAATCTAATTACCGCGTGCAGCGCTGATTAAGACAAGACAAGCTTAACTGAAATTAAATTTCTCACTTTGAAATCCTGTAAAAATAAAGTTCCACTCGAAATAAGCTGGTCGTTACCTGTTGCAGTTCTCCAAGTGAATTTATAGTTTGAAACGAGATTAAAAATGTTGCGCCCTGTCTGCCTAACTAACTTCACATACATTATATAGTTCATAGGCATGCGGAGAGAGGTGGGGAGGAGGGGGGGATTCAATCCCATCCCCCCCTCCTCCCCAGAAAACAAAATAGTTCGTGTTTTCCGTGTTCAGTGTAGCAGACATGAAATGAAGGGAAGCACTGACATGACACCTAGTTCACCCGGTGTTATGGGCTGACATCGCGGATGTTGTAGGTGATGTAACCAACCGTGTTAGCTTCCATAAGTTTCCTCCCCCCCCCCCTTCCCCTCCCATCGTGGACACGCCCGTGACATACAGGTACTTACATAGGTACAAACAACTAGTAGGTATAGCGGATGTATACACAGACGCACTTAGGATCCTTCACCAGATAAGTCTCCAGCCTGCCTATTCTCTATTAGCGATTATCGCAAACATTTCGGTAGCCGCAGCTCTTTATTACTAGAAGCATTGAGGAGTCCACTGGAGCGAGTAAGCCGGATCATGAGAAATTGCTAGTATCGATGAATTGCTAATAAAGAATCCCTGGTCCCTGGTAAAGGCTCCGCTGGTCATTTGTAGTAGGTAGTTACCATTTGCCTCTCATACGACTTTCTTTTCCATTCTATACTATCTAGAAGAACATACATACGTATCTTTTTGAATTTATTTATCGTAATGTTAAATGTATGATAAAGTAAGTAACATTTTATTTCTATCTTATTTTAAAATTTGAAAAAACCAACAGGAATTTACATCCAGAACACAAGCTATTACAAGATAAAATTGAATATGTAAAAACCCAACAATGTTTTTCACATATTAAGATATAATAAGTATATTATTATTTTTTTAGGGTTCCGTACCACAAAAGAGGAAACAACTTCCGTTCTATCCTTTTAAGATCACTCCTGTGTCTGCCTGTGTGTCTTATTTTCTCCGAATTTACATAGGTATAGATATTATATGATGTGATGACCCAATTACGTAATAGCGTAAATGAATGAATTTCGATTTTGGGGGTCAATTTTAAGGAACACATTAGAAAGTAAAAGGCATAACGAAGAAAATGGCTTGGTTTAAAAGATATTAAAGAAAATATTCAAAAATTCCGCCCTTATCTGCGAAACTAATGAGTCTAAAATTTCGAAAAATTGGGCATATAGGGCCTCTCTTATAGTATACAGGAAACCCCAAACAAATCCAAAGTTTTAAGTTCTTACCGAAAACGGTATGGCACGGAAGCCTCTCCACGCGACTTCGTCTCGCACTTGACAGCTTTTTTCATTTCACAATTACGGTATTGTTAAATAAGTATTCTTATTATTATTTTATCTTAAATTCTCACGCTCAACTCTCTTGCTACTACCTACTTACATTCCACTATATTATCGAATCTCAAACATCCAAAGGTTGACTGTAAGAAATCTCTGTAAGGCATAAGTCCGCCCTTGCACCTTATGCAAATTTTCTAATGTACTTGTTTAATGTTTACTGGAGCAATAAAGCATTTTCTATCTATCTATCTATCTATCTAGCTACCGCGGCTGGCGCCTTCATTCGGTTAAAACGATATTACAGCTCCACGAATGCACACAGAAAGGATAAATAGTCAAAACATCTCACGTTCCTACTTAACATTACGTTTAAAATAAAATTAACACTGCTAGTGGACATTAATCGTACTCTCCCGTCGCGCTATGCAAGTTTAAAACTATTCCTCTAATGAATTTTAATGTTGATTACTAAAGGATTTTGCACTAATGGTTTCTTGAGTACAAACTCTACTGGGTATGCGTTTTGCAATCCCGCTGCGTCTGCGGAGTGAGAAATTTGCATAGCGCACAAACAAACCATAACGGGAAGTCTGCGACGAAAATTAAGTCTTGCAAGAATAAAACGACATTATTGCATACAGTTATCATTTTGTAATTGTTTTCTTTAAAGTTACCATTTGAAGAAAAAAATTACAAAATGATAACTGATGTATGCACAAACAATACATTTTGAATATATTAAATGAATAACAAAAGGATAATTCACTGAAAATAATATTAAATGTTTCTTAAATTGTTTTTTTTTTTCGTTTTACACCCCTAAAAGCACAATTTCAAAGATACATTTTCTTTCATAGAGTTTCATTCATGTTAGAATTATTTTGGTACGCTGCTATGTTCACCGCATACAACTCAAATATTAAAATCGTCTAAAAAATTAACAATAATTAGAGTTGTTATACAATATCCTGGCGAAAACGAAAGAGTTATAAAAATGTTTGCATAAATTCAAATTTCTGACGCCACAAAATATAAACTTTACTAAAGAGTCATAAAACAAAAAATATGATCTCCAGAACAATAAAGCGAAGCTCTGAAATATTAACGTGCGCACAATAGAAAACGCAAATAAAAACAATAGACATTAATCCGCGTAATGCCTCCGTAATCTCGGACAAGAGCTGAAAATGTTATTTCCAGTGTCGTGTTCCAGGAGGAAAAAGGAAATCTCGCGAGAAGGTGAATGTATTAAATATTGTAACTGCGTGCTGCGCCTGGCGCAGCGAGGGAATATTTTTGCTCTTTGTAGTGTGGGCAAGATTTAATCTTTAGCAACGCAAATAAACATTAATCTACACTATTTGAACGTATATCTTTACAAATTAAAATAATTCTTCTTATTGTATTCTGCAGGTTACGTTCGGGTCAACAAGAAAAAAAAATTATTTTGTATTAAGTAAATGTAAATGGATTTTGTATTAAGTACATAAGAAAACCGGTTGAAAAATTTAGTTTATGCTAAATCTTGGAAAATGATTCTGGATGAAAAAAAAATTTTGTGACTTCAATAGATTTTAGCATTCTGATAATGTAAAAAACAATATTTGGATTAGAACTATTCTCATTAAAAATGATTTTACAAACATGCAATTTATATTCGCTATCGCATCCTACATAAGTAAGATACAATTTAACTGCCAGACTTTTCTATTATTGACATGTTTACGCTTATTTTAAACTTTTACACATGTTTTCATTATTTCAGTGCAGTGCTTACTAATGAATTTAAATTAAATGAAATATATTTATTTACTACACACTTATTTCTACCTAGTTCTATTATAAACTATTCAACTTTAACATTTCATACACTACTAGTACTACTAGACTGTGGTGCGATTCTCAGCTGAAATTCGCACATACAATATATACATTTTTTCTTCTAGTCAAGCGGGGCGGATCCATTAATAAAACCAATATTAAAATAATAAATAGTATATACCTATTACATTTTCTTACTTACGTATGCACAAAGTAAAGATGCAAGAAATATTCAACATTGGACGATGTGGTATATGTACATAGTTATATAGATATATCACTATTATGACAGAGTCAAGGGATGACCCCGTCGAGGCGCGTTGAGTCTCAGGCCAGCAGCCCCAAGACGTTGTGTATCTAAGGGGTATTATTACAGATTATTCTAGTAACATCATGCGACTCGGGGGGTGCCCTTAACGTACATTATTATCATTCCTCGCCAAAATAAATAAGCTTGTATTCGGAAAACGATTGCAGGAGAAAATTCTATCGTTGAAAAACTATTCAGAAAAAATATGATATTCGTTTTGTAGTTTCGAAATGTTTCGTTTGAAATAATGTTAATGGATATTTTTATTTTGTTTCAGGTATGCACGTACTTCTGTTTCGTCAAACTCGCTGGAGAAACGAGTTTCTTAAGATATGGGACATACATAATGGCCACTGAGTAAGTAAGTCCACACGTAAAGCCTTTCATTGCGTGACCTGTGAGAATGCATCTGCCTTACACCTTAAATTGAGCAACTACTTAAATCAAATTAATAGTATTTAGTATTTATTTGTTCAGTAACAATAACAGGTATTGCAAATTGAAATTGAATTCCCTATTATTACCACGTCTTGTACTACCTAGTCGATTTTACATAATTTGTTTTATGTAGATACATATATGTTGTACATAATTTATTAACGTAACCTGCATAGGGTTAAATTCTGATATTTTGTAAACAGTTATATTTAGCAATAGGTTTTTTACCTGGAGCCGGAATGTCTTGTCACATTTTAAGTCTCTAATATTCTGAGGTATCCTATTATACATTATATTCAGAGATATTTATTTCGCCATAAGGATACGCAATGTTAACAATATTTATTTGACACAAATGCACTTTCAGTGTAGTTCGACAACACTTTGGTTTTTGTTTTTTTTTTTGTCTGCTGGCCTAGGATGTATCTAGTCAAGTCCAATTCCAGGTTCAGTAGTTTCCTCTTATGAGGTACGAAACCCTAAAAACATTTGAATAAGTATTCCATACATAAGTTCCTATTATACTATTAAGTATTAAATACTGTTACTACGGCTATGACATAGCGAAGCCTTCTAAAACCTCTACACCGAAAAAAGTAATCAACCATTTCCTTCAACATCTAAAATATCCATTGTCTCCGTACGCACTACGGCTGAATGTACATAAGTAGCGGGAGATCCATAATGGGAGCGACGACGGCAGGGCGCGGACCCCGGGGGGCCGTGGGTTCAATCCTTCCATTGCAAAAAGTGCAAGTTCTGCAAATGACTGGAAATCGTTGGGCTCGATCCATTTAACGTGATACCGATAAGCTCTCGAATTATCTTCCGTCGTAGGCATGTCGCTTGCATACATAACGAGTGTGTCGATAGATTTGAGTAAGAATAGTTTTCATTCTTAGCTATGTCTAATGTAATCTGTATTCGAATCGGACATGACTTTCTCCATTTATATCACTTTATGCAAACGATTTTAGTTAAATCATTTGTATTTAAAGCGAGCGTAATGGTATTGTATTTTATTGTGTTGTCTATTGATCATTCATATGACAGTTAGACTCCACTCGACTTGTCACAATTTGTTCTATCCCTAACCGAGGTAACCCTGGAGTTAAATTAACACATATTTCGTCAATTAGCAAATCACAATCACGAAATGTTTAATGTAGCACTATTGTGTACAGTTAGTGGTTCAGTCATTTTAAATGACACCTGTCAGTGAAGTTTACTTACGAGTATATAAATTCATGTTTAGTCATAGTCTTAAACGTTAGAATTTTTCAAATTATTTTAATTAACCACTTTTTCAACTCATATCGTTTGCAACGCCCGCACTCGTCCAAGTGTCACTGGCATTTTTAAATACAAAATTATTGTTAAATGCTGTTTATTGTTTATTGAGCATTCATATAGCATTCACTCTTGAACTTGTCCCAACACCGGTAATGTTGTACATTTTAACCTTTTAGTTATCGACCTCTCACCTTTCAAGCGCATATCGATATCAGCTCGTACCGTCCGCACTGGCGCAGTATCACTTCCATCAGCTGAAGTCGGTCGATTCATCGCATCGTCTCCCGCCAGGACTAATGACTTTTCTGGCCTATTGACCACGAAGCCGGATTGTGCGGCCGATATTCCTGCTTGCCGGATGAACGTCGCATCATTACCGACGATTTATACGCGCCTATACAACTCGCAAGCGATACCAGTATGTAGACGACCTTGTCTGATACTGTTAAGGCTGTGCTATATTATAGTCCACAATATAGATATCAATTTTGTGAGTGCTCGTGTTAAAGGGCTTTGAGTGATTTTGTGTAACTTCGAATCCGAAAGCGAAGCGGAAGTGGAGGTCATTCTTAATAATATACATTTTGGTTTCGATTATTTATTGTATGGTATATTTTGTTTTTATGATTTTTAAAAAAGTATTTTAATGACACAAGGGACATGCAATTTTGTTGTGAATTTTTTTTTATTAAAATGTTTTTTATTAATTTATATTCCCTCCATAATGATAAGAATGTTACATAGTTCAAAGGTGAAAATTCGGCTGTAATTTATCACAGCTCGGTAGGTAGGTAAGAACTTTAGTTCGACAAACCCCGACCCCTGGTCTCTTCAACGGTAGAATTAGCTTCAGGTTGCCTTCGCTAAGGTTTTATATTGTTGGTTTTGTATAGTTGGTTTTTACTTTATTGGTTATTTCGGAAACTGATAACATTAATTAAAATTTGTAAAATACGTAGTTTCACATCACTTAAAATCCTACGTACGAATGAATGACTTTTCTTTGCTTAAAATTTTCGCCAAAATAGGTGTCGATTTACTTTTTTTGTATGAAAAATTTATTATAACAAGACCAACCATAAAGATCTCTCGAAAATAATATTAAATAACACACCTATTAGTGTAAATACGATACGTTCAAAGACGACACAGGACTACTGAAGCGAAGCAGTGTCACGTGTGTACCTAGTTACCTACAGGTCCTCGCGTTTTGACACACATCACTGCGAATCCATACCGAGAACACATTCGGCGTGACGTCGACAGGAAATGGAACCTTGTCCCACTGCCGAGCACGCGAGTTGCGGATATTTTGTTACATTTGATATGGATGAAAACATTTTTAACTAGCACTGTGACGAGAATAAATAAACGAACGTACTTAGGGAATAAACGGTTACATTTATATTGTGAACAAATGGAGCCCCATAGATTGTTCTTGTCATACATTATTTTGTTCACTAAAATTATTTCTAAAAAAAAACACACCAAAATTAAAAGCCGTTGACCAAAGAACTTTCAGTTTCATGTAAGTAGGTACTTATCTTTAAAATCAAACCTTTTCCAATGACATATTTGTGACTTTTTCATGCCTACCATTCATACCAAAAATTAATTAAACGCAATAATATCTAATCATATTGGCCCTTACACTTCATAGCTCAAATTACACAAAGATTATCTGATATATTTTCAATATTCTAGAGAACTAGTCTCACTGCATGTTAAATAGAGTGATGATGAAACCAGAGAGCTCCCAGCTCTAGGTCTGGGTGGAGTCAGACAGGAAATGAAATTTGTTTGGGGGGAGGAAAGACGCGTCGGGTCTGGGGCGTGGGGCGCCTTCCGTAGGACTCAGGGGGGAGGGGGAGGACTGAAATATTAATTAATTCGGAATCTCGGCATCTTCTTGCCTTTGCAGCGGTTTGATATGCGAGCGACTTGCGTGTAATTATGAAGGATAAGCTGAAAATTAACGGGGTCTAATTTGATAATTAATATCGATAGTGAATTCAGCGAGGCTCCCGCTTGTGATCAGAGAGTAGGTATATTAGGCAAATTAAAAGTAATATTGTCAAATATAATTATTTTTCCAAACATAATACTTTAACATCAATTCTAATAATAAATCTGTAGGGTATGGTCATGGAGTAAGTTATTTTATTTTATGAGATACTGCCTTTGTAGACTCTAAAACTAAATTGACGATTTTTAGAAATATTTTCTGTATGTACATATGTATGTTCGGTGAAATTTAGTACAAGCACATTTAGCTATACGTGACACAGGCAGGATAGGCTAAATAAAATTCAGTTCCGGCTACGCTAATATGTGGCTCTCATACAAACCGAATTGTTACGCGCACCGAAATAAAGTTACTTTCTTCTTTATAAATACGAATTTCACGCGAGCGAAGCGGCGAGCAAAAGCTAGTAATTTAATATAACATTAAAATATCTGTCAGCGTGATATAAGCGACATAGATACTGTGGTTTCGCTTGTGCAGCCATCTAGTGGTCATTGGTTGGCATATTAACGGTTGTTTTAGACAGTGGTACATCGTCGAATGGTTTTAGTGATGGATGTGTAAAGTCTCTAAATTATAGAGGGCGCCACACAACTGAAATTATGAAGGAGATCACGTTTCCTGGCCGCCTGCAGTCTGAAAGGCAAAATCTATTGTTCCTGTGTCTATAGTCACGTACAAAAACGGATTAAAGCTTAATCAGAGGTAACTGCGTCGCCTTGCTCACGGCTGTTGTGGAATCAAGAGCTTTGTTCTGGATAATGTTATTTGAACAGCTTAGCGCTCGAGACAACAAAGCTGGCAAGTTTGCAACAACTGTTAACATTATCTATTACCTGATAGGATAATTCTTATGAATTTCTTCTCGCGAAATCTTCGGTTATTCCATTACGTAAAAACAATATTTCCTACTATTCTTCATCGGTATCAGAAAATACAACATCATTCACATGAACATCATCGCATAAATAGAATTGATCTGTTAAGTTTCTTTCAAAATGCTAGAAATAAAAAAATTATAATACAGTATACAGTTTCGGTAAAGGTGACCAAGAGAGGCATTGTACAAAGCTGAGAGCAGTCTGTTTAAGCTGCAGTGAGCCGCCAGCAGTAAACTTGGAGCTGCAATGCAGAGCTTTAGGCAGCTTGACTTAGAAACGGGCGATTTCATATTACGATCTAAATAATGGTCTCTTTAACAAGGGTTGCTTGTCCGCTTCTTGCATATTAATATGGTATCAATTTTATCAACGGATTTTCTTTATTATTAGGTTTTTCGAAGATTAGGTAAATATGCTGTCATACACGTACTGGAAACCTTCTATTCAAATTTAATATGTTTTATTGAAATTTATGTGGTTGGTTACATCGCCTACAACACCCGTGACTTCAGCCCTTAACACCTTGGAGAACTAGGTGCCATATTAGTGCTTCACTTTGGCCGTACCGGCTACAATGAACTAGATGGAATACGCGAACTATTTACATTTATTTTGTTTAGCCCTTTGATTGACGTTTCATTCAGTGCGGTGGTTAAACCTAGTAAGGAAGGTACCTACAGTTTTAGTGAAATCCAAACCGCGGTCAGCCTCCATAAGGGTCGAACGGTCACGCATCCAAGTTCTAGCAGCGCCCATTATGATCACGAAGGACGGTCGATCGATCATACCACCGAGCTACCGAGACTGACAAACAAATTGTACCTATTTCGTTTGAAATGGACTACTGCATGAGGTGTGTGAAGTTGGCACAAATTTCGGATCAATCACTCATACTTCATATCAAAGAACAAAACGTCCTTTCGCAAGACCAAACAATCTATGTATTCTGAAAGCAACCACAGAGTACCTACTGAACGAGTATTTAACTTAAGTATGTCTCTACATACAAACGAGAGACAACAAAAGAGAGATATCTGATGATAACCCTAGACAAGACCTGTATTTGCACAGAATCATTCGCTACACGCGTCTGTACAACAGCCTCCCTTATTTGCCGGTAGCCCGTATTGACGGCGGTTCTAACGCGCTTCGGCCGTCTGCCAACAGGCAACACCTACAACCCGGGCGGGAACTCTGGAGTTATTCCATTTGTGGAAATCATAGACGCTTCCGCGAGGTTTTAATGAAATGATGAAACCAACGTTTTTAAATTTTACTGACGTGTCGGCAAATTTCTAGTGGAAGCCAGAAACGACAAGTATCTTCTTCCTTCCAACAGTACGTCTCTTACTATGCCAATCATTTTTTATTTATCATTTTTATCGTGACACAGAGTTTTACATTATTTTAATTTATTTCAAATACGTAGGTACCAATATTTAATTAATGGTATAAACTCACAAATCTTTACAGCTATATGACAATCCACATAAAGAGTGGATCGGAACTATATCAAGACAGTATAGTGAATATTAGCCAAACAGCAACAGTTTATACGAATTGGTTCATGATCAATGATCACACAAGTAATGGCAAGCTGGTGCACAGTGATTACCTTGGTGGCTACAAATATTCACGTGATTATTCACTATTTCCTCGATGAAATCCATTATGAGGAAATACAACAAAGAATACCTTGGTTCTTTCGAGATTTCTAAGAACATTTAGCAATCTGAAGTGGCTAAGTGCGCTAAGCGTATCTGTCGTGGACCTGATAACCGCTGGGGTAGACGAGTGCTCGAATGGAAGCCACGTATAAGCAAACGTACGTGGGACGCCCCCCGGCTAGGTGGGCAGACATCCTATAGAAGATCAGATCGAAAAGCGGAAGTGGATGGATGAGAAAACGGAAAATCCGTCTTCTGGTGGCGTGCCATGAGAGAGGCCTACATATGTGTTCAGCAGTGAACGAATACGGTCTGGTGATGATAATATTCACTACAGTCAACTGAATTGGTTGGAAATTTCATTATCATAGATATTTCGATG
Source organism: Nematopogon swammerdamellus (assembly GCA_946902875.1). NCBI lineage: Eukaryota > Metazoa > Arthropoda > Insecta > Lepidoptera > Adelidae > Nematopogon > Nematopogon swammerdamellus. The sequence goes on from OX336349.1 coordinate 10,101,189, forward strand.
TCCTCAGCCCTGTTTAATGCATGTATAATGTATACATGTACATGTATGTATATGTAGATAATATGTACTACAACATAGCGACATACAAAAACTTCAATGAGTTTTAAATTGAAAAGAAATTGAAGTGTTGATAAACCTAAGTAATGAAGATAAAATTAAATTTAATCCCAATGGTCCCGTTCTGTTGGCGCTTACAAATGAACGGCTTATTCTCTCCAAACAAAACTTTCAAACAAAGAAGCCGCTAAAATAAGGCTGTATCAAAATGTAAATTCTTCAAATGAACAAGACCTGCCAGCAATTCCAAACAAGCCTCTGCACGATGCCGAGCCAGTCGGAACGGAGTTACCACGAAGTCCCAATTCGTACCTGTGCGTCGATTCCAAGTTACTACGAAACATCGCGTCGTGTGAACGCTATGCGAACAAGCAGCACTTCAATGGTACGTGTGACGCGGTGTGCGTGTCGCGCCCTATGCCTGTGTGCTTACGACTGCGTGTGTGTACGACTGCGGGTGTTTTTTTTTTTTTTTGCTAAGCCTTTTAATTTTTTTTAATAGTGGGCGCATAAACCATTCTGATGACGTTTAAATTACAACGAATGTGGAATAAATAAAGGAACCTAAATGTGACTATTGTTGCATCCTACCACACCTTCATCTTACGCAGTAGTGTTTATTGTTACTTATAATAATTATATATTTTTTGAAGTGAAAACTTCTTTAGCGGCTCTTGGCACTTTTTTAGGTGGGTAAAAAATGTATAACGCGACATCGCGACATCGCAACATCGCGTCAGCGTCATTTTTAAAATGAAACCTTAAGTCATTGCATTAAGGGTTAAGTTAGAGTGGCACGGGATCTGCCGGCACTCCCGGAGTGCAACTGTTAAGTACGGTTCGGTAACACGTTTATGTCTGTCCATTCTACTAAGTTCTGCAAAATGAATGTAGGGTTCCGTAACAAATGCATGTCTGTCCGTTCTACTAAATTTTACAATTTTCAACCAAGGTCCTCCGATGGTTATTTTATAATAAAAGTAGGGTTCCGTAACACGTTTATGTCTGTCCATTCTACTAAGTTCTGCAAAATAAATGTAGGGTTCCGTAACAAATGCATGTCTGTCCGTTCTACTAAATTTTACAATTTTCAACCAAGGTCCTCCGATGGTTATTTTATAATAAAAGTAGGGTTCCGTAACACGTTTATGTCTGTCCTTTCTACTAAGTCCTGCAAAATGAATGTAGGGTTCCGTAACAAATGCATGTCTGTCCGTTCTACAAAATTGAACATTTATTTCAAAATGAATGTAGGGTTCCGTAACAAATGCATGTCTGTCCATTCTACTAAATTTCACAATTTTCAACCAAGGTCCTCCGACGGTTATTTTATAATAAAAGTAGGGTTCCGTAACACGTTTATGTCTGTCCATTCTACTAAGTTCTGCAAAATGAATGTAGGGTTCCGTAACAAATGCATGTCTGTCCGTTCTACTAAATTTAACATAAAAAAAATTTTGAGCAATATTACGGTGTTGTTTTCACTTCTGCCGGCACTCCCGGAGTGCAACTGTGGCTTTTTTTTATAAAACCAATATGTGCCAAGGAACCGGAGGTATAGTGCCACCAGGAAGTTATGATGCGTGGGAAATATGCGAATCTGTCTGCATTCCTAAGAAGCGACGTGAACATTCGATCGAAAGTTGGTCGATAATTTAGGTTATTAAGTCATACAATTTATCGACAAACTTTCGACCGAAAGTTCACCTCCCTTCTTAGGAATGCAGACAGTTTCGCATATTTCCTACGCATCATAACTTGCTGGTGGCACTACATGAAACAGCCAAATCAACCTCACATCGCGAAACCACGCTCACCGAGACACCATACAGCAGATTTGCGGACTATAGAAGCGCTAACCAGCTTGTTAATACGACGTTTGAAAGTTTCGGGAAACACACTCGCCGCCAGTAGAAAACTCCACAACCTAGCTCTGCGATAGAGGAACGATTTTGTGAAACGATGATTCCTTAAAACCCAATATCAACAACAAAACGGTGTTCAGTTTCCCCGCGACAAGTGCTGTGGAGATAGGTTGGATGACAAGGAATAAGGGAAACAAGTTCCTCTGAACTGCGTCCATGATAGTAGACTGAGTGACCCTAATACTTATAGCGTCGTAGCATTCACGGTGCACGATGTTTTGTCGTTCCAAACTCGGAATAGAGCTACTGAATTCTCGCAAGTCCCAATTCGTACCTGCGCAGTTGGCCTCAGCGCTTCCGACAGCCAATACCTACACAGTTTCTCGGAGTTGTCCTCTGTCGAGTTGTGTAAAACGAAAAGTTGAAAAGTCAACATGTTTAAAGTCGAGAAGCGGCCTTGTTCAAAGGCGCCCGTCTCGTACCGAGTTGATGCGGGCACAAATGGGAGGGAAAATTGAAATGCTCCTTGCTTTTATTTGTCGAAATAAATTGAGAGCACTGTTGGTTTATTGATCGAACTTTTACATATCGCGAAAGTGCTTTAGAAAGTTGAAGAGTGTTTCGTCGTATGTATTGGAATGGGAGATAATTTTTTTTATCTATAATTTAAAATGAAAATCCAAAAAACAATTTGACTGACTTCATTTATTATCGAATTCGTAGTTGTGGTTTGACAAGATATCCTACCAATTTATTCACAATAAATAATATAAAATAATGTCAATACAATAGCGTGAATACATTAAATTATATGATTGTACATAAGTAAATATCTATTATACGTATAAGTTTGAATGAACGTTTAACATGGCCCAAATTACGCTTTCGATATAAAAAAGAGCGGACCCCTATTTCTGCCCGCTCCCTAGTCTACCACTTATTTATTACACATACAATTCTATTGACAACTTCAAATTATCTTTACGCGCCATTTAACATGTTAAGTGTTGCGTTAATGACAAAAGTGCAGTGCGATTCTTATATCATTACGACTCCAAAATAGAATAGAACATTGTACATACCGAGTACCTAGTACCTATGTTAGAATCTATAACAGCGCTACATTAGGCAGGATGATAAAAATATACATTGATAGGCAATTCGACTCGGCTGGACTGAAATGTGACAACGGAAATATCATGGGATTTTTTTTCTTAGCGCGATCTCGGAAGCATTGTCATGAGACCTAGCTCCGACAGGAACTAGGTGAAAATAGGTGACGTCACGGCGGCGTCAGCGTAGCAGGTGGATTCAGCAAACCAAGTCAGAAAAAAATCATTATAAGCACTGATTGGTCGTTTATGAATGTATTTTTTTTTTCTTTATTGATACGCGAGACACGTGTGGAATATATTTTATATGTATTTAATTCTTAATCATATTTTGAATTCCTGGATTTGAAAATTACAATTTGACTATAACGTTACAATTATAATAAGGTAAATTTCTTTCAGAAAATTTTGCTGAAATCACGGTTACGATTCTCTGTGAGAGCCTACTGAAACATTTCTGTAAACTGTCAGCGTTCTCTAATTAATAATTTTGAGTTGCCATTCAAATATTTGTCAAACATACGTAGGCGTAGGTAGACACTAGACTAGGGGCATCTAGAGAGTTGCGTTGTTGAGATAAACTTTGTTTTAATTAAATAACTTAGGAGACAACCATGTTATATTATTTTATGTTTATAACATTTTGTATTTATTAGTCGAGAAATAAAAAGTGGCATTACAAATTTTAAATTTGTATAGTAATAACTTGATATCGATAGAAAGCTGAGATGTGTCAGGAGGGTCTTCCTTCAAAAAATAGAACGTTATGTATACTACGTCATTTAAAAAGTTGGCGCGCAATATAAATGATTTTCTAAACTCAAAATTTACCTCCCAAAAAAAACTCTTCACCTGAGCACAAACTAAGAAATTTCTGCTCGGCGAGGAGGCTGCTTCATCATTTTCAAATTTCTGGTCTCTCAGCATATATTTTTTAATTTTACTGTGGCGCCTAGCCACTCATAAGGTGTCTAACGACGCCCATGGACATTCGGTCGTATGCGGGATTGCGAATGCCAAGCCGGCCTGACAGGTGTCTATTCATGCTCCTCTTGAAGGACCCGAGCCTGTACTTGGGGGGAAATATATGAGCGTTCCAGAGTTTGCCGGTTCTGTAGGTAGAGGATCTGCAGAACCGATTAGTACATATAAATTCTTTCAGTCTCGGAATTAAATATAAATCGCTAGGGGTGAGGTGTAGTGAATGTGGAGGATATTCAAGTATTTCAAAGCCAGTATCATGAATTGCAGCCATTACAACAGCGGACTTGTGTGCCGGGGCATTATCCTGGTGAAACATAATAAATTTCGCGAGTATGAAAAAAAAGAACAGTCAATCTGCTCATTCGTTATTTCTTTATTTATATTGTCGGCCTCGGTAGCTCAGTAGTGAGGTCGGTCGACTGTTGTTAACCAACGCTGAGCGCGGTCAGTACTTGGATGGGTAACCACCGCTTGACCGTAGAAAGCTGGACCGTGGTTCGGATTCCAGTCGGTCGAAACGGCTATGTAAATAGTTCGTCTTTTCCGTCCAGTTCAGTGTAGCCGACATGAAATGACGGGAAGCACTGACATGGCACCTAGTTCACCCGGTGTTATGGGCTGACATCACGGATGTTGTAGGTGATGTGGCCAGCCGTGTCAGTTTCCAAAAAAAAATATTCTGACAGATGTCTTAGCGAGGCCTTCCAGTATAAATTTCGTTTAGTTCCAACGAGTATTTGTACCTCATTCTCAATTTTATTTCATCGCTCCATCGTAAAATAAATAAGGAATTTGATATGACGAAAGAACGCACGACGCGTACATCTACTATTGAATTTGAACAGCAATCTGCGTCGGCCTCGTATTTCGTACGACGGCGAGGCGACGTACGCTGAATACGAGCTTTACACGGACATGTGTTGCCACGACTTAAGCGATCGTTTCGCGTTACGTCAACTTGTAATATTTCATCGCAGAGACGGATCTCTATGTAGAGAGGATCGTTAATGGGCGTTAATATTAAAACCGAATATGAAATATGCCAGATGAGTAATATTGACGGTACATGTCTCAGAAAGAACGGAGGTTTACCTTGCTATGCAGCTTTTAATAACTGGAACGTGGATTGAATAAGCAATCTTAAAATCCGCGGACACCTTACCGGGGTACCAACCTAGTCGGCTACAATTTGAGCCTACCTACCGCGGTCAAGGAAAGAGACCTACAGTTTTACACCGATTCCGAACCGAAATGGGTTTTTTTTTTCTGACGGATGTATACGAGTATGAATTGAATAAGCCCAGAAAGAAAAATGTATTAGAGAAATCCCATGAAAGTCGTGCTCCGAGTATGCAGCATTAACATGGTACCGTAATGGGCCGTGCCTCGCAGGCGGGCGGGAGGACGGCGAGCACTAATCGCCATCATAATGGCATCGAGTTAACGTAATGAAAAATGTTCCCGAATTATTGTAGAAAGAAATGGAAAAACATTTTACGTCAATATTTGTGCTGTTGCTATTGCAGTCAGTTTGTAATGTTGGACTGAACGAACGAGTTGGTAAGTAGACAACTCGTGTTATGAGATTGGTTTTTATTCATTGCAAATTCATAGACGCTTATTTTGAAATGAGAATACACATTTTAAATGTTCAGTGTTCGTTCGCCCAAGCAGTTAATACCAGCACAATTTACATTTTATTACTAATTATATATACATTTACATAGCTATTGAAGAACATACAGCTAAACCATTCGAGGAAAAAAATCGGTCAAGTGCGAGTCGAACTCACGTGGAGAGGGTTCCGTGCCATACCGTTTTCCGTGAAAGCTTTAAGACTTTGAGTTTTCGTTTAGATTTTCCTGTACATGAGAGGCACTATATTCCCTATTTAATTTTCTTTTTAATTTTCGGCTTAGTAGTTTCGGAGAAGGGGGGGAATGTTCGTTTATTGAATATTTTCTTTAATATAATTTGAACTATGCATTTTAAAATTTTAAAAAAGTACAATAGATTAGACAGACAGACACCGGACTAATCAAGATCTATCATTATGCCAAACGTCAAAACAAAGTAACGTAGAAAACGTTACTTTGTTTGGGAGAAAAACCTCTATGACAGACGGACGCACACTATTTAACACATAAAGTTCAACAGTTAAAATTAAACACAACACAGTTTCACACATTTCTATGTTAAGTTTACGACGCAAGTTCCTGACGAGCTTAACTGGTATGGCTCTAGTCTGATAAAGCCATAGGTACGTCCAAACTTGCTAACAACGGTCCGCTAAAGTCAGCCCGAAGAAACGCCAAACTTAAAATTTTCCGTAATTTGTACGGAGACTTTAAACTGCTTGTGTCGGCGAATTTAACACTTTCTAGTTCAACGTGAACACTTACGCTTTTTGAATGTGTACGGCTTGTGTACGGTATGAAAGAGCACAGATATTAATATATAAGTGCATAACATCACGCTTGTTTCCCATTCAGATAGGTAGAGACAGCGTCTCCACGTACCGTGGTTTTTTAGCATTTCTAATGTAATTATTTAATTATTGGACGATACTTAGGGAATTTGAGAGGCAAATTTTAGAAATTCAAAAATACTCGAATAACATTTAGTATTCGTATTCGTATATATTATTTATTGAACACCAATATATACAAATTAGGCACATGGGCGAGCTTAATGCCGTTAGGCATTCTATTCTAACTAACCTTTGAGACGTTGGAGAAGTATATGCAGGCGAACAAGTATAGTTTGTGGCAATGTATTAAGCAGTAAAGCATATGATAAACTACAAAGGAATAGGTACTACATAAATACGCCATTCCCAAAACACTATTTTAGAAGCCACATAGTCGATTGGTTCATATCGTTATACCTAGGTATAATTTAATCCTTTTAAATCGACTAACTAGAATGGACTGGACTTAATTTTTCTTTTAATTTTATGCGAATAGTAACTTGTATATTTTGACATTATTCACTCTCCGAACCACCGTGCATTATCAAATCATGTAAATTTTTTCACAAAGGTCCCATATACTGTCTTTTTGTTGCATAGCTGACTATATATATTTTTTTCATCCAATCTCTTCGATGCATATATAGATTCGCCCAACGAGCTAGCTCGTCGTATGCGCGTAGCGAGGCTCGTAGTTAGGAGTTGAACAGCTGCCAACAGTCTGTGCAATCTCTGGTGTCGTCGATTATCTTATTATGATGAGCAGACACATAATTCTTTATTAGATGCCCTAATAGGAACAGCCCAGAGATCTAGTATAGAGAAAGGGAGAGCGCCAGAACCTTTCCTTTCGCTATGTATGTTATAATATTTATATGGGTATTAATGATAGGTTGCTCAGTTGTTTTGTTTTAGGGATGTATAACAATTTTCTTAAGGTGTGTAGGTAAATCGTTAAGCGATGTGGATATCACTAAATATTGTATCAAGATTTCTGTAAAAAGAACGCACCTGCGAAGTTTTTTACAGGTTCTGCTTTCCAATGGACTAGGCAGAAACAACGGATCGTTATAGATATTTAGGTTCATCTTAGATAATAATCGTAGACGAAAAAAATATTTTTTTATGATCGAAATAGATAATACGTACGTTTTTTTTTATCCGACTGCGCGAAGGAAAAAGGAAGTTATTTTATATTTAATGTGACATACATTAAATGAATGAATTAAATTTTTTGGGTTGTCTGTTTTAACATTAGCATTGACGGGATTTTTGAAGTAGAGATACGTAGTAGTAAGTAGATACTTACAATATTGATTAAGGAAATATTTTATTTCTTTATTATTTAATTTCTAAAAATATAGCTTTGCGAAAAATTTATAAAGTGGTTAATTTTATTCACGGACAAAATTTAAATATTTTAAACGCTCTGAGTGAAAAAGATGTTGAAAGTAGAGAAAGAAATTATAGATGCGTTAAAAAATTCAAATTATTAAAATGGCGGCCAAGTTTTGTCGATGCCCTAGGGTTCCGTTGCCTCTTTTCTACATATAAAATCTTTAACGTAACACTAGTAAACTAGTTACCTTGGTTGTTCAAATTCAGTCATATTGTTGTCTATGCGCATATTTTTGTGTCTACACAAAATTAAAGCTTCTGGAAATCTGACCACAATTATTTATATTTAAATATTTGCAGATACGCCAAAAATCTAATTTTTTAAGAAAAATATATTTATTGCACAATATGAATTTTACAAATAAATTAATGACTAATAATAAACAAACCTAAACAACATAAAAAATTTCACTCAAATTTTGATCGCTCTCTCCTCGAAGGGTACCCAAAACGCTCGCAGCATTCCCGCGCTGGATAGCGATTGCTATCCGCTGTCTAAGGTATTGCCCTGCCTTCAGATTGCCTGACAGGTCAATTAATTTTTTACTTAAAACGGAGGCTAGTGACTTTGCCTCTTTGCTCCAAGCACCTAAAGTCTCGACGGCAAAGGCCACGAAATCGTGATTGGTCTTAATTGTCAAGTACTTTAGGTGCTTCGAGCGAGCTGTCGATTCCGCGGCGGCGCCAGCATGGCGAGATGTGGCAGACACATGAGACTCTGCCAAAGTGTCTGCACACGTCGCATCCCAAACAATGGCTCTGCCTCTGGACCAAGGAATCAAAGACATTCCGTCTGGCCTCTTCCCGTCTTCCCTACTAAGGCCAACAGGTTCTCGAATAGATGGAACATGAATTGAATTGAAGGCTCTTTTTATAATTTCATTCAGCGCGGCGTGCCGAGAGAACCTACCTGCGCTTTTGCAACAGCTTAGGCCGTGGCGGCCTTTCGAGTTCACCGAATTTCCACAAACACATAAATGGGGTTGGCAAACGTCACAACCTAAGCGTAATGCTATTGCTATGCGGAGTGTGTTGCTATCCAAAAGTGTGCCGGTCTGAGGAGACGGGATAGCATGGAGCCAGCATCCTGATTCTGGAGTGGAGACTGCTTTTATCCGAGCTAGTTCGACGGGGGAGACCGATTCTTGAAGAGATTCATGTAAAGCTTTAACTACGGGTAGATCCCAAACCTTTTGGCTAATTTTGGCGAGTGGTAAGGCTTCATTTGGGCACAGGGACTTCCAGACGTTTATGGCCTCATCTAGGAAGCAAATCACAGGCTTGTCACTAGTTTGTGGTAAAATCTAATTCCTTCCTAACACCGATTACGAAGCAAGCGTAAGAGATACATTCAATTTTGAAATTGGATTTCGTTTAGAAAGTATATGAAAATAAATTAGTGACGGATTTGTTTAGTTTTTCGACGAAACCTTAAAAACCTTTTTCACCTTCAATGAAAAGCCACCCACAGATTCCACCTGATTAAAATATTCCTTCACTCCGAAGAACTTGTTTTTAATTTAATTAAAACATGCCAAAAGTGAACAGGGAGGTGAGGAGAGCCAGAGGCGGATCTCGAGGGGGCGTGAGGTGGGAGCGGGGGGGGGGGCGGCGGAGGCAGTAAATAGAGCCGAAGCCTCTTCTATAATAAATATTCAACGACAGAGGCGGACGAAGTAATAGCTATTACATAGTGCTTCGTCTGGAAGCTTATGTATCGAGGTGTTAAGTCTTCGAAGACTTCCGCAGGCTAATAGCTCGATTAAGTGACTAGATCATGAAGAAATTGAAGTCGAAGTATGTTTGGAATTTTCGTTTACTTGCTGAATGATTTCCTAGCATGGATTTTTGTATTATTACTTTATTAATATTTTCGTTACGGTACACTAAAATTTAAACATTGGTAACATATTAACATATTAAATTTATATTTTTCCTTGAATTCCAAAATCCCAGGTCCTTTGTATTGGTTATTAGATATTCTAAATATTAAATGTCCTTTAAAGTTTAATATGAACGTGGTTATAATTATTTCGTACTTACAATAATAAGTTGTAGACATTTTAAGTACCAGATCTACCGATTGCATTAACTGTTGTTGTATAATTGGACTGAAATGAAAATAGCCCTTCAATGGATATTTTTAAGATTGGGCCCATTACCTATTAAGTTCTGTTGATTCTTCGTAAGAGTTTAATTACGTCCCAAAAGTTAACATTAACTTAACGCAGGCTTCGTCCAGAATGGAAAAGTTACATCAAAAGAGTAGTATGACATAGTGTTTTAATTAGCTATTTTACTTACAAAGCTTGCTATCGTTTGAAAATTAGCTCATTTAAAAAGTTATAAATAATTGTGTTCTTGAGAAAATGGCTGAGTAGCTCTCGGGATTATGTTTTATTCAAGTATCGGACGGGTTTAGGTAAACCGTTTATAGGGTGGTGTAGGGTATTTTTTTATAATTTGAAGTAATAAATTAATTATGGAAAGCAGAAAATAAAATAATCGTTTTTTCTCGACCAGAATTTAAACCAGGATCTCTGGAATGCCGCCAGCGCGTTCCCAATTTCGCCACCCGCCGATTATGTACTAATTTTATCCAATACAAATAATATAATATACATTCATAAATAATAATATTAATACGTGAATATTTTGATTTAATTAAGATTAATTTATTTACGTCTGCCGTTTTAGTTTTTGGGTTTACCTGTAAAAACCATATATTTCCTTCATTTTATAAGTACACATAATAAGAACATTATGAGAGTGACAGAAGTGTGTCAGGATTGTGGCACAAGGAGATCCGTTGTCCCTGCCTACCCCACCGGAAAGGCGTGACTATGGCGTTTCTGTACATGTAAGTATACCAACAGTCTCCCCTTCGATTGCGGATACAGGCCTAGTCTTAAAGCCGTACATCCTCAAAACCAGATTATGAGCCTGTACATCACAATACAGCCCTCGGGGGCCCGCTTTGTGTCCGCTCTGGATGACCGCAGGTAACATAAGTTCTAAACGGCCAATCCTCCAACCCTCCACACCATAATGAGTTTGTAACGAAACAAAACAACAATTTAACCTTGTTACGCTAATAGAAGGGGGCGAGAATGCGTGGAGTCGAGCTGCTGAAACTTTGTACGGACTTCCATCTAAGCTAAAGATTTTATGACTCACTAGCTGTGTCTGTGGCACTGTTCGCGTTAAAGTCTGAATTAGAACATTCGTCTCTGTAATTCTCCAAACACTTCGGACCCTACTGCTCATCATCTGCACTTATGATAGCGTCATGTCATCATGGATAAAGGTCCGCTAAACGATTGGAATGACCTAACGAGTTTTAATAGGTTGTAAGAGTGAAACCCATCTGGATTGGATCACCACACTAAATGAAGTTCGGGGGGCACAGCTTTGAAAATTAATTTTCCATCCAGTTCAGTATATCCGATAGGATTAAGGGAATGGCACCTAGCAGCGACAGGAACTCGTAGCATCACAAATTTTAATAAGGATAATGAAGCCAACCTACTTTGCAGCCATATTATTACATTTTTTCATAAAACCGTCCATATAAACCGTGTGGCAGTGCACGAAATGGGATGACTCCACCTCTGCATGAAACTGAACAACTATAATTATTGTTCTAGGATTTTTTATTTTGAGAAATATTTTATTTTCTCTTTCTTCATTCAAAGTGCGAAAAATACAAATTTTGGCATAAAAAAATATTACGTTAAAAATATAGCATTCCAGGAATGAGGTGAACTATTCGCAGGTGGCAATACTGTTTTATGTGCCGTTGGTAGCAGAAGGTACTCCTCAAAATGCGTCCGGGTTGGTTCCGCTGGTAGCAGAAGGTACTGCTCAAACGCGTCCGGGTTGGTTGAGGAAGGCCAGCAGCGCATGGCCAGAGTGCAACACCATCTCATATTCGACAATGTTGGTTATTAGTTTACCCGCCAAAAGCCGCTTGTTGCTCTGTACCGATCGCGTAGGATGTCCAGCGCGATGGTGAAATTAATCCCCATCATACTTAAGTTTTTCGAGAAATTCAAAAAAGTACCACTTAGAATCTAACACCGCGTGATACGTAAAAAAATTTAAATATTCACTGTTAAACTTTAACAAAATGGAGAATGTATTTGTACCTACGTATCTCGATAAGCAATTTAAAGTTAGAGCGGATTATCTCGCAGGCTAGAGGCGGCGGCGGTTGCGGCGTCGACGGTTAAATTATGAAGCTACCTACTTATCCTGAATCCCGCCGAACTTAAGTTTTAACCTCTATTACGTCGTCGCCAAATTACTTGAGAGGCGACGTCGACGGTTCAGGAAGACTTAGAACTGAGCAAGTTACTGTTTTATGTCGGGCATTACTGCAGATATACTTGCTTGAATTTAACTTTGGGATTGTGCTTGTGTAATTGACGTTTTTGTGTATTTGATAACTTCGCATTTCACCTCTTCAGTGTGTAACGTCTTCGTGTATCTTGTGTTCGGTTATGTGTGAGTGAGCTAAAGTCGTTATAGGAATGATAAAATAGCGCTTAATTTAGAATAAAAACAGCTTATAACAAAAATGAAATGACTAACCTTTTTTTAATGAAAACTGGCCCTATTCGCTACATCAACCTACAACATTCGTGATGTCAGCCATAACACAGTGGTGAACTAGGTGTCATATGTCAGTGCTTCCCTTTTGATCATGTTGGATGCACTGAATTAGACGGAAAACACTATTTAGGTACATAGCCACTTTGCCGGACCTTTCATTCAGTGCGGCGGCGATACCAACCTGGGCGGATTAAACACTACCGCTTAGTAAGGTTAGAAAGAAATGAACCTACAGTTTAACTTGAAATCCGAACCATGGTCGGCCTCCAACGGCCGAACGGTCACCTTGTCAGATGTATGTAACAAGGTAAAATGTTAACAATGTTTGCAAAGCCGTTTACGGGTAGTTGTAACTACGATTGGTACCGATCGCACGCAGATTATCGACAGCCTCACAACAATGGCGGAATCAGCCGCGCGGGGCCAATTCGGTAAAGTTTTTCGAGTCTAGCTCGACATTTCTCTTGATGGAAAACTGCTTTGGAAAATTTCTAGTTTCATTATTTAAAAAAGTATTTAAAATACTTGCTCATAGATGCTTATTTTGTACTATCCTTTCTTTAGAGACCCACAGCGAGCTGGCTAACGACGATTGACCGATTGAATGAAAGCACGAAGTTTCAAGATTCCTCATTAAATTTGAGTTTATTTTCACATACTTCTCAGACCTTTGTTGGGTACTTCTATAGAGAAATTGTCACTTTTGAACCTTAGACAATGAAACCGTATTTCATCAAATGAATGTTAATTTAAAAATGATCAAATTAATAGTTTTACTTAAACTGGGAAATGGTTTTACAATAAGTAGGGCTATTTTACTTCAACAAATAGATGCCAATGATGACAGAAATTCTATTTAATCAATCAACACATTTCTGCTTATGCACATTCCATGCACACGCGAATAGACAGCTCTCGCCCACCACAAGGTACATACTACCCGCAGGAATGAGCTATCCTCCGATGAATCGTCCGAGCGTACGGAACGCACAGCATTGCAATCGATACCACCACATCGATACACTCGATGCAACGGCGAAGGTACAGACCGTAAAATTACTCCACGGATTAATCTCTTTGTAGAGAAATTCAATTTCTAGCCAACATCTGCCGGGAAGAGAAATTTAATATTTCCACTATCGACTTTCGCCCTCGTTCGTCTGCTCGTTAGTGGCCCGGTTCTGTCTCTCCAGTGTCGTAGCTAGGACCATTGGCGCTCAGAGCAAACATTCAGCTTTCTGGCCCCTCCAAAGTTATCTACTAGATACAGTCTAGCTGGCATTACAACGTCCCTTATACGTTGTCCTAAGTGTTCCTGCTCACTGCGAATGGCACATTTTGTCTTGTTCTATTATCTAGTATTATGAACATTCGAACGTCGCGTGTATGGCTTTTAGTTACTTGTTATGTACGATATTCAGAACTTGCAATTTCGCATGTGAGTAGCTGACAACTTCGATAAACATAAGCGAAGGTGAGGGAAAAGCTAGTGAAATACTGAGAATAGCTAGGCTGTTTGCGCGCTTCGCACCTCCGCACCACCGCCGCTGGCGCCCCTGTTGCTAGACTCTAACTACATCGCTGCATATCTGTCTATTTCGCCGTCAAACTTTGGTAACTTTGGCAGTCTGTGCGTGCGGACCTTGAGAGCCAACTTAGGCTAGGTTACGAGTCGAAATTATTGGTAACAATATCCTACTTGAGGCTAGTGTGGTTTGACTTAAGTATTTCTTTGGAATGTTCTGATCTTAGTCGACTGGTGTATGAGCGGGACAAAGGTTTAATATGTCTGAACTGGTACTTAAGTTAAAGTTTAATTATTCCGTAGGTACGTATACACTGGTAAGTAGGTATGACAATGTTAAAGGTAAATGCCGCCATCACCGTTTTACCACCATACAATAAGTAAGGTAATTTAGATTTCTATGCCACGTTGAATAGGCGTATTATTAAAACATTTCTTCACAACTGGTAACGACTTTACAATTATTGCGCACAATATTAAAATAATCATTACCTTAAATATTTACAGTTAGATATGTACCTACTTACGTTGCACACGTATGTATAGATAGATACTTTTTAAATTATATAAGTAGGATACCAGATATTATACAACGTGTCCCAAAACTCAACGTCAAGCGAGAACCAGGGAGTAGGCCAGTTTATGACTACCCAGGGAAAAATAAGAAAAAACAATCGGAGTAATTTGTTTTTTATGATATGAGCATTTTTTGAAAAACGTTTCTTACAAAATTTTTAGGTACTACGACTACAAATTTGCAAATATAATTGTTAATTTTTTTTATTGGTAGCCTAAATAACTCTGGTATTGATCAGTATCCCAAATAAAACCAAAATGCCAATAGTTTTACTTATCACAAAAAAAAATAAAAAATGCTTATATCATAAAAAACAAATGACTCCGATTTTTTTTTTCTTATTTTTCCGTGGGTAGTCATAAACTGGCCTACTCCTTGGTTCCCGCTTGACGTTGAGTTTTGGGACATCCTGTATACTTGTATTGAAAGTTTATATATATATATATACAGGGTGTCCCAGAAACCGACGATAATCCTTTAACAGGAGATAGGGCTGCTAATTACCTCTCAGAATATCTAATTTTAGGTTTAGTAAAAATGGCTTAGT
The DNA here is from genome assembly GCA_946902875.1 of Nematopogon swammerdamellus. Taxonomy (NCBI): domain Eukaryota; kingdom Metazoa; phylum Arthropoda; class Insecta; order Lepidoptera; family Adelidae; genus Nematopogon; species Nematopogon swammerdamellus. The sequence continues at coordinate 10,116,338 of OX336349.1, forward strand.
TTTTGAGATATTGTCATTTTTGTAAAAATCCAAAATTTTCTCTCTCAGCTCATTTTTTTAAATGCCACGAGAACAAATGTAAGATTTTCTTAAATCTAGTTTTCGTCAAATATTCCTGAAAAGTAAGGCTTTCACACGGTATAATTTATTTTTTTATGTTGAATCCTGTTTAGCTGAAAAACTACTTAAGAGCCACATGTTAAAAAAAATTCAGCCTCATCCTTTGAGTTTGGCCCTTCGCGGTGAAAAAAAAAATTACTACACTAAATTGGCATTATGCAAAAAAAGTACGCGCATCTAATGTAGTTTTTAAAATGGTACATCACTTACCGCTTTGCCCAATAATTTATGAGATATTGTTATTTAACTGCAAAAAGACCTCGGAATTTGATAACTGTTCTACCAACTACGAATTGGAATAAAATAAACATTTGAAGTAATTGGTCTTTATTAACCTGTTAAAGTAGATGTTCAAATTGTTTACAACCTGCACAAATGCTACCTCGACATCTTCTCACAAATGCCCGGTTGATGCGTCGAGCAAGTACTCGATGCAAGTGCAGATACGTCCATCTACGATCCATCTGTGGGGATATGCTTGGTCTAAAAAATTACGCACTTCTCTAGCGTAATGGGTTGGGCAGCCATCATTTTGCAACCACCTCTGTATGGCCAATAGGTACATCTTCTAAAAGGCTCTGAAGCTCCTGTTTCAGAAACTCAAGATAATTCGCCCGTTTAAAGTCTCTACTATTCAAAGGACGTCTTCTTGCCTCCTAGCCACTTGCATCCCCACAGATAGACCGGACGTCTAGATCACCGGATTTAAATCCGTTAGATCTTTATTATTGGGGCTATTTAAAAGAAAAAGTTTACGGGAAACCGGTGGAAAACTTGATAGAGCTCAAAGAAAGAATTACAGAAAGTTTTTTTTTATGTAAACTGACATGGTTGGCTACATCACCTACAACATCCGTGATGTCAGCCCATAACACCGGGTGAACTTGGTGCCACGTCAGTGCTTCCCTTCGGTCGTGCAGACTATAGTCAACCGGACGGAAAACACAAACTATTTACATAGCATAGGTGGACGTATCTGCACTTGCATCGAGTACATGCTCGACGCTTCAACCGGGCATTTGTGAGAAGATGTCGAGCTAGCATTTGTGCAGGTGGTAAACAATTTGAACATCTACTTTAACAGGTTAATAAAGACCAATTTACTTCAAGTGTTTATTTTATTCCAATTCGTAGTTGGTAGAACAGTTATCAAATTCCGAGGTCTTTTTGTAGTTAAATAACAATATCTCATAAATTATTGGGCAAAGCGGTAAGTGATGTACCATTTTAAAACCTACATTAGATGGGCGTTTTTTTTTGGCATAATGCCACTTTAGTGTAGTAATTTTTTTTTTCACCGCGAAGGGCCAAACTCAAAGGATGAGGCTGACATTTTTTTAACATGTGGCTCTTAAGTCGTTTTTCAGCTAAACAGGATTAAACATAAAAAAATAAATTATACCGTGTGAAAGCCTTACTTTTCGGAAATATTTGACAAAAACTAGATTTAAGAAAATCTTACATTTGTACTCGTGGCATTTAAAAAAATTAGCTGAGGGAGAAAATTTTGGATTTTTACAAAAATGACAATATCTCAAAAACTAAGCCATTTTTACTAAACCTAAAGTTAGATATTTTGAGAGGTAATTAGCAGCCCTATCTCCTGTTAAAGGATTATCGTCGGTTTCTGGGACACCCTGTATATATATACAGGGTGTAAAAACGGCGAGTACATTACATTTAGGAAATGATTATTGGGATCTAGAGTAACAAAAAAGTCAAGTAACTTTTTTCTAAATTCCCTTTAAATAAAAAGTAGGTTTTCATACAAACTAATTGATTATTTTAGTGTAAAAGTGATCTAATGACAACAGGGCGGCGCGGAGGGGGGAAGAGCGGGTGGGACGTGAGCGCCCCGGACGGAGGTGTTGGCGGGAGGGGCAGAGGTTAGCTTTGTGAGCGGAGGGCTGGAGGTCTGCAATCGGAGGGTGCGGAGCGGCAACAACGCGTTAAATTACACTAGACGAACACATGCATTTCAAAAATTCATATCTCGAAAACAAGACACTTTAGAGAAAATCTTTATTTGCTTTTTTGTCTAGGAAAAACATGAGGATTGCGCTGGCGCAATTAATGTACTCGCCGTTTTAACAACCTGTATATTATGATAAATATTGTGGTGTTGTATTATTTTGTTTACGACGGCAACCAGCGCCGAAATATTTAAGAAGTGTAAAAAATTATGTACAAAACTGTATACTTGTAAGGATTAACTAAAATAATGTTAATAAAGAGTTTCCACAAGCGCCTCGAACTCGAAGTTATAATGTGACAGTAGGTACCGACGCAATTCTGGCTGGATATAATCGCCCCCTTGCAACCGACCGCCCCCGTCCTTTGAGTGTTGCCAGTGTTAGGCCTCCGAGGCATCGCCTAAATAAATGCAAATGTGATTACTCGCAGGACAACGGAAATAATTTGAGCAGTGTTGCCCGCTCTCTGCGGACTCAACTTGTTCTGGGCACGGCAATTATTCTGCGAAGTATGTACATTTTGATGTTTCGCGTTGGCGCTGTAAATTTTATTGGACATCGAGGATGTAATCTTTTGAGTGTATAATAATAAAATGCTTTTATTTCGCTGTTGAATTGAAAATAAAGAAAATTCTACAATGAATACAATACATGTTTATTGGTCGCAACCACAGAACAGCGATCGGCGGTCGTCCTCCCTAGAGGGCGCGCCCCGACTTTTGATGTGTGGTCGCAACATCCTTACCAATTTTTTAAAGGTTTCCTGTAAGAAATCGTTCTCCGTGATAAATACGCGGCGATTCAGCAATAACTATATGGCTGATTTTGGAACTATAATTAATAATATGATAAATGTTTAATGAAAAAATCTAAACAAACATTTAATGTTAAAATTTGACGAATCCGAGTGCAGTTACTGACTAAGGATGATGAATAAAGAATAGCTATCCATATTTAGAACTTGGTGTAAAAATTATTTGACTAGATTTATGGTTATATCCAATGATATATCGCATATGAATGTGCGTATGAAATGAAAATGGCGAACGCAATGGATGATAGTAGTAAACCGTTCTACCCTCTGCTATATGAATTCAGTCTTACAACTCGCACGCCGCCTGCCGCCGCCGCGCCCCGCCACCTCGTCGCGCCGCCGCCACCGCTGGCACCAATTTGTAAAGGGCGAAGTTTTCAAAAGCTGCACTACGATTTTCTACTAAAGCGAACAGGTACCTATTTGAAAATTATCAGCACGACTGCGCTACGAGTGCGGTCCTGAGGAATTTCCAATGGAATCAAACCGAATAAAGATGGTGAAAGATTTTCAGCTTCAATTACAGAACGTTGGGCTGGAAAATTAGGTGAAAGGTGAATGCTAGTTATCGTAGAAATAAACTGTGTCAATGTATATGGGTTTTTAGATGTCCGTACGCCATACGTAACGGAAGCCTATTACGTATGGGGACCCCGTGAATTTTTTTACTTTTTCTTATTTTTTCTTATTTGTTGTTATATCGGCCATAATAACATAATTCTGTGAACATTTCAACGGGCTACCTATTACGGTTCAAGAGGTACAGCTCTCGGACAGACAGACAGACAGACAGACGGCGGCGTATAGGCTTATAGTAATAGGCTTCCGTATGGATACGGATAAAATGTAATAATGTGTCAAATGTAGTTCATGTTATCATGAGTATTATGTATTTAGCTGCATTTCGTTGATATCTCTCTTTCAAAGAAAATAGTTATATTAATACAAATTTCTCTAGAAAACTAACTTGTTTGTAACTTAAATTGAAATTACTTAAACATAAGACGAACAAAGTTACCTACCTAGCTCACCAAGGTATTATCGGCTGACATCACAAATGTTGTAGGTAATGATAGCCAACCGTGTCAGTTTCCATAAAAAAATTATCTTCAACTATTACCTATTTTGTATTATTTCGAAGCACATGTCGAAATCTGATTCGATCCTCCGACCTCTGCCTTGAGAGGCTCGTGATATAACCACTAAACTACGAATACTATCAATACTTAGATATTATATTCATATACCTATCATTCATATTTACTAGTTAATTAAAACATAAATAAAACGGTGTCCACAACACATCAAATTGGTCTAAATTATACTATGCGAGATGCCAACCCGGAATACTAGAGAACGATCCATGTTAATAGATTCAGGGGATCCAGTACTCATCCAAACGTATGAGGGTGGAGGGAGGATTAACGGTCATAAATAAAGTACAGGCAGGCAGGAATGGACGTATGTCGAACACATTTGAAATTCAGGTAAAACCCTTTAGAGGCTGTCGTCGGGCCCCTTTTGGTGAATCAAGCCTACGCAGTAGGCTTTATGGTACCCCTAATTTAATCACATTTGTACACGATACTATCCCAAGCCCATGAGTTGGGAAGGATGCCTAACATGAATACAAAAGCGTATGGGTTACGGTACCTATAACTTAGGAATTTGAATTTCATTTACTAAATTTAGGGTTCCGTATCCATGCTTAAGCCTATTACTAAGCCTATGCGTCTGTCTATCTGTCTGTCTGTCCGTCCTAGGGCTGTATCGTCTGAACCGAAATAGGTAGCCGGTTAAATTTTTCACAGATTACGTGTTATTATCGCGCATCTATAAAACAAATAATAAAAAAAGCAAACATTAAAAAAATAAGGTGGGTCCCCATACAAGAAAGGTGCTAAGAATAGATTAGTACATATTAACGCTACTGAATAATAGATGGCGCCACAGGTATTTATACTCGTATTTTGCATTAAAGAAAGACAAAATAATATAGACGAATATGGTTTATTGACATGTATGTATAGCGGATATACGGAACCCTCCGTGTGCGAGTAAAACTCGCACTTGACCAATATTTTTTTTAAATATATAATTTGTTTTCGACAATATATTTAAGTACTAACGTTGGCTAGGTGACATTTTGAGGCATTCACTAAATCTAAACGGCAGAAAACCCCATGTATAATTACAGGTTACAAAATGTAGGTAATATTTAGCTTTTACAAGTAAGTTTATGTAACAAGCAAACATACAGTCATGTTATGGATTTTAAATATGGAGGAGATGTTGTAATTTATAGTGAACTGATTAAATTATTTCATAATTTTCAAGTCGAATTAGAATTATTTCACTATTAAACGTTTTCAATTAATATAAAATTACTCGTTAGAAAGCCTTATCCAAACTTTCAGTATTCATTTACTACGGACAAAGTCAGTCTTGAAAATATTTCTCCTAGCAAACCTATTGACCGATATACTTGAAAGAGGTACTCCACTACGGTACACTAATACATTACTATATCGCAGATAAAATGTTTCACCCAAAATGTATAACCGACGTCAGAAAATTCCCCAAAAATTGAATATTCCACCGATTTCGATCGGGCTGGATGATAAATGCGCAGCCGTCGAGTGGAGGCTGTCGAAACGCCGACATTTGACAGAGGTCGCCGCTGTCGCACTCGAGTCGCGGCGGAAGCGAGTGACTGACTCGCGAAATGATGGGCTATGATCCCATCATAACCGTACGATAAAATAATGTAACAGTACTTACAGAACCGGTATCTGCTCTTTGAGCAGGTGAAAACTCATTAAATATGTATGACCAAACGACATTACAAATTTCGTGGACTTGCGTATATTCAACACGCGTATTACGAGCCATCCTGCTGGAAGTTGTGGGCATTTATAAATTAGTACCTGGGCGGCGGCGTCATAGAGAAATAATATACGTCTATGTTCGGCGTCTACACCTATCTACACCTATATTATATAAACTTGAAAAAAAATATCAGTAGGTATCTAAATAAAAAATTTCATCCAATTGTTAGAGCGGTTTCCGAGAAACCAATTTATATATATAAGTATAATATATTATAATATATATGGATAATTTAAGATTAACTCACTTAAAGTAATAGGATGTTGGAGACGAAATAAATAGTACTTACGTACTTGTTGAATGTATGACAAAGCAGTTCTAACCCTTTGAATTTTTCGTGTATTATATTTCTCTTGAGTTAACTGCTTCTTTCCGATGACGCGATTCACTGTACATATAATATATAGAGAAAATGCATCGCACTGAATCAATAAAGACAATCAAAACAGGTCGAAACGTACCTGTATTATGAGAATTGCAATCATGGTAAAGGTAGGGCATTATGGCCATTTAGACGTAGGTAAATCAGCGCGGAATTAGATTTATGAATATATTCTGTCATTATAAGTGGATCCCGGACGCTAAAGATCTCGTGAAGCAGCTACGTCAGCTGCTTGTTGAAGCATCCGGGGAGCGTCGCGTCGTGCCACAGCGTTCCTCACAAACATATCATCTCGCCATCCAGCGAGGAAACGCGGTGGCCGCCCTCGGGACAATGAGTGATGTCCCGAGGATGCATATGAATATTTTTATAGTTTAATTTATTTACCTCTTCTGTACAATTAGGCATTTCATATATATATAAGCGTAAGTACTATGGAATTATTTCTTCCCTTTTACACTACTGAGTAGTAGTACACAATGGAATTTTAAAGAGCCTTACTTTTTCATTCCCAACTGCACTACCAAAGGATTGTGTATGCGGACTCTCTGGTGCTATGGTTTTTCCATATGATACGCGCTACTTATGATTCTGAATGGCCTTGTTTGTGGAACCTACAGATCTCATAAAAATGATTTTTTAAAAATGTAATATACCTATTTGACGATTTGTACCCGACTTAGGCAAAGCCAGAAGGAAGGGTTTTTTTATGATTTTAGCAGCCTATATATGTAGGTATGTTTGTATTTACGTATGTTCCACGGTAGTACCTAAACTATTGAGCCGATTTCGATGAATGAAGTGTCAATCGAATCGTTGTTATGGTCCGGGTGACATAGGCTTTTTATACGAATAAAATCAATATGACGGATGTTACACCCATAAAAGTGGGGGTCTCCGAATTTTTTAAGCTATGGTAGATAGGTAGGTAAGGTTTGGTAGTGCAGTTGGGAATGAAAAGTTAGGGCTCTTTAAAATTACATTGTGCACTACTACTCAGTAGTGCAAAAGGGAAGAAATAATTCCAAACGACAATACCGGTTTCGCAGCTGGTAGTGCAGTAGTGCAGATGGGACAAACAATTTCCAAAGAGCACTACCGGTAGCGCAGCTTGGTAGTGCAGTGTGGAAGGAACGGAATTTGTTACTATTCTCTCACACGGGCGCCTACTTAGACACCCTTTACCACATCCCAAAGGTTAGCTTGAATATAATACAGATCTGTATTAAGCCGACCCTTTGTATGTACCTTATTTTATAGTAAAATGGTATACAATAAACAATAAATACACATAAAATTTAATGTTTCCTTTTACCAGTAAATTTTTTTATTGAAACTTGAAAAAAAAAGATAATGCATGTTTAAATTAATACATTTCTAGTATATTTTTCTAAATTTAATTATGACATAATTATTTAGTTGAATTTGCCAAGCATAAAAGTATTGTGTAGCAGGTATCAATGCTTATTAATTCCTTGAATAACATAATAATAAGAAAAAAATATCGTCAGACGCCGACATCCAGGACAAAGCGACTGAATTATTCCGTAATAAAATCACTTACAGTCAATTACTTTTCAGCTCTAGCCGAAGGAAATAATGTTTTGAATGGCGACCCAAAAGTTTGCTCACCATTAAAAAAAGTTTTCACATTCCCAACTAAACGTCGAAAATAAGTCTAAAGCACGCGAAAAACTTGAGAAAGAACTTGGAAAAGAATTTTGCGGTGCCGGCAACAGAATCCAGGACTGAATTCGAAAAGCTCACGTGGAACTTTATTCCGCATGAATTCATCTACCTGCATACAATTGCCAAGTTTTGTTATAGGAGTGCACAACGATCGTGATCATGGTCATTTTTAAGCTTAAGCCATTTTTTGATATAATTTTGATTAGTATTACGAAATTAATTTTTAAGAAATAAAATTATTAAAAATTGTGTCGATTAAATTATTGTTCATTGCTAAACGTGGCGGTCAGTGTTGTACTGTAATTTACAAGAGTACTTGCAGCACAACACCGATTACTCCGATTGTCATGATACAGCGTTAGTTCATCTAAATACCATTTCATCCTTACATGTACTTATGTTTTGGTACATCGTCTTCGCTTTGAGCTTCTCTAAGTATGATTACTTTTATAAAAAGCGTAGCTTCTGATTAATTTGTACTATCAAAATATTAGGTAATACCACGCCACCGAATATATATTACTACCACGCCGAGAGATCCGGAGCTCGGCAACACGGTTCGTTCCGAATTATTTTATAGATCCCCGTCTAGACATACTTACTTACAGCAGATACGTAACATAAGTAAAGTCTTAGTTACATACACATCTCTAATGGATCTTATTTATACACACAATAAAATATTCGAATTTGAGTTCTAGAACTCCAGCCAGTGCATCCAGAAGACACAAGAAGTCAATATCAGGATTTATCGCGAACAAAGACGATAAACGACAATTTGATATAAATCTTATAAATCTTCTCTAGGTATATACGTTTAGTTATACACTAAAAACATCAAATCCACGCCCGATTCCTTCCCTGGCGCTCTCAAATCGCAATAGCGGAGCGGGGGCGTGCTCTTGTGAAATATAAACGTCAGAAACAAGAGGAAGCTGCGGAGATTTATTGCGGTCGCGCGCCGGATCTAGGTGAATGTGGACGGCGCGGCGCGGTGCGGTGGCGGCGGGGCGGGATGGCACGGAGAAGCGTCTGATACTGTAATCTGTCCCCATGGCTTAGTCAGCCTGCGTGCCTTCCAACTATGCTAAACTAGCTTATACATACATTTCCTCTGCCGTACTAATATAGAGAGTAAATATTGCGATTATTTTCTACTCGTAATTTGGTTCGTCAGCTCCGTACAGATAAATTATATTCTTGTTTAATATTTAAGAGTATCTAACAGAGTAAATATTATGTCATTAGATCGACGCTGAAAGCTCCCCCCCCCTCAACCTTATCCGATTTTTACAAAGTCGAATCTACCTGTCTTTTTATTTTTGGAAGGCATTAAGTGTTTATAACGACGTAACCGTTGACTGAGAAGATTTTTGAAAATCGAACATCACACAAGCCACAGATAAATGTTATTGCGATCATCCCACGCCATATTAATGCTCTCCTGGTTTTGAGAACAGTTCTAAACATAGAGTTTCTAAAAATATATCGCACACCGCCCGCTTTTCAAGTACGCGCATATATTCGTAATTAAATTATTATAAAATTCAGTAAGTAATCGTATTTTTGTATCGATGTTTTGTACCGATGCTGCCGCGGCTAAAGCTACGGCATATCGAGCATGGTCACGTGCTCGTGCAAGACGTGATCCAAATATCTCCGAATTGAAGAAGAACTACAACCGCCTCTCCAGATCCTGCAAGAGGGCTATCGCCAGGGCTAAATTCGAGCATATCGGCAGAATTGGCGATAGGCTGAACCGGTACCCGACTGGGAGCCGTGAGTTCTGGTCTCTCGCCAAAACTGTCGAGTCGAATTTCTGCCGCCCCTCACTTCCACCTCTACAGCGCACTGACGGATCACTCGCTCACTCCGCAAAAGATAAAGCAGACCTTCTGGTATCTCTTTTTGCGGGGAATTCCCACCTAGATGATGGGGGAGCTTCTCCTCCATCCATACCTAGGTGTAAGAACTCCATGCCAGAAGTGCAGTTCCGACAGAGAACTGTGCGGAAGGAGCTTCTTGCCCTAGACGTGAGGAAAGCGAGTGGACCGGACAGAGTGCCTGCATTGGTGTTGAAAAAGTGTGCTCCCGAGCTGGCTCCAGTACTGACGCGCCTCTTTCGCCTCTCGTACACAACTGGCCGCGTGCCGGCAGCTTGGAAATCAGCTTTCGTTCAGCCTGTCCCAAAAAAGGGCGATCGCTCTGACCCGTCAAACTACCGACCCATAGCAATCACCTCCCTCCTCTGCAAGGTGATGGAGCGCGTAGTCAATACGCAGCTCATGACGTACCTAGAGACAAATAATCTCATCAGCGATCGGCAATACGGCTTCCGGCCAAACCGATCAGCTGGTGATCTCCTAGCGTACGTCACTCACCTTTGGGGGAAAGCGCTTGAAGGGTACGGTGAATCCTTGGCAATTGGACTGGATATTGCCAAGGCATTTGACCGGGTCTGGCACAAAGCACTTCTGGGCAAGCTGCCGGCGTACGGAATCCCCTCTGGCCTTTGTGACTGGGTCACCGACTTCCTACATGGGCGTAGCATTCAGGTCCTCGTGGACGGCTGCTCGTCGGACGCCATGTCAGTGAATGCCGGTGTACCACAGGGTTCTGTGTTGTCTCCCACGCTGTTTCTTCTCCATATCAATGATATGCTGCCACTCGGCAACATACATTGTTATGCAGACGACAGTACGGCACACGGATCCTACACCAGTCACCCTTCAGCCGGACGGAAAGTTGTGGATGAGAAGAGGCTAGCACTTGTGTCTGAACTCGAGCAAACACTCCAGTCTATTGCCGAATGGGGCCGGAGCAACTTGGTTGTGTTCAACGCATCGAAGACACAAGTGTGTGCGTTCAGTGCGAAGAGAACGGCGTTCACGCCAACTCCTTCCTTCCAAAACACGTCGCTGAAATTAAGCGACCACCTCGGGGTCCTCGGTGTCGAACTGTCGCACGACTTGAACTTCCGGCGCCACATTGAGGGCAAGGCCAAGCTGGCCTCAAAAAAGCTGGGCGTACTAAACAAGGTGCGGCGGTACTTCACGTCGGGCCAAAAACTGACGTTGTATAAAACACAGGTTAGGTCCTGCTTGGAGTACTGCTCGCACTTGTGGGACGGCTCAGCTAAATACCAGCTTGCGCCGCTAGACTCAATCCAGCGTCGTGCCGTGCGACTGGTGGGTGACCCTGCGGTGTCCCGCGACTTAGAACCACTGCAACTCCGTAGGGACGTCGGCTCCCTAAGTGTGTTCTATCGTCTATTTCATGGGGAGTGTTCGGAGGAGCTGTTTAACGCGATTCCGCCGTCCCCATTCCACCTCCGCACCACGCGTACTGGGCAGGGGATGCACCCCTACTCAATCGACCTACCACGGATGCGCACCAACCGGTTCTGTAGATCTTTTATTCACAGAACCGGGAAAATGTGGAACGCACTCCCTGCCCATCTATTTCCTCCCAAGTACAACCTGGGGTTCTTCAAAAGGGGCGTGAAAAGGCTCCTGTCAGGCCGGCATGGCATTCGCAATCCCCGTGCATCACAGAATGTCCATGGGCATCGTTAGACACCTACTTGTAGGTGAAACGCTGCCACATGTCGCGCTATCAATAAAAAAAAAAAAAAAAAAATCTGCAAAAATATCTCGTGCCTTATTCATACCAATATCATCTAACAACTTCAAGATTATTAGTAGTTACTTTGCTTCAGCAAAATAGTTCTATTAAATTGCCTAATAATATCAAAATATTAGGTGTCCCAATTTCGAGATTTATTTAGTTTTATCTAAGTGCGTGCAATTTGTTTGCATCCAATTTTGAGATAGACGCGTATCTATTTAAAATACTATGTTTCTCTAACCACTGATGTGCGTCTCATTTTTTCTAATAGTAGTAAGTTTAATGTATTTGTTGAATATTCGCGTACTACACTTATTGGAAAATTTAACAGTAAAGCAATGTCGAATACGATTGCTATTCATGGACGTAAGCGAACTCTAAAAGGAAGCATAAACAGGCAAAGTAGTATTGTGCCAATCCATCTATACTCTTATATATCTACATATTTTATCTAACGAAAATTGACGTTCGAAACGGCGCGAGCGTTGGACGTGTCAGTCAACAGGTGCCCCTCCAACGACAGCTCTGCGTACAGTAAGACAAAAAACTTACTCCAGCCTGCTGCTATATCAATACAAATACCCACCTTAATACTTACCCACCTACACCGATTGCACTGTCGGAGGAGTGTGCTGTTACGTCACCAACTGCAACAGCGTCGTGCTTCACTTTAACACAACCTATATATACCTACTTACCTATAAACTACAATGCAGCAAAATATCAACAAATGCGCCAGATGCGAGACCGATATCCTGGAAGAAGATGGACTCAACTGCTGCGTCTGCATGAGGGGCTACCACTTCAACTGCGCAGGCATCAGCGAGATAAACTTCAGGAAAATGAGAGCATCAGTAAAGGCAGTGTACCAAGGACCGTGCTGTGGAATTGAAAAACGCCATGGGAAACCGCCTCCTGCTCTCACCACAACTGATCTGACAAAACTAAACCCTGTACAAAGCTCACCTAATCTGGAAACCGCAAAGGACGACGCGACCTCGACCGCAGTAAGAAACGATGTCCTACTTCAGATTCAGAGAGACATAGCCAAGCTGCTGGAGGGTCAGACGGAGATGCGGAAAGAGCAAAAAGAAGTCAAAGCCTCGCTTGAGTTTCTCGGTGACAAGATGCAAGAATTGGAATCAGATTTACAAATGCAAAAAGGTCGTATCTCCAGCCTGGAAAAGGCTACCAGCGTAACTAACGAAATCTCTCAGCAGATTAACAAACTACAAGTAGAAAATGAGGACCTACGTCAAGAGATGCTGAGCACATTTGTGGAGGTAAAGGGAATCCCGTCCGCACCCCAAGAAAATGTTATACATGTACTAGATCGAGTGGCGAAGGTTATTGGGTGCGCTGTATCGTCGACAGAAATCGCTGCTGTTCGTCGTCCGACCGGACAATTAACTCAGCGAGATATCATAATCCAGTTCACTACAGAGCAAGCAAAGGAAAAATTCCTGTCGTGTGCAAAGGAATCAAATAAAAAGAGGAAAATTGAAGGAAAAATCGGGTTGAAATCTAACGAAATTATAGGTGGAGAAACCGGTAATTCAGTGTTCATAAACCAACTACTTACGAAAAGGCGAAAACAACTCTTGTCGCGTGCAAAAGAATTCGGCCACTCCAATGGGATAGAATTTGTCTGGACAAAAAACGGGCAAGTTTACATGAAAAAAACCGACTCCAAATCTGAACCCGCTCGCATAATTAAAACGGAAAAAGACTTCGAAAGATTTTTTCGAAAATCTACTACTTCCGAGAGCAACACCGAAGAGAAAGGGATGGCAAATTTTAGGGGGCCACAACTTGGAGAAATGTATAAGTCGAAAGAGACGTATAGCGGCGCTGACGCATAGTAGGATTTGCGTTTATACAGATAACACTTTCGTCGTCGTAGATCTGATACTGATAACCGGTTTCAATGGGTTAATGACTTGTCAAAGAGTGGAGATCACGGCAGGTACGACACAACACATTTTTCTTTTTCTTCCTTGTTCTCTTATAATATCTTCAAAATGCAAAACCTGCATTTTATTGTTATGGATTCATGTTGATTTTATATGTTTGTGTATAAGTACCTATGGTTGCACTCACTCACAATTTAAGATTACTCAACTTGTGGTATTGCATGTGTCTCGTATTGTTTGTCATGTACATCTTATTAAATCTATTGGTACTGACGATTTAAAAGAAGTTAGTAAATTAAGTCTTGTTATAAATGTAAAAAGAAACTCACCAACCTATACTCAGATTTCATTGTGCCTACTCATGGAATCCACTTATCATAACAAATACCGCAACTTACTAATCATGGAATCACTCCTAAAATTGCAATTATTACAAGTAATTCAGAAAATATTGCTTGCCATTCAATACATTATTAGATGTGTACTACTTACAGCCATATGCCTTGAAATGGAACACTATAATATTACTACTTATATTATTATACCAATTTCAACTGAAACTATCAGTTTTACCATCGAACTGTCAATTACTAAAATTACCAAACTGACTATCACCAGAATAATGAAATCTCGCCTTAAAATTCAATTTTAATGAAGATATTGAAAATGACATTGAAAATATCGATGTCGTGAATACCCACATAACTCATTTACCGGAAGACTGTAAAAACAAGATACCCAAAAAAACCAAGATTAAAACTATTACAATAAATATTAGGAGCATCAACCGTAACTTTGATCATCTGGTGGTATTGCTTAAACGACTAGATATAGTTTTTGACGTAATCATTTTGACAGAATGTTGGCTAAATGCACAGACTCTCATACCCTGCCTAGAAGGTTATGCCTCCTTTCATACATCAAAAAACAAAAACAAAAGTGAGGGAGTGGTAATTTATGTACATTCTAAACACTCGGTTTCAATAAGCGAACCCAACCTTCAGGACGCTAATTGTCTCATAACTGAATTTTCCGATAAAACAGTTCTGGTTTCCATATACCGATCACCGCGATTCAATTGTATTGACTCTTTCCTCGACTCGTTAAATGAAACACTTACCATATTAAGTTGCAGGGATAATTTAATTCTAACGGGCGACATGAACATTAATATAAACTATACTAACAAAGATCACCGGGCAGAGAAATATCTCTGCCTAATTGCTGAACATGGACTTCTCCCAGCCATAACGCAGCCAACTAGGGAAACGGCCTGTTTGGATCACATCATGGTTAGAAGTAAGGATAGTATAGAATCCTTGATCTGTCAAACGTCTATAACGGATCACTATCCTATTATCCTGTGCCTAGGTAATTATAGAGATGTGAAATCACAATGCCGTAAGGTCAAAATTGTAGAATACAAAGCGATTGCGACTTCACTTCAGAACTATAACTGGAACAGAGTCACAGAATGCAACAATGTTGATGTAGGTATTGAAATACTTATAAACATATTAAAGGATCATATCGATGCTAATACTACTACACGAACGGTTCCAAGATCAAAAAATAACCTCAAAGGCTGGATTACACCTGGGCTTATTAGATGCCTCAAAAAACGTGATCGACTACACAAACAAGCAAGGAAAGATCCCCTAAACTTCGAATTACAAAGGAGATACAAATCATATAGGAATGTATGTGATCGAGCAACCAAGACGGCCAAGAATAGATATATGGAAAAGGAACTACAATCAAATATAAATAACTCTAAAAAACAATGGGAACTTATAAAAAAAGCAGCCTATTTGCCAGGTAAATATAGTAAGTCATCTTCTGATTTGATTGTAGACGATGATCCATTAACCTCGGCGAACTCTGTGAATAATTACTTTGCAAATGTTGGCGTATCAAAGGCTAAAGATAACCTGGATAACCTGAAAAGAACTGAAGAAGAACTGGCTAATACTGTGCACAGCTCTTGTTCGCTGTTGCACTCTTTTTTCTTAGCTCCGACCAACCAAATCGAAGTTGGAAAGATCATAGACTCGCTCAAAATAACAAGTGCAGGAGGTTGGGATAATATCAGTTCTATGCTTATACGAGAAACCAAACAATCTCTACTGGAACCACTCACATACATCATAAACTTAAGTCTCTCTTCTGGCGTTTTTCCACGGGCGCTGAAGAAGTCAGTTGTAGTACCTATTCACAAAGCTGGGGACAAGACGATCGCTTCTAACTACAGACCTATTTCACTGCTATCAACTTTTTCCAAAATCTTGGAAAAAATTGTTAAAGAACGACTAGTAGAATATCTAGAAAAACATGATTTACTATCAAATAACCAGCACGGATTTCGACACAAAAGGAGTACTGAAGATGCAGTAGGTAGGCTTGTAGATTGCGTTAGTGGAAGTTTGGACCAAGGAGAGCGATGCCTTGGCCTCTTCTTAGACCTAGCCAAGGCATTTGACACCGTATCCCAAAAAATATTGCTAAGAAAAATGGAAATGCACTACGGTATCAGAGGCGTGCCATTAGAGTGGTTTAGCAGCTACCTCAATGAACGAAAGCAATGCGTCAGAATAGGTGATGTGGTGAGTAATGAGGTACCTGTCAATTTTGGCGTACCACAGGGAAGCGTCTTAGGACCAGTCCTTTTTATCATGTATATCAATGAGCTATGTGAAAAAATTATCCCCAACTGTAAAATTTTTACGTTCGCCGACGACACAGCACTCATTTTCACTGACAAAACCTGGGATGATGTCTACAAAAAAGCAGAATCAGGGATGAAAATCATTAAGAAGTGGTTGGACGTCAACTTACTTACATTAAATGTTCAAAAAACTAAACACTTAGCTTTTAGTATAAACCGTTCTACCTCGCCTGATGAGCAGTATAAACTACACTTGCACACATGTCCAGAAGGCAACAGTATCCGACATACAGTGTGCAAGTGTACAGAAATTGCTAGAGTTAGACATGTACGATATCTTGGAATAATTATAGATGACAATATTAATTGGGATGTCCACATCGAGGAACTTTCTAACAAGACACGCAAATTGATCTATGTATTTAAACGCTTACGCAATATACTCACCGTTGATACTCTACGTGCTGTGTACTTAGCTCTTTGCCAGTCTCGACTGACCTATTGTATATCGTCCTGGGGTGGTGCGGCAAAAACCACACTGCTATCAATTGAGAGAGCTCAACGAGTAGTACTCCGTGTCATGATGAAGAAACAGTTTCGGTATCCTACATATGATCTTTTAAATGAATGTCAGGTTCTAAGTATAAGAAAGCTGTTTATAGCAAACATAGTAATAAAATGCCATACTCTAATAAGCACGGTGAAAGATGAGGTAAGAACTAATAGCACTCGCTTTTCTCACCTTTTGCATGTGCCTGCAACCAGAACCAAAATGGCACAACGATTTAGAATGTTTCTCGCTCCTTTTATATACAATAAAATTGACAAGCAATATAACACACATGCAATGACACTCACCGAATTGCGCAGTCTTGTAAAAGCTGTACTGATGAAGTATGACTATGAGGAAACGGAAGTCATGCTTGCGGTCATGCAGTAATCTAAATTATACTAAAATATACAAAATGACATAAAGTGTGCTGATCATTTTAACTATTAATATAAAATTGTTAATAGAGAAATACTAACTATACTCAAACAAACACAAATCCATATCAATTTCCTTCAATACATATATACCTGTACATTCCACGGAAGCACATACTACTAAACTTAATAATAGACGATGTATATTACTATTTTACTACTGAATGGCACTCACCATATATATACATTAATTGCAGTTATATACTTACTTGCTTATCTATTTACATACTTACTAATTAATTGTATAGAATATACATATAACAAATACAAATACATATACATACATGTAATGTCACACGTGTGTACATATACATATTAAGAAAGAGAGGGAATGGGAAGAAGTGCCTAGTGCCTGATCTGTGGTGATCTGCCATTCTTTGACGGTCGCCGACAAATGGACCTAGCAACAGCAATTCGATATTTGTGATGTGGAGATATTCATGAAAGTGAGGGTACTCAGAGAGTTGTTAAATTTAATGTATAAATGACGGTTTAGTGTTGGGTTTATTAATGTTGCATAGACGACTTTTTGTGCTTGTAGATAGTTTAACAAACATTCATTGTAGTAATGTATAAATCTTTGTATAAACAATGTAACTATATAGGAATAAATTAGTACTTATATATCTGTTGCTCATGAAGCAGCCGCAAGGCCAGTTTGGGCGATAGCTATTGCTTTTACATTGTAATGCAAAATATATAATAAACTTTTTGAACTTTTTGAACTTGAACATATATACATAAGTATGTATAAAAGTACCTAGTGTTACCCACACTAGAAGCTCGGGATGGGATTACAGGAAACTATGAAACTGCGATAGGCGACGACGTCAAGAGGGTGACGTAGGAGAAAGTTTGGACGAATCCGTTCGATTTATGGCCCCCTTTGAAATTTACGAGTACAACTTGCCAACGAAAGAAACAGAGGAAATATATTTTATGCCACATTATTACAATGAACATTAAAGTAGATATTGTTACAGAATACTTAATTTGAAATATTATTTGAAACTGTAATGTCTTAAAAGCCGTCATTGTATCTCATTTATGTTTCTGTAAAATATTTTTAGAGCAATATATTATTTCCGTTTGCGTAGGTGTACATTCGACAGAAAAACACATGTAAAACATATGTACACTTTTTATACACACTCTTTCACATTTACATATTACATTTCCTTTGAATATTTTTAAACAGAATTAACAACCAAGTTTCCACCCACAAAAATAATTCAATTATGGAAACCGCACATAACACCACTAAATCATTTAGGACTCAATACGACCGCGAGTTTGGAAAATACAAAAATTTTCTAAAAATTAAAACAAAGCCAAAAAACTGAAAGAACTCCGCTCCCACAGGGCGCCGGCGGGGGCGGAGCGGTTACTTGCGCGAAGTTTGCCGCAAACCGCGAGGGAGCGTTTTCCTATTCCATTTAACATTTCCAGATCGATTCGTTAAATATGCAAAAGTCTAATTTGAAAAACGTGTCCCGACTCCCAAATCCGTTAATCAGTTAAGCGGTCGGGCTGTCGACGATCGGGATTCTATCCCGACCCGAACGTAGTTCGATTCCGTTTAGCTTTGGGTGGTGGCAGTCCCTACGTACGTGGAACATATTATTCAGACTGTATTGTGACTCTCATTCGAATACGTTTCCCTCTCTTTGGCTCCGGAAAGTATTGCAAATTCAGAACCATATTTGACATTCAACAGGTCAACACCACAATTATTATTAACTCTCAGTATAAGTTCATACAAACAAAGTAATTTTATTTTTGAAACATACGGCACGGCTTTTCTAAAAATTTCAGTCAGTGTCAGTCAGAGTGTATGCCTCCACTGCTGGACATGGCCGGCCTTCAGCGGTACGGAACCACTACTTTCCGCTGACGTACTTATTTGATGTCGTCGTCCCACAATCCGATTTCCTGTCCACTGCCGCCAGTGTAGGACACGGTTACTCCAACGATCGTCGTCTCTGCGGCTAACGTGCCCAGCCCACTGCCACTTGAGCCTAGCCACCCGGTGTCCAATATCGACTACTTTGGTGCGTCGGCGGATTGCCTCGTATACACACCATATCACGTAGCGATACGCCATCACGTTTATAAAATTTCATCGTCTTTTTATATTGTTAAAAGACACATAAAATGTATTTGATGAGTTGTTTGTGTACGTGTATGTGTGTATGCAGTTTTAAGATCTTAATTTAAACTACAAGTAACTTACATTTCTCATTTGAAGTAGCACTTTATAATAAGTGGTTCTGTCTGAATTAATTTTAATACGACTAAGCGAAGTATTGCAATTGCTTTCAAAATATATTTCCAGGATTCCGCCCCCGATGTTCAATGAGTCAATTCCTCCTTTCAGCGATCGCCCAATGAACGATAGAGCAGAATTGCCACAAGCAGGTACAAATTCTTATCTAAGTGTAATTCAGACGCGGCGCACCTCAGGCCCGAGAGAAATCCGCAGACCTATTATCCTAATTAAACTGAAGACCGGCTCCGACAGAATATCTTGAATCTTTTTCGACAGATTAAATCTGCTCGTCGGAGGACTAACTCGTAAAGGGAAGGAGCGCTCCCATTTAAAGGATTTAGTGGAAGTCGTCTTAGTGTAACTATCGCAGTTAGTGGCGGGACTACGCGAGGAGACGGCGAGGCAGGATATTGCTTCTTGGTTTGATGGAGCTGTGGTCGCGGAGGCCTTGATTTGATTACGAAGCGGTTTTCTTTGTGAAATACGGCCTCGGGTTGTAAAGCATACATAATTAAATGTTCTATGCAGCTTCTATAGGTGTAGTGCGGATTCCACGTTAAACTGTAGGCTAAACCCTATAGTAAGGTAAGGGAATGGCCCTTACCTTATTAGGGTTTAACCCGTCCTTGTTGGTACCACCGCACTGAATGCAAAGTGATTCGAAGCGGTTATGTAAATAGTTATTGTTTTCTATCCAGCTCAGTGTAGCCAGCACGACCAAAGACGAGCACTGACGTGGCACCGACTGGCTAGTGTATCAAGGTGTTATGGACTGAGATCACGGATGTAGTAGGTGATGTAGACAACCATGTCAGGTGCTCACACAAGGTACCTACGAAAACCTATACGAAGTAACTAGGTATAAACTGTAGTCAAATGACGCCTATACATTTTCAACTCAAGCTAACTTTCAAATTTAAATATTAAAATATGTCACGAAGCGAAGAGACAAAACGTTCAAAGTAACAACACAAAATAACGTCATTATTGAATTATTTCAACGTCAGTGTGTCGATAATGACTTAATGACGCCATCTACCGACAGCTTGTGACATGTAATGGCGGACGAGTTTATACTGTCCCATGAGAATTTTTAATCGCATGATCATGCCTCAATACAGAATTTGTCCATTTTAAAAACGCCCGCCCTCAATGGGCGCAGGTAACTAGTTTATTGTGACTCTTTGTGGATAAAATGTGACAATATACAGGGATTAACACTGTCCGATAGCATAGACGGGGTGACCTGGAATTTGCTGCACCAATGTGAATTCAAAGCACCTTCCACTACACTATTTTCCATTCGTAACTTGAATGAATGGATAAAATCATTCAAACGTATGTATTATTGAGAGCAGAATGTAATTACATCAAAGGAATATGAACTAGCAAACATAGTGGCATGTAAACTAACGGAGGCATTATTCTTTCATCCTTGGGTGTGAACGTAACATGTTAAATCTCCAAGACGCATGGAAACGGCGCGGAGATCACGTTGTACGGTGTATGTATTTCGCAGTGTCGTCGATAAATTTATGAGATGCCATCTCTATTGATAGCGGGCAAACGAGCTTCTTCCTTGTTATCTCCCTCTGACGTTGAGACTGCATTGTTGTCTGTAACATCGCCGGCCCGGAAGCGTGTTAGAAGAATATGCATTGCTTCAACGCTGTACTTCTATATAATAGGAGCATCTCATCATCACACATTTATTGTTCAACTGTTACGGAACAATTTGTAAAACATTTCAAATGTCAAGCATTAGGTACAGCTCTATTGATACAGATCTGTTGGTTTGATGCCTATCTAGAAGCTCCAAAGTCATGATATTTGTAAAAACCACACACAATAACCACATGAAATTAAAACCTTATACATAATTAAGCTTTCACATTACCATTTTAGTTTCAGCTAGTAAGAATATTAATGTTTTACAAGTAAGGCTGAATACAACCATGATGTAGCAATTAAATCAGTATGTTAGTTCGTATGAAGTATGTTTTGCTAATACACAGTTTGCTAAGGTGCGAGTCTCTGTGTTGTTTATGGCGTGAATTATATCAGCAGAAACTCGTCCGAAATACATAACTCAGCTGCTTTGCAAATAGGCTCTGAGCTTTCTTGACATTTATTTAGTAAATTTGTTTATCTCACGGTAATTTCTAATAAATAATAATACGACTATTGAAAAATTTGTTGGCAAGTAGATAAAAAAAATCAAAGAAATTGTTATATTTGAAAACAAAAAAAATACTTGTATTGATACTCTCGTACATTCCGACCGAAAAAATTCCTAATCGATTTTTATTAAACTGGCCACGCGTATTCAATTCAGTCCCCATGATAATACATAATTATGATTATTTCAACCCTGGAACCTCAAATGCCGAGGCTGCAGGAGTAACGCCAGCCTAAACCGTGCGACTTGAGGATATGCTGATTTCAATTTAGTATTGTGGGTCTCAAGAAGAGACTTGGCCATTTAACTCCGACTTCTATGGAACTCCTCAGTCTTGATGCTGCAGGGGTACTGCCTGCACGAAACCGCGAGTCTTTCGATTAAGCCGGTTTTTAAATTAGCATTGCGGATCTCAAGCAGAGACTGAATCACTGAACTTTAGCTTCCAACTCCTCAGTCCTGATGCTGGAGTGGTACAACCTGCCTAAACCGCGCGACTTGGGGAGCTGCTGGTTTAAAATTAGTATTGTGAGTATCAAACAGAGACTTGACCGTGAATCGGATAAAAGATGTAATGTGTGGGCGTTCATCCGACTAAAATAAAATCGTTGGGCGCTTTTAGAGATAGGACAATGATACAAAATAATAATAAAACAATAGTCGAAGAAGGCAGTCGAAAGCCAGATATGATTTCTAAGTTCAAACAAAGGAAAGTTTTTTACTTATTGCGCCCCACGTTTTTATTCTAGTCTGATCAAACCCCAGATTGGTGATCCATCATTTAATATTTTCTAGCTCTTAGTACGTCATCGATTGTACAGTTTTTAAACCCCCGACGAAAAAAGAGGGGTGTTTAACGTGTGGGTGTATGTGTGTAAGGATGTGTCTGTCTGTGACATCGTAGCTCCCAAACGGATGGACCGATTTGGATGCGGTTTTTTTTTATTATAATGCTGTTTTAAGCGGGATGGTTGTTAGTTATGTTTGTAATCAAGTAAAAAAAATATTGTCTTACAAAGTGGACTGATTTACATGCAGTTTTTTTAAAAAAAAGCTAAATAACAAATAAAAAAAGAAAAAAGTTAAATCAGAAATTTAAAAAACCCCGACCCTTAAAAAGTCTATTTTTTTATTTTTAAATCAAAATATACGTCATTTCCTCGCAATTATAGTGTAGTAGTCTGTATCGTAAGTACAGCCGCTGGAAATGGCGCAGACCTTCTATGAAAAAAGTTGTAACATACCGTAGAAGCTCTACGCGGATTACTTCTTGACAGCGCAGACGCTCTATAGAAAATGCATGTAAAATATTACAAAGGCTCTCTACGAAATGGTTGTAACGTGACGTACAGCCTTCTAGAGCCATCTCCGTAGCTCACAGAAGCGTGTAGAGAGCGAGAAGGAAGAGGGGTGGGGGGAGAAGCGAGGATTGAGTTGCTTTTGTATTCACACATCGACGAGTTCGATTTGCAATTTTTATTCAGAGAGCTTCAAGTCGAACTCGGCATTGAGAACTTTCAATAATTTCAGTTAGAATTTTCAGCTGGTTAGCACAAACACAATAGAGGCGACTATTTGAATTGAGAACCTAATTTTTTTTTCAATATTCATTGTGATCATTAATAGACCTTACAATTAGGTACATTGGTTGTAACTAAAACCCTAAAAACTTATATTTAACGTCAAGCTCATCAAACACTCCTTTCGATATTTATTTTCACATTTGTCAGGTAATTGTTATTTATTTAGTTTTAAGTTTTGTTGTTTTATAAGTTATTCCATAAAGTAATATGACTAATAAAAAAACATCTAGATTAGATGCAATATGTTAAACTTTTTGAGCTTATTTATAACAATAAATCACACAATCAATATTTTACTTATTGAAATTAGATATTAGATTTTTAGGTTTCCGTATCCCGTACGGAAGCCTCCGCCGTCCGTCCGTCTGTCCGAGGGCTGTATCTCTTGCGGTGCGCCACCTGAAAGCCTTTGTCGTGCCTGCTGTTCCTGCGATCCTGCGGAACCACTCCTTGAAGTGATAAATAAATGACGTTTTGGTGGTTTAAAAAAAAAATAACCAGCATCTTCTATATATTAACCCTAACCTAATGTTGAGGCGGTGCATGTCGTTTTTGTTACGTTTGTATTTCCGAAAATAAAGCTTTTAGGTAGTTATAAAAAAAACTAAAGACCCTAAAAAAATTTAAACACCCTAACATTGCTTAAAAAAGAAAAAAAAAACAAGAAACATTTTGTGGGATTCGAACCCATGGTCAAAAAGTACAAACCCTACACGCTTACCACTGAGCTAACAAGTTACTTAACCGACCAAACGAATATCGGCTTCTATTGGTTCGCTCCGGGCGAAGGAGTAGGAGTGAAGGAACAGCAGGCACGACAAAGGCTTTCAGGTGTCGTACCGGTATCTCTTGAACCGCAATAGGAAGCCCTTTGAAATTTTCACAGAATATGTGTTACTATGGCGAATATAACAACAAATAATAAAAAAAAGAAAATGTTAAAAATTAAGGGGGGCTCCCATACAACAAACTTCCGAAAAATCGATTAGTCACACTACTGAATAATAGATGGCGCCACAGGCTTTTATACATTGCATTTTGAAAGACAAAAGATAGGCGGATAATAGCGGATAGATACGGAAACCTCCGTGCGCGAGTAAAACTCGCACTTAACAGATTTTTTTAATTCGTTGATTTGCTAGATTGTACTTCCCTCTAATGTAATTAATTACAGGAATTAACCTCAGTTATTTCAATATCACTCATAGGCAATGGTAATCACTTACCTTACTGGGGTAAGTAGTCGTCCCGCTATAAAATAATTTATCTCCCCATAACCTCTTGGAATGGGCTATACGATCCTTATTGGCTGGGCAGCGCATAGCGCGTAGCGCTGCAACTTCCGTTCGTACTTTCGTAACGTTTCGATTTTTCTGAGTTGTTAGATCATATTCATCTAGAACGAGCTTCGCTTCAGATTTTTAATTTAAACAATTGATTTTATAATCCCACAACAAAATTTAAAATTTATTCTGCTAACGAATTGCAAAAACAAAATACTAACCAAACATTCTGTCGAATGTTAGAAATGTACAAATCATAAGTTGGTAAATTACGTAGAGGTTGTGGACAAGGGGCAGGGGGGGGGGGGGGAGGCTGCTACGTGTCTCGTAACCAACTTCACGTCAAATACGACAGCGTTCAAACTTCGTACTTGCCTCCGGTCATTTACACTGAGGCACGGGAGAAGCCGACGTCAACTACATATACAGCATCCGCTCGGAGATTTCCTTTTGGGTCGCTGAATTCAGATCTGAGTGAATATATTCCCACATTTAATGAGCATTTTTTCTGGGCTATAAGTTCCAGGTGTGTTGAGAAATTATCGGGTGTATAAAGACTTACATGGGACCTTTCTCCTGGGCATTCCCTAGGCCAATGGAGTAAAATCTCGATACAATTTTTCACTCAGATTACTTTTTTATACAAGAGCCAAAAGTAATTTTTTTGAGAGAGAGATTTGATAAATAAAAAATTTATAAAAAAAAATCTACAAACCCCTTTCCCGCCGCTCCTACAGGCCACATATATTTAGTCTAACTAGCCGTAGCCTTCCATATTCGTCGGCAATCTTTGACCGAGAAACATAAAACACAAGCGTTGGATCGTCCCCATCGTAACCGAGCCCTCCGCGAGATGAGAGGCAAATAAAATTGAATAAATATAACATTAGGCGCGCCTACTGTCAGGCTCGCTGTCAGGGACAAAGCTAACTTGTATAAATTGAATGCAGTATCTATAACAGGCGCGGGGAGGCGAAAGGATAAAATATAGTCTCGATAAAAGCATAAAAAAAATATACAGGATGTTCGGCACATGGTTTTCTTTATTTTTGAAAATTACCAGCTTTAACCACTTTTAACTGTTTTGTTTATGATTATAATATAATCAGATATTATCTGCACGAAATAAAATGTATTTGGTTTTACGATATATCCTTGTTGTAGGAAAAATATAATTTGATGAAGTTAATACCATGAAAAGGACTTATGAACTCCCAAAGTCCCAAAGACGAGTAAAAATATGACAGAATCTTAACTTCTTAATACATTCAAAAAAGTGACAGCAAATTATTTTCTAATTTAGAACATGTAACGGTCGCGCGGGTACTGTTCATTTTCAATTCCCACTTCTACTGCTTCCATTGTTAATGTTTAGACTCTTGCAAATTATCCCTAATTTTGGCCACATAGTGAATGATTTGTATGACATGTGGTATATCGTTGGAAAGGGCATAAAGTAGCAAACTTTTGAAATGAAAATGAAGCTCTCAATTGATGTCCGTTTTTTTTAATGAATTAAGAAATTAAGATTCTGTCATATTTTTACTCGTCCTCGGGACTTTGAGAGGTAATAAGTCCTTTTCATGGTATTAACTTCATGAAATAATATTTTTTCTAGAACAAGGATACCTCGTTAAATCATATAAATTTTATTTCGAGCAGATATAATCATAAACAAAAAAGTTACAAGGGTTTAAAGCTGAGATTTTGGTAATTTTCAAAAATAAAGAAAAAGAAAAATCGTATCTCGATACCACGTGACACCAGACAAAACCTTGTGAACAAAAAGATTGTCAAAACCTTGCAAATGACCCCACTTACCTACAAAAAAATTTTATCGGTCCATGTGCCGAACATCCTGTATATGATAACGATAAATGCATACGAGTTCATACATACCACACGCTGTATCCCGACGATCGGGGTAAGCAGAGTAGTCGGTGTTGTGCTACAATTACTTTTGTAATTTACAGCACAATACCGACCACCACGTTTAGCAATGTGTTAGGACAAGATAACTATCAAGCAGCGTAAGGCACTGCACGCTGCATGACGATAAATATACAGAAAAAATAGATAATCTGAAAAAAAAAACATAGGTAAGTACGTATAAAAACATAAATATTAAACCTATAAAACATGTATTTTTATCGAAAAGTTTTAAAAAACATAAAACCGACTTCCTAAAAAGAGTAAAACTAAAAAACTATTTAAAATAAAAATATAAAAACCGCCTTCAAAAATATATGAAATAAAAACCTAAAAAAAAAAAAACGAACCCTAGAGTGGAAGGCGGTGCTAAAAAGGCTACACAAATCACAAAGGATATTATCATCCGCTCATGTTTTCTTTCATGCATCATTTTTGCTTGCTTTAGCACCGCCTTCAACTCTAGGGTTCGTTTTTTTTTTTTTAGGTTTTTATTTCATATATTTTTGAAGGCGGTTTTTATATTTTTATTTTAAATAGTTTTTTAGTTTTACTCTTTTTAAGATGTCGGTTTTATGTTTTTTAAAACTTTTTTTTTATTTCACAGTTTTTTTTAGTAATTTTTTGCTATTAATGTACTCGGCGGAATCGCTCGGCCTTCGGCCTCGCGATTCCGCCTCGCTTTCCAATCCGATCTTGACCCAATTAAAATAGGACCACGTCAGCTTCGATAGCTCAGTGGTGCAGACAGTCAACTGTCGCTATTGAATTTTAAGCAACGCTGGGTGCGGTCAGTACTTAGATGGGTGACCGCTGACCGTTGGAGGCTGACCAAGGTTCGGATTCCTCGTAAAACTGTAAGTCCCTTCCCTCGTAATCTTACTTGGTGGTAGGGTTTAACCTTCCCGGGTTGGTACCACCGCACTGAATTAAACGTCGGTCGAAACGGCTATGTAAATAGTTTGTGTTTTCCGACCAGTTCAGTGTAGTCAGCACGATCAAAGGGGGAAGCACTGACATGGCACTGGTGTTATGGGCTGACATCACGGACGTTGTAGGTGATGTTGCAGAACTTAGTAGAATGGACAGACATAAACGTGTTACGGAAGCCTACTTTTATTATAAAATAACCGTCGGAGGACCTTGGTTGAAAATTGCAAAATTTAGTAGAACGGATAGACATGCATATGTTACGGAATTTTGCAGAACTTAGTAGAATGGACAGACATAAACGTGTTACGGAACCCTACTTAACAGTTGCACTCCGGGAGTGCCGGCAGATCCCGTGCCACTCTAACTTAACCCTTAACGCAATGACTTAAGGTTTCATTTTAAAAATGACGCTGACGCGATGTCGCGAGTTATACATTTTTACCCACCTAAAAAAGTGCCAAGAGCCGCTAAAGAAGTTTTCACTTCAAAAACCTCAGGGTTATCCCCTTTCAAATAAAAAAAAAAAGAATTTTCAAAATCGGCCCACAATTGACGGAGTAATCGCGTAACAAACATCCAAAAAAAGAAAACATACCGTCGAATTGAGAATCTTTTAGGTCTAAAGTAAATTTCTCGTGAAGACAAATGCAACGAGCCCAAACACGATGGGTTTATCATGTGTAGTTTAGGAGTTCCTATGGCCACCTTCTGTCTCCATCATCAAACCAGCTCGATGGTACTCGGTACAGTAGGTACTGGCCAGGTACCATAATAAATTAAGCGCCGGTCGGAAAAGATAAAAAATTTCAAATTTAGAATATTCATGAAACAAGGGTCCGAATATGTATCACTAGTATATCGATTCATGTATTTCAACAGGACAGAGAAAATTTCAAAATATTAGGTATTTAATACTTTTTAGTTTTTTTTTTTTGTTTTTTGGAAATCGGTTTAATATTTTTTAAAACAGTTTTTATTTCATTCTTTTTAGTAATATTACATAAAAAAGAATAATCGAAATCGAATAATCGAAATCGATTGAAGTGGTACAGAATTATTCGCCATATGTGTCAGACTGCAAATTGCTGAATAAGTCCACATCACAAATGTTTTGCTGAAGGTAACCACACACCATACTAATTTATCAAACTGAAAATTGCCGAAAACGACCACATCACAAGTTTTGCTGAAGGTAACCACACACCATAGTATTATGCTGATTTTTCGAAAACCACTGAACCAATTTCGATAAAATTGAAATGGGACCACCTCGGAAGTATGACCTAACTAACAAAAAAAGAATTTTCTAAATCGGCCCTCAATTGACGGAGAAATCGTGTTACAAACATACAAAAAAAAAAAAAAAAAAATAAAAAAAAAAAAAAAAAAAATAAAACATACAGACGAATTGAGAACCTCCTCCTTTTTTGGAAGTCGGTTAAAAATACCAAACGTAGAATCGTATCTGGTGAGCATAGTCAACGTATTAGTCCGCTTGCATGATTAGAAATACGGAAATTTTATATTCAATAGCCTCTTGAAAGTCCATACGCGAACATATTCCATTCGTGGCCTCAGCCACAAAGCAGCGAGTCAGAAATTCAAATCAATTAGAATTGGTAAGCACTCTAATTAGAAAATTCGCCACCGAGCCGAAGTTAGCCAATATCGAGTGACATAAACCAGTTTCTCGAACAGGGGCTCGCGCAAACTTCGAGAACGTTCCGCCGCCATGTTGTGAAATTAATAAAAGATTCGCGAATGAACCCCGCATCGATGTTTCGTAATTAGGTGAAAGGTTAATGGCTTTACGGGACGGAGAAGTTTCGTGAAATAGTGGGAAAATAAAGCGCTGGTAAGCTAAAGCGATGGATATTTATGCGCACACGCTACACGTGATAAAAGGTAAACTTTAGTGTTTTATATAAACGTCAGTAACTAACATGTCTACTATACTTGATAGTATAATGGGATAGGATAGGACAATACCTTTTTTATTTATTTATTTATGGGCTTGAAAACCGCTTCAAACTTCAATGATTTTTTTTTTATTGAAGGCGCGACATGTGACCCCGAGCCATCCATAAGGTGCTTAACGACGCCCATGAACATTCGGTCGTATGCAGGGGTTTCATGCCGCGCGTATTTAAAGAAATAATAATTTGATAAGTTTTGCGTGGTTAGCGGAAAAACGCCAGTAGGGGATTTTGAAAGTTCGTATTTTAAGGTTTTTCTACATTTTATATTTCCCGCGAGTATGTGTAGCAAGCTGATTGGTTGCCCGGAATTATTATGTACTCTATGTTCTCGGCCTCGCTCATGCGGTCGCTTATTGCCGAATAGTTCTCAATCGTGACGAATTCAAAGCCGACCGCAGCCGAATGCCGAAGGAAGTGCTTTTGCGGACACGCCTGGCAAGCTTCGCAGAACATAAAATGTGACAATATAGTTAAGTATAAATAAATAAATTAAAAAAGTATACATTGACGAATTGATAATGTCGAAAATAATTTTCCCGCTTGGACATTAATTATTAATTATTTCAAAAAGATTATTTTATTAAAAAGAGTATTGAAATACCTTTCTACTCTTACTTTGTTAGCGCTTTCCAATAATGCATTCTAATTTTTAACCCCCGACGAAAAAAACGGAGGGGTGTTATAAGTTTGACGTGTGTGTGTGTGTGTGTGTGTGTCTGTCTGTGGCATCATAGCTCCCAAACGGATGAACCGATTTGAATGCGGTTTTTTTATTAGGAAGCTTGTTTAATCAAAATGGTTCTTAGCTATGTTTGTAATCAAGTAATCATGTAATCAAGTAATTAAGTAATAAAAAAATGTCTTATCTTCAAAAGTGGACCGATTTTCATGCGGTTTTTAAAGCTTTTTTAAAAAAAAACGCATGAAAATCGGTGCACTTTTGAAGATTAGAATTTTTTTTATTACTTAATTACTTGTATAAGACGTAATTATAACGCAAAACCAATTATAACCATTCTGGCTGTTGAGCTTTAGAACTATAATTGCGAGCCTATTGTTGGGAAAGTCCCTGCATTGAAAAATTCTACGGCATAGGTACATTGCAGTGCAACGAATGGGTTCCTGGTTTCATATGGAATCCTAACAATTACCTACTTCGAGAGATACGTACTATGCAATTTTCCAGACAGAACGCCTATTTGCCTATTCGTCGGCAACATTTATGGATTTCTCTAAAGGGGTGAATGGGAATTACCGCTCCGGAGCGGCCGCCGCGCGTGGCGGGGGAGGAAAGCTCGCAGCGAGGGGCGGGGCGACGGAGGTCGGTGCATAGTGGAACTTTCACATTGGGCTAAGAACTATTTAAATTGATAAAATAAAACGACCTATAATACGGTCATAAAATTATGTAATTATTTCAGCACCTTGTAATACTTTGCTCTCAATCAAGTAGCCTTAAAGTAATAAATAACATATGGGTGGGACTGTGTACTTCTAGGAGAAATAACTAACTACTTATAAGTCTCCTGTTTCCTAGGATAGCGTTTGCCGCTACATCGCGGTCGTAATGTAGCGGTGAATGACGTCACTGATTCGAATGTAAATAATATGGCGTGGCGGCTATTATTGATGTAACAGTGTGAAACAACGCTCTCTAGAAAATCACAAACGTTTTAGCGACGTCATTCACCGCTAAATTACGACCGCCATGTAGCGGCACCGCTATTCCAGGAAACCAGATTAGACTGCTTTGCGTTCGCAGTCGAGTAAAAGCTGACCACATATTTCGAAAAATGTAAAAATAGGACATCACCTTAAAGTAATATAATGATTTTCAGCCCTTTTTCAAGTTCATGCGTTTCCAACTTTGTCAACGTGAAGCCGTCACCGCGGACTATGGAAGGGAGGGGAGCCCCACCCTTTCCACCCCAAAGGGGAAGTTCCCGAGAGATACCCTCATCTGGATGCCGGCAGTGTCGCCGCGACCGGTAATGGATGCAATCACCGCCATCCTCCCGCACTACTAATCGCGGTTGAGATGTTGCCAACTTAATGGTTTTAGCTGGTCACTTTTTTCCAACAACAGAGGATCGTTAGACGGTCTCGGCTGATTACAGCCGCTGAGGACATTAGCCGATGTCATAATGTAGTTTGATTGACAATTCTAGTGGATATTTAGATGTAAGTATTCTTAACAAATGCTCGTACAACTTGGTGCTGTGCTCTGACTTATGAGAGAATTTAATTGTTTTTCTTGGAAAACTTATCATAAATAATATTGAAGGTGAATTTTTAGAATAAATGAGTACTTTAAAAGACGAGTGCGTTTATTGCAATCTATGTAAAATTTATTTTAATAAAATGTATGCTGAAGCTTTTCTGATTTGTACGTCCTTCTAATCTACATAATATTTTGCAATATAAATAAAATGCAATTAAGAAATAAGTATAATGCTAAATACATATAGGATAAACAATTTTATTGATCTGTCTCTGAGTTTTCCGCATAGTATATCGAATAAAACATTTTATGACTTCTCCCGTTTCTCCACCTACACATATATAATACACGATCTCAAGAGAATCGTAAGTTCCCTGCAAACTAGTTTACCTCTTGAAAGAAACTTTCCTAGCTTATGTTTGTTTGTATCATTAGTGAGAATGTGAAATGTAACACAGTTAGAGTCGCGTGTGCGGCAGACACAGTCGTGAGGAATTAGAACAACTCACTGTTAGAACGCAGCCTGTGGTTAATTGTATACCTACCTTCTTTTTGTTTGAGAGGCCACCTAGATACTATTATTACGGGAAACATACGAGAATAGTTGAAATAGTATTTTTCAGAAATAAGATATAACTTATATTCTTCCAAAAACATTTTAAAGAAATTTGCACAGTTTAACATTTACATGAGGTTCAAAGACGAACTTATCCCCTAGAGAGATTTTTTTCAGTCAACCTTTGGATGTCTGAGAGTCGATTAATGAAGTGAAATGTAATTAGATAGAAGTAAAACGATTAAGTGTGAGAATTGAAGATAAAATAATAATAAGATTAATTTTAAATGTACATAAGTACATGCTTGTTAAATAAAAGGCACTTATCTAAATACATATATATTATTAAATATATAAAAATATATTATGAAATATAATATAAACTGTATACAAGTAAATATACATACAGTACCCGGCAGTAAATAATGAACATCGAGCTTTAGAAAGAGACAACCCGTTTGTAGAGCTTCGTCCCTGTCGCTCAGATCTACATGATCATTATATTTTACTGCCGGCTACAGTATGTACAATACATACCTATCTGTCCATCCAGGTCTAAAAAAAAGCTACAAGAGTTTAATTCGATAATTAATGCAAATATTAACTACAAATTACGTCTTGATACTTTTATGTTACGGAATTTTTTTTTAGAAAATTTCCGCACTAAAAATGTTTTTAACCTGACATTGCTATCTGCGCCTACTCCTAATGTTATCCCATCACGCCTCGGTGAACTAGGTACCACGTCAGTGCTTCGCTCTGCTTTCTTCTAATTTTATTCTCAGATGAACGTGTCAATTTCTTGGAAAAATTAACAAATTATGTCGAAGATTTTTAGTGAAAACTAAAATGAGATATCATACTACGAGTATTATAATAATATATTATGAGTATATACTTAGTTGGGATAAGTTCGAGTAATCCAAGGACTAGACCCTTAGGTTAAAAAATCTCCTAGGGCTGATTGAATAAACCCTTCACGACCCATTTTATTCCCGATAAGCCTATTAAATCTGTATTAGGTTTATTTGAACTGCACAAGTAGTAATATTGGAGGTGTATTGAAATATAGAAAAATGATTGTATCCACTTAGGATTATCGGTAGACCGGCCATATTTTTTTATTTATTTTATTTTTTATTTTTATTTACTTTATTCGGGAAATAGACAGCCTAGCCGAAACAACATTACAAAAAACATAAGTCAAGTATTACGCCTATTAACATATTTCCACTAAAACATCTAAGATTATAATAACGTAGAATAAATTTACAGAATATTAGGTATTTAGGTCGTATAAAAGTGGTGAGGGTGGGGTGGGGGAAATGGGGAAGGGGGAGGGGGATTATGTTATTTGTTAAGTATATGTAAGGGTGTGTGTGTAAAGTGTGTGTGAGATTGTGTGTGTGCTGTTGACTATTTTATTTGGCGTCGTGTGCTCCTTTACTGCTTTTATTGCTTTTTTATTGCTGCGGTAATTTCTTTTTTAAACAACGATCTGGACACGTTAAATATGTCTGTCTCATTGAATTTTGGTATAGTAGACCATTTTAACGCTTTTATTTTCGTCAATATAATAAACCCTTTAACCGCGTAGGAGGTGTGTTCGCACTTTAAACTAGGTATGTAGTATTAGAACGTAAGATCTGGAAGTTTTCATTTTGAAAAAAAAAAAAATTGTGGGTTAATTCTGCAATTTAATATTTATTACTGTTGTGTTAGTTTTAGAAACTAAGAAATTAAAATATTTGTTTTTATTAAATTTATTATAAACAAATATAAAAACACAAACACACGCTATAAAATATAAGAATAATTGTTATGACATTTCATTGGTTGTGTTATTGATGTGGTTTGGTGTGGTGTGGTGTGGTGTGGTGTGGGTGTGATTTATCGAGTTATTTTTAGGTTTCCGTACCCCGTGCGGAAGCCTATTACTAAGGCAACGCCGTCTGTCTGTCTGTCTGTTTGTCCTACTGCTGTACCTTTAGAACCGCAATATCTAGTCGGTTCACAGAATAATATGTGATATTATGGCGGATATAACAACAAAAAATTTTAAAGGGGTTTATATAAACCTTTAAAAACGTGTTTTTTAAAGGTTTATATTTTTGGTGCTGAGATCTCGGTGATCGAGTCCGACTCGCACTTGGCCGGTTTTGGGACTTCTAAATGTATGACATTAATTTCACGGAGAAATTAAGAAAAAAAAAATCGCGTGGAGAAATATATTTTAAAATATATAGGAATCTTATGTGTGGCCCTATCTGCTAAAACCATTCGCCCTCCCTTCCTCCAAGATTTACCACAATCCCCTCCACCCCACTCCCCAGTTGCGAGCGAGTACGAGTGAAACTGAAGCTGATGCGTTGTGAATAATTAATTGATACCCGAACCGAGGAGGCGCCGTCGTCGGGGTCTGCGACGCTCATCGCATTACTGTGCCTACTGTCAACTTCTAATCCATTCTAATTCCATTTCATGTTTTTTTATCCGACTACAGCGAAGCTAAAAGTAGGGTTATACAAATAAATGTTGTTAATTTAAAATTTCTAATATTTAATGCGATGTAATTTTTTTTTTACTTTACAGCTTTTATTTTAGACTGTGTTTTTTTTATTGAAAGCCCGACGTATGGTGCCGAACCACCCATAAGGTGTCAAACGACGCCCATGCACATTCGGTCGTTTGCCGACCTGGCAGGTGCTTATTCACGCCCCTCTTACCCGAGACTACTTTTGTTTGATTAAAACAGCAATACTTGGATAATTTTTATAAATTTAATATGGCGATTAATGTAAGCAACCGCCATGTAATAATATTTTTTTATGTGTAAGATTTTACATTTACGATTAATAAATACAATATTATTATAATATTCTTATTACAAGAAATAAAACCAAAAGGAACAACGGTTTAATGTCGTCTTTCACTGTTATTTCCTTTCCTTATTTAACCTTACTAGATCATACGTAAACACCGTTTGTAAGGGGTTTATATATCAACAATCATTTAGCAGGCATTATGATCATGACAAATTGGCACAGCAATGAGAAGTTGACAGGTGCACGAACCGCCGGTTCAACTGTAGGTAAGGAAGAGGATGTCGCGTGGAGAACATGGCTGGTGAATAGGCTAGTAGTACAACTACAGGCACTCCTTAATCTTTCCCTGCATCAATTATTGATTTGTTAATAGGTAGACCATTAGAAGGAAGGCTGTACAGAATCAGACGACGAAAGCAGAACATGAACTGATGCCTAAAAGAGGTCAATGAATAATTGTTTATCCTAATAAATAAACAAGGCTGGTCCTCGGTTGGATATTTTGAGTAAATGGCAAATTTATGTTGCTGACTACCGAAATATGATAGACAAGTAGTGCTTATTGGGTTATCTTCAGGATGGTATAAGGACACTGTAGTGTTATAAATCCTTCGAGATTTTTAGGTATTTCTATGAAAATTCTATGAAAAATATTCAACCATAATCCTTGCCAGCCCAAAAAATGGACCTGCCTTGTTTCTAAGTTTCTACGGGCGACCGGCGCGCGCGGAGGCGGCGTAAATTTTTTTTTATTGTAAGCTCGACATATGGCGCCAAGGCACCCATGAGGTGTCTAACGGCGCCCATGGACATTCGGTTGTATGCGGGGGTTGCGAATGCCATGTCGGCCTGTCAAAATATATGAATATCCTTCTAACTCGAGAACCACTTTATCGATTTGCATACGGTTTTCAGTGTTAAATTCTATCACTTCCTAAGATTGTTTTATGTAGGCTATAGTTAAATGCTATAAATAACGCTACGTTATCGGCGGCCTGAGCTGTGAGCAAAAAGTCACGCGAAGCGAAGCCGCGGGAAAAAGCTAGTTTATATAAATTGTGAAATGTGTGGTCGGGTGGAGCCAGTGACATGGTCGCTGTGTGTACCAGAGCGCCAATATAAAATTAAGATAATAATTATGCTTCCATTGGTTAAAAAATAAATAGTTTTAAAGTATACTGTCACTAGTAGGACGTTTAGGATTGAAAAGCTGTAGTTGAATTATGAATTATTGTAGAAATTATCTGCGTTCAGCATAAGTCCGCCCGCAGAAAAGTGTTCAATATTACTTGGCTCCCAAAATTGCACCTAATTGTTAGCCATTCAAGTGACAATTTATATCGTAAAAATTTTTTATTCAATAATTTTTTTTAGGATTTTGATCTTAAGTTTCATTTGAATTGTTACTATTGTAGTATTTAAGTCTTTTATACATATATTGTAAATGATAAAATAATAAGACGAAGGTCTACTTTTGCTTGGATGGAAATAGAATAAAATACGATCTAATACAATATTTTGACTTGTCTAAGTGTACTAATGCACCAAAATAGACCAATAAACACATTTAATTGAACAGACTACCCTGTCAATTGTAAACATTTCCCTCCAAGGAGATTCGTCTTTCGCTCGATAGCTGGGTTGCTCGGTACCACGACTGGATTTACATAATCTCGAGCATAATCTCGATGCGGATCACGCGCATAATTCGACGTATTACAGTCGCCCGTAATCTAGTCGCTCATATAATTTGAATTTATCGATGCAGAGATTTCTGCGACACTACCTATTTAGAATTGTGGCAGCAGTTCAATTTAGAAGACTTGTAGGTGTTTGTTTAGGCTTTTACCGCTATTACACATTATGTTCATATTTTCGTTTATGCGGTAATTACCAAAGTAAGTCGTCTTTGGTAATTACCGCATAATCGAAAACATTAACAAGTGCAGGTGTTTAAATTCAAATATTGCGATAGGGTTCCAACAAACCAAACTAATATTAAATTGTTGTCTTACCAAATTTTTAGTACGATGAATATTTTTAAATTAACCTTTGAAAAAATGGAATCATAAAATGTTGGAAAGTGAATGACCTCTTTTCTTTCAAAGATAAATGTAATTATTTATAACAAGTAAAGAAACCTATATTAATAAATAACATAAGATATAAACCTATTATATTAAACTAACAAACAATCTTAAACTATCTTAAAAATAAATACTGTTTTCTTTTGTAACCAGCGGAGACACAGATGCAGCCAATTTCAATCTCGAGGAGCCGAGAGCCACTTCGGCTCGTACCTATATATGTGGACTAAGTATATACATTTTAAATTTAATAAAGTTAATTTTATCCTGCTATTTGAATGCGTTAACTTTTTCGAAGTTTGAAGCAGTTTTTAACTAAATTTACTTTAAACAATTCTAACAAATTCTTATTGATTGTTTTTCAAATTTTTATTATTTTATTATTTATCTGTTTTCTTAATCGACTGCGCAAAGCAAAGAGGAGGGTAATGATTTTTTAGACAAAGAACTATACAATATCCACTATGTATTTTATTTAGATACTTCAATACTTTGAAATTTTACTTTCAAGTCCAACCACACGCAAGGTGTGCAGTAAATAACGCTCAGAGCAGTCGAGACTGCGCGGCGGCGTATCGACAACCACCACTCCATTACACC
This sequence comes from Nematopogon swammerdamellus, assembly GCA_946902875.1. NCBI lineage: Eukaryota > Metazoa > Arthropoda > Insecta > Lepidoptera > Adelidae > Nematopogon > Nematopogon swammerdamellus. The sequence goes on from OX336349.1 coordinate 10,153,841, forward strand.
CACATCACAGTGGAATTACTCGCGCTGGAGTTACGACGTAAATCTGAAATCTTCTCGACCTCTAGTTATAGTACAGGTCAACATTACTACGCGCCTACGCGTTTTTGCTTTATAATAATTATATATATATATATATTTCTCGAAAGTATATTTAAAATGTATAATGCCATGTATAATTTGGCACAAAAAATAGCAAACAATAAACAAAAAGACAAAGTATTGTATAATGGAACTCGCACGCTTGCTGGCCCTAGAAGTCCATCAAACTATCATACACAGCCACAGCAGTCGTCAGTACCTGGCACGCGAGGTGTCATGTCAGCGACACCATTACATTAACTTTCAAAGAGATGATGCAATGGTTTTTTTATTTTCGAACAAAGAACATTAATAATTATAATACCTTAGATACCGTAAATTTTACATTTCCAAATTATTGTTATGATGTTTGTCCATATTAATAAACAATACTTGCACAAATTACATGTTCATAATCATATAGATTTAAGAGACTAATTTTAATTTAAATGCGATAGTTACTCGTGGTTACGCGCACTTATTATATTACTCAAAAATAATACAACATAATCATAAACATTTCCACCTTCTGTAACTTCTGCTTTCGTAAGCTTTGCGCTGTCATGTAAGCGCCATGTTATGAGTTATATTAGGGACCTCACAGGTGAGGTCAGAACGGGTCAAACGTTTGGGCCCGCGTGCGATTAAACGCTTCTGGGGAAACACGCGTGTGGCGGAAAATTAGGTTAGGCCCAGATTAATTTGATATTAGACCAACTCCTAAAGGAGATCTCGGGGGACTCTGAATTCCTTTGATCGCTGAACTAGTTTCGCATCGTTGAATTTCGTTTTCAATTGGGCCTGCCACTGCTGTCACTAACAAACGGAGACTACTGCATGTAATGGTTCCTTACGAATGCATTTTTTTATATTATTAGGGAATCAATTAGTGAACTTTATTTACTTAATTAGGTTTATCGTTGAGGTTCGGCTAATAAGAACAACATTTTACTATTCAGGAGAAACAAATTCATTCATTACGAAAAAAACTTTAAAAAATTGATTTCTATTAGAACATACATACATACACACCACACGCCGTATCCCGACAATCGGGGTAAGCAGAGTAGTCGGTGTTGTGCTGCAAGTATTCTGGTAACTTACAGCACAAGCCACCACGTTTAGCAAAGTATTCGGACAAGATAACTCAAATCAGGCAGCAAGTAAGGCCTGCTGCAAGACTCGGTGGAAACACAGTGCCAAGGTGAGAGGTGGCTAGCCTGTCGCCCTTATGCACGGCATCTTGTCCTATTAACACTATGAACACTAGTGTTTATTTTTCAAATCAACGATTACACATAGTCTAATTTGATTCGCGAGAAGATCCGGAACCGAAGATGTTCCTCTTCTTAAGCCTGCGACCCGTACGTTTCCTCACAAATTGTTCTCCTGTTATATCCTACTCTTATCCCTTACCCTATCCACGTTACAGAAAGCCATTTGGCAGCCATTAACGTGCGAGCATTAAAACAAATCGTATAAATCTCCACTTGGCGTGTGGGCGGAGATCCTCTTCGGTCAACGACCTCTTGGCGAAGTACGGAGAGGATTCATATCAAAGTTTCTTAGTCTACTAGCAGAGAGGCAAATAATATAGCAGCCAGTGGGCCGATACGGGCTGATGATGATGATGATGAGGAAAATTATTAAAATATGTTTAATATAGAATTTCAGCAAATAGGCCTAGCCATTCAAAGGGGCAACGCAGCCAGCGTATTGGGTACTGTGGCGGAGTCGGAGGAATTGGACGAAGTTTTTTACTTACAGTAATCTTGAATGTTAGTATTTAGTTTTTCTTTATTTATTTATTAGGTTAATTTTATCAATGTTATACATATGTTAGTTAGGTTTTAATTATTTAGTTATTAGTAAAATTATAGTATAGTTTATAGTTTGAAGGAAGGTTATAGTTGAAGGAAAAAAAAATACCAAAAAAAAGAATTTTGGATGATTTGCGGCAGTTGTGTTAATTTAATGGTGGAGTCATTCAATCGACCCACCACGGATTCTCGATCGACATACCAACCGGTTCTGTAGGTCCTGTATTCACAGAACCGGAAAAGTGGGGAACGCACTCCCTGCCCATCTATTTCCTCCCAAGTACAGCCCGGGGTTTTTCAAAAGGGGCGTGAAAATGCATCCCCGCGCATCACAGAGTGTCCATGGGCATCGTTAGACACCTACGTGTAGAAAAGATGCCACATGTGGCGCTATCCATAAAAAAAAAAAGAAAAAAGAGTAGAGTAATAGTAGTAGTATTAGAGGCTACAAGACACGAAGAGAAGGAAGCTCCTCTAGTGTTCCATGTTTTGAATTTTTTTATTTTTAACCGACTTCAAAAAAAGGAGGAGGTTATCAATTCGACTGTATTTTATTTTTTTATTTTTTATGTTTGTCCCCTCCGAACTTTCGACTGGGTGAACCGATTTTGAATTTTTTTTTTATATGAAAGCTGGTGCTTCCCTTGTGGTCCCATTTTAATTTGGTCAAGATCGGATTAGAAAGTGAGGCGGATTCCGCCGAGTACATTAATAGCAAAAAAATACTAAAAAAAACTGTGAAATAAAAAACTATTTAAAAAATATAAAAACCGCCTTCAAAATGTATGAAATAAAAAAAAGCCCCAGTTGCACTCCGGGAGTGCCGGCAGAAGTGAAAACTTTTTGTATTTCCGAAAATAATTCTTAGGTGGTTATAAAAAAAACTAAACACCCTAAAAAGTTTAAACACCGTAACATTGCCTAAAAAAGAAAACCAAAGAAAAAAAAAAACAAAAAAAGTTTTGAGGGATTCGAACCCATGGTCAAAAAATACAATTCCTACACTCTTACCATTGAGCCACGAAATCACATAAACGACCAAACGAATATCGGATTCCCTTGATTCGCTTTCGGCTTTACTGTCACTGAGAGACGAACAGAATTGATCCCGAGCCACTCGTAACTTAACCCTTAATTAACTTAAGGTTACATTTTAAATAATAAAAATAAATCTGTCGCTTTTCGAGATCTGACGCGAGTTTAACATTTTTTACCCACCTAAAAAAGTGCCAAGCGCCACTAAAGAAGTTTTCACTTCAAAATATCGAACCCTAGAGTTGAAGGCGGTGCTAAAGCAAGCAAGAATAACCGACCGCCTTCAACTCTAGGGTTCGATTTTTTTTATTTCATACATTTTTGAAGGCGGTTTTTATATTTTTTTATATTGAAAGCGCGACATGTGGCTCCGAGCCACCCATAAGGTGTCTAACGACGTCCATGGATATAAGCTCCATAAAGTATATTTTTAATCAGCTAAATTTTACATTATATTTAGGTAAATAGGTACGCAAAATAGCAAAGATATTTACATACGATTTTTATCAATATTAATATAGAAAAATTTAGCACTGTTTAGTATTTAGTATTGTTTTGTATTAATCTGTTTGGATTCAACGTAAACAACAACAATCAAGTAAAACTATCTAATGAAATACTGAAACTAAAAAAAAACTTACAATTTTGAGCACATTCTCCAATATTTTTATTTTATATTACCCTTTCCTAACCCAATTTTATAACAAGATTTACATAACAGATTAATATTCGCATTAATATAATACCGCAGTGCAGTAGAATAGTCCCATAGCTGTAACGCTTGTACTCGTAGATGCAAAACCCCTCAGCGTCGTAGTAAGTGACGCCCCATCCCGACAGTGGGCGTCGCCAGACGCCGATCTTGATGTACAGTAAGTGCCGCCCGAACATACTCCCGGCCGAAATATACGAGTCCCGTGCTCCAACATAACCTCTGCTGAAATAAACCAAATATTCTTTAAAGCATCTCGGGTCAAGTGCCCTGCCAAAACGAATAATTTATCGTTATTGGAAAATGGTAAACACGAAAGTGGAAAACTTCAGAAGACTTAAAGAAATATTCGGTTCTAAATTTATTATCTAGAATATTTGAGCTGTTACTCCATCAGCGTCCTTGAAATTTGACTTTCATGTCGGCAAACTTGAACTTGAAAGATCAATAATTCAGCTTCAATCTTATTAACCACTATGCTATTTTTTTATGTTCTCTATGAGAAGGATTGAAAGGAGGTAGAATTAATATAACTTAGCAGAATAGACCAGCAATATTTTTTCTGAACCTTATTATCAATACTAATAACATATCTGTAAGAGATGGTCATGGAGTAAGTTACTTTGTTTTATGAGTATGAGATACTGTGTAGACTTTGTATATGATACTAAAACTAAATTGACGATTTTTAGAAATATTTTCTGTAAGTTCCTCCATAACTCTTAAACCGATCATCCGAATTCGATAAAACTTAGTACAAGCACATTTAAATATATGTAACACAGGATATGCTAAATACAATTCAGTTCTCATATCCGATCTCGAATTTTTCCACGCGCCGAAATAAAGGTACGGTAGCGGGCTTACTTACTTTCTTTTTAAATACGAACTTCACGGGCGGCCGCGGGCAAAAGGTAGTCTAAAATTATTATAATTTCTCTTGAAGTGATAATACATTTTATTTTATTATAATTTTAATTTATAATATAATGTGCTAAAATAGTTTATACACTTCATTCAGTAGAGCCGTTTCCGAGAAACCAATTTTGAATTCAAATCGTTTATTAACTTTCAAATTGTAATGAGACAATTAATTCAGTTGATAATGCGCAAAATATTGAAAATTTTCATAAATTTAAACGAACTTTTTCTACACAGATGACGATTCTAACTATGAATGAAAGTAACTCCAAAATTCAATCTTTCGAACATTTTTATCTTTATTTGCATCGCAAAGAATATTTTTCTGAATATTTGCAAATAAATTTTCATGATCTACTAAATCAAAGTAATATCGCGCAATCTGAACGTTTATCTATTGGGTATCGAAGTGTGCAGTCTTACAGATCTTCTTTGTCTCAGATAACTTCGTTTTCTTACCCTTTGTCTCTATTTGGTTTATCTTTGCGATTATTCTGTTTGTTTTCCCTTTTATCACCGTGCACATTTTTCTGCGGTTCTCATCGCCGAGATTCACACACCTGTAGTTTTTTCGGCGATATTGTGTGTAATGTGAATTTCTATATTGTTTGTTGGGGTCGTGAAGATGACGGAATATTTGCATTCGTATTTGGAATCATCTCTATTATACATGTACCCTTTTTATCTGGGATTCATGTTCTTAAATCCAACTGAGCCAATGTGGTTTGAACGTATTGTTTATTCCATAAGACGAATTTGTTGAAATATTTCCGAAGGCGGTGTACGCCTTAACGTCTATATTGCCTTTTTTTTTTCTTAAATGCAAAAAAAACTATAGAGCTTCCTCTGTAAAATCTTTTGTAGCACATCATTACAGCAGGCTCTTCATTCGGTCAAAACAGGAAGACCGCCCTTGAACGTGGAACATATATTGTGAATGTAACAAAGACATTTCCTATGTGGTAAGAATATTCTTGAATTTGAGATTTAGTGACTTTGGCATCTGTCAGATGACATAATAAAATAATGAGCTAAAAACGAACAAAAAAGTAACTATGTCAGTATCTGGCGGGACCATCATCCATGGGCAGGACACGCAGTGTACATACCCACAGATGGTCACTTATAAATTATAATATTACAATAAATAAATAACTTACTATCAGATTCAATAAGAAAGGAAGCCTAGTCCTAACTCTCTGAACTATCCTAATCTCAGTAAGACAAATACTGTACCGTGTTGTGTGCGTGTATGTGTGTTATGTACGGACTTACGTGTGCAAAATAATGTTATAATATTTTATTTTAATAACATAACAAATTATAACAAATTGTATTATATAAAAAACACAAATAACTTTTTATTTCATAAAAACTGTGACCATTGAATCATCAAGAAAATATCCTATTCAAAATAACCAAATAAAGTCTGCAGAGTGTTTGCCTTCCAAGCGAGGTTTATAATTAACGATGAAAAAGAAAAATGAACTTGTTAGAGGAAAAAATAAGACCACGAAGAAAATAATAATAATGGGAAAATCTGCACCCCGCCCGCCGCGGTGGTTATACCCCATTTCCTGCCCCGCCCTGTGCGCTTCCTCACCCCCGCACCATACTTTGATGAGTACGAATTTATCTCCTTAAAAACCTTAACACAAACGTAAAACAACGTAACACAAAACAATGTTTAAACGCGCTGGCAGCTAATTCAGAGTTCCTGGTTCGATTACTGGTCGGGGTGGTACGTTTCCCTTAATTTTTGGCTTTGCTTCAATCTGCCTGCCATTCATCCTATCTCTGCAACAGCGGCGACTCCTTTCAGTTGGCGAGGTTGGCGCCACCAAACCAAATAAAATGAATGACACCATTACTACAGAAGTATCAAGCTAAAATAAATGTGAAAAAATATCGGAGTTATATTATTTATATCATATAACCCACGATTAATAAGATAAAACGTCAATCCCGTACCCGTTACATAATTTGAAATTTCGCGCGCGTCAAACGCGGGCGACGACGACGAACGACGACACATCAAGGCATTAATTGGCCGGTTGGCTACATTTTGAAGCGCCATCGTATTCCATACAAGGCGGAAGCGGCCGAATGTCCCCCCGTCCCGCGCGGACCCGCTGCTCAGCCTTTCGAGTTGGCGCAGCGGGGAGTGCATTTAGTGACGCGGTAGCGAGTGAGTAGAGCGACTAGCGAGCGCGCTAGGTGTGTGTGTTGCGTGTGTGGGTGTGTGGTGTGCGTGCTGCGACCACACGACGAGTATTCATTCTTGTGTGTGCTGTGCGACGTGCGATGCGATGCGACTAGCGAGCTAGGCTAGGTGTGTTGTGTGCGCGTGTGTGTGCGCATTGGGCTCGCGAGTTGATAGCTGCATATATTCCGTTATGTAGGTATGGACTTTGTATGGATGAATCCTGTGCAGTGTTGTTAAATTAAAGTGATTTATTGGTAATTATAATGGCAAACTCCTACCGAGCTATCTACGGAGCACTCAAGGACAAGAGAGACTCAGTAATTTGGCACTCTTATCTGCGGAAAAGGAGTTGCTAACAAAATTGAGGAAGAAAGAATATTTTCACGATCGATCGAGTCATCGAAAATTTCTTGTCTATGAAACGAAGAGTGGACTTCATGTACAAATAAAATGTAACAATTCAAGCTTGTGTATGCCTGTCTCGTCGTCGTCGTGCCAAGGAGACGTCGCTGTTGTCGGCTGCAACTCGACTGTTTTGACACAACCAGTAGGTACCTATCTACCACAGAGCACGAAGCGCGCGGGGGGTATTCCGTGCTCTGTGCTATCTACAGACAAATAAATAAATCGTAAGTGAGAAAAACAAATCATTTAAACGAAATATTATAAACTATCTATATCGTAATCGTCTTTCAGTTTTTGAACTCATTGTGGTAGAAATAAATTAACGCGTAGGTACCTAAGTTATGAAATTATGAAAAAAAAATCCTTAGCCAGAGCCAACCCAATATTCAGGACCAGGAGTCGCCGCTGCTCTGCAACATTCGTCTCAGCACCCTTTTAATGTTGATGTTGGGCCTTTGAGAACCAGGAGGTCTTCAAACATCGTCGTGCCAATAGGCTAGACAGCCCGGCAACAGTCCGCAAATCTGCTGGTATGGCATCCCACTAAGCGTGGTTTCGCGATGAGAGGTGAATTTAGCTCTGTCTTTCAAAGGGGCAGTCCCTTTGAAAAAAAATCTAAAATCATAAACTAAAACTTGAAAATTATTTCAAAATATGATAACTAAAATCGTTTAATGAAGAGTAACATAATTGCATTCGTTGTTTATTAGGTAGTATTTTACCTACTACACAAAAAACAAATAATATATAAACCAACATATTTATCCATCATGGGGATCGACGGAATGGTCCCCATGACGGATGCTGCGTTCCTCCTCAATGCTAATGCCATCCAACGGAGTACGTCCCTAAATGCTTGAAGTACGTCCCGGCACGAGACGCGACGATGGTTCCCGATCCCGAATGCCTCAATAAGCTGTTTCCTACTAAAATAGTGAATTATTTAATAATTTCTAGCTCTACGGCACGTCATCTTTCCTCCATATCTGAACTCAAATCATATATTAATATTGTATATGTTTATTTACACCCTTTTATATTAATTTTTTATTCGTTTATTTACACATTTTCTTTTTTATATCAATTTTACATATAAAATATATAATATCATATACCACTGAGCCACCAAATATTTATTTAATAAATAACAAAAAAGTAATACTAATAACTAAAGAAATAAACCTACCTAACAAACATTAAAATAACTATCAAAAGGGGCATTTTCAAATGTTCCTAGAACACTTGCTGCATTACCCCGCTGGATGGCAAGGCTTACCCTTTGAATGAAGTAGGCCCTTGATTGCGGGACGCCAGTAGCGTCCACCAGCAGAGGCCCAAGCCTCTTCAAGAAGCTTTTGGCTTCACTGCTCCACGGACCGAGGGTTTCAACCGCAAACGCAACAAATTCGAAATCTTGAATAATATTTGAATATTTGTTGCGTTTGAGGGTCTCCGCTCCGGCCGCGGCCGCGCCAGCCGCTCTTGAAGAGGCCCGAACGTGACTTGGAGCCAATGTGTCGACACAAGTGGCGTCCCACATCAATGACCTACCCTTAGCCCATGGCACCAGGGTGATACCATCGGGCCTCTTGCCATCCAGCCGGGAATAACCGCAAGGTTCTAGGATGCACGGTATGTTTGCTGTCAGAAGCGTGGACTTTATAATAAAATTTAAATTTTGATGCCTGGAGTTTCTACCTGCACTTTTGATACATGATAGTCCGTGGTGGCCATATATGTCGACTGGTGACCCACATATCATATTATATCTTATTGAATATTTATGCTTTCGAAATAATTATAAATTGTTACCCAAAGAGTTTGTATTACGTCGCTGCGCTCCCTCTTTGTTGTTACCAAAGAAACAGGTAGAGTAAAGCGCCAACTTCACTCCGTTAAAGTGGAACGTTGTGACGTAGCGGCAGGAAAGTTCTCGTTTCGATAAAACTTTTTGACAACATTACGACTGGCGATTGCAGTTGCAATATTGAGTTTGAGCTTCGACGTGAAGAAATGAAGAATGTGCCAGCTACATTCTTATCTTTTCTAAAAAAAAAAAATTACAAAATAACTTTACACTTTCAAGAAAATATACTTTCTGAAAGAGCAAGGGTTATAGATCGAACAAGGTTTTCGAATCTAAATGAGAAAGTAAAACGGAAAATTTCTGAAAACATATACAAGAACAAAAACAAAAAACGGAGTTTGTTAGTACCTAACAACAACGCAAAATTTACGTAAATCTTGCGCTAACGCTAGAACACCTGTGTCAACGCAGGGTTCTCTTAGCAACCAACTGATGTCAAAAAACAGAAAGTCGATATCATACATCATTTCCGTAGTTCTCGAATCTCAAATATCAGCGGTTCTATTCCTACGGTACGGCGGTGTCGCTGGCGAAAGGTGAACTCGCGCGAAACAGAATCTTCAAATATTATAAGAATTTGGAATAACTAGTAATCTACACCGTTATCTTGGTTGGCCACATTTCGCGCATTGTGGAAAACAGAGAATACTATTAATATCAATCTTAATTTTGCCCTCAACTTCGCTAGCGGTACTATCGGGTTTGGACTAAGACATCTGAAATGTCTTTAACATATTTGTATGCAGCCTAGTACATAAGATTAACTAAATGCGACATCTTCTACAACATTTCCATCCTTAAAGGATATAAGCCAGCGTGCGTTGGGTTTATTTATTATTCAGGCTTCGCTCAAAGTTTCATTCGCTGCTGAATCGCTTGGAGAAAATGTCGTGATAACGAAGCCGAGATAATAAAATTCTTTGTCAGATTTCATTGTAAAAAATGCACGTAATAGACATCTCATTTACCTTACATACAGACACCGGATGCATTTTATAATACATAGTAGGGAAGAGATGTTCGTCGACCATAGCGCAGGAATCCGACCAACTCGGTCGCTGGCCGAGCAATCTCGAAACTTTCCCCCGATATTGCAGCGGCGCGCGTAACCCTGTTAAAATTTGTGGCGAATTTATTGTGTTCGGTGATTTCAGAAGTTATTGAATCAGGGAGGCGATTTGACAGAGCCAAGTTCGCGGCACTGCCAGAACCGGAGCAATCTCGCCTTCAATTCAATTTGCTGTTTTGGTCTTACTTCTAGTGTGTGTGTTGTTTTCACTACCATTGCATACATAATACATATCACAAAAAAGAAAATTTGGTTTAAAATAGTTAAATAACGGTGGTTATGGAAATTGGCACGTTTGGCTACATCACCCAATACATCATGTTCATGTTCACAAATTGTATATCTTCGATCACATATTCTAATGGTGTTTTGAATTGACTTTTATGCGGGGGGTCGCTGGGTTAAGTCTTGGTAGTGTTCCCTGGAGCTGTATGGAGTCCACACAAATTACCAACCTAGCAGTCTACTGTGCCAGTGGTGGGTCACACTAAAGTAGAGCTCAGCAAGTCCGACATTTACGTCCTCGTCGTGCTCCCTGGGCAATGTTGCGACGATGCCTTTGGCATTACCACCGTCCTAGAGTCGCAGCAGCTAAGGAATGTCGGACGCCAGGCGACCATCCTGCGCCTAAACAGGATCTATTTTTCAGCTTCACTATGTGGTAGACAGGTCCTCCACCATGTCGTCCGGGTTGGTACCACAGGTCGCAGGCGAAAAACTCCTGATGTGGCTCTGCTGCACTTGGAGGTCAGCCTGCGACTAGCCGGTCGGTGGACTTGAGTGTATCGGGGATGTCCTGGGTTGTGGATGCTAGTGTCGCTTGCACTCCAGACTCCTATTAACCGACTGACAGCCGCAGGGGTCAGGGAGAGCCGGTGGAAACAGGTGACCGCTGCCTGCCTGCGTGGTAGTACAGGGGCCCGGCACACGGTCCTCACCAACCCGTGTGTTGGCTGCCCTATCAACACGCGAAAATCCCTGTCAGAGAGCATTGTGGGGCTGGTGACCATGGGAGACCACATGTTTTCCTGGAATAGGGGGCCCGGGGGTCCTCTCGTTCTCTGCGACTGTCAGTTAGTTGAGTCTATTCGAGTTGCACAAGGCATCACCGCGCCCTGGACACATTCTGATACGCTTCATGAATCAAACCCATCCAAATCAATGAGCCGAACCAAAAATAGAAAAGTTTGTAAACCTTCAGCGGCCGGTCTCCCTCAAAATGTAAAGTAGACCTCGCAAATATAAGAGGTCTACATACGAATTTCTCCTCCGTCGCCTGCTATCTGCAGACGGCGAGGCCTCACCTCCTCTTTCTTACGGAGACCCAGATCGGGCGTCCTGCGGACACATCCTACCTGGACGTTCCTGGTTACAATCTTCAGGAACGTTAGTAGTGTAGAATTGGGCTATCTAATTCACCTCGACAAACATCATGCCGTTCAGTCTAACTCGCATCGCTTCGCTCATGCTCATTATCCTTTACAGCAAGATGTTTCTGCCGAGGTGAATTAGATAACCCAATTCTACTGTATCGCTGCGGGCAACTATGCTGATTATTTGAATGACGTCGAGGTTAAATTCTGTTAACTTCAAATCGATAAAACTCAATTTACCTGCTGATATTCATGTATTGATTAGACTGAATGCCGATGAGCTGCATATGGCGATTATAAATGTTTGCAATTTTTTTTTTTAGAGACGCTGTAAGTAAGGCATGCATGCTTTATAAAATATTGTATGCAATATTTTTTTATATTCTAAGTATTTCAAGCAATTCTCGCTTTGTCTAAAGCCCACCCGCCCGTGGAGCACTATTAAATTTCATGTAATGAATCTCTTTATCGTTTGCATGCGAGCTATTGTACATACATACTCAAATTGCGACATCAAAATCAAGCAGGAAATTCATCAAGCCCTCCACAACCAGACTATATTATGAAATCTTACCTATTTCCCAGCTCAGCCCCGGCGAGGTTACATAATAAGCCGGATCGAGCTTGTAATGTTTTAAGCTCATATTCCTAAAGTTTTCAAATATATCGCACAATAACAGAACATCGCTTTTTAAGTAAAGATCTGTATATTGACCCAAACTTTAAACTCTAAATTGTCTCCAAACATTTACAGCATGCTCATAATCGCTTTGCGATATATCAGCCGAAGTGAGCGCGTTGTAAAAACTATCTTTTAACGGTAACTCGATTTCATCCAAGAGTTAATCAATCATTACATCGCTTAAAAACATGAGACAGAGCTCCAAGTTTAAACATGCATGAAATTTTTACAAGTATTTGAAATTGTGATGCTTAAAAATTGGAAAACAGACGGGAATTGATCAAGTGTTTTATTTGAAATTTCAAAGTATTTTTTCAATTTAAAACAGTGCAAAGGGTCTGAGAATAACAAGTAAAAATTGCCCTAGTTATGAAGAGATAAAACTTACCAGTCGAGTTCCTTGAGTCTCGGCGAAGGCGGGGGGCAGGCACTTACTTGTTCACTTTCCACTTTTCACTAGGCACTTGTACTTACTGCTTACTGCTCAACTGAATGATGCCCGGTACTAGCGCGACGTCAAATTTATACAAAAACAAATGCATAAAGCCAGATTCACATAGGGACTGAAATCTTACAGTGAATACAATGTTTGTATGCAACGATCCACCCGTGTTCCATATTTCATCATCAAAACCGAGTGTGAGCATGTCTTACAGAATAATGCAATCAGGCGAATCAGCATTTTCACGGGAATTGAAATAATATTGCTTCGCAGGCGGTTGTACAAAGCGAGGCGCTGTGACGCGCCGAGTGAAATTCGAAGCTTCAATGCCCGGCGGCGGTGTTAATTCGTAAAAATACATCTATGCGACCGCTCTATATGAAATTTTAGGGTTCCGCGCATTAAAAGGAATAAAGGAGTGCTTACAAAAAACACCTGCCTGCCTGTATGCCTGTCTGTCAATAAAAAAAAAAAAACTGTAGGGATACTGCATGCGGTATGCGCATATATGCATGTTATTGCACATATGTATGTTGGCTGGGAAAAATTGACTGAGGCGGTAAACCCATCCTCGCCTCATATTAAGCGGTGTAAAGCGTATTATTATATTATTAATATTATGTAAATACAAAATTATTCTCGTAATATGACTACTTTACTTGCAAATGAGAATAGATTTATGCATAATCTTTTTTTTTTTTTTACTTGAATTTAAATAGTAAATTTGCTGGGGAAATTAAAACTCAAGAAGTAGCTTACATATACATTTATTTATTCTTTAAATTTCATGTTTAATGTATTTATAAAAATAAAAATAAACAATAAACCTTACGATATTATGCTAACACTACAGTGTGGAAAATGTGCATTCTCGGGATATCTTTCTTAAAATATTTTGAGTTAAATCCATAATTTCATTATAACCGCTTTCAACAACCACGTACTGAGACTGCACTGTTAGAACTTCAGAAGCTTCGCTCCCTACTAAATCATACATCTGAATTTTTATTAGATGGTGTCCCCGAGCCTGCTGCGGTGTTATTATGTATGATGACGGCTGTTGTTTAACGGCAGCTTGCATATTCCTTTTTCCCCGTCCTTGACTAGTGGACTGGCTCGCATTTTTGAAAACGCCTGTTTCGTCTATCCCATGACTCTTGAGACGTCCGGCGCTCCGCTCGTTTTTTAAAATATCATTATAAGTTTGAAGTATGAGAGGTTTTGAACTTGCATCGCGATATGTCATGGCTTCCTGATCGCGAATCTGAAAAAAAAACAATTAAACATTATTTTATGTAATGCTGATTTGATGTAATGCTGGAAAACATGAAATAGTTATTATTTATTTATTTATTTATTCTTCCTTTATCACCATAGTGAAACATGGAAATAGTTGTTATTATTATAATATGAGGCTTACCGACATGATGCAGGCGTGCGAAGTATTCGAAATGTAAAGCTGAAGTGCCTCGAGAGCGGAGGGATTCGCATCGCTGCAGCCGTGAAATTAAATTTCATCAATATTTCAAGTAAAACCTGTTCTAACATGTTTTTTTTTTCATCGAGTAGCACCTGCAGATACATGTGCGAGCTTGCTAGACACGTTCCGCTGAAATCATTGCAGATGTCGCAACATGATTTTTTTTCTTTTTCATCGATTAGTACCTACAGTGGTGTGCACGAGCTTTCTAGACACGCATCGCTGAAAGCATTGCGGATGTCAAATTCGCGCATAGTAAAGCGTTAATTAGGCATACACCCCTTTTTTAGATTATATTGCATGTAAAACTTTTTGTTTTTTTTCATACAGCCGGAATTTATAAAAGGGGGTGGCTTTGCTGAAGATAATCATATATGTGCATTCAGCAGCTGAGTAAGGAATTATATTAGGAGTATAGCGGTCATGAAATTTGTAAAACAACCTATATTATTAGATTTAAATTTCGCTTATCGCTGCGGTGAAAGTGAAAATTCAGGGCCGAGGCATTGCAGTCTTCTACCGAATAGTATAAGATCTTTAGTATGCGGAGCCAGTAATTCCGGGAAAACAAACCTGATTTTAGCACTCTTATTACACGAGAATGGGTTAAAATATAGAAACATTTATCTTTACTCAAAAACAATATTCCAACCGAAATACCTTTTCCTTAGCAAAGTTTTCGATAATATACCTGAAGTAAGATTTGAAAAATTTAATGATAATGAAAAAGTTATATCACTCCTGGAAACATTGCCGGATTCCATTTTTATTTTTGACGATATTGCGTGTGAAAAGCAGAATAATATTCGCGATTTCTTTTCGATGGGAAGACATGCATTTATCGACTGTTTTTACTTGACTCAAACATACTCGAAGATACCGAAGCAGCTTGTGAGGGATAATGCTAATTTAATTATACTTTTTCGGCAGGATGATGTAAATCTGAAACATGTTTACGATGAGCATGTTAATAGCGATATGTCGTTTAATGATTTCCGTCATATTGCGGCGAGAATTTGGAGCGAGCCCTATAATTTCTTGGTAATTAATAAGGACTGCGAAAAGAGTAATGGGCGGTATAGAAAAAATTTTGATGAATATCTTTCCAGCGAATAAAATCTTTAAAATGTCTCGAGGGAAGAGTCAAAGCTCATTAATACTTAAATTTTACTGGTAATAGGTTGTCTTTTAATTTTTTATAACAATTATCATGATAAATATTAATAAAAACAAATCCATCAAAGAGGAAATTATAAAATCTGTACAAGCGGTTAAGAAAAAAGTTAGTGAAATGCGGGAAAATAAAATGCATGACGAGAAAGTGATGGAAGACATGTTCCAGCCAATTATTCAACCGCTGAAAAAAATTGCTGACCGCTCCGCGAATGCAAACTCAGGTCGGGAATTTGAACACTCTCAGGAAATTCATGATGACGATCAATTGAGCAACAAATTCGACTCGCATAACCATAGCAATATTAGCGATGGTGCCGAGTTAGATTCGGAGGAGGAAAAAGATGTTGAGATATTCGAATCTCCTAATACAACTTTCATCCGCCAATCATCGGCTTCTTCGCTAGAATCAGGAAGCGGCGACGCGGGCGCTAATAGACCTCGTCTTACAGATATGATAAAACTGGATGTCCCCTTCGGTGTGAGAGTAGACAGAGGAAAAACAATGATAGGTAAAAACCCTGTTAGAATAGAAAACGATGAGATTACGCTGGCAGGTTTTAAATACAAATTATCGCCTGGTTTAAGAGAGTTATTATTCAAGAAAAGTCCAAATTTAAGCAAAATAACAACAGCGGACAAAATTAAGTATAAAGAAATTTTGTTAGAAACTAGCGTGCATAAACGAAATTATGATCCCACTAAACCTGTAAAGAGTAATAAAGGTATTAAATATCGGTATATAATAAAACCACTGCTAAATTTGGATCGGAAGACGGATGGCGATGGCTATACATCAGGAAATGGTCTGCCTAGTATGAAAATGTTGAAGAAAAATACCTCCTATGTTTACTGGGATGATCCGAATGAATTAGTCGACCGCCTCCGTTTGCTAATCGCATCGCGGGATGCAGGAAATACAGGCCTCGATAATGAGATTATATCTATTTTAGAAGAGTTAAAAGAATGCGGCGTTATTAATGTATAAAATGTGGTGTTGATGGTTTATACGCTCAGTAACATTCAAACTTTCGCAGCAATTATTTCCGAGGCTTGCTAAAATGAATATTGATAAATTCGGCCAGCATGTGCACAAAAGACTTAGGCTTTCTGAGCTTCAACGTGATCATATAGATTCATGCTTCCATAGAACTGGAGATGGCAATATTGATGCACGATCATCGAGATTGACAGGGCTTCTGCCCCCGAAAGAATCAAATGATGCTGTTACAAAATCTTATATCGATAACCTCCTTAAGGAATTTTGCAGCAAAAAACAGTTAAGCGATAGCTTTCATCGATTTCAAGCTGATATAAAACACGATATTGAATTGCTACAATCTCATTTCGAGCGAAAGATCTATACTAAAGCAGACGTTCATAGCCTTGAAGGAGAAAATAAATCTTCATAATGGAGGCTGTTGTCGAAGAAATTCATAAACCCGCTCGTAGAAATTTTCCGAGGCGAATAGTAGAGCTTCGAGGCATAGACGATTTATGGCAAGCAGATCTGGCTGAGATGAGAAGTTTTCAACGGTATAACAGAGGATATAAATTAATACTAGTTGTAATTGACGGATTTTCGAAATTCGCATGGGCAGTTCCTGTGAAGACAAAAAATAAGGAGGATATTTGTAATGCGATGGAGGTAATTTTAAAAAAGGGGAGAAAACCCGCACACCTGCAGACCGATCACGGGAAAGAATTTTACAATGAAAAATTTAAAAAATTTATGGTGAAAAAATCTATTAATCATTATTCAACATATTCTATCAAGAAAGCTTCGATCGTTGAACGTTTTATAAGAACGCTAAAAACCCGATTGTATAAAACATTCAGTTTAAATGGTAACTATAAATGGGTTGGAAAACCACTTGCAAATATAATGACTAATTACAATAATACAGTGCACAGCACCACGCGTTTTAAACCTGCAAATGTGAGCAATTATAACGCGGCTGCTGTTCATGCAAATATTGAAAAAAGTAGAAAAAAATATGCAAACGCGCTGCTACCCCCGAAATTTAAAATAGGTGATCATGTCCGTATAAGCAAATACAAAGGAGCTTTTGCCAAGGGATATAATCCGAATTGGTCAACTGAACTGTTTAAAATAGCTAAAATAAAAACAGTGAGGCCTGCCTCGTATATATTAAGCGATATGCACGGCCAAATTATATCAGGATGTTTTTATGAGCAAGAACTGATGAAAACAAGATATCCAGATATTTACCTGGTTGAAAAAGTTTTAAAAAGAAATGGGGAAAAAGTGTTTGTAAAATGGCTGGGTCTTCCCGCGTCTGAAAATAGCTGGATAGATGCTGATAACAAGGTATAATTAGTTATAAAAACTTGAAACGCTTGCTAAAACGTTCATTTGATATTAAGTGATGAAAGGGGAGGGAATAGTCGATACATTGATAAATAATTTACCTTTTGAAATTCATCTGCCTGGCTATAATTATTGCGGTCCGGGGACGCGTTTAAATAAAAGACTGCAGCGAGGTGATACGGGGGTTAATCAATTGGACGATTACTGTCGAGAACACGATATAGAATATATGAAATCAAAAAATTTGGGCGTTAGACGTATAGCTGATTTAAAATTGATGGATAGAGCGGGGAAACGTTCAAAGTGTGCTGATGCAGGGAGAGGAGAAAAAATCGCTTCATGGCTGGTGAAAAATATTATGAAGGCGAAAGTGAAAGCGGGGGCCGGTGTAAAGAAAAAAATAAAAACGTTTAAGACAGCGATAAAAAAAATTAAGACTAAATTAGGAAAAATTAAATCCAAAAGCAATAAAACGGTTATTCGTCGGGCGCTTGCTTTTGCAAAAAAGATTATTCCGAGGAATGCATGCATTTCATTGCCTAGAGTAATACCAATTCCAAAAACAGGTGGTATATTACCGCTTATACCAATTTTTGCAGGCCTATCTGCTTTAGGCAGCTTGGCTGGAGGGGCTGCTGGAATCGCTAAAGCCGTGAATGATTACAAAATAGCTAGAGAAGATTTGAAAGAAGCACATCGTCATAATAGCGCCATGGAATCAATCGCTATAGGACATGGTTTATATCTCAAACATTATAAAAATGGAGCTGGATTATTTTTTAATGGTTCAAAAAACTGATCAAAAGGCTGCCTAGAAGAGCGCTTACAAATATAGATATCTTGGAACATGCTCAGGATATACCGCACTTTAGAAATGTGTACATGAGGGATGCCCTGCCTCATAAGCCTAAAAAAATTGAGTGCGGTGTTCTTAATTTGGATAGCAATAAAAACCATGGAACTCACTGGGTGGCCTATGCTAAAATAAATAATTATGCTGAATATTTCGATAGTTTTGGAAATTTACAGCCACCGCTAGAATTAATACAGTATTTAAAAACGTGTAAAAT
Source organism: Nematopogon swammerdamellus (assembly GCA_946902875.1). NCBI lineage: Eukaryota > Metazoa > Arthropoda > Insecta > Lepidoptera > Adelidae > Nematopogon > Nematopogon swammerdamellus. The sequence goes on from OX336349.1 coordinate 10,172,506, forward strand.
TTATTATAACTATAAAAAATATCAAAAAGATCATGCTAAAAATTGCGGTCATCTGTGTGTCAAATTCCTCCGCAAATTTTGGGAAATACATTTATAATGCAGACGTTAGTAAAACGCATTCATTTCGAAAATGTCTTTCACTCTGTCAATTCACGGCACCGATTCCCTCTTAACCAGCAATTATTTGCCTGCACTTGAACTGAACGGAGAATACGAGTGTGGATTGCTCTATTTTGCAACATTTAATTCTATTCCGAATGTTGACTATAAAAATAACAAATTTCATTTTAACGATAGTGATGTCTTAGAAATTCCCGAAGGCTCTTACGAGCTGCAAGATATAAGCGAATTCCTGAAAAATAATTTAATTAATAAATGTAATATTAATATTACATCCAATAATAACACTTTGAAGTGCAGCATCAACTGTTCGAAAGATGTTCACTTTGAGAAGCCAAATTCAATAGTTTCTCTGCTCGGGTTCCCCCGAGAGATGCTGAAAGCAAATATAACTCATGAATCGACTCAAACGATCGCCATTCTACCTACAGCAGTCATAAGAATCGAATGCGATATTGTGAATGGCTCTTTTATAAACGGGAAACCATCGCATATAATTCACGAATTTATTCCTAATTCACCTCCAGGTTACAGGATTTTAGAAAAACCTGAAAATATTATCTACTTCCCCGTCAATCAGCAAACAATATCAGCAATAACCATAAGAATACTCGACGGAGTATTCTTATGGTTGGAATAGTTTAGTTAATCTTCGCAAGGAAGATATACATATGTGTCTGCATTTAAGAAAAAAATCATGCTAGTGTTCAATAAATTAGCACCTCCCCCTAAACAATGTGCCAGTAACAGACGCATCGCTCGGCAAGAACGACGCGTGATTAAATTAACAAAAGAGAATAAACAATTTTTACGGTTAATCGGATTAATACAAAAATGAGCATTTTCGATGTAACAGCATTGCCCGAGCAAGATGATTCTATAGAAAGCTTTGAAATTCATTCCTATAAGCCCTATGTCAATAGTTTCAGTAACAACGATGAGATTAGAATACCGATAAACCAGCAAGATTTGTATGTACTACCATCAGAAAGTTCCCTGTACATGGAGGGTGTATTTCGTGCGTACAAATCGAATGCTGATAATAAAACTGAGAAATTGCCTAATATGCATTTAATCAACAATTCCATTTTATTTTTATTTCAAGACATACGATATGAGCTTAATGGTGTTGAAATAGATAAAATAAAAAACGCTGGTATAACAACAACTATGAAATCATACATTTCGATGAATGAAAATGAGTCGAAAATGGCTGGAGCATGGGGATGGTATACAGATGGTGTTAATAGCGATGGAAATTTTACCGTTAACATCCCCCTCAATAGAATTCTAGGCTTTGCAGAGGATTTCAAAAAAATTATAGTTAACTGCAAACATGAGCTTGTGCTTTTGAGAAGTAGCAGCAACGTGAATTCCTTAAAACTGAATCAAGGTGAATTTATTTCGGAAGTATTTATTTCAAAAATAATTTGGAGAATGCCTCACGTTAAAGTGTCAGATCGCATGCGTTTAAATTTACTCAGGCACCTGGAAAAAGATGAATCATTAAAAATTGCTTTTAGAAACTGGGATTTATATGAGTACCCTCTTCTACCTAGAACAACCAAACACACATGGTCTATTAAAACATCGAATCAGTTAGAAAAGCCTAGATTTGTTGTCTTAGGTCTTCAAACGAATCGCAAAAATTCTCAAGGAAACATGTCCGAATTTGATCATTGTAATTTGATTGATGTTAAAGTCTTTTTAAATTCTACTTATTACCCGTATGACCTCCTCTCCATAAAATTTAATGAGTCGAAGTATGCTTTATTATACGAGTTATACTGCAAGTTTCAACAGTCTTACTACGGCCGTCAGCCGAGCTCGTTGCTAAGTTTAACCGATTTTAAAACAAAAGCACCACTTTTCGTAATAGACTGTTCTCATCAAAACGAGACTGTGAAAGCTGGGGTAATTGACGTTCGACTGGAAATTCAGAGCCAGCAGGAAATACCTGACAAAACAGCAGCTTACTGTCTTATAATTAACGACTGTTTAATAGAATATAAGCCTCTAAGCAGTATTGTGAGGAAACTAACATAATGGCTCAACCTATCATAGTGGACGTTCAAGGATTTAAAACTTCTGAGAACAAATTTATTCTCAAAGAACTAGCGATGCTTGCAGACACGAATACACAAGTTTTTGTTCTAAAAGCACCATTTCCCTATGAGAAATTAAGCATTGAAGAAAGAAGACAAGTCAATTGGCTGCAACGAAATCGGGAAATTTCCTGGGGCGGGGGTTTCATGCATATGTATGAATTTAATAAAATTGTTAAACCGTATTTTAGCGATAAAAAAATTTATTGTAAAGGTGAAGAAAAAGTGGCATGGATAATACAATTACTTGGAAATGAAAATGTAATAAATCTAGAAAGCTTGAATTGTCCTAATTTTAAGATTTTAGAAGAAAAGTATTGTGATGAGCCATACTATTATAATTGTATAAGTCATAAGAAATGTTGTGCTTTGAAAAATGTAATATGTCTAAAGAAGTGGTGTGATGAAAATATAATTTTTTAAATAAAAGGTTTAAAATTCGATCGCATTTATTACTTGGTTTTTTCATTCTTCGGTATAGCCATCGTATCTTCATATCGATTGCTGTGAAAACTGTAATCTATTTAGCACCTAAACATTACCATTCTGCCATCGGCATTCAGTTTACCGATCAAAAAGCGATTTTAACGCTCAAAGAGCTCTGCAATGCAAACGATCTGCACCTGCATCGCAGACGTAGTTTATAATTGGGCTGTTTGATTTCACCTCGACAGACAGATCGAGCTGTTTGAATCATGAGTATGAGCGAAGCGAATGCGATTATGATTGAGCAGCTCGATGTTTCTGACGAGGTGAATCAAACAGCCCAATTATACACTACTAACGTTTCATGGCGAAGGGTGGTGTCTGCTTGTATGTTGGATCTGGTGTCTCCTATACCCGGCTCACCCGATTTGAGGATCCTGCTTTCCCTGTGCTATGGATCCGCGTGAATCTTCCCCATGTGGTGAGGATTTACGCGGGTGCATACAGATCCCCTAACCTCAGTGCGTCAAGAACAGAGGCATTTTGCTAGCATCTCAGCAGTACGGCAGACAAATTGCTTTGCGAGTTCCCTACGGCGGAGTTAGTGATGCTGGGTGATTTCAATGCTAAACACCAAGACTGGTTGGGCTCCCCCATCACTGACCATGCCGGCAGGGGGACTTACAACTTGGCCATAATTGCACACGGGTTGACGCAGTTGGTGTCCGGAACCACTCGGATACCTGATAACCCTGCTCATCGACCTAGTTTGCTGGACCTTGTGCTGACTAGCGAGCCAAATGATTACAAGGTGAGGGTTGAAGCTCCCCTCGGTAACTCCGACCATTGCCTTGTAGGCTCAACCGTGCCAACTGTACACCTAGCGGAAGCGCGTGAATGTAGTACGCGAACAGTTTGGCACTACCGGTCAGCACTTCCGTTCATGACTTCCGTTCCTTCTTGGGAGCATACCCTTGGCACGACGTTTGCTTCTCTTCTCCAGACCCATCCCTGTGTGCCCAATCGGTCGTCGATGTGATCGCACAGGGTATGAATTTCTTCATCCCTACCTCCGCCGTTCCCATCGGCGGCGACGACCTGGGCGCCAACCCCCCTTCATTGCCCCATTGCGGGCGTATGATGGATAATATTAGGTTCCATTCCAGAGTCGTCTATAAAACGCTACCTGAGTTGGATATTTCGAAGAGTAGCGGGCCTGACGGCGTCCCGGCGGTTGTCTTGAAAAATTGTGCTCTGGAATTGGCGCCAGTCCTTACTCGCCTATTCAAACGCTCCTATTCCTCCGGTTCAATGCCTTCTTGCTGGAAAAGAGCTTCGGTCCAGCCGGTCCCCAAGAAGGGGGACCCAGCAAACCCATCGAACTATCGCCCTATTGCGTTAACCTCACTCTTGAGTAAGGTTATGGAGCGTATTGTCAACTCAGCGCTCCTGACGTACCTAGAAGACTATAAACTCCTCGACGATAAGCAATACGGCTTCCGCAAGCAAAGGTCGACTGGAGGTCTTCTAGCGTACGTCACACATTTGTAGGCTGAAAGGTTCGATGGTTTTAGGGAATCGCTGGCGGTCGCTCTGGATAATTATGTCCAAAGGATTATTGCGCCGCCGGGCACCGGGAAATAATAAGCAAGCTTCCGGCCTACGGTGTCCCTACAAAATGTGCACTTGGATCTCCAGCTTTTTGAGCGATCGGTCGATCTTTGTCACCCTTGATGGTGCATGCTCGGCCGATTACTCAATCAATGCTGGTGTTCCACAAGGATCCGTGCTGTCGCCTGCGCTGTTTCTATTATTTATTAACGACATGCTCTCGCTCGGCGAAATACATTGCTACGCGGACGACAGCACGGTGCACGAAGGGTTCATCAAAGACTGGAAGGGTAGAGAGGCGTCAGCAGCAAACGCGAGACGCGAAACTGTTGCTCGGGTTGACCTGGTTCTCGATAAAGTATCCTCATGGGGGAAGGAGAACTTGGTCAACTTCAACGTAGCTAAGACGCAAGCCTGTTCTCTACTAAGGCTGATCCGTTTCCACTCCAATTAACTTTCCAGGGCAGCCAAGTCCCCAATGATGGTAGTCTGGGCGTCCTGAGTATGGAGGTGTCAAGGGACGTTGGATTTCGATCGTTCATAGAATCCAAGGCGAAACTAGCATCTCGAAAATTAGGGATACTCTACCGATGTAGGCGATTTTTCACGCCGGTCCAATTGCTTACACTCTATAAAGCACAAGTAAGACCGGTGATGGAATATTGCAGTCATCTTTGGGAGGGTTCCCCTGAGTACCTTCTTTCAGCCTTGGATTCTATCCAACGACGAGCCATTCGCCTCATTGGCGACTCGTACTCACAAAGAACCTTCAACCTCTAAAGCTATAAAACGTATCGTTGGGTCATTGAGCCCGTTTTATCGGTACTACTATGGCCGCTGCTCTGATGAAATTGCTTCCCTTATCCCTCTTCCTCCTGTTCGCTTTCGCCAAACCCGCCATACTCTCGCGGAACACCCCTTTGTAGTGGACAGACGAGTACTTCGAACGGCACGATTCTCTAAATCGTTCTTGTGCCGCACTGCAAAGGTGTGGAACGGGCTTCCGGGGAATATCTTTCCCCACTCCTACAATCCACGGATCTTCAAATCGCGGGTAAATAGCCTTTCCCCAGCAACATTAGTCCACCTCCAAGCCGGACTGGCACCTCCTCGGGGGTGATATTGGCTGCCCCTGAGGCTTCGACCTCGGACACAGCCAGCTAGTTCGGAAACAATAAAAAAAAAAATTCAGCAATCGATGGGTTTATAACTTCGAATTACCATGAAATTAATATTAACATTAAATAAAAATTTAAACGTGTGCATTAACAGCTTCGCGTTGTTTTTTTCGTTGGCTCTGACGAATTTCGAAACAATACTGTTCTACGAGTATAATATTTAATTTGTAAAATTTTCTTCAACATACGCACCGACGACGTGCCAAAACTTCAACTACAACAGTTATCAAATGAACATAAATTTACACAATCGTGCCAAGACGACAGTCCATAAGGGCACAGATGAACATTCAGGTAGGTATGGATTCGGAATGCAGTTTATCTAGCGGCGCGAGGAAGTTTTGCACCGCATATCTGATTGACAAAGTTGAGAGTTGTCTGTCCGCCACGTCGGCGAACAGAGCCGATATTGCATCCGTGAATTTGTTGGAGGGAAACGTGCCGATGCCGACATAGAAGCGTTCTTGATGGCAATACCGAATTCAAGACGGTCGGACACTGGCGCTCGCTTAGCTGTTTCTTCTAATTGAATTTTCTTTCTTTCTAATTGATTCTTCGTCACGAGCTACTCACTCATTAGGTCCGTTTCCATTCCAAATCACATCCATCCACCGTGTTCCTCTCACTACACATTCAACAAACATCTGAGCGGCAGCGTTACTCGTTCCCAGCTATACAGTATATACCAATTATATATTCCACCCAATATTGAATAAAATTAATAAAAATAATATTTTGCTCCTTACATTGGAATAGAGTGCCGTTATGTTACTATGATTAACGTTCTCTTTGTTAAGAGTGTTTGTGGAGCTATCAAGAACTATCTATCTAATAGAACAGACCGTATGAAAGACTGCACATGGTCTAAGAACATTTTCATTCACACTGACATTCACTCTGTCAAAAGCTATAAAAAGTGTACGGTACGTTGTTAAAGTTATCAAGTTTACTTACTTGCCTTCCATAAAGACGCAGCGGCGAATCTTTCCCTTGACTAATTGCACGTTTCTAATGGATACCCCACATTTTTTTCAGCATCTCACTTGCAGACTTTCAGACAAAACCATTCTGTCATCTGGGAATACTATTTTGAAAGCGAACTCCTTCATGTAGACGATTTATGAATTTGAATCGAATGGTCGAGTAGAGATTATAGTAGATGTATTGAAGGACCAATATTGGAAGATTCTACTAAACACTCTCTGCTCTGATCGTTTTTATAGATTTCTTTAGATTTTATAGATTGTAATTTTTTTTTCAATTTTGCACACTTGTTCTACTAACCTGTTGTTCTACACACTTGTTCTACAAACCCGTAGCTATGGTTACCCTATCGACATTTAAAAAATTCTGACAAAAAGTTTGGATTTTTGACTATCACAAAATGAATCGGAAATTCGCAAAGGGTATTATTGGGAAAATAAAATGGGAAATACGTTATATAAGTTTTTCGAGTATATAGGTACATATGTTATGAATGAATTTGTGATACGTTTACAAACGATTATAAATTCTATATTCGCAAAAATCACACAAAAGCTATTGTGAGTAAACTATCACGACATTCTCATTCATTATACATGATTATCTTTTTTAGTATACTCTATTCAAGCCATCGGCAATGCATGCACTGTCGAACGTGTTCCATACCAAATCGAGGCCCTTCATTTAATTTATGTCTTTCCCTCGGAATTCTTTTCGCGTATTTTTACGACTCCATTACCGGGGAAATTATTTTCTTTAAAGCGTTACGTTGTTTGAAGAGTGTAATAAAACGCGAAAATCATTTCGTGTGGGCAATGTTCGCTTGTTCTTTGGGGAAACAAAGAGGTTTTTTACGTTTTTGATATTTTTGCGTTAATTGCTACGCTATATAATTTGACGCTTAAATCCCTCGGGGCAGTAGAAAAATTAAGAGTCTGAGGTTAAAAGTTCACTTTGTGGGGCATAATTTGGAATTTACTACATTTATCTATTTACTACATTCACTAATTACTATTTGTTTATTTCTTCATTAGATAGATACAAAGCCGAACACGAAGAGAAAAAATACGTCCCGACCAGCATTCGAACCTGGATCTCCGGCTTGAGCTGCCAGCGCGTTACCGTTTCGCAATGGTTTGGATGATGTATTCTCTCTAGATTTTGAACATTTGCATCTTCTATTAGTAGGTATGACGCAATCTCCTGAGTTCAGTCAACTTGCACGATCCATATTTAAAACTCCAGCTAGTGACACATTTCCGCTTTCCATTCAGTATTTTCCACCTACGAATACATTCATACATAAAGTCACGTCTATTTCCCAATGGGGTAGGCAAAAACAACAGTTTTCCACATGTTTTTTTTTTTTACAAAAAAATGTCACGATCCGGGTACGTCTCTGTCGCCTATTCCACACACATAAAGTTCTTTATACATGCTCGTTAGTTACGAGCACTACGCATTTGGCCCTTTTTGAGCACATTTACAATTTCTCCACTCACGTTCGCTGCATACATCTCTTTCGTTAGTCTCGTACCTACGAGCTTTAAGGAAATATTATAGTATAGAGTTACCGCTTCGAAAAAATATACAGAGAAGCGGTGTTCCAGCGGCTGAGGTATGGGGTAAGGTAGCGGGGAGGCGGAGCGCAGAGTCGAACGGAAGAGGGGAGCGCGCGCGGGGCGGGAAGCGTGTGGGAGACGGTCTGGCGGCCGGTGTGGGGGGCTCGCCCGAGGCGGGAAGCGTGCGGGAGAGAGGCAAGGGGTAGGGAGAACGATCGCACTCGTGCGTCGTTGTGCATATTGTCTTTTCATTCTAACACTTCATCTCCAGATTCGCCATCGCACCTTCGCATCGACGAAGATGTGTAAATGTATTAGTTTAAAGTAAGCGAGGCGCGATCGTAGCAGGCAGGCGACGACTGCGCGTTGCGGCCTCTCGCGTTCAACTAAGAGACTTGAGGATCGTGAACCCCAACTCGGTGGAACATGTTAGTTGGCCGAGTGATTTATCTAGTACGCTAGTACATAATATATCTTTGCCTACGAGTAACTCTAAGTAAGTAAGATTTTTCTTCTGAGAGTCATAAAACTAATCTAAAAGTAGTTTGTGTCAGCTGTTCAGAGAATACTGCTGAACTTAATTACATAGGTAGAGCTTCCAATTATTTTTTCTTTTAAAGACAAACCCCACAAAACCGTGCTAAACTACAAGTAAAATTAACAACTCTCTCAATATTTACTTAACTTCCGTCTTCGCGGCTGAAGTTGTCTGATAGGAAACTTTGTCTTTTACCACTAATTGCATATGCACCAACCCCACTAATTACCTACCCGAGATAATTGCACATCCCTTGTCCCTACTAGAATAAAAAGACACCCCTTCCTCAGATCGTACAGACGAAATACTATGGTGAGTCTATTACAACTCCCTTTGTTCTTTAGTGACTATATTTACCTACGTTCCACAAAACCTATTTTATCATTAACCATTATATTGTAACTGTAATTTATTTTAATTATGGTTTTAACTAAACAAGCAAAAATTTTTTCAAATATTTTGATCCTGCAAATGGTTAAACTGAGTGTACGTTAAAATTAATATATAGGAAAAAAACGTTGAAAATACGTTTCTTGTATGGGGACTTTCTTACTTTTTCACTTTTTCAATGTTTTACTATTTTATTGTTATAGCCGCCAAAATAACACATATTCTGTGAAAACCCGCTAGCTATTACGGTTCCAAAGGCTGTACCTTTGGAACCGTAATAGCTAGCGGACGGACTGACAGACGGACGGGCGGACAAACAGACAGACATACAGACGGACAGACAAACGTTGCAGGCTTAGCAATTGTAAGGCTTCCGTACGGGGTACGGAACCAAAACTATGTCACGATCCCCTTAAATTTTCGTAGCGGGTAAATTCGGATTTTTGAGTAATTATTAAAATTTTAGTAGTAATTTCTGAATCAGCCCGTATATGGAAAAATCAGATATGAGGGCAGATAAGGCTACCATGTTTGTGTATCTGTATTTTGTGCACTTTTTATCTCGACGAAGCTAAATGGAAGGGTTGCGTGTTTGCTTAGCGAATGAGTACAAAAATGCTATTAGGTATATCATTATGGCGGACACCAAAAATATATTTCCTGCCCGCAAACATGAATTCCATTAAACATTTCCCCCACTATAAAATAAACTGCATTTGCATTCCATTTCACCAACCCCACTCTATCCACGGCCCCTTTTCGTCGCTCCAATATTATGCACTCACCTTCCCAAATTATAGCTTCGGTAGTCCCCAATGTCCCCACGCTCTGTGCGTGCAGATGTACCATTACCAACCCTTCACTGCACAACAAGATGTCTAATTGTAATGTCACCATTTATCTTGATCGCATTGGTGGAAGATGCACGCTGAATGCTAAAATCTAGCGAGAGCTTCCCTTGTGGAATTGTAATAATTCAGAGAATGTGCGTGATTATTGTGGAGACTGTAAGTGAAAAGATTTTAATTCATTTCGTACTATTAGGAAAATTACGAATTATGATTGTACTAGCATTTTCCCGCGACTTCGCTCGCGTGCAATTTGAATTTCAATAGAAGAAGGTTACTCACTAAGGGCAGGGAGCCGAGCAGCGTTCACGTAAATGAAAAACATTCTGTAAGAAAGCAGGTAACTAAGAGCAAGGCCGAAGACCGAGCTGTGTGCATGTGCAAACGATTTATTTTCTCGTAACACAGGGCTAGGCTAGACCGAAGGCCGAGCAACTTTCTTGTAAACGATAAACTTACGCGAAGAAAGTAAGTAACAAAGGGGGAAGTCGAAGGCTGAGCTACGTTCAGGTTAACGATATGATTTCTCGAAGAAAGTAAGTAATTCAGGGGGAAGCCGAAAGCCGACCAGCGTAAACGACAAATCTACTCGAAAAAAGCAAGTAACTAAGGGAGAGGCCGAAGGCCGAGCTGCGTTCAGGTAAACGATACACCTTCTCGGAGAATGTAAGTCACATTTCACCAAAGTCAAATTTCAAAATCCAGAATTCATAATTTTCACATATTGCTCTTTACAATCATTTAAATTAAAAATGAAAAGCACAAGAAACATCGGGTCAAAGAGCTATTGAAAAATTTGTGAAAATTACGTCACTCGACCTTAGACCTTTTGAAAATTGTGGAAGCTTTAATTCATGTACTTTGCTAAAGTAATATTTCTGTTAGTGTATTAACAGTTTTTTTTTTATATTTTCGTTCATGCTTCCGTAATTCAGCCAGTATGGAAACCGTTGAAACCTGAAGAATTTCAGTTTAATCGCGCTCTCGTTCAGGGTTACATATTTTATAAATATACGCTAAGTAAACTCACTGCAAAATCGTCAAAAACCCGCAGAGGAAAATCCAAACATTTCAATACAGCTAAACCAACTCGGAGCATTCTTCGAAATGTGGGTTCAGTTGAAGTGAAGACGCGAGGTGCCGGCAGGGTCCTCACTTTATGTGGACCAGCGAAAAAGATGACAGCAATAAAGGGAATTGTGGGAAGGGCTCGCCTTATCAGCGCACCTTTTCGGGGATGTTTTCAGGGGGAGATAAGGCGGTCTTATTACCTACTGTGTACTCCACATGCAGATCCCTCTACCTTTGAAGACGGGCCGGAGGCGATGTCACGAGAAAATGTTAAAAAAATATTGCCTGCTTTTGGGTTGGTTCATGATAACATATAAAAGTTTTATATTTTAATTACGTTATGTCCTATATATTATATCCCTATTTACTTATTATTAGGGAGGCGTATGTTGCGAGAGGAGACTCTCAACGGTTGACACACTCCGACTGACTGACTGAATTATTATTTATTTTGTTCACTCTTGGGCGCCTCCTCTCTAAAACCATTTTAATTCCATTCTGTCATTTCTATATGAGATTCCTATTTTGATTATATAACTTATTTGACTGAAAATTACTTGGCGCTTGTCCTGGCAAGACATAGTGTCCAGTTATACATTAACTTTCATCAACGCTTTTCGTCTCCTGGCATTGAGACAGACGAATTGAGAAATGGTGCGATATTCGTACATTTTTACTACGATTTACGATTACGAACATTTCGATTAATTGAAAACATACAAACCTACAGCGAAGACATTCCTCGATTCCATTTCAGATACGCGTGTATACCTATTTATTCGCGTTGTATTGGTACCGTCAATATTTTTGGAAATCAAATCTTTGAAGTAGCAATTACCGCGTTCGATAGCGCGAAAACATAACGAGTTATCGCTACAGTAGCGTTAGACAAAAGAAAAATTGAAGAACGAGATACCTCCAATTACATGGAACAATTTAATTAAACAAAGGGAAACTCCGAGGGTCTCGGTTCGCGGCCGCATCAAAGGGTTTCATAATTTATTCCATTCGTCACCATTATTTCAAAGCGTCAATTAGGTATCTAATCGCCGGTCCACTCGCTCGGGCTTGTTAAATTCTATTCAATGCAAAATAGGCGAAGTGTCACCCTCGGAGGCGAGCTGTGGGCGTGGATAGACCCCTGGCTTCGCTCCGAGGACGGCGGCGGAGCCTCACGAGCAGTCACGACGACGACGCAGACGTCCCGACGCGGCTTTGTCAGTCACCGCACAGCGCCGACCCTTTCAAATCCCGCGGGGCCACAAGCCCCGTAAAATTTCAACCCTTGCAAAACGTAAGCAGGATCGACTTTATTTCGTGTGGCGGATTTCTGGAAGCAGGCAAATTAAATTTGGAACCCGCATTGGCGGGGCTGGCGGCATCGATTTTAAAATCAGTTATTGCTGTAAGAAATGTGCTAAAATCGATGATATCATTGGATTTTTTTAATTCTGTTTTTTTTTTCACGATTTTTAGGTTCCCTACATTAAAAGGTAAGAACTCAACTCTTATAAGATCACTTCCGTGCCCGTCCGTCTGTCACAGAGGTTTTTCAAAACTAAGTAACGTAGAAACTTGAAATTTGGCATAATGATAGATCTTGATGACGCGATGATGTCAATAGCTAGATAATAATTTATTTTAGATTAATATGAGGGTCAGTTAGGTACCATTCAAAAAAAGAAAATTAACGTATCGTGATCATTTGAAAGAGCTGAATGTAAGGATAAAAAAAATATAAATGTAAAGGTCAGTTGTCTTTATTTAGGCGTTTCGTTATTTTCGAAAACACAATAATTTGGTAAACACATAACACAAATATAATGTATACGGAACCATCGGTGCCCGACTACGAAACAATTATTTAATCTGTGCCCGAGTCCGACTCGCACTTGGCGGCGTTTTCACAATTAGATCATAGTTGAAAAATAGCTGTAGAAAGAATTTCTGAATTATCTAAACCGCTAATTTTCTGTCATATGTACTGCGAGTCCGCGACAAATCGGTGACTTTAAAAGGGTTAATGTTACCTACTTCATTGTTGCAGTCTTTACACACTCTTTCTACCTACTTGTAGGATACATAAAGGAACGCTGGCGAGCAAACAAAGTATTCAATGTATTTTTTTATGAATAAGAACATCCGCATAATGCAATGTGATTGAACGATCAGATTTCCTTCCGGGATCCAAATAGCTACGTTGAATTTACTGCAACATTAAATTTATTCCGATCTGAAAATCGTGTCGACTTCTTTCGGTTGATCCCAGAAATGACAGGGACAAAGTAAGGGACAGAAATAACAAGTTATTGCTAAAGACCCTGCTAGAAGGGTAACGATTTCAAACATTCAAGATTTCGGACTCATTTTTAGGTTTCCGTATCCCGTACGGAAGCCTATTACTAAGCCTCCGCCGTCTGTCCGTCCTTCTGTCCGAGGGCTGTATCTCTTGAACCGTAATAGGTAGCCCGTTTAAATTTTCACAGAATATGCGTTACTATGGCGGATATAACAACAAATAAGAAAAATAAGAAAATGTTAAAAATTAACGGGGGCCCCCATACAAGAAACGTTCAATAAAATAGATTAGTCACACTATTGAATAATAGATGGCGCCACAGGCTTTTATACATTGCATGTTGAAAGACAAAAGATAGGCAGATAATAGCGGATAGATATTCTTAAATGTTTACTTTTTCGAAATCAATTTCATTTTGGTTTATTATGTTTTCATGACAGTTTTCACATTGACGTATTTGATTTTCAAATATGACATCTTTGTTTATGTTGCATTTGTGGACATAATTGTTACCACGGTTCTGATTGTTTCTAGGGTTACGGTTACTTCCTTGGTTACCGTTGTTACTTCCTTGGTTACCGTTGTTATTTCCTTGGTTACAATTTTTTGTAGATACGGAAACCTCCGTGCGCGAGTAAAACTCGCACTTAACAGATTTTTTCACAACACCTTTGCCGTGTCCGCTCTTGTATTTTGCCCATTGGTTCTATAAAAGTTAAAACACATCATAACTTGGGGGCGAATAATTATATCAACCTGCATTGATGTTGCAGATAGATACAGATATAAATTAACCAAAAGTACCAACCTATAACTATGTTTCGTTTTCTGTTTCAGGTATGATTACTACAATCTTCTGACACTATTAGCACGGTAAGATTAATAGAAATTCCAGTTCATTTAAATTAAAACATACCTTCATTTGTAAATAAGGAAAAAAAAAACAATTCTAAAAATAATATAATTTTTATCCACTTCTTTCGGCGTCTGCCAATATAATCCTGCATAAATACATATTAATAGATGTTAAAATGCTAATAAAGCTTCTTGAATTTTCTCATTTATCAAAAATAGAGCATCTTCTAATTTAGTAAGTGGAGTGTTTGACGCCGTTCCAATTAAGGGCGCCAAGGAGGCGTTGAGCGCTTTAATTAAATATGAAAATCACGTGGCTTATCATTACTCCAGGCCTTTACACCGCCCACCGCAGCCAAATGCCAGGTATTCAGGGTTCCGTAAGGCCTTGGTCGCACATTTATGTGGAGGGTGACACCACTTCTTATAAAGGTAAGTATAATTGCATGCCTATAAGCATGTGAATTTGATAATTTATTTAATAAGCGTGCATCATCGCTCGCGTTAAATTTAAAGCTATTCAATAGAAATATAACATTTTACGTCATAAGTGGCCTAGATAGTGCATTAAAAAATTAAAAAATAAATGACCAAGAGCGAGTCAGGCTCGCACAAATTATGGTTCCGTACTAAAACAAAAATATGGATTAGAAACCTAGGAAAACAGGTGCGGTCATTTTTTGCACATTTTTAGGTATATCATTAAGACAATATTTTCAGCATCATTAGCTCTTTCAAGTGATACCCCACACGATATGTTAGTTTAAACTTTGTTTTTTATTGTTAAATTGGTCCCTCATACCTATTAATGTAAAATAAATTTTTATCTAGTGTTTTGGTAAGCGATATAAGACTATGTGCGCGTCGTCAAGATCTACCATTTTGATCTTATAATGGTTCCGTTTTTCCTTTTAAGGTACGGAACCATAAAAAACAACCAAACATCATTTTATTATTGGGAAATTGTACAGATTCGTCATGATCAAAATCAATCTTCTAGTGCCAGGTTTTCGAATCAGCCTCCATACCTGTGTTACCGGACGCTATCTTGCGGGCGCGGCGCGGGCGCAAAGCGGCAAGATCTACACAACGGCAAAGCGCCAAGATTTACACAATATTTCTAGATTTTTTTTGTGTGAAACCTAAATGAATAACATATACTTTCGAAATTAACATTAAAAATAAACATGCCATTCGTTTTATGTCGTTTTTTTTTTCATCACTAACGACTTAGACCGAGTCTAATTTACTGCCTTTACGTAATAAAATATTCATGGTTGCTAATAAAAAAGTTAGATCCTGTATAGTGTTTCACTGACACCTTGATAGTTTATTAATAGTAATCAAGAAAAGAAATATGAACTCCCTCTCGCATTATTATGTTTATGTATACATAATACATTTACTCGTACATAGGTACTAGATACTTTAATTTATTGTCTAGTAATTTTTTTTATTTTCAAAACAATGTCTAATTTTTTATCAATGCACTGATAACTTTGTTTTCGCCGAAATAATAACGTGACTAAACTTTCACTCCCGAAATTGCGTCTTCAAACGATACGTAAACGGGTCTAACAGTTTCCACTTGCACCTTGTGGATAGAGACTGCAGTAATACTGCTTGATTGCCCAGCGGATTGTGGCGTCATTTCAATTGCGAGCTCCGGAAATCCACTTTCAGCTTAAAAACCGCAACATTCAAGAGAAGGATCCATCTCTTTACGTACGGCTGGACTGTGCATCCATAATTACTGCTCTGTGCTGGCTCGTCGACGTCGGCGCCGCGGCGGCTTGCAGCCAGGCGCAGCCGCCGCGCCGGCGGCAGCGGCGCGCAATCATTGCATTTACCGCCCCAATTATCATGCGGGCCACAGCGAGTGCCGGAACACCGTTCCGTTACCCAACAGAGTTGAATAAAACGCGATGTGGGCACATTCTGGTCTTGCGAAAATATACCGAATGTAACCCTAATTTAGTCCTTGACAACTCGCCCCACGTACACACATACTTACAACACAGGAATATTAGACAATTTATGTATTCCCTGTTTTTATTTAATTTTTTTGCATGCTTTTTTAGTACATAGAAGTTAACTAACACTTATAAAACATATACATTTTATAATTTTTATTCGTTGACCGTGCGACCGTTTGTGGCTGACCATCGTTCGGATTCCACTTGAAATTCTAGGTTACTTCCCATCACACCTTACTAGGTGGTAGGGTTTAACCCGTCCGGGTTAGTACCACCGCACTGGATGAAAGGTCAGTCGAAGCGGCTATATAAATAGTTTGCGTTTTCCGTCCAGTTCAGTGTAGCCGGCACGACCAAAGGGAAGCACTGACATGGGACCTAGTTCACCAAAGTGTTATGGGCCGACATCACGGATTTTTAGGTAATGTAGCCAACCGTGCCAGTTTCCATTAAAAACATATAACTAAAAAATTGGAGTTGCATGCCTTCCCAAATAAATTGATACCTTGTAAATAATTCCCAAGAAATACGATAAATTCTGGCTTTGAAACTATAGTTCTTATCCTAAAGGTTTAATATGTTTTTAATCCTTATCATTATCCTGTAAGGTTGGCGCTATGCAGCATTGTCGTTAGTAAATCAAATTAGAGCCCGCCAGCCAGGGTCTCGCGTTATATTCCGGTAGGACATCTACTTGCTAGACCAGATCGCACTTAAGGCGATAACTTTGTTAGCGATCTGCACAATTGTGTTGTTGAACGAGTGCTACGTTCAAATACTTCATATTAAGATATTATGAGGACTATGAGAGTTGGTATAAGTAATGTTGTAATGTAGAATTGATTAATTAGTAAATTTGTGTAATTTCAGAATAACTATATGCTAGGGAACTGCCAATATTATTGGTTTCGATGAAACTCATTTCAAGTTTCACGTACAAAATTGGATGGTAAATATTTCACTGGGAAACTATTTATTTAAAATGTAAACTAATTTGTTAAATAATTATTAAAACAAATATTATTGCTAACAATTAAAATAAAAGCTTACATAACCATGTGAACAATTTCACTAAAATTTAGATTGGGGATGCAGCGGAGTGTTCCAAGGACATTCGCCGCATTCCTATGCCATGTCGTGATGCTGAACCTCTGTTTGAGGTTTCTGATATAATTTTTAATTTTGAGCCTAAAACATTAACTACACTTACATTTGAACACAATGCCGAATAATATAACACCGTAAAAATATTTTATGAACAGCGACGGTGTAGAACAACATTTTAAATCTGATATAGATTGTAATGTCCTCGATGACACGTGCATAAATATGTCTAGCTTGTCATCAAATACAGCAAAAACTGTAAATTTACACTCTGGTCGCTCATTCTTGATCTCCAAGCGCATAAATTTGAATGTGGACTTTCCACAGACCGATTTGCAAAAAAAAAAGATTAGCATCAACCTGACCATTCGATTTACTATCTGGTACAACATCGTTCCACTGCGGCGTACGCTCCGCAACGAATTTATCGGGGTTATTAAGTGATTAAAGCTAATCAAATAGACTTTTATGATTATTTTCAGTGCCGTGATAAGAGAATAATATGTAGATTTTAGGATTATAATAATCCCATTGTTCCCGGGTACTCCCTTGTTTTTCTCAAAAAGTACACAAGCACCGGTGAAGATTTTTGTGTAGATAAGCTTTTTGAATTATTGTCTTAGGAAATTGAGATGAAAATTACGGAGAATTACTCTATTCATTTTAATCATTATATAATGACGTATGTCATTTAGTTATCGTCTTAATATTTTATCGATTTTATTTTCATAATCATAATTATCTTTGTAAACATTTTCGATATCGTCGCAGCCAACAACTGGATAACGGAGTTCGAAGATTTTGAGATTAATTTTAATCCCCTTGTTCCGGGGGTTTCTCTTCAATTTCTTCAAAACGGTAAAACAAAGTTGAAATATAATGTTAGGGATAAGGTTTGTGTAAAATTTGTCCTTGGAATATAAAAAAAAAAATTAAAAATTGACCACAATTTGCTGACGTCATCAAACGGAAGTATGCCGTTATTTTATCAAGATCATTCTTAAGTATCTTTGTTTGATAATGATGTACCTACTATGTACTTACTAAATCCTTATCATTATTTACATCAACGTTTGTAGATAGCTTGCACTTTGTGTTTATGTGTATTTTTTTCCCCGCCACAGGCTGAAGTGGCTAGTCATATTTTAAGTGAAGTGATTAGATAGGATTTTTTTAGAGAGCGATAAATAGCACTCACTAAACTTTGTTTCAATATTGAGTCAAATGCATATTTTTTCTGGTTTTTAGGGAACAAATTGTATAAAATAATTCCTCCTCCATCCTCCTCCATATCCTCCTATCTCCTAGCCCCATACAGATGTAAAACACGATCGTGGAGCGCCTACAATTGATAATATCAAGGAGTGTGTGTAGAGATTAAGCTGTCGTTGTTGAGAAAACTGACACAACAGCCCAACGCTTTTCATTTTAAATCTGTATGGGGCTAAGATAAATTATTTTATTATTTTTAGCTCGGTTTAAAAAGCTGATTGAAGGGCAAATATTAAGTTACCAAGGGCGAGGCCGAAGGCCGAGCTGCGTTAATTATAAATACATACATACTATCTCAAAGAAAGTAACCCCAATCACATCACATATATTATTGGTGGTAACATGTAAATACTATGAAAGCCAACAGATCGATATGCAATTTGGCATAAGAATATCTTCTAATGTAACGCTAACGGAGCCACTGACACATCATATCGGTTTGATACATAGGTTAGATATTATATATTAACGTAGGTACAGCATTTCGCCGTACATTTCTCTATCAAACAACTTTATCTACACAAAAAAACTAAATCTAATAACAAATAAACAGAAAAATAAATGTATAACATACTATGGGATACTGTTAAAGGTGATTGTGTTCATGAAACTGAATAACTTTTATTTTCCAACTTTTAATCTTTTCTATTCTCCATACAAGTGGAGGTTGGAGTAAAAAAAAAAATTTTGCACATAAGAAAGTCGTAAAACGAAGGTTATCACCTTACAGGTGTAAGTGTATTTCAGTATTACCAAAGAGTTTGTATTACGTCGCTGCGCTCCTACGTAATACAAACTCTTTGAGTATTACATAACCTTATTTCAGACACAGTTTATAAACCTACTTAAATTTACTAAATTAACGTTTATAAACCTACGTAAATTTACTAAATTAGATCAGTGGTTTGCGACAACAGAGAGACAAAACAATTTCCGCCCGCGCTAAAACCATTTCGGTTGAAGGCAGAATAGTGGCTCTGCGGAGCATCGGAAGAGGAAGTCCATCAGCGAGTCTGAGCGGGTAATTAGTGCAGTTTTCACTGCGTCACGCGCGGGAGATGGATCGCTCGTCACACGAGCTCTGAGCACTCGACCTAGCACTGCGTCCAGTGGGCATGTCGATTATTTTGACTAAGAATAGGTAAGGCTTGAGTTTGAGTTTGTAAGTCTTATATTTTGTGTTATATCCATTTGGTAACACGATACACTCGGATAAATATTGTAATTACCATATAGCCATTTTATTACACTTTGTTCCTTTAGGAACTAGGGCCATGTCATGCCTTATAGCATGGACAGCCTAACCCGAGGCGAACACACGGACGCACACAAATGCATTTCTCCAATACAATGCTTGACACGCACCTATACGTGGCCTGAGCACTACTACACTCGCAGAATTGTATGCTCACCGTCATGCGTGAATTCATTTGTACACCTCAGGTTAGAACGAACGACCTATACCTTTGGTCGTTCCGATTACACTGTACCAGATGTATTAAATTTATGATATCATATTTTGCTTAGTTCAAGCCCATACCTAAATGTGTACCGCTTTTGATATAAACATTAACTATTACTTTGAACTATTTCAGTTTCCGTTTCAGTATCTGTTTATCCAGTCAGTAATACTATGGTAATACACACAAGTACAGTTAGGTGTTTATGTGTCCATCGAATAGTTAAAAAAACCTACGAGTATGTACATTGTATGTAATATAATTAATCGGGACTTACAGAACTGATTAAGAAATTGGGTTACCTTAACTTGTAATCGCACTGTACACTGGAAGCAGTACTAAGAAGCACCGACGGAACAGTCACCGCCACATGAACAAAACTGGAATCCGGCATCTCCCGGTGCAGTAAGGTTGAAAATCCGCGGGTAAAATGCAGTGAAAACTTTAGTGTGGGGGAAAGTAAAAGTACGAAATTAAACGGCGGAAAGTAGATGAAGTGAAGCGCAGAATTAGCTTTTTCTTCAAATTGGTGTCTTTATTCTGCTAATCAGATTCTATAAACAATATTTTACAGATATAGTATTCGTTTACATTTTATAATTTGCTGAGTACCTTATGCAGCAAAACTTCTGCGATAAGTTGATATGATTGGTCATAAGTACTTACATAGTTAATTTTTTCAAATATTAAGTTAGTATTTTATGAAGTTCTATTTATTTTTTTAAGAGAATGCGTTATTGACAGATACGGAACCCTCGGCGAGCGAGACTAACTCGCTCTTTACCGTTTTTTTTTTCTAGTGAGCGAAGTTACTCAAATCGTGTTTTCAAAAAGCTACAGATATGCACTGATAGATGAAGTTGTACATATTATGTATTAAAAAAAAATAAAAAAACGTAATGACAGGTGAGTAATATTGATGGTCTTAAAAATTTACTACAAATTATTTCTAATTCAGTAAGTCTCAACAATCAATATTTAATTATGCATACATTGTACAAACAAATAAATATACACAAAAAGTACAGGTATTATTTAATTTATTTAAAATGTGAATAATCTCAGCGTCTCGTAAAGCAGCAAAAATTTTAAAAATATATTGGCTACTCGTTAATTCTCAACTACTACTATTGTTCCAGCTACTTCCCAACAAATCGTTTGAACACAAAACAAGTCTACTCTCTATTCCTGCCGAGCTCCACCAGAAGCAAAGAAACTCTGGATCGATCCTACCTCTCATTAGAGCGAGGCAAGTTCGACCGCACCAAAACACATAGCCTGGGGGATGTTTGCATTTAATTTCATGGCTGCCAAACAAGAAGAAGGGTCGTAGCGAGTCGCGGGCGGTCGTGGACTTACTATTAAATATTACGGGAAAACCTTCGAGTTGGAAAGAGGTCGCTCTCGTGTCTAATATTGTTTCATGCTGACCTTTATAACTTTTTGTACCTACTTAAGTAAATGTTTATAACTGTGAATGTGTAATAAGTTGAAATGAAAGTAATTAAAATAGATCTACTTTATTTATACATACATAGGTACATAATGAATTTTCTATACAAACGATAATAAACGAATTCGCACATCACTGTGTATTGTAAAATGCTTGATATTGCTAGGAAAACTTTCTAACTATCATGCGGCTTAATCCTTTAGTTTCCATGTTAATTTATTAAACTGGTCTATGATTTAAACAAAAACATATTTTTTTTTTTTATGTGAACCAGCATGGGTGGCTGTGCCGAGGGACCAATGGTGCAGTCGACAGAGCCAAAATCACCTCTCCTCGCGAAACCACGCTCAGTTAGGTGCCATGCCAGCAGATTTGCGGACTGTTGCTAGGCTGTCTAGCCCGTTAATACGACGCTTGAAGACACCCAGGTTAAAGGATTCAGGAAATACACTCGCCGGAAGACAGTTCCACACTCTAGCGGTGCGACAGAGAAACGATTTAGAGAACCGATGGGTTCTCAGAAGCCCAATGTCAACAACAAAAGGGTGCTGAGTCTCTCTGCGACGAGTCATGCGGAGATAGGACGGGTGGCAGGGAATAAGGGATGCTAGTTCCGCAGAGCAGCGTCCGTGATAGTATCTGTAAAACAGACTAAGCGAACCCACAAATCGTCTGTGACTCAGGGACTCCAGACCATCTGTAAGTTTCGGGTCACCAACAAGACGGATGGCTCGGCGCTGTATCGAGTCCAAGGATGCTAGCAGATAATCGGGACTACCCTCCCAGATGTGACTGCAGTACTCCATCGCCGGCCTAATCTGTGTTTTGTACAACAGGAATAGTTGAGCCGGTGAGAAGAACCGCCGATTGCGGAAAAGTATTCCCAATTTTCTGGATGCAGTTTTGGCCTTAGACTCGATTAGTTGCCGGAAACCCACGTCTTTGGAAATAGTGGTGCCCAGGAGGTCCAGGTGTTCCGAGACAGGTACGACGCTGCCTTGGAAACTTGCTTGGAAAGGAAAGGGATCGACCTTAGCAGATAATGCGCAGCACTGAGTCTTGCTAACGTTGAAGGCGACAAGGTTCTCCTGGCCCAATTTAGTAAGTAGTTATGCAAAACACATGTCGTGTCTGCTAGAACCACCACCCGTGTAAGTACATATATAAATCCCAGGCAGGCGCTCACTGTTCAACTACTCTACAAATTTGCAATAAATGATTTGCCTTTGTCTTTGTCTTTGTCTATGACAACAGTATAAACCTTCCTATGGTGTGATATAATTCAACTTATACTCGTGCCTATTACTATACTACTAACTGAAGTAGTTAGTAGTAACACGGACAAAAAAAATACCCGTATTACTACTAGAGCAGTTAGTAGTAACACGGGCAAAAATAATTTCCCGTTTTACTTCTGGTAGTAAGACTGGTAGTAACACGGGTAACGAAGGTATATATTCACTATATATTACAATAATACATACTCGTATATATCATAGACACACCTGCCTAATGTTATCTCTGCCTACAGTAATTTTCACCAATATTTAGAACTACAACACCCGCCGACCACTTTCGGAGACAAAGGACGGTTCAGCTGTCACGTTTGACAGCTAGGCTTCACCACTGGGGTTTCGGTTGGGGGAAGTCGGTTTGGACCATGGAAGTATATACCTAGAACTGACAACAACTTGTCGCGGAGGTGAAATGACTAATGAGGCGCATAGACTAAGGCTGATTTTATAGTCACACTGACCTTCAGCGCCGATCGGAGAATATGCATTATTTATAACAATGTAGCATTCCTAGTTACACTGATCGGTCGGCGCTTAACGCATCAGCCTTATCGCCGAATCAGCATGTCTCTAAAATCAGTCTTAATTACAATTACAATTTATTTAAGTTCATTTTATTGTATTTTATTTAGGTAAACAACAAAGAAAATTGTAGCATAACATTAGGAATTATATAATATTATGATAACATACACATAATAGGTTTCCACTGTTAAATTAACATACATTCTATATTATTAGACTATTAATTTGTTAACTCTAGTAGGATATAATATAATGATTTAAACATACTTACAAACGTATCTGCTGTCTGCCGCAAATTGAGTGCATGTCGACCAAAAATGTACTCAGTGTAGGACAATGCTGTCTCTGAATATATAGTTCAACGGTGTGGGCTTTTATCGATTCGGAGTTTTTTTTTTTTTTGTGTTAGATTTTTTCGCATTGGGTTATCCTCTGAGGGATGGAAAGAGGGTATGGTAATCATTCAAATTCAATACTAATACAAACGGTAACATAACTTGCAACAACGTGAAGAGAGAGAGAGAGAGAAAGATTATTTTTATACATTGTAGATATGCATTGAGGTAAATTAGTATGTACTCCCTCTAAATTAAATGTTAACAAAGCAAAAACTCATGTCGTGAGTCTATTTTGTTTTGCTGATGTTTGAGTTTAACGATAATTTCATCCATTCTTTAAAACAGTAAATAATGATATTAATATACTGTATATTAATATCATTATATACAGCAGAACGTAGGAATTTGTTGACATATGTATTTTATTTCAATTTAATCGATTTGGTTTCTTCCATATTATTATAATTTATTTAACCCACAGTTATTTTAGATTTTTTTTAAGAATACAAAATTTGAACCACTACCTACGTATCGCACGAGCCTACGCACTTTAAAAAGTCGATTATTAACAAATAATATTGTGGTTTTTAAAGTAAAATAAAATGTGGTGGTTTCCCCATTCAAGCTCCGTTTTCAGCGTACATTATGTAGCAACGCAATTCAAACTTCTCCACCAACAAGACGGCATGGTCCAAAATGATTTCGATTCGCCTCGGGCTATTTGCGGTGAGGGTGAAGACTATTGTTTTGAGCTCGCCACACGCTTGTACCTCTAAATACTCACTTTTTTATTTATTTCCTTTTTTTTCGCTGCACTCGTAGTGAAAATTTCGTTATGACTTGTCTAAGCCTTGGATCATAATAATTATATGAACTTTATATGGAACATTTTATTTCGAATACATTTGTAGTAAGTATAGCAGAAATTCTACAAAATCATGTTGGCACAAAATAACACACGTCCAGAAAGAAAAGAAGAAAATCTATGCGCATGATAATTAAACAAGGAAGTCCAATACACTCTGACCACGAATACTATTTGATCGAATCGGTCTGATATTGTAACACAAATTGTTAGAAAATAAGTAAAGATCAAAATGTAAAAAAACCTCTAATCATCTGTAGTATTGAGCAATCAATTTCTTAATTCTTTATTATTTCTTCGTTATGCTTAAAATTCTGAAAAAAAAAACAAATGGATTTCTTATTGGTATTGCATACTATTTTGCTCTGTGATTATTGCCATAGCTTCAACCTCAGCGATATTGGAACGGACGAAATTACTGAATATCACTAAGAGTCATAATACTACTAATACCTACCTACCTACCTACCTACCAAGAAAAGGTTGTTCTTCGCCCGTATACAATTCAGAAATGCTACGACAAATCCCTTACGTAACAAAAAAGTACCAAGTAACGGGCCGAAAAACTAAATACGATTCATTAAGGGAACACCACTTCAGCAAGTTTCTTCAGAAAAAGAAGGTTGTGGCGGTCCTTCGGCTCGTAGTGAGCGGGTGATTGGCGTGTTCCAGATATTATGGGTTTCTTGGTATAGATCGAAATATGAATAAGTGTATTGTTGGAAATACTCGTATAGTATCGAAAGCAATCACTGCGATAAAATATTTATTATTTCTACTAAGCGCTACTGATGAATGCATTACACGTATTCATGAAAACTATTTTCCTCAAAATATTCCATATCTCAAACACTACACAACATATCTTATTCAAACCAAACATCGTTGAAAGTGTTTTTTTTTTTAAGTATATCATACATATCTCACCAAATATCGACTTAAACCGAAAAGTCATTTTAAAACTTCTTTATAATTTTTTTTTTCATCCCCCAGTTACATTTTATGGTTTGCCACCCCTAATTTTGTTTCTTATTCAAACCAAAAATCGTTGAAATGCTTTTTAGGTTCTACAACCTTAATGTTTTTCAGAATTTTCCACCTTATAGTTGAAAAGTTTGGAAGGGGGGAGGCACACTTTTTACGACTTCAGAAGCGCATATCTTACCAGTCTGTGTGTGCCACACCTATTTATTTTTGTGTGTCACTCCTATAATGTTTTGGCTGATTTCACCGCACCATAGTATAGCCCTTTATAGAATACACCATTGTAATCTATATAGTGCCAATAGTCTCCGAGTAAAATGGCTGTTACATACAGACAGACGGTCAGGACGAAATTATAAGGGATTCCGTTTTTTTTTTTCATTTGGCTACGGAACCCTAAAAATGATACCATGTCACGCACCCGGCACACGGCCCCACTAAGGGAGAGGGAACTAAGGGGCGACTAAAGGGAAGCACTGATATGGCACCTAGTGCGGCAGTAACACGGTGTAACAGGCTGACACCACGTACCTATGTATGTATGTAGCAGGTGCTGTATAGTTATTTTCAGAGCCTCGTGCTTTTGAAATTATCTACACACACAAAATACTCTAGCTAGATAATACCCTAGTAATTCCCAGTTTTTTTTTAATTTGACAGTCATAATTTTGTATGGAACTAAGATCACAAATTTAAATTAATAGTAATACAGTAAATTAAGGGAAGCACTGACATGGCACCTAGTTCACCCGGTGTTTATAGGCTAACATATGGATGTTGTAGGTGATGTAATCAATCATGTCAATTTCCATAAAAAAATAAGCGTTGAAATTAAATTAAAATTAAAACTTAAATAAAGTTCGCAGTTCAGGTGTCATTTATGTAAACATATGAAATGGATAAAAATATATTTTATTCCAGAAGAGAAGTGACAAAGGACGACTTAAAGCCAAAGGCATTCTCTACCTCTACTAGTCATGCCTGGGAATGTGGGGTAGACGGGAAAAACAAATAAAAAAATAAAAAATTACAATAATAGTTAATTAAATGCACATTTAACATACTAAT
This sequence comes from Nematopogon swammerdamellus, assembly GCA_946902875.1. Classification (NCBI taxonomy): domain Eukaryota; kingdom Metazoa; phylum Arthropoda; class Insecta; order Lepidoptera; family Adelidae; genus Nematopogon; species Nematopogon swammerdamellus. The sequence continues at coordinate 10,198,833 of OX336349.1, forward strand.
AAATACATTTCATTACATACGCACACGTTCGAAGGTACATACCATAAATACCTACCTAATGTAATGCTGTGTAAACTACGAATCAATACATGTTTTATTTCATTCGAAGGCTGTATATAAAGCGGCTTTTTTCATACAAACTTTTTTGAGTTTGCACGGCTGGTATCCAGGTCTCTAGGGCTGTGAAGTATTTCCCAAAACTGCGTACTTTCGAGGCAATACCGCGTATACCTCTCTACGTGGGGCGGGGCGAGTGTATACGGCCGCGGAGTGAAGTGAGCTGCGCGTGACGCCTGACAAATGACACTAATCGCCTCCGCTTGTACTACACGAACGTCGGACACGTCATCAACTGTGGCCCACGCGACGCCGTCACCGCCGACAACGCTGCCCACTTATGTGCGTTGCTAATTTGAACGGCTATATATTTGCTGAGAATCTCGCTTCCTCCGTGTTAACTCCTACTATTACGTATAGATAATCAAGCTGGTTTTTTTTCCTCCGTGGTATAGACGGACCGAGACAAAGTCCGTTGAGAATGGCAGTTTATGGACTGAAATATTAAATACTGTGGATGGGAGTGGAAAATACTAGTACATATGTGATTAATTTCGAATTACATACGTACATACATACATACCACACGCTGTATTCCGACAATCGGGGTTAGCAGAGTAATCGGTGTTGTGCTACAAGCACTCTTGTAAATGACAGCACAACACCGAACACCACACTAAGCAAAGTACTCGGACAAGATAACTATATCAAGCAGCAAGTAAATCTGTCGAGCAGCGCATCTGTCGAATCACGAATCTGTCCAATCCAGAATCTGTCCAACACCGAACAAAGGGACACGAAAACCCACCTGCTGCATGACTCGGAGGAAGGACCGTGTCATTTAACCTGTTAAGGCAATTGTATGCCTATCATTGAAAAAGTCAAAGAGGACAAGGCATCAGACAGTAAATTATGTACTTGACACAAAGGCAATCACCTTGTTATCATCATTGTCAATAGCAGTCGCAACTCGATAAGTAGAGTTGGATATATATCAGTAGGTTAGGTAGTATTACTTAATAGTTGCACTATCAAATTTACGTTCTTGACATTTTTGTTTGGTAACCTCAAAAATTGTGCACACTTTATAGATTCAGATTCAGATTCAGATATTTATTTCGCCATAAAGAACACACAACAATAACAATATTTCATTGAGACATATGCATATTCAGTATGGTTCGTCATAATTTTTTATGATGTCCCGTTCAGTAGTGCAATCTATAAGGAAGAACCGGGTAAGAAACCTTACAGAGCTTTTTTTAAATATAACTTACATACTAAGTTTTCATTATGTTAAATATAACATACTATATCTAAGCAAAATTATAAAAACTAAGTCAAAAATATACCCATTAAAAAAGATAATGAAATACAAAACAAAGAACATAGGGTTCAGTCAAGTTATTAATAAAATTTGTGTTTATGCATATAAACAATTTGAATTATCAAAGTCAGCAGAATTTTTATTTACAGTATGAAAAAAATTCATTTAACTTATAAAATGGATTGTCTAAGAGAAATATTTTCAGCTGACTCTGGAACACATTGTCACTATTTATTGATTTTATTGTATCAGGAACATTTTCGTACAATTTGGGTCCAATCACGTCAGGGTCTTTTTCAGCCATCGCCGATTTATGCGCAACAGATTTTAAACGCTCTGAGTTACGTGTGTTATAATTATGACTTGCGCCATTTGACTCAAAAGAATTCATGTTTTTGCGTACATATGTATACCACTACTTCATATATATATAGAGAGCACACAGTTAATATACCAAAGGATTTGAAAATTATAATCTTTTCTAAGCTATCACCATCTGTACCGTGTGGGGCCAGTACTTTAAAAGAATAGCCCCACTGCATCTCTCCCCGTGTATGTCGTAAAAGGCGACTAAGGGATATGACTCCCTTCTTATATTACTGGGTGGTAGGGTTTAACCCGCCCGAGTTGGTACCACCGCACTGAATGAAAGGTCGGTCGAAACGGCTATGTAAATAGTTTGTGTTTTCCGTCCAGTTCAGTGTAGCCGGCACGACCGAAGGGAAGCACTGACGTGGCACCAAGTTCATCCGGTGTTATGGTCTGACATAACGGATGTTGTAGGTGATGTAGCCAACCGTGTCATTTTCCATAAAAAAAACCATTACGTGCACTACATACATCGGTGTGGGGGCGGTACAGTGGGTTGGGGCATCGTTGAAACCGCCGACGACGACGCCGCGCCGCTTCACGAAGGAAGCAGAAACATCTCACATCCTTAGTGCGACGACTACGTCCCGTAATAAGTCCGGAGAATCTAGGGCGCGCCACAGTTTGTCTGTCTTAACAGTAGTCCTCCTTACACTTTACGATGAAAATCTGTTTATTTCCCGAATATCCACAATAGTTATCCATATATTATATTATTGGCAGCCATCTTCTGGGAACGCGTTGATTCCTATGTCGTACGCCGAAGTAATGGTCTTCCGGTAAATGTGTTCCCTCTCTTGCATTATCTTCAAAATAGAGAGGCAATAAAAAGGGGCCAACAGTTTCAAGTAGAATCGGAACCACAGCCAACTTCAACGGTCGGGCGGCCACACATCCAAGTCTAACCGCGCTCTCGTAGAAATTATAGTTACATGAGAGCAAAGCAGGTGATCGGACCCTCGGCACGTGAACGTGGTTCAATTCGCCGGTTTTTGGTATTTATATAATTTTTATGTTACTCTATAATGAAATGATTGATTTTCTTTGTCCAATAAACGAAATTATAGCTTTTTCTGCTATTATTTGTGTGAACTTTTATAGGTGTATTCCATTCTCATAAAATTTTATTTAATTTACATATCTAGGTATTTTGAAAGAATAACTTTATAGGTAGCTGTAGAATGTCATGCAATCTATCACGTGGTCAAATTAGAGTTAGAACAGCATCGCGCGAGTGATAAAACATTCTTCCGGCTAAGCCTCTCGCTCACTAATCCTCTTCTACCTCTTGGTTCCTTGCACGACGCGGCCACAGTGCTAAGCTTTCGCAGTGTGAGGGTTGAGGAACAATTTATTTACATTCATTGCAACATTTTATTAATGTTTTGGTTGCTCATACTTTATTTCGTGTACCCTTGAAGGTGTAAAATTTTTCGTTAAAACTTATTCGTCATAGAGATGACAACGTTAATCACGATTTCATTACAATAACATAAAAATACACATAATTACATTTCTAGGATATTTACATTTATTTATGAAAGCATTGGAACCATACACATTTTGTATGGTTCCGTACCTTGAAAAGAAAAACGGAACCATTCTATGATCACCAATATACCAAATATGGGCCTTTTCACTAGATCTTTCACAATCAAAGTATTCTCATTCATTATCAAACAGCCTTTTTATCGCAGTCGCCATTCACAATTCCCACATTGACCTTCAGTTTTAAGTTCAGATTCTTTAAAAATAAAAGAAAATCCTCAACCACTTTCCCCGACACGTCCGCTAATGGACCATTCCTCCCACCTCCATTTTCCCCCACGCCCGCGAACCTCCGTTACCCATTTCTTCCCCTGTCCCCGCACCCGTTACCCCTCGCTTCTCCGCACCCGTTATCCAGATGCAAGTGAATTGCAGAGCTCCCGGCGAAGTGTTTCAGCGAGGAAACTTTCACTAATCCGCGGCTTACAGTTTCTTGCTAAATCGTGCTGAAAGAGACGTAAATTGTGAAGTACCCGAGTGCTCGCCGGCCGACGCGACGACGACGCGACGACTGCACAACACTGTGGAAATGTTTTGTCCTGCGCTTTAATGTAAAGAAAAATTTTATGAAGCGCTCTATGTTAAGTATTTAAGTACAGGTCTATGTAGAGAAAAGAATAAAAACTTAACTGTCGTCATCATAATACTAAACAGATTATCCCAATATCTGAACGCGGACTTCTCTCATTGTCTAATACTGTGACCGACTAGCTTCTGAGTTATAAAGCCCTAACTATTTACAACAGTATTTATACTTAATAATTATTTTCATATATAAAGGAAGCTCACTATCATTTTGGAATACTTTATTATTGTGGAAACTGTATCAATGTTGACAGTATTAATTAATTAAGTAGCTTCTAAGCTTCTCGTCTTGTCGACACATTTAAGTAATTATTATTTTAATATTTTCACACACAGCAACGGTAAATATGACATAAGTAATTTTAATTACAACATATTCGTGTGAGAACAATCTGATAATACAAGGGAAAAGTGGGTTAGTTGCTTGATTATAAGACACAACCTGCCAACACTCGAGTTAGGTGTTTAGGACCCTTCAGGCGAATAAATAGGAAGTTTCGCGAGGCAATATCAGAGTGTTACCTTAAACGTTCCGTAACACCCCTTAAAGATGCAATATCCTCTTGTTTTCTTCGTTATTACAATGTTTAGTTGCGGACTCGCTGTTGGCGCGCTTAAATTACTTTAGTTTACTCGGATAATCCCCGACAAAGCTCGCATTAAGCTGGCGCAAGTACTACATATATACATCATGTAAACATTGAGTGCTTGCTCTCTGTGTGTACAAATTCTGATTTCAGAGTATTGTCGATACAATATATATGTAGAAACTTGTGAAATAGATTAAATAAAAAATTTGCAAATGATTTTATAAAAGTAGCTGTTATGAAAATATTATGAAACCACCCATTAACTGAAAATGTATTGAGCTGATAATATTTTAAATATTTGAAAATATTTTAATATAATAATTTATTTTATCTAACGTTAATATAGATTAAATAATGTTCAATATAAAGTTTTATATATTATTATATAATTATATATAAATATAAATATATATATATATATAAATATTTTAATATAATAATTTATTTATATACAACGTATCCCAAAACTCAACGTCAAGCGGGAACTAGGGAGTAGCAGTTTATGACTACCCAGGTAAAATAAAAAAAAATCTAAGTCATTTATTTTTTTAGAAAAAAATTTAACTGATTTTTTTTTTAAAACTACAAGCATTCTGGTTTTATTTGGGATAGTTATCAATAGCAGAGTTATTTAGGCTACCAAAAAAAAAAATTACAATTATATTTGCTTTGTAGTTAGTACCTTAAAATGTTGTACGAGATGTCAATTTTCAACGTTTTTCAAAAAATGCTCATATCACAAAAAACAAATTACTCAAATTTTTTTTTTCTAATTGGTAGTCATAAACTGGCCTACTCCCTGGTTCCCGCTTGAAGTAGAGAAAAATGTAGATGGAAATTGGAAGGAGACAATCTTGCAATGTAGCCTTGTGAGTTGTTCACAGTTCAAGTGCTACAACAAATTTGAGTATTGCGCATATCTTACTCCATTTACCAATTATTTTATACTTAATTGTATTTACCTATCACTAAAGGACGTAGGTAACTACACTAGCTGTACGTCATTGTCAACCCCCCACACGCGCGTGCAGCCGAGTGTGAACAGTTCACCGCGTGCGGTCTCGCATACCCGCTAGTCACTCTCGACTCTCGAAGCGAGTCCTTATCGCTCCTCGTTACTAACGCGTGGCCGATCAACTACGCCGGGCTAATTGTAATCAAATATTAACACAACAGGGCATTATCCATTAAAGATGTACTTATAATTATATTCACGAACCCAGGTGATGCGCGTGGCGTGTAGCTTAATCCTTAATGAAGCATCTGTTCACTAACACCACGAATAGTGTCTAATTACCACTGTATGCAAATGTAACTATTGATAATATTTATTCACTTAATTAATTAATCATAAATGAAAAAAAAATTCAAGATAGACAATTGATTAAATAAATAATAACTGTTTAACTTATCTTTTGTAAACATTTACTCATATTTCAGAATTATTGTGTTTTTGTAACATTCATTTGTTATTACAAGCAAGTGCCGGAACCTTGCCTTTATCCCTCAGAACTTAGAGATAATTAGAGGCGTTGTTAGAATATCAAATTTGTACCACGAGAGTGTTACAAATTGTCATATCCATACCTGGAAAAAATCAAAAATCTTAATCAAACGTCAACTTATTAGAAAATCACAAAATAACAATGAAAAAAAAAACCTAAAACTAAAATTAACACCTATTAAATAAAAAAAATTTCATCCATCTCCGCCGACTCCCCCACCGTGCCCAAAACACTAGCCGCGTTGCCCCTTTGAATCTCCAGCCCTATTCGCTGGAGAAAAAAAGATTTGGCGCGGCGGTCGCCCGACTTTTCTATTAACAACTTTCCGAGCTGATCAGAAAAGCATTTTGCGTCGGGCGACCACACGCCAAGGGTTTCCACGGCGAAGGCCAAAAACTCAAAGGAGCAACACAGCGTAGAATATTTGCTCTTCTTAAATTTTGGGCCCCGAGAGCAGCAGACCCGGCAGAGATGGAGGAACCGACAATGTGAGTGGGGGCAAGGGTGTCCACACACGTTGCGTCCCACACCAACGCCCTCCCTTTGCTCCACGGGGTCAACGTCATGCCATCGGGCCGCTTTCCATCGTCACGACATAAGCCAGGCGGTTCTAATAAACTTGGAATGTCCGCCGTGGCTAGGGCTCGTTTTATTAAAATGTTGATCCTGCTATGCCGCGAACGACGACCAGCGCTGCGCTGGCACGACAGCCCGTGGTGACCGTATGGGTCAACGTTGGTGCCGCAGATGCAAGCATGTGGTTGACATACCCTCGCTCCCACTCTAAGGGCGACAGAAATGCGAGTGGCTTGGTCGTCCAAAAGGGTTCCCATATGGGGCGAAGGGTACGCGTGCAGCCATGCACCCGCCTCCTTTTCTGACGATGCTAGAAGTCTGGCACGATCGGCACCTGTTGAAACTTGCAGAATTTCGTTATAATTTATTTTGACCATAGGTAGGTCCCAGCCTCCCTGTGAATCCAGAAAAATCGGCAAACTCTGTGTTGGACACTTAGACCTCCAACAATCTACGGCATCGTTCAAGTGGCTCACCTCAAACTCACCAAGTGAGGGGGTAAGAATTATTCCTATGAGGCGAATACCACTATGAGACGATGATAGAAAAGCTGGAAGTGCTAAATCTTCCACTTTTCGAATGCCGATTCCGCCAAATTTTACCGGGAGAGTGGCCTGTCTCCATGACATGGGTTCCAAATGTACGTTTAAAATTAGTTGCATGCAAGCTTTAATAGTATAATCCATAGCTCGCAAACTCTCCACGTGCCTCCAAATTGGACTGCAACCATTGATTTTATAACCCTGTCGGGACAGATAGACCACTCCATATAACAAATTTGGTAACGTTGTAAATCGTAAAACCAACAGAGGGCGTTAATAATTTTTCTTGATGTTGTCGTAAAACAAACAGGTGGCGTTAATGTTTGTTAATACTTCTATACTAAGGGCGCTATCTAGTTGAAATACAACATGTATCTAGGTACCTTTAATTGTCACTAGGCTGTAGAATTACTGCTACTAGACAAAAGATGGCGCTTTCATTTATATTTATAAAGAACATTATTTCTGTAAATTCCAAAATTTTTAATTATATTTGAATAATAAAATTATGACAATTTACAATTAAACTAACACTTCTTATCAAATTAAATAAAATAAAAAAAATTTTTGAAAATTATTTGGTATACGGAACAAAATATTATTATGATTGTAATTTCCTGTTTGTGCGCTTTTAATAGATAGATCCACACAGAGCACGGAATACCCCCGCGCGCGCGCGCGCGGTATTCCGTGCTCTGTGGATAGAACGTATTTATTTAGTTGAACAGTTAAACAAATACTCGTCACTCTTCATTCTAATAATGTCAGCATTGTATGTAAAAAAAAATATGAAAACTGCCTTAAAAAATTTATGAAATTAAAAAAATCGAACCCTAGAGTTGAAGGCGGTGCTAAAGAAGGCTACACAAATCACAAAGGATATCATCCACGCATGTTTTCTTTCATGTATCATTTTTGCTTGCTTTAGCACCGCCTTCAACTCTAGGGTTCGATTTTTTTTATTTCATACATTTTTGAAGGCGGTTTTTATATATTTTTTTAAATAGTTTTTTATTTCACAGTTTTTTTTTGAATTTTTTGCTATTAATGTACTCGGCGGAATCGCTCGACCTTCGGCCTCGCGATTCCGCCTCGCTTTCCAATCTGATCTCGACCAAATTAAAATGGAACCACGTCATGGTTATCCCCTTTCAAACAAAAAAAAAGAATTTTCAAAATCGGCCCACAATAATTGACGGAGTAATCGCGTAACAAACATCCAAAAAAAGAAAACATACCGTCGAATTGAGAATCTCCTAGGTCTAAAGTAAATTGCTCGTGATGACAAATTCAACGAGCCCAAACACGATGGGTTTATCATGTGTAGTTTAGGAGTTCCTATGGCCACCTTCCGTCTCCATCATCAGACCAGCTCGATGGTACTCGTACTCGTATTATAATATATTAAACGCATCTGGCCGGTCGGAAAAGATTTCAAATTTAGAATATTCATGAAACAAGGGTCCGAATATGAATGACAATATCGATTCATGTATTTCAATACAATGACAGAGAAAATTTCAAAATATTAGGTACCTATTCTACCTATTTAATACTTTTTAGTTCTAGTTTATTTTTTTTTAAGTCGGTTTTATATTTTTAAAACAATATTACATAAAAAACAATAATCGAAATCGAATAATCGAAATCGGTTGAAGTGGTACAGAATTATTCGCCATGTGTCAAACTGCAAATTGCTGAAAAAGTCCACATCACAAAAGTTTTGCTGAAGGTAACCACACACCAATAGTATTTTGTTGCTTTTTCATAAACCGCTCAATCAATTTCAATAAAATTTCAATGGGAGCACCTCTGAAGTATGACCTACCAAACAAAAAAAGAATTTTCAAAATCAGCCCATAATTAACACGTTGAACGCCATACGACCCACCGGTGGGCCTAGCGTACTTTTCGGTTCGGGCCAAGCCAAACTCATTATATCCGTAATTTTCATCAACTTGAGATTTTCATCACAAAGTTTATAAAATGCGGTAATTTGTAAGGAAAATAAAAATTTGCGACTTTTACCGTCTAATTTTCGAGATATAGCAGAAGGCTCACGGGTGGATCGTGTGGCCTCATATGAAGGATTTGTATTTTTCTGTTGGCTGGGGCCGCGGGGTCACGCCGCGGCCCACCCGTTGCGCACACGCCGCGGACGCAGCGATCAATCCCGGTCCGGCTGCGTCGACAATTGAGGATGTTTTACGCTTTTCTCGCCAAAAATTATTATTTTGAAGATTTCGAATTAACACAAGAAGCGCTAACGCAGTTAGAAAACATCGAGATAGATCTTCTGAACCGTAGTTTCGGAATAGATTCTATGAAGACGTAGTTCAACCAACGAAAAGAAGATGCTGTCGAATTCTTTTGTCGGAGAGTGAGGATAGCGACTATGAAATGCATATAGAAAGACGGAAGAGAATGAAACACACTCTGGAAAGGAAAGAGGGATTGGCCAGAAAAGTGAGAAGAACATGTCACCAATGTTATGCAAAGAACGTACCAATAATGGGTAGCAAACAGGCTAAAACCAAGTCGAAAAAAGTATCCACTTATTGCCAAAGCAGCCCAACTAAACCATTCCTTTGTTTGCCTTGTTTTAACATGACTCACGGATAATTCTTTATTGTTTATGGTTAAACCCTTTGGGGTTAAGATGATTGATTATTTTAAATAATGAAGTGTCATAATGTTGTGATTGTTCAATTTCATAAATATTTTGTTTTGTTCAATTTCATAAATTATTTTCGTAATAAATAATGTCTTCTTATTTGGCAATGAAGAAAATTTTATGTTCATTTTTATTTTGACGAATATTTTCTTATTATTTTCTGGTTTTATTAATTCTATTAATACAAATATTATTTTCTACCTTATCGTTAAGAGCAGCCCTAGCATCGTTACAATTAACTTAATAAAAAACTACAAGTTTCTATTGGATTTGAAAACCACGCCGTCCGCTTCGACTACAAGGCCATGCGGCTCACTTCCATATTGGCTTTGTAGCTGCGCTCTGTGGCTTGTAGGAAGCGTTTACGTAGGCCCTCTCACGCGGCTCACCGGTGACCCCCATGCCCTGAATGGTTCAGTAAGGAAAGGCTCACCGGTGAGCGGTGAGCCCCGTGGCCCAAACGGAAATACTGGATTTTTCATGTGGCGTTGAACGTGTAAGATTGTAATTTCCTGTTTGCGGTTTTACTCCGGTCCAAAGAATTTACAAACTCTTTGGTTGTACTTGGGTTGTACCTAGCTCCGCTTATTTGTTGTTATATCCGCTATAGTAACACATATTCTGTGAAAATTTCAACGGGCTTCCTATTACGGTTCAAGAGATACAGCCCTCGGACGGACAAACGGACGGACGGACAGACAGACTGCGGAGGCTTAGTAATAGGCTTCCGTACAGGGATACGGAAACCTAAAAATAAGGGGTGAAATAGGGGTGAAAGTTTTTGTATGGGGAATCCATGATTTCTCTAGGTAAGGATATGAAAATTTATTATCTAGGCTTTTGGCACAGATTACTCAATAGTTACTGCTTTTGGTAAGAAATAATGAATAATGGTCAGGAAGAGGAAGGGGGAGAGAAAAGAAGGGGAAGTGGGTGGGAGGTACGTTTGTCAGCCTCGGTAGCTCAGTGGTGCAGGCAACCCTGGGCGCGGTCAACACTTGGATGGGTGACCGCTCGACCATTTGAGGCTGACCGTGGTTCGGATTCCACGTAAAACTGTAGCACCCTTCCCTTCTTACCTTACTAGGGTTGGTACCACCGCACTGAATAAAACGTATGTCGAAACGGCTATGTAAATCAAAGAGATTTGATGTAAATAGTTTTTTCGTTTTTTTCCGTCCAGTTCAGTATAGCCGGCACGACATGTCCGACATCACGGATGTTGTAGGTGATGTATCCAACCATGTCAGTTTCCATAAAAAAAAGAAGAAGAGGAGGAGAGGTATGGAGGGAGGAAGGGTTAGTGAATGAGGGTAGGTGTGGGGGAGGGAGGTAGTAGAGGGAACGAGGAGGAATGGATATCGAGGGAGTGAGAGGTTGAAAGGGGGAAGGGGCGGGGTAAGAGGGGGTTGCGGACAGGATGAGGGGTAGTAGGGGAGGAATGGAATGCGAGGGTGATGGGAAGGAGGGGCGACATGAGGGGAGGAAGGGAAGTAGGGAGAGAGGGAGGGAATGGGCGAAAGGGAAGGTGGCAAAGAGGGGGTCCGTGAAGGGTGAGGGGAAGGAGGGGAGGAAGGCGGGATCGAGGAGAGAAGACCGGGAGAGAGGTGAGTGAGAGATGGGCGAGGAAGGAATCCCTTCCTTCCTCCCGAAAAAGATAGAGAATATAAGAGAAGCGATGGTTTATTATCAATTTTGCATTTAAATCAGATTTACTATTTTTTTATTTTATTCGTCGTCGTGTCGTCGTCGGTAAAATCCAAAGAGATTTTATGTTACATGATACGTCATTGGTAAAATCTACAATTTTACAATTTTATATAAAATATCATTGACTTCAAAGCATGATACGTCATTGATTGACTTATATATTCTGTAAAGCTTATCACAAATACATTAAACCCACCCTCTTTTAATCTCTTTGGTATAACACCACCAGCAGCATCGTAGATGGAAAAAATAGCCCTGGACTCAACTTTTTTTAATTCGGTGCCTGGACTCCCTACTTCATACTCAAACACATTTTGTTCATACTTCAACTATTACTAAAACGAGACACCGCGATTATGGTAGTGTGCGTATCGCGTGAATACAGAACCGACCGTCTCAAGAGATCGCATCGATATTGTGTCATCCTTTTTCCACGCGCAGTAACCCGTATCGCTTGCCTGCACGCTCCACGCAAACATTTGCGTGTTCCAAAACAAGCGAACGTCGCGCGTCGATCGATAAATTGCCGCAACGGCTAAAAACTATGGAGGTGGCTTTTTACTTTCGAGCGACTGTAAGGAGAAAGGAAGTATTGTGATCGTCCAAAATGTCGAAGTTGAGAATGCGACTGATTTTTTTTTTTTTTATTGAAACTGACACGGTTGGCTACATCACCTACAACATCCGTGATGTCAGCCCATAACACCGGGTGAACTTGGTGCCACGTCAGTGCTTCCCTTCGGTCGTGCCGACTACACTGAACTGGACGGAAAACACAAACTATTTACATAGCCGTTTGGACCGACCTTTCATTCAGTGCGGTGGTACCAACCCGGGCGGGTTAAACCCTACCACCTAGTAATATAAGAAGGGGGTCATATCCCTTAGTCGCCTTTTACGACATACACGGGGAGAGATGCAGTGGGGCTATTCTTTTAAAGTACCGGCCCCACACAGTACAGATTTGGGCTATATATCTGTCAACGATCCCAAAAAAGTGGTTTTGAGAAACATGTATGTGTGTGTGTGTGTGTGTGTGTCCGTCCAGCGACCTTGTGCCTAAACTGCTCAACCGATTTCGTTCAAAATTCGTATTTAGTAGTTTGAAATGATAATCTAGGGGTACCTTTTTTAGTTTTTTTTAATTAAAAAAAATAAGGGTAGCTGTCATACAAATTATTTCGTTGAGGTCGATTTTCTTATAAATGGCTAACGATTTTTATTATTATTATTATATTTAATCCATCGTGTTTGTTTCCGTTTTCAAAGGTGGTGAGGTAAAAAAATATAATTTTAAAGAAGGTATCTCCACTTTATCCTAACCGCACGCGCGTATTTGAATTGCACGCAGGTTTGGTTTGTGGGTATTTGGCAACTAAAAATATAATAAGAAATAGGCATGCCATCTATAGACAAATAGGACAACTTAACTTTGGTCTGACATCTATGATGCAGAAGCGGCGAAATTATACATTTTATCCGCCAAGCTCACGGACTGACAAAACATGAAAATATTTATTGGAAAAATTATGAAAACCTTAAAATACACTATTTTGAAATTTCTACTTAATATAAAATAATCTTTAAATTTAACTATGCTGTTCCCACTTAGCATCGTTCTATAATTAGCAGATTTAAAAATATAATAATTATTTAATTCAAATTCGATACTCCTGGCGCCATCTTAGGACATAATTGAAGACTAATTTCATGTTACCTTTAAAACAGCGCTGACGGTACATCTGACTCCCCCTATAAAATCAATGACTGCAACGAAGAAAGTAAGTGAGCCTTGGGATGCAGAAACAATGACGGAGCAGGAAGAGAGCAACGTGCTTATTGAGATGTTTAAGGCGTTCGGCGAAGAACTCAACCTTCTGTTGTTTTTCATGCATCAGTGGTGTGATAGACTCGTCTGTTAGTGGCGCCCCGAGAAGAAATAAATTTTCTTTCGATAGTGTTTTTATTCCTGGTAAAATGTTATTGAATTCGTCAAATATTTGAGATTTTTCATTTTCTGAAAACATAGCTGAAAAGTAAATTTGGCATTTTGAAAAATTCAAATCTAAACCAACTTTTTTAAAATTTTGTATAATTTTTTTGATATCATCTAAAACCGTGTCCTTATTTCCCCCTAAAACCCCATCATCTAAATACCATAAATTAAGTTCCGAATTTATTTTTTTTATCGCATCTAAAATGCCTAAACTGAAAATAGGTGGACCCAGGGGACTCATATTTAATTTAAACTATATAGTAAAGAACTACGTGAATTATTTATTTTAAAATTAAAATTAATAATTCACATACAAAAGTTCAAGTATGTATGTATGTTTTCTGTGTAGTTTACTGTACATTAACAAATACGGCTGAAGATCAAATATTACCTATAACCTGGGAATCTTCAAAAGGCGTGTTAATAAATTAGACAACAACCTCTTTGTCCGCCTAGTAGCTGGCATGGCGCCTCTCTGAGCGTGGTTTCGCAAGGAGTGAGGTTATTGGCTGTGTCTTAATCGTTCTTTGAACTTTTGGGCACAGACATCCGTGCCGGTAGTCTATAAAAAAAAAAATAATAAATAAAAAAAAAAAATATTTGTAAACTGTGCTTAAAACGTAAACTCCTTAGAAAAATTGATAATTTCAATGAAGTTATAATAAATATGATAAACAATTTACCAATTTAAATGTTATAAAGGTTCCTCATAATATCGTGAAAGTCTAATAAACACTTGCCAAAATAATTATATTAAATGCTAAATTTACATACATAACCTACAACAAATAAATCAAACCGGTTATCAATAACTTATACCTACTTCTCAAGCACTAGTCAGTATCGGAATTCCTAAGCGCATAATAGCGCTTAAAAACTTCAAAGAGCTCCTCCTTTCGCACCTCACCAATTCAGATCAATGGAAAGCGACGGGGGAACTATTTCTAATAATAAATACCAGCCCTGCCTGCTCAACCCACTACCATCAACCGTCACAATGGCGTGCAATTCATCACGCATCGGTGGGCTGCACTTTTTGTGAGTCATCGCTGGGTCGGCAGTCACGGGGGGACGGTTGAGTTGCGCTGGGTGGCGCGTGCACTCGGGTCGAGGGGCGTCGGACGGGTCGGGCTGACACCGCGCCACTATTAGCGGGTTATCGGGCAGGAATTTGTGTGTACTATCGGGTGGACGGATGGGGTGTAAGCTGAGATATTAAGACGTGCTTTTATTTAGGAAATAGTTTCATAATTTGTTTTTGTTTTGTTGAACAAATTCGTAATTTACAAAGAAATATTTGTAAAATAACCGAAATTGTGCTTAAAATAAAATAAACTGTTTTTTTTATGAATATCTAAAATCAAATTGGGCGAAATAATTGTTCGTCATTATATTAAATAACGAGGAGTATGCATTGCTTTCTTTTATTTCACATCAATCAATTGTACTTTGCAAAAGCTGACGCTATCGCTGTTGGTCGGGCGTTACAATAATCGAAACTTGGAAGTAGTTCAAACTTAAAACAAAATTAACACAAAATGTTTCTCAGCGAATGAAATGGAAAGTGGGAGGTCGGGTGTTCGTGTCCCTGCGCGCACGTGCGCTCGCCCACAAAGTGATTAGTACAACCATAATAATGATCAATGTGCGTTTCCACGGTCGCATTTTTTTGTACCTCTACCCCGCGACCCAGACATATCAGACCCACCTAATTACTTCTCAGAAAAAGGTTTTTTTACCTTCATTTACCAGGGTAATAAATTGTTTTTACGGTGAAAACACGAAATGTTATCGCCGCGGTTTGTTCACGAGTCGGTTTTTATGGGCCCGCTAATTTGATTGGTTGTTAACTTCCTATTACTCTATCTTCCAAAATTAAATCGGGGTGAGAGTGATGTAGTAAAATTTCATTTATTTTTTATTTTTATTAATAAGGGAGGAAATTGTGAGTAGTCTACGTCACGTATACCCCTTGTAATAGTAGTGCATTATTTATCGCTCAATGATTAAACAATTGAACATCAAAACGTTTCCTTTTCGGTTTTGTAGCGTATGCTAGCGTAGCTGCCGGTCGCTCTGTATACATGACCGACAATGCAACATCTTCCTCGGGCGGATCTAAAATTGTACTAAGACGCGACGCCTTTAGACCAATTTATTAATTTGTTGTGGTTCCCATGAAAACGACGCCAAATTCAGTCTAGCTGATTCAGGACACGACGACGGCGGCGTTACAACTATCACATTATAAGTTGTGGGCACAACGTGGGCACCGCGCACGACCGAAGACGACTCCGCGCCGCCAGCCCCCGCCCCCGCCCCGCGGCGCTTCAGAGAGAAGTTTACTTGGTCCCGTGCCGCCCGCGTCATCCAAAAATCATTCTCTCGTTTCTGAGTTTTTCAGAATCCGGTCACGAACGAGACGGGACCGCGACGTTGACACTTCGCGAAAATTCAGCAAAAACTTCGCGCCTTCGCCCGAGATAAGGAGGTAAATGTACGTTTACATTATTTACCTACTTGCGTATGACACGACCTAGCGGGACGCCGCCGCGACGCGACGCCGCCGCCGCTGCAACTGCTTGGAAAAAAATTGTTAGTGACGGCAAACTGTCACGTAATATTAGGGAAGGCAATTGAATGCTGCGACAGGAATATGTGATTTCATTTCTTCTTACGCTGGCATTAAGTTATATATTATTTCAATCTAAAGAAACACTTCTCTATTTTTATACTGTATAAATGTATGATAATAAATAAACAGACGAGATAAACAGTATCTACCATACCGCACCATCTACTTTTTATTAGACGGGTCAATGGCGTTCATGGTGGGTTTTTGCCAGTTTGATAATTATTCTAACGTTCTGGATTAGGTTTTTTTATGTAAGTAATCCGGTATGGGTGGCTGCGTCAGAAGGGCCAAAGCACATTCTCCGACCAGCCAATATCACCTCCGATAATGTAGGTGCCATATGGGAGCCTTCCCTTTGGATTGCTGGAAATACTGGACTAGAGTAGAACAGCAGCGGCTTCTATGCGGTCATCTTATATACTTGCATACATTTTATAAAAACTATATCCAACAAAGGCAATAAAATATAATGTTGGCAACGCTATCCATGTTCAAGTAGCTTACCATCGTCTTGTTTCTCTCGCACATTTAGTAGGTAGTTCTAAAAAAAATAAAGTATCCATTTCCCTGCTAGTCGACGCGACGCCCTCTCGCGGCGCCAACAATAAAGACAAAAGAACACATCAGCACACAATTTCCTATGCTAAAATCCCTCAAGCTTCGGGCGATTAACGCTTTGTGAGTCTGCCCAGTAGCGTTTTAATTTCGCTGCCGCTTTTGTACGGTCAGCTCTCAACAATCTACATGCTTATAGTACCTTGTCTCAGTGACTAACTTAATTGCTTACTTTCTCTGAACGCTTCACAGGAAAGGGAATGCACATATTATGACAAGGTTCTCCATTTGTACCTTCGCTCGTTTACTTGACCGTATGAAGACGAGCTATTTTGACTTTTTAATTTGGATGCACAGCCGTGCGTTGCACGTCGCAGTGTGAACGAAAAGTGAACAGGAAACTGAAATAGCGTGATGAAGTGATATTCGAAATTTGGCGTTTGAATCTTTTGAATAGGCAGATTACCTAAATAAAGCCTCGAGGGTGTCATATAAATCTGTTTTAAAACTTTATGATCTAAGGTACACTAAGACGAAGAGCAGTACAATAATTAGCAATCGCATCGGCCTGTGGGAAAACGGCCGCCGATCGCTGTTCTGTGAAAGGTGCATACAAAATTGACTAAAAATAATATTAATTCTGCAATAAATCCGCCTTTTGTATCATAGAAAAATTTAATTCTTGCATGTGTGCTTGTTTGATGGACGCTTTTCTCTTTACTCATGGAGGTACTCCACCTCCATGTCCTTACTCCTGAACGTTTTGCGTATACTTGAATTCTATTAGAAGTGGCCTAAGATAAGATTTCGAAAAGATTCAAAGACCGACGATACTCGATACTGCCACGGTGACGTGCTCCAGATTCTTCAAAGGAACTATGCTTTGCTCTGGCTAAGAGCACTAACGACATTTCTCGCGTACTAAATACCGACTTACATTCGTTACAGTAAGGACAGTAAGACAAAGGCGTTTCATTTTGTCTTCCTTTGACGTCTGTCGTCTGACGTTCTTGCAAGCAAGTTCCGCATAGCCTAAGAGCAAGAAGACGATAGGTATAGAGAAAACAGCGAAAAAGTGTTTGTTTTTCGACGCTGTATCTTACATGACAAAAAAACATTATCAATCGTATATGCAGGTGATAACAGACTACCAAAATTTTAAGGGGTGATTCTGGAACTCAAATTTTAGAACATGTTTACCTAACTCTTATACTTAAGTCTTATTATTCGGTAGAAAATAAGCCAGCAACGTCTTCTAGCCCCATTTGTTTATTTTTCTACGTGTGCCCCGGATTCTCGTTGAAACTGCCCTTATGATGGAGACCGGCGTCAGCTTTTACTATGCGTACGTCAAAAAATGCCTTCCGCGCTGGTTCCCAAACTGGGATTGTTTGATTGGGCTGTTCGATTCAGCTTCGCGCATGATTGTTTCAACGGTGGCTGCGCCCCATGCTACGAGTAGTTCTGTCCAATCTTTGGAATCAACTCTGTGCTGGTCATGGCCCTGCTTTACAAGACCTCCTTTTTCGCAGTTAAGAGCGTGGTTTAGGTCGAACTGCTTCTCACCACAGCCATCGCAGCAGTTTGGTAGTCCTGTTCGTTCGTATTCATAACATATAGCCAAACCGTCTCTAAATTGTGTCGCTGTGAGGTCGGTGTGGTTGTTGGAGGTGGGTACAATGGTAGCCATTGTGATAATTTTAACTTACTGCTCTTTTTATACTCCGTTGCATTTTGGTTGGTAGTTTTATTATGACGTTCTCATACGTTATGTTTTCTTTTCTTTTTCAACTTTCCCTTGCTTCACACATCGTGGCTGTTGCATGGCGCTGGTGATCGTTAACATTTAGCTCCGAACCTGACAATATAGATTTTATTATTTTCTTGTTGGCTACAGTTGAGGTTTTATAAAATTTATGTTTAAGTTTTTTGTTGGGTCTTTTATTCCGAGACCTTCTAGTCTTGCGGGCAGTGTAAGTAATTCATGTTCTATTGTTGTAATTTCTATCTGGGTAATAGATGGAGTTAGACAAGAGGTGATGGTGTCTTTCAGTATTGCGAAGTCTTCTGCAGAGCCAGTGGTGACTCTTTGTAGGTATTGCCATTCGCATTGTAATGATTTCACGTATGCAGCGTGTACTGCTTGTGGGTTCGTTTTGCTGGCCGTAGATAATTTCTTTACACAGACGACCCACTTGTCTATTTTACCTTGAACGTATTTACGCTTTTCAATTTCGTCACCTATAACGCCTCCGAGAAACCTGTGAGACTTAAACTGCCAAATAGTTTTGTGGCTTTCTCGTGCATGCCTTCTTTTACTATGCGATAGCTTTTTGCTGGTTCCGGAAATAACCACATTTTGGATCTTCTTTTATTATTAGTTCTAACCAGTATTTTATATTTTTCAGTTTGCCTAAGCGGATGGAGTCGTCAGCGTACCAATTCTGTACATATTTTTCTGGTTCTATGTACAAGACGATATAGAGGTGACGTGAATTTGCATAGTGAGAAAGAGATAGAGTTAGTCTAAAATAGACTATATTTTCCAGACAAATGTAAATTGTTTGTGTTAGAACAAGACAGGACTAGACTAGACTTTTTGTCATTGTATTAGTGACGTTTCGTTCACAGGCACAAATTTCTCATTGACTTAAATTTTTTAGTCAGGCGCCAGACTAGAATATTGGTTTTTATAAAAGAATATATAACCACAATTGTATATGATTGTATACTAATTTATTTATATTGATGTGACCAACCAAACAATGAGCGAGTACGCGTTACCTAAGAAAAAGTAGGGGTGAAAGGAATACAGAAAACATATCCTTCCATGCAAAAGGGTACAAATAATAGTTTTATTTTAATAATGTACACATGTATTATTATTAAATACAAATGTATTATTATTTTTCAATTAAAACCTGTTATTTTATTTATTATTTTTAAAATTGGAGTTAGGTACAAAATGAAAGATTTCGATTTTTAGAGGTAAGTTTAGCATTTTTTTCTATCGCGCGAACTTTCACGTATCGTGTTTTCACCAGTAATTAACCTAACTAAGGCATATTCTCTTTATAACATGCATTTTTTTTTCTACGTACGTATTTCCTCGAAAAACGATATTAAAATAGGTTATCTGTGTACATGAACGATGCATACACACACTCTCAAACTAATTTTACAAAGGGTATGTCATTTTCTGGGTTCAGATTTCACTCTATCGTATCCTTGCTCTTAGCGCAGAGCAGTAGCTGTGATTCAGGTCGATGTGATTGAGAGGTTTTTTTTATTTAGAGAAGCCGAATGACAGGAACGTGACTTACTGGAAGATTCTGCTTCTCTCGGAATTTGACCATTATCAAGACAATCTTGGCATTCCAGGGAGGTAGAGGTACTGATATAGGTAGCTATTAAGCTGCGACTGTTTTCTACTCTACGTATAGCACATCTTCCGGATGTTCATTCGCGCGAGATTTACTATAAACCATTTGTAGTCAAGAGCCCTTCTAGAAATGGCTCGCATCGATGTGACCTCAGTCACTCTCAAGATTAAAATTTGACGCATCTAATTACATACTACTATCTTCATACTACGTTAGGCAAATGAACATAAAAGTTTAATTACAAATTTGAAAAACTCCCTCAACAACCCATCAACAACCCTTAAAAATTAAAAAAATATATCCACTTAGTCAATTAAAGGCGTCGGGGGACCGAGTTTCACTGTTTTAACTTAGCTATGAACCATCCCGCTTCACCCAGAATAACATATTTTTTAATCGCTGTACTTATCTTTAATTTAAGTTTTCTCTGTTATATTGCTTGTGTTTTCTAAATAAAGAAATACAATAAAATAAAAATAAAGCCCGCTTTCTAATTAAGAAAACCGCATCCAAATTTGCCCATCCGTTTAGGAGCTACGATGCCACAGACAGACGGAGGCGTCAAACTTATAACACCCCTCCTTTTGCGTAGGGGGTTAAAATGTATATGATTGTACAAACGAAAACCTATCAGTAGAATTGTGTTTTGGTGAACGAAAAGATATACATGTTTCGATTCTTCTTCGATTCGAGATCGAAATCCATTCACAATTTTTTCCGGTAATATTTTTTTCATTATAGCTTTGTAAATACCCAAATATAGTGTCTACGTACGGTACTAAAATATGCATAGGTAAGTATATGTGTATAAGCTTTTACGAAGAGCAAATGTTTTAAACAGGCAGCGCGCGGCGCCCAGTCTGGAGACCCAAGGCATTGTAATTTCCGGTATAAAATTGGGCATATTTTTCTTCACCAAAACGCTTCATGACAAAGCTTTGTGCGTTATACAACATTTTCGAAATTTAATTTATTCCCTTTTCTGTTTATTTCCAACGCTCGCCGCTCGCATGTAGACGTAGTAGTTTCCTATCGCCAATTTTTAATTTGACATTCCTCGTACCCAATTGTTTTTTGTACTCTTTAGTTCGGTATGTTGCTAAAAGGAAATTGTTTTATTATTGGGAGTGTTACATCATCGTGGCTTGTTTTTAGGATTACGTACATCAAAAGGTATGTCTGTCTGTCCGTCTGTCAAGACGCTTTTTATCAGAAACTGGTAAAGTTAGGGTTGCAATAAATATCAAAGGTCTCTTGGAGGTGTAAAAAATTCAAGCTAAAAGATACGAGTACGACCATTTATGTCACATATTTTGATTCCAGCAAACTCACTCATCAAAATCTATACGATACTTCCCGTTCACCTCAATGACGTATCATGTATTCTACTAGACCTCTTACCCGGGCAACAGCCTTCGCTCCACCGCGGTGGAGTAACCATTACGCGGAGGGACCCTCTTGAGACTAGTAGCTCGCGAGCGACCGAACGCGGCGGACGCGCCGTCCGCGCGCTCGCTGCCGTCCGTCTGCGGCTCGCATCGCGCCAGTCATTATGCCCGGTTGTGTGTTGCGATATTGCAAAAATCATACCAAAAATATTGGGAAAACTGATGGCATCTCATTTCATAGGTAAGTATCATTTCATTGTGATCTTAATATATAAGGTCTTTCAAAATTAGTTAATAGTACGCTAAGGGGGGGGGGGGGGGGGGGGGGGTCTGCATCATATAGGGAGTAAAACCTATATAAAATTTTTTGGACCTTGGGCTTTTTTTATGTAAAATGTTTTTTATGTATTTAAATAAAAAAATATGTGGTTGATTTTTATAGCCTAATCGATTCATTTTCATAACAGTAACAAAAAAGTCTTCATTACCATTTTGATGTAACACGTGTAAGTTGGTAAAAAAAATCAAATTCTTTCTATTCCATACTAATAAAACTAAAATTGTGGTTTTCACAATTTCTGAAAGAAAGAGATCTATGTGTTGGAAGACTTTTTTGTTCGTGGCATGAAACTGAAACGATTAAGAAAATAATTTTTTTTTACATTTTACATTATTATAAATTTTTTTTTGTAAAAAAAAATCTTTGTTCCTCAAAAGTGATTTATTTACGATACAGAACCCCCCCCTTAGCGTACTATTAACTAATTTTGAAAGACCTTATATATAATATCTTGTTTTCCATGTGCTTACAAATATTTGGTTCAACTGGCCAATTAGGGCTGTCACAACGCTACTTCAATTTGAAAATTTTGTACATTTTATGTATTGACCTCGCATTGCAATAACATAAGCATTATTTAATTAAACAAATAAATTGAACGCGCTCATTAGGGCTGCCACATATGAATGATTAGAAATAGAGTTCTGGGATATCATGTATGAAAGTAAATAAATATGTATTAAACCACGTTAAAATATGAGAGTGAATTGACCGCTAATTAGGGTTGTCGCTATTCTTTTATTTTTTTTTTATTAGTAAGTAATTGAGAAATTTTCAAGAAAAAAAAATTTTTTACTAGTTTTCCACATCCTACTAAGGGATCAATACGAGAAAGATGGATAAAAATAGTCCAAGATGATACATTGTTTAAGGGAAAGTGAAAATTTAAATTTGTGTAAAGTGAAATTTAAATTATTTTGTTTAAGTACGGAGGAAGAGTTATTTTAGTTGTGTTTGTGTGTGTAGTCCAAAGTATACCTAATGGTTTTTTTAGTTATATATATATATATATATTTTTTTTAAATAAATGCTGCACTCTTTATTTTATGTATGTTTGGTTTGGAGATTTTAAGTTTAGTCCAAGGCCAAGACCGCAGTTATTAATTCTTTATTATTAAGTTTAGTTTTTTAGATATTATTCTAGTTATTAAGTGTAGGTATTATAAGAATACAAAACGGCTTTACTCGCGGTCGAAATACGAGCTGTGTGGCTCGACGTTTCGGGCCAAACGTATGGCCCATCATCATGAGCACTCTGGCCGAACTGTCGAGCCACACAGCTCGTATTTCGATAGTGAGTAAAGCCGTTGTTACTTCTTAAAATGTCAAATAACCACGGTAATTTAAAAACCCATATAAGTTTAGGTATGTATTTCAAGTTATTATAGTTCTGTATTTTAAGTTTAATAAATACATAAAAACGTTTTTTTCGATTAAATTCACTATCTGTTTTCTTCTATAATCCTTTAAAACGTCCCACTGCTAGGCACGGACTCTGCCCACTGACATAGGAGGTATTGTTTTTATTGTTGTTGTTTTATTGTTTATTGAGTATTCTTATGGCAGTCATATTGCACTCGAACTTGTCACAATTTGTTATATCCGGTTCGATTACTCGTACATGGTGACCAGTGGAAATCAGAAGCAGTTTACACAAAAATACCTTTCATAGACCAGTGTGCACTAGTTACCTAACTTTATTTTTCTTCACCGGAGCGATCGTACCTATTCGTTATGAAATGCACGTATATCAATCCTTATCAAGGAAATAAATAAGTACATTAGTTAGTGCCCGGGATTTGAACCCGCAACTTCTGCATTGAGAAGCGTTACCACTAGACTACGGGCACAATTAACCATAATACCTACTCGTAAAATAATAAATCGAAAAATATATTTTTGGTAGACTAAGTGACAACCCTACGTATTCCAATGCACGTGTTGACTGACCGGCCGGGCCGGCCGGGCCGCTAGCCGCTAGTCGCTCGCTAGCTAGCCCCTCTCCCGCTCGCTTCCCGCCCCGCGCGGCTCAGCGTTCCGCCACCCCGCTACCTTACCTCATACCTCAGTTATTGGCCATCATTTCTCTGTATTCTTTCTTCGTAGTGCTCACTCTATACATAAAATCTCTTTGGTTCACCTAGAATAATGAAATTTGGCATAAAGTACGGTCTCGTAGAACAAGTAAAGGAAAACATCAGAAATTCTAAATTTGAAGTTGTATCAAATACATATTGTTACATAGGTACATAAAAGCGTCAAAATTTGTGTTAAAAACAAAACAAAATTATTTATTTAATAACCTTATTATTCATAACAAAACAATAAACCCCCAATTACGTGGTGGTACGGAACCTTCGGTGCGCGAGTCTGACTCGCACTTGGCCGGTTTTTTTAAAGTTAGAACAGCATTAAGGATTATGATTAGCACAGGATGTTCTAACTAAGGTATAGGCACCATTTCAGCATACTTACTTAAATTTTTTTAAACCTACCTTGATTTATAACTCCCCAGGTGATTTTCAAGAAAGCTTACTTCATAACCAACCTTGAGCGCACTCAAGCATTCACTCAAGTCTGCCTCAAAGCATTTATGCTTGCACAAACATCTGGGAGAAGCTTCCGCCATATCTGTACCCGTCGGGCTTGACTAAGTAAACAAACTGTGCCGGCGAAACTGTCATTTTAGACTTCCATAAATGTGCTAAATATTCCGGCATCTATCTGGACGGCTCTTAGAGCACCTACAACACCCGCAATGTCAGCCCATGAAATATGTCCCACGTCAGTGCTTCCCTTTGATTATGCTGACTACACTGGACGAAAAACACCACAGAATAGCGATCGGCGGCCGTTTTTCTCTAGGGGCACGACGCGATTTCTTGCTATGCGAAAAAAAAGGAACGATTTACATAGCCGCTTTTTTTATGTAAACCAGCATGGGTGGCTGTGCCGAGGGACCAATGGTGCAGTCGACAGAGCCAAAATCACCTCTCCTCGCGAAACCACGCTCAGTTAGGTGCCATGCCAGCAGATTTGCGGACTG
Organism: Nematopogon swammerdamellus; assembly: GCA_946902875.1. NCBI lineage: Eukaryota > Metazoa > Arthropoda > Insecta > Lepidoptera > Adelidae > Nematopogon > Nematopogon swammerdamellus. The sequence goes on from OX336349.1 coordinate 10,223,659, forward strand.
TTGCTAGTCTGTCTAGCCCGTTAATAACGACGCTTGATTTATATGCGTCTATTTATACGCTTCTACTCCACCTTACATTCAATGTGGTGGCATCAATCTAAACGTGTTTTAATTCCTACCACCTAAGGGAAGGGACTCCGAACGACGGCCAGTCTCAAAGGTAAATCGGTCACCGCTCTAAGCTCTAACTGCGCCCGGGTCTGCACTTCACTATCGAACGTCGATCAATAACACCGCCGAAACTACCAAGGCTGACAATATTCGAGAACAATAATTTCAATAAACTTACACTACAATGAACGCCAATGCCAACGCATTTCATTGAAATAATTCAATGCCTTCTGTCATTGATATCAATGCCTTCTGTAGAAAATTACGCGAATCTACTACGTAATTACTTGTTAAAACGAAAAACAGAACCCAATTGTGATAGATAAGCTAAATTACTTAATTTTCGGTAGGTAATTACCGGATAAGATTAGATTAGTTCTGTGGCTGTTGAGTACACATTTGAAGACCAATTAATTTAAGTGGGTATTTTATGAACTTTAATATAAGGTAGATAAGGTAGTAAAACGTTATGTTAATGTTATGAAACGTATATATTTATTTCACAGCGACATTTTTAATAAGTACCTACGAACAAACAAACGTATATACAACAATGTATGTACATTATAAAGCATCAGACCCATTACACAATATATATTACAACAGAGAATAAATTGTGTTTTATTTATATTAAAACATATAAATAATATTCATTATGTTGTGAATTGCCATTCCTTCAATAAATACTTAAAATTTAGATGTTGATTCTGACTATCATTGCAAGAAGTGTAACCGCTATAGTGAGTATGCCTGCAGTTACGCTACCGGCAGCGTTGTCGACCGGGCACGCATGCGCACTGGGTCCGATGCACGCCGCGAACGCCATCAGGTGCGGAATTTCGTTCTGCTCGTACAGCCCTGAGAAGATGTGCTCCCAGGGGCCACGTGCAAACACCGCCACGTCGTCGGCTCCGTGCGTCTCCGAATCCAGCAAAACTTCGGCGGGGTACATGAAGTCTGGGTCACCTGTAAATTATATTGACTTTTAGTGAATTTATTAAAAAAATTAGCTAGCATTATTCAGAAGAAATTATTTATTGCTCCACGGTCTTTGATTGCTCCACTAAAATAAAATTGTTCACAAAGAAAACACAGTACATAGTTAGGTACAGTCATAATGAGGTGCATAGATGGACTTATCTCTTTTAGAAATTTCTTCTAGTCAACCTATTTAATTAAACCTATTTAATTGTTAAATGCTAATGATATTCATAGAACAAGGATTCGCCTATTTGGGTGGTTATGAAATGAATTCGTACGAGTATTGGTGCAAATCTTGGAGAAAAGTACTAATGCCCGCTATACTCGTACTAAGTATAATATTGTATACATATTATGGTTTACTACGACGGCCACCGATCGCTGCTCTGTGGTGCATGTTTATAAATACAATAATGCAATTACCAAAATTAATTTGTAAAATAATGACTACTTACTATAATCCAAAACAGTGACGTCTTCTCTTATTCCATGTTCGGCATGAGGTCTGAATCCAGGTCCGTTCGTATAGCTTAAAGTCATGTAAGGCACGTCATCGTCTCCTATATCGTCAGACGGTCCAAGAACGTCCTTTCCTCTGGACGAGTACCCGTTGAACGTCATAACGTGTGAGTGGTCCGATGTCACCACAATCAAAGTATCAGACTGGCTGGTCAATTCGAGCGCTTTCTGTATAGCCTTATCGAACTCAACGGTCTCGTCAAGAGCCAACTGAACTCTCGTGTCGTGGTGGGCGTGATCAATACGACCTCCTGCAAATATCAATGTAGCAGTTTTACATTACCTATTAATTTCAAATCTAAATAGTTGCAGAATTGCTAGTGGCAGAATTTTAACTAGAAATATATGAGTGGTAGAAATTACATTAGTTATCAGCTATAAAAAGTTGAATTTACTCCAATGTTTCTATTTAAATCCACTGAGCCCTGTTCGAGAACTCGTTAAACTGAACTCGTAAATCGGAATATTGAAGTATAATTACATCTATTACAAATGCCTACCTTCGACAAACAAGAAGTATCCATTTTCTGATTTTTGCAGCATCTTCAAAGCGACTTCGGTGAGTTCCTCCAGTGTTGGTTCAGTCACTGGATTTCTGAGCAAGTTGTATTGCAAATGATTAGACTCAAAGAGGCCCAATAGGTAGTCGGTGTTCTCGATATCCAAGTTCAGGAGCTGTTCTCTGTTCCACACGTAGCTGCTGGTAGCATTCTTCGCGTTCTTTAACACTTTCCATTCCTCTCTGAGATCTCGACCGTCACCTCGAAATCCACGATCGCCTTCTTCATCTATATGAAGGTTGTAATCTATGAAGTTTCTGCGACCACCGCCAAGGATAACCTTTGAAAGCAATATATTTGTTATCGAGAGCGAGATCAAACCATATATAATGGAGTCAATTATCAATGAGTATAAAACAACAAAACTTAAAGGCCCAATATGCAAATGTATGTTAATTGATCCGTAAACATAGATAATAATTATTGTTCGTCAAGTTTTAGATTGTTTTCTCACCTTAAAATCCTTACCCGGGTATTCTTGAACTAGTTGATGTGCAATGTCCGGACAAACTGCGGGGTCGAAATTATTTGAGCTAATGTCGTAGTCGCTCTCCCAGTTACGATTTGCGATGTGTGCGTAAGCCCCAGAAGGAGAAGCGTGAGTAATTCTGGTCGTTGTGACAATACCTGAAAATGTAAAATTGATATTCTTTTCAGACATAGAAATAAAAATAATGGTCAATAACATTTGTGTCAATTGAAAAAAATATTATATTTTTACATGAAATATAATTTATTGTTATATTTTATACTAGCTGAGCCCGCGGCTCCGCTCGCGTGAAATTCGTATTCCAAAGAAGAATGTAAGTAACTAAGGGCGAGGCCGAAGGCCGAGCTGCGTTCAGGTAATCGATAAACCTTCTTAAAGAAAGTAACTAACTAAGGGCGAGGCCGAAGGCCGAGCTGCTTTCAGGTAAACGATAAATCTTTCTCAAATAAAGGAAGTAAGTAAGGGCGAGGCCGAAGGCCGAGCTGCGATCAGGAAGACGAAAAAAGTAATATTAATAACTAAAGAATTAAACATACCTAACAAACATTAAAATAACTATCAAAACGGGCATTTTCAAATGTTCTTAGAGCACTTGCGGCATTACCCCGCTAGATGGCAAGGCTTACCCTTTGAATGAAGTACATAAGCCCTTGATGGCGGGACACCAGTTGCGTCAACCAGCTCAAGCCTCTTTTGGCTTCACTGCTCCACGGACCGAGGGTTTCAACAGCAAACGCAACAAATTCGAAATCTTGAATTATATTTCTATATTTGCTGCGTTTGAGGCTCTCCGCCCCAGCCTCGGCCGCGCCAGCCGCTCTTGAAGATGTCCTAATGTGACTTGGAGCCAATGTGAGAACAAAAGTGGCGTCCCACATCAAAGAACTACCCTTAGTCCATGGCACTAAGGTGATAGCATCGGGCCTCTTGCCATCCAGCCGGGAATAACCGCGAGGTTCTAGGATGCATGGTATATTTGCCGTCAGAAGTGTGGACTTTATAATAAAATTTAAATTAAATTAACTCAATCTTAATATTAATTCACTTTATTCGAGATGGTTTAGCTTCTTCCTGAACGCAGCTCGGCCTTCGGCCTCGCCCTTAGTTACTTGATTTCTTCGAGATGGTTTATTATTTGTCAGAACGTAGCTCGGCCTTCGGCCTCGCCCTTAGTTGCTTACTTTCTTCAAGAATGTTTTTCTTCTTCCTGAACTCAGCTCCGCCTTCGGCTAAAAGTAACTAAGGGCGAGCCTTAGTTACTTTCATCGAGAAGGAATATCGTTTACGTGAGCGCAGATCCGCCTTCGGGCCCGCCTTTAGTTACTTACTTTCTTTTTTTTAAATACGAATTTCACGCGAGCGAAGCCGCGGGCAACAGATATATAAATGTTATTGCACCAATGACAGCGACATAACTTCGACTTTCAATTATTATTTTTATATATCAAACAATTTGTCACCGGCCAGCTCACGTCGAGATGACAGTTCTCCGTTGTCAACATGACATTTAAAATAGTTTTTTACCTTTACTTTGGATTACGTGATTTTTATTATATTTTTAATTATTATGTTCATCCGGGATATACACTGTCACTATAAAAAGTTTCGTCAAATTCCGTTCAGTGGTTTTTGCGAGATGCGCGTACAAATAGATATTTTTGCATTTACGATTTTATAATATGTATAGAAAGAATAGATATGTATAGACTATTGTGTTCAAGTTATAAAAAAGAAGAACTGTCATTTTCGTTGTATCTACTTATTTTTAAATTTCGAATGAATATTTTATTCAAATTGTATTTGCTGCCAGTTCTCAAGATATAATTATGTACTTTGGACTACGTGATTTTAAACGCGCAATAATGTTTATAATTGTTAATTTTTTTTTATTTTTGTTATTTTTTTTTACGTATTATGTTAACCCGGCATATAAACTGCCACTATACAAAGTTTCGTCTAATTCCGTTCAGTGGTTTTTGCGTGATGCGCGTACAGACAAACAAACAAACAAACAAAAATTTTAAAAACTATTCTAACATGTTCAGTATCTCATTTTAAGCCACCCTGGTTAGTTTTTTTCCGAATATATTCAATGTACAGACTTTCTTACCTCTACGATTTTATTATATGTATAGATACACACCTGCCTCTTTGCCTGCTTTTAGGGCCCAGCTGGCGATAGATTCGGTGTGGTATTGTGGGTTGGCTTGCATTTCACAATTGCGTCTTGGTACTTGAGCCGACACTCCAGTGGTGCCGTAATTGTTCTTCACTCCGCACAAGTAGGCAGTCGCTGTACACGCTGAGTCTGGAATTTGCTTATCCACACAATAGGTCTGAAATAAAAAAAAAAGTATAACACCTACACACACAAGTGTAATATTCCCTGAGATGGGTGGTACAATACTGCTGTAATAATTAATTACTACAAATAAGAGTTCACACCATACGACATACGACTCATAACGACATAATATCTCACAACATACGACTCTCAAACATCCAAAGGTTGACTGGGAGAAATCCCTGTAAGGGATAAGTCCGCCTTTGCCCCTCATGTAAATTACTAATCGTGTGTTACTGTTAAATGTTTTGGAGCAATAAAGTATTTCTATTTATCTATCTATCAAGGAGTTCTTTAGTTATTAGGATTACTTTTTTGTATTTTATGAAAATAAATGTTTAAACTGCTGCAAAATTATATAATAAAGCATTAATGTCATTAGTACCTTCGCCAAACCGACGAATGGAAACTTTTCAAACGAAAGCTGTTCCTCTTCCCCAGTTCTGCCGTTTCTCTGTCCCAAGTAAGCTCTCGCGGCCGCCAAGGTCGGTATAGACATACCATCACCGAGGAACATTATGATGTTCTTTGCGATATTGGTATTACGATATACTGTCGCCTTCTCGAGCCGATCTTTTAGTGACGACTGCGCATTGTCGAGCCAGTAGTCCTTGGGAAGTTCATGAATATTTCTGGCTGCTTCTTGTTTTAGGTTTGGGTGATATCGGTCGGTGTCTACAAAAAATATATCAAATGTATTTTGACAAACATTTTATTTTAAATAAATGAATTTCTTCTACGGGCTAATTCGTAATCCAAGGTTACTTATTACAAAATAGCTTTTGCCCGCGGCTTCGCTCGCTTGAAATTCTATTTAAAAAGAATAAATTACGTAAGCCGCTACTGTACCTTTAATTCAGCGCGCGGAACAATTCGGTTAATAAGAGAGCCACATCTTAGCGAAACCGGAACTGAATTTTATTTAGCCTATCCTGTATCCCACATAGTTAAATGTGCTTGTACAGAGTTTCATCGAATTCAGATGATCAGTTTAAGAGTTATGGAAGAACATACATACATACAGAAAAGATTTCTAATAATCGTCAATTCAGTTTTAGTGTCATACATAGAGTCTAGAAAAGCAATATCTCATAAAACAAAGTAACTTACTCCATGACTATCCCTTACAGATTTATTATTAGTATTGATTGATTGATGATTGATTGATATAAAAAATTCAGTTGGACCTAAAATTTAATACTGCAACTAAAACTAACTAAAAATTAAAATAAATTTATAAAATATTTCATTCGGCTAGCTAAGTAAACTATAACGAAGTAATTACCTCTCGTCTGTTCGCTGAGCACAAAGACTGCGCTTAGGAGCAAGACGACCGTTGTCACTGCGAGTGTCTGCATGGTGACGGATTCGGTACCACTGGCAATATTGGAGAACGAAAAATTTATAAATAGTAAATAATGGGCTTATCGCATACTTTCGGTGTAGATCGTGTGCTTAAGGTGCATGCGAGTGTATCAATAAATTTATTTATTGAATTCTTTGTTTTATTGTTTTTATTAGAAAAAAAAACATTACTGTGTTGTTTTAATATACGTAAATTTGTTTAAAATCTACATAGGTAAAAGTTGTATATTTGTTCCTTACATACTTCAAAATTGTATTCTTTAATATATGTATATAATATGAATATATTTATTAGGTATACATAAATAACGTCAATCTGTTTTACAGTGAGGAGAGGTAAAAACAATCTCAACTATTTAAAAATATCTTAAACCACGTTACATTTAACTGTGAGCTTTTGACGGTGACGAGTAACAAAATAAAGTGACAATGTGTTTTCCCTGTATATTTATGTAAGTAACTTAGAAATGCAAAATACTGAATCACTACAACATTTAAAGATTCCTCTAACTTCATTATATGCTAAATTTGTTGCCAGCTTCACGCAGACACACAAATCGCCTTAAAATTGTGAATGATTTATTATTGTTATCGTTAATTTGACATTAATGATATAAGTATGTATGAAAGTCGATTTTAACATTTAAAGTACTAGTACTACTTATTCCATCAATAGTATAGTAATAGTTTTTAATTATTAGAAAACTAACAGTTTAAACTAGATATTTTAATATTATAACAGTAATGGATTGTATGTATGAAATTTTCGAGAGGAAGGAATAAGCAAACCGTCACGAATGACTCATTAACGGATGATAATTGTTGTTATTATTATCATACACAGATTGAACGTGTTCAAGCCGCAATGCTCCACCGTTCAGGTCCATACTTTTATTATAAATTTTACATTTTTGTTTTCGGAAAGAAAAGTGTCCAGCTAACGTAAATATTTAATTATCAATAAAGTAACATAAATTACATTTTACTAATCTAAATGCAGGAGGGAAATAATCTGTAGTTTAAGTATAGCATTTTGCCAACATTTAATCTTTCAATTTTAAAAATAATAATGACCAAAAAAGTTCTTCACAGACAAATCGCAAGTAGAGTGACTAAAATGATTATGATGCCAGATGTAACGCTATGAGCAGCGGAGTCTGCGTGACATTTTTCAACACTGGGTCCAATACACGCCGCATGTGCCATCAGATGCGGAATCTCGTTCTGTTCGTACAGTCCCGTGAAGATGTGTTCCCAGGGGCCTTCAAACACCGCCACGTCGTCGGCTCCGTGCGTCTCCCATTCCAGGGGAACTTCGGCTGGATACATAAATTCTGGGTCCACTGAAAACATATTTTTCATATACATTAAAAAAAATATTCAATATTAAGTAAATCGATGGCTTAAGGGCATTAAAAATAAATAAAACATTAAAGCCAATAACAACTCACAATAATTCAAAAGTGTAACATCTTCTCTTATTCCATGCTCTGCGTGAGGTCTGAATCCAGGTCCATTCGTATAGCTCAAAGTCATGTAAGGCACGCCATCATCTCCTATATCATCAGATGGTCCAAGAACATCCTTCCCTCTGACCGAGTATCCGTTGAAAGCCATAGAGTGTGAGTGGTCAGATGTTACCACAATCAGAGTATCTTCCTCGCTAGTCATTTCAAGAGCCTTCTGTATGGCCTTGTCGAACTCTACGGTCTCGTCTAGGGCCAAATGAACTAATGCGTCGTGATGGGCGTGGTCAATGCGACCTCCTGCAGTTATGAAAGAAAACGTTGTAGTAAGTATGTAGGTACAATTGTCTCTTATAGTAGATTACCATATCAAGTGAGTTAATGTGACACAGTTCTGCGAGGTGTACTTTATGTCGTTATTAAAGTAAGTACAGTAAGAGCAAATTATATCTTCCGAATCAGAAAAGCATTGTAATTTCTCAAAATTAAACATTTTTGAAATAAACATATTTTGCATAATTCGATATATCAATAGATTTTTTTTTATGGATAATGACACGGTTGGCTACATCACCTAAAACATCCGTGATGTCAGCCCATAACACCACGTGAACTAGGTGCCATGTCAGTGCTTCCCTTCATTTCATGTCGGCTACACTGAACTGAACCCCGGCCGGGTTGGTACCACCGGACTGAGCGAAACGTCGGTCGAAACGGCTATGTAAATAGTTCGTCTTTTACGTCCAGTTCAGTGTAGCCGACATGAAATGAAGGGAAGCACTGACATGGCACCTTGTTCCCCCAGTTTTATGGGCTGACATAACGGATGTTGTACGTGATGTAGCCAACCGTGTCAATTTCCATAAAAAAAAAATATTACATTAATTAAATTACCATACAATTTCTTACCTTCGACAAATAAGAAGTATCCATTTTCCGATTTCTGCAACATTTTCAGGGCGACCTCAGTGAGGTCCTCCAAAGTCGGTTCAGTCGCTGGATTTCTCAACAAGTTGTATTGTAAATGGCTAGACTCAAATAGCCCCAGCAAGTAGTCGGTGTTTTCGATATCCAAATTCAGGAGCTGCTCTCTGTTCCACACGTAGCTGCTGGTGGCGTTCTTTGCGTTCTTCAAGAGTTTCCATTCCTCTATGAGGTCGCGACCATCCCCGCGGGATCCACGATCACCCTCTTCATCTACTGGAAGGTTGCTATCTTTGAAGTTTCTCCGACCGCCACCGAGGATAACCTGTAAATTAAATGTAAAGAAAATTATATACGAGTATCATCCATCATAGACACAACATTTAAATCTAGAACGATAAAAAAGGTATGAAACCCAAACCCTATCCTCGCCAGCGTAACACGATATAAGGAAAAGCATACTTTTTTCATTGGACGGTCGCGCGCTGGCCCGTCAGTCTGTCATCGGCCGCGTCAGCAAAGACCTGTTTAAAATGCCCGCATGCTCTGTGTTTACTTGTAAAAACACTACAGCCAAGTTTAATGTGCACAATAGTGGAGTATCTTATCATCGGTAAGTACACTCCGCTCCCCGCAACTCGGCGACGCTAGTTCTCATACAAGCATTTGACAGTCCGGCGTCCATACCTTTTTTATCGTTCTAGATTTAAATATGTATTGCAAGTATTTTTTCGACAATGACTTCTTAAAAGCCTTTCATACTATAATCTCTTTTCATTCTCACCTTAAACTCGGTACCAGGAAACTGATGCACTAGTTGAAATGCGATGTCCGGACAGACCTCTGGATCGCCATTGTCTAATTTGACCTCTACGTCGTTTTCCCAGTCGCGATCTGCTATGTGAGCATAAGCTCCAGAAGGGGAAGCATGGGTAATTCTGGTCGTAGTTGCGATACCTTCAAACGTTGTAAACTCATTATTTGGCTGCACTTAATAACATATTTTCAGAGTACGTACTGCAGAGGTACTTATAGGCTAGAGGCTTTTAGAGAAATAAACACAAAATAATGTTGGTAGAAGTAATTCCTATTTTAGGTCTTATATAAAGTATGTTGTGTACAAACCGGCCTCTTTGCCCGCGTACAGGGCCCAGTTGGCGATTGATTCCGTGTGGTATTCAGTATTGGCTTGCATCTCACAGTTCCATCTTGGTACTTCAGCCGAAACGCCAGCGGTGCCATCATTATTCTTTACTCCACACAAGTATGCAGTTGCTGTACATGCAGAGTCTGCTGTTTGTTCATTGACGCAATATGTCTGAAAATAGTATGCGCATTTTAACTCCAGAATACTCTTCGTTGATACGCTCGAGGTTCACGTAACACTAACTACCTTTTATATCTATATTTCCCGCAGGAAACCAATTATGTCAATCAAAGATTGACTCGCAAACGTATACTTAAATTGTTAGGTAGGTAGGCTGGAACTGATTTGTCAACCAAGTTAACCTTTCAAGTTAAAGTTGTTAAATGTTTTTTTTAAAAGGTATTTATATTTTGGTCCGTAAAATAATTTATATTTTGTTCACTGTGAACGTGCAGAATAGGTCCACTTATTTCTGCATGTATTGATCTTAAAATGTCTGTCCAGTGACTGTCCGAAGCCCACCTCTACGTTGCCTGAAGCAAACTTTCCAACACTCTTCTAGACTCTTCGTTGTCACCCCCTGGAGTCTGAAAATTCCCTGCCTTCGAATATTTGTAAGTGATGCGCGTGCGGCGTCGTCCCTTCTGCCCTCGCGTCTCATGATAATATAGGTATTTTTAAATAAACTACCTACCCCCAGACTGCTTGACAGACTAGTTGTGATACATAGCTGTTTTCTCTTGTTTATCCTTATTCGTTCGCAATCTATCCCTGTCTCACTACCGCGTTACCTATACGCGATATTATACTATATGTAAAATAAATGCAAATATGGATATGTGGTATAGAGCTTGGTATATAGGTATACGCTTCAATACATCCCCCATAAAACTCAAATTGTCAAAACATGTACCACTGGTATCCACGACAAAGCAAATTTAAACATACTGTTTTCATGAATATAAACTCTAATGTAGCATATCACATATTTATTCACTTGTCTCGGTTTATCAATTCTACAAACAATCTCAATCTTCTTCGTCGATCCGTCCACACGACCGCCTGCCAGCCAGCCAGCCGGCAATCTTCCTTCTCTCCCCGCTCCCCTTCACTTCTTGCTATCCACTTCTGCATCCTGTCTTCTTATTGGTGTTCGTTCACTTCACAAATTCAAACTAACCAATTAGGGCGACCATGAGCGTTGACTATTTGTTACTAAAGTACTGCCGGAAATTAAACATTAAAATTAAAACTTATACGAATCATGACACTTTCATATCTCATCATGAAGAACACGACATATATCTTCACTGCAACGGAACTTATCCGTCCATGTCCAAACTCATACACTCGATAAATGAGTCGTATAGTTCCAGAACCCGCCAACTCCGTTTAGGACGATTTTGTAGTAAGACGAAAAAACTATACATCGATAAATAGCCGCCCATTCAAACTACGAGGGAGCTGAAACGAATGTTAATTTTTCTTTGCGATTCACTCTGGATTGGACTATGTTAGGAACATAATGTCTTAGCAGATAAGTGACAAATTTAATACTTTATAACTAGGTACTTTTTTTAGAGAAATGGATTTGGCGGGTTCTGGAACTATACGACTCAAATGTATGAGTACGTATACCTAATATACCTATGTACCGAAACACGTACCTTCGCTAATCCGACGTAAGGGAATTTTTCGAACGAGAACTGCTGCTCTTCCCCAGTTCTACCATTTCTCTGTCCCAAGTAAGTTCGCGCGGCCGCAATGGTCGGTATAGACATACCGTCACCGAGAAACATTATTATGTTCTTTGCGACATTCTTGTTCTTTTCTTTCTTCTCCCTTTCAAGGCGATTTTGAAGGGATGCTTGAGCATTGTTGAACCAGTAACTTTTCGGAAGTTCATGCGTATTCCTATAAGGTTTGGCATTTAGATTTTTGTGGTCTTTATCTGAAAAGCAGTAAAGCAAAACAACATATAAAATAATTTCTGTGTGTTAAGGGCGACTCCTTGAACCAAAACAAACCCCTTCACTAAGCAATGACCGTATTTGAGTAAACAGTATGTTATTATCAATTATAAAAAAAGTCACTTTTTATATTTTAGAGTACCTACCGAACGTCTTAAAATATTTTGACATTTTATTTTACACAGTAGATTAAACAAAGTGTTAAATTTTCAGGAATGTTTACTTTAGACAATCATTTAGTACAGAAACATACTCGTACCAAAATTATCAATATATACAGAATATTTTTTTCTGTCATAGCCGTAGTCTGATAAAAAGTGATTTCTTACCTCGACCATGTTTTCCTAGCCCAATGTTTGCACACAAAATTAATGCAACGATCGTCACTAGAAGTATCCGCATGGTCACACAATTTATTATCACTGGCTACAACATTCAATGTCAAATGTATAAATATAAACAGTGATAATATCGCCTAGCTTTTGTTGCTTTAAGGTGATTGAAAGTTTCGAAAATGTACGTATTGATAGGATTTAAATCGTCATACCAAAAAGAAAACGACCAGTAGACCCTTAATATATTATTATTGAAGGTGGTGCACCCATGTGACCTATGATACGTAGAAGTAAATAATGTAAGGACATCGAGCTTTAGAAAGATTAAATTGGGTTGTATGTAGAGCGTCGTGTCTGTCGCAACGCCATTCTACTTCGTTGGTCTGTCGCACGAAGTCGCACGTCTCTGTGGGACCGCGACGACGCTCTACAACCGGATTGTCTCTTTGTAAAGCTCGATGTACATTATTTATTGCCCAGTTCTGTACGCTGCATAGGTCGTGTATCAACAAACTTGACAAGACGTTTGACTGTTTCAACATACACATTCAACAGCAAACCAAATAATTAGAGAATTATTATGATTATTCCTAGAAGCGGCTATGTTATAGTTCGCACGAATAATGAAATGAGATATTAAATTGTACATATTAATAGGGCCATTACACGGGCGGTATGGCGCGTCCATATTTGCGGGTGCTCGAATGGAGGCCTCGCACAAAAAAAAGAACGTTAAAAAATTCCAGCTAAGTCTTGCCAGTTTTTCGCTGTGATTATAGAACTGGAGGAATGTAAAAATATTATTATAGTCTGACCTATGGATGGATGCTTAAACAATAAACAATATTAAATAAATATTGTATATATGTCGGATTGGGATGCGAGCCATCTAGTGATGCTCCATAGAATCACTCGGATTGGAACGCAAGCGCCACGTAGCGGTGCTGGGTGGAGTCTACGGCGGCGCAGCGGGGAGGCGACAGTCCTACAGTGACATTGGTGGCGGTCGCAGCGCACGGACGTAGAAATCACTCGCGTTCCGTATTAAAACCTACCCTCTGAGATTTGTGCCTACCTTGCATTGTGAAGTACCTTTTTTCAATAAGAATTACATTCTGTATTACGAGGTTGGTGATTTAATTTCATGCGACCTAACATTACCTGCGATACGCCCATTAAGAGATAGCTGCCATGGATAATTCTGACGACGGCGGCCAGCCGAATCCATTATATACGAGTACTTTGGATTGTGGATTTTGTTTTTACAGATTTGCCTAAATTATTAATCATTCACCTGTAAGTAAGTCGCCTTAATCGTCATTATCATTGAATTATCATTTCTCTTAGTACATCGATAACACAGAAAAACAGTAAGCAACAAACGTATATCAGATTTTATCGTGTAACAATAAATTTAAACATATCAAAAGAACCGGTAAATTCTGGAACGCTCTCCCTGCCCATATATTTCCCCCCAAGTACAGTCTCGGGTCCTTCAAGAGGCGCGTTAATCGGCACCTGACAGGCAGGCATGTCATTCGCAACCCCCGCATACGACCGAATGCGCATTGGCGTCTTTAGATACCTCATAGGTGGCTCTCGCATATAGCGCCACATGTCGCGGTTTCTATAAAAAAAAATCTGAATAACCTAGAGTTATAAATTTATACTAATAAAGTAATTTGAGTATAGAAAAATAAAAATATTCGAGAAAATAATAATTATTGAATTATTCAATAGAAATAAAATTTAATTTCTTTAATGTTATAATTCAATGTAGACGTGTGTGAGATCAGCCAAAATGCCGATGCTTGGAAGGCTTGGAATTCGCTTTGTCCCGATATGACCTAACCGCCCATGCCTTTCATAAAAAAATGGACAGAATAAATAAAAATAAAATAATAGCAACCATTGAGCAAGACACACTGACTGACTGGAGAAGCGCTGTACAAGGCGGCCTGCGTACCTGAATCGGGCGCTTCACTATTCGAAAATAGGTGCATCCCTGGATGAGAACACATTTCAGATCTGCGTAGGACTAAGACTCGGCTATGACATTGTCCAACCACACCTGTGTGTTGTGTATGCGGTGTTAAAGTTGAGAGCGATGGCCGATACGCCCTCAGCACGCTCTCTAAGAGTGCCTGTAGATACTCGCGTCACCCTGCTCCGACGAAATCGTCCATCCCGGAGCCCTGTCATTAATAGTGTCATCAAGTTCATTATTTGTCTAGTCATTAAATCAAATCATTACTCCTGCGAACTATAACATAGCCGCTTCTACCGATATTCTATTCCCAACCACTACCACCACCTATTTAAGGTAAGAAAAGACGGGACTTACAGTTTTTAGGTAGGCTTTGGTGGGTTGCAGCCAAGAGCAGCAGTGGCCGAATATCGCGGCCGACTACCGGCAGCGCGACCGGACTTTTTCCATGTTATGTTAGTATAGGTCGACTGCCGCTGTACGTAGTTCATGTACGTCAGCCGTAATGTAGTGTTCTTCGCAGGCATTCGCCGTTCATGCCGAGTATGGCACTTACCCACACAGTGCGTCTGGAAAATGTAAACACTTAATTACCGACTTTTGTTGAATGTGATACTAGATTTTGAGTACTACCTAAATACATTTTATTTTTCAAATATTGTATTATCGGATAACTATTGCGTGATTTATTTGGTTAGGCGGAATTCAAAAGTAATATTTGTAAAAGTATTTCAAAAGATTAATAATGAAAGGTCGTTCGTTCTAACCTGAGGCGTACAAATACATTCACGCATGACGGTGAGCATAAAATTCTGCGAGTGTAGTAGTGCTCAGGCCATGTTTATGCGCATGTCAAGCATTTGTATTAGAGAAATGCATGTGTGTGCGGCTTCAGGTTAGGCCGTCCATGCTATACCTTCGACAAATTATGTACGGGAACTTTCAAATTCTTCTTCCACAGTCCTGCGATTATCTATCCTAAAAAAGCTCTCATCATCATCAGCCTGTATCGGTCTACTGCTGGACGTGGGCCTCTCCCAATGCACGCCACCACATGCAGTCTACCGCTCTTCTCATCCATCCACTCCCGGCTACCTTTTATAGGTCGCCTGTCCACCTAGCCGGGAAGCGTTCGACTCTAAGTTTGCTTGTACATGGCTTCAATTCCAGCACCCTAACCCAGCGGTTATCGGGTCTGCGACATGTGCGCAGCCCACTGTCGTTTCAGCTTGCAAATTTTCTTAGCAATGTCGACTGCCTTAATTTTTTGTTGTATTTCGCCATTACGGATTTTATAGATCAATGAAAGCCGAGCACAGCTGCTCTTTCCGTAGCTCGCTGAGCAACTTTAATTTTCTGAACCAGACCCATCGTCAGTGTCCACGTTTCAGCTCGTTACTAGCAGAATTCACAAATTAAAGACTCTCGTCGTTAATGACTGTGGGATGGAGGATGTGAATATGTGACGGAGTCTGCCAAATGCTGCCCAGCATAACCAAATCCTACTGTCGGCTTCCTTCTCAAAGTTGTTGTTGTCAAACTAAATGGTTTGTCCAAGATATACATAATTCTGCACACCTATGATGGTCGCCCCTCCAAGAGTTACTTGCCCGGGAATACATGTTGTTTAAACATGCCTATCGTCTTGTCCAAATTCTTCGCGAAGTCGACTCGGCGAGAGGCGACATTGAGGCCGTTCAGCATTAGGTTCAGCTGCTCCAGCGGTTAGCTTATCACAACTCTATAGTCTGTGAAGTTAATATTGATGCCGTCCTTCTCTCATTTTAGCAGCTTCAATCCGCCTTCAAATGCGTTCGTAAACAGTTTCTGAGAAATATCATCTCCCTACGACGCAGTTGGAGAAGTTTCGTTTGCTGGTCCTGAACTTTCAAGGTCATTGTTGCGGACCGTTAGAGACATTTCAACACCTCAATGTATCTCCAATCGGTTAGGCGTCGCTTTAGAGATTCCATAACAGCCCAGGTTTCGACTAAGTTAAACGCTTTCTCGTAGTCTAGAAAC
Source organism: Nematopogon swammerdamellus (assembly GCA_946902875.1). Taxonomy (NCBI): domain Eukaryota; kingdom Metazoa; phylum Arthropoda; class Insecta; order Lepidoptera; family Adelidae; genus Nematopogon; species Nematopogon swammerdamellus. Next base: position 10,239,880 of record OX336349.1, read on the forward strand.
GAGACACAGTGGCTGACTAAACTCTTCGGACTTCTGCATCATCTTTCGCAAGGTGTGGATGTGGTCTACGGTGTTGTAACTCCTTCGAAACCCGGCCTCCTCTGGCGGCTAGTAGCGAAAACATGGTAGTCAAAACGATTTAAATAAATTTGTTATTGTGAATAAAAATAAATATTTAGTTTAGTGACAGTGTGCATTAATTAACTTGATATCACGTGTACAGTGTACCCCTTTATTTGAAACGTATTATTTACATGCATTTTTTAATGTACAAAGCATGTTTCATTTATATATCTGGGCCTGAACAATGAATAAATTTTATTCGATTTAATTTAATTTGATACACAGTAAATATTTTTACAATGTCAAAATATTGTGGAGAAATGTAAACGTGTTTGTTTTATGTATGTTTTATTAAAACATTTATTTAAATAAATAAGTCATTATAACTATCAGATAGGTATGTACATACTCAGGGTACATAATTGAAAATATGGCAATTATTTATTAAGTAGTATCGTGGCACGCGTCGGCACTGGGTCCGATACACGCCGCGTACGCCATCAAGTGCGGAATCTCGTTCTGCTCATAAACTCCCGAGAAGATGTGTTCCCAGGGGCCGCGAGCAAACACCGCCACATCGTCTGCGCCGTGCGTCTCTGATTCCAGTTGAACTTCTGATGGGTAGCGAAACCGGTTGTCCGCTAAAAAGAATATATTTATTAATCACATTATACCTACTATAGTACCACTACGTATCCAAAAGCAATAATTGATGAATATGGAAATATCCCTCGTAAATCTGAGCGCAGACTAGGACGAGCCGCATTGGGCCCATTGCCCCCCTACATTTTATATATAATTTATTGAATTATGACGCATCGCACATCTAGTCGGGCTGAAGCGGGGCGAAGCGCATCGCATTGACGGATATGTCGGCAAGCGATTTCATCCGCGTGCGCTGTGACCCGCTACGGCCCGTTCCTCCGCCGCCCCGTAGCTTCGATGACTTTCCTTACTTACCGTAGTTCAAGAGTGTGACATCTGCTCTTCTTCCAACAGCTTGGTGTGCTCGGAAACCTGGGCCGTTTGTGTAACTTAAAGTCATGTAGGGTACGCCATCATCCCCTATATCATCAGATGGTCCAAGCACATCCTTTCCTCTAGATGAATATCCATTGAACGACATAACGTGAGCATGGTCGGATGTCACCACGATCAGAGTGTCTTCCTCGCTGGTCATATCAAGAGCTTTCTGAATAGCCTTATTGAATTCGACGGTTTCGTCGAGGGCCAAGTGAGCGCGATTATCGTGGTGAGCGTGGTCGATACGACCTCCTGCAATGTCAAAGAACTTCATTTGTATTTACCCGACTACGTTACAGCCGAAAAAGGGAGGGTTATGAGTTCAGCGGGTATAATAAGTATGTATATGACTATCTATGTTCCACATTACAGCCCAAACTGCTTGACCGATGTAAATAAATAAGGTGTCATTCGATTGGTCTTAATTACTTGTGTGGTGGGGCTCAGTTGTGTCATAGTGTCTCTATATACAACATTTGTTTTATTCAAAATGACGGGCGTAAAGTGCTATTAACCCCATCGGTGTATCGTTGTTATGAGCCTGGAAAGGCTAATTCAATAAATTATAACTAAATTTAGAGCGATTTAGAACTAAAACAAATTAATAAAAAAAATCTAATAAAAATTAAAAGCCTAAAACTAATGAAAAAAGGAAAGTTCATGTTAAATAGCAGTAGAAAATGCCGTAGTCGGGCTTCCTATCTATTCGAATTCTTCTATACACGCTCTACTACATAATTTTCTACTTCACATTAAGATCAACTTTCCCTGCTTCCTTCGTTTTTTGTACTCGGGGTTTAAAAAAAATGTTTTACAGTATTTTCTTATTTGTCTTTATCACGCATGGCTGCAGTTTACTTTTGGCAGGGTTGAATTATATTTGTGTTTGTCAGATGATAATTCTATAAGTACATTACTTGAACCAGCTTTAAAAAAATGTCTTACCTTCTACGAACAAAAAGTAGCCTTCTTCAGACTTCTGCAGCATTTTCAACGCGACCTCCGTGAGATCCTCCAGTGAAGGTTCCAGTACTTGATCTCTAAGCAAGTTGTACACCAAATGATTTGTCTCAAATAGACCCAGTAAGTAATCAGTGTTCTCAATATCCACGTTCAATAGTTGCTCTCTGTTCCATACGTAGCTACTGGTGGCATTCTTAACGTTCTTTGCGACTTTCCATTCATCTCTGAGATCCCTTTGGTCTGTGCGACGTCCTGCACTGCCCTCTTCATCAATTACGTCAATAGGGATGAAATTTCTTCGTCCGCCACCGAGAATTACCTTAAAATAATAACTTTCTTAAGATTTTGAATATTTGATAGCACTAATGAATACTTATGATTTATTTATTACACAAATTCATCTACATTATCATAAAACAAAGAGTGGTCTGTACCTTCAAATCTTTACCAGGAGAATCGTAGAGCATTTGATGTGCAATGTCTGGACAGACCTCAGGGTCGGCGTTGTCTGATTTGATCTCAGCGTCGTTCTCCCAGTTACGGTTTGCTGTGTGAGCGTAGACGCCGGACGGAGATGCATGGGTGATTCTAGTAGTGGTAACAACGCCTAAAAAATATACATATTTTTTTACATATTCGCCAAAACTAGATATCACGTTATAAAATATTTATTAATCATGCAGACAGATATCATGTCTCTATGTTAATTATCTAGCTAGACATGCGAATTATATGTATTTATCATTTAGGTAGGTGAATTCTGCGTACTCAGGTAAGATAACATAAGAAAACGTATTCTTATTTGTAAAGTCTCAATTTTGAACTGGTTCAAAGCTGATTGATATTGCTTCATAGTGTTCTAGTTTTCTTTGGGTATTTTTCTTCACAGGAATTTAATTTAATTTCTCAAGTACTAACGTACACTTGATCAGACAAACTAAAAATGAAATTTAAATTAATTTGAACGTGTATTATTTTTTTTTTTATATTAATTAACACTAAGATATAGGCGTTACATATTATGTTGCGGGTGGCTAGGCGCCATATGTCGCGCTTTCTTACCTTTCGTCGCGATGGTTTATTTTACCCTGAAATTTTATTTTAGGTTACCCACTAGTTCAGTTTGCAGATTCTAGCCAATTCACATCCATTCAATCCATTCGTTAATAAAAAATAATTGAAGTAATAAATAAAAAATAGGCAAAGAGCGAGTCGGACGCGCACAGTGAAGGGTTTCCTTATCGGGAAGAACTTTCACGGTGTAACCGAAAATATCCCATACTTATCTCAAAAATTACACGACATATTTTCTTATTCAAACGTTTTGTTGAAGGCATTTTTAATGTCTGCCACATTAATATTTTTCGGAATTTTCCAACTTATAGTTGAAAAGTTAGGGAGGGGGGGGGGAACAATTTTTACGAAAAAGTGCATATCTGACCAACTATTGACCTAAAATGGACATTTTGGAAACTTTTTTGCCATTATTTAAGACCTATCCTACGATAGCTTACACGCGGATTTTTTTTCGTCCCTCAGATGTATGGTGTGCGACCCTTTTTTTCTTATTTTCATCACACTATTGTAATGCGGTTCATAGCATACCTTCTTTCCAAAATTTATACAGTGCCAATAGTACCCAAGTAAAATGCTTGTAATATGCGGAAGGACGACATTATAAGGGTTCTGTTTTTGCCATTTGGCTGTGGAACCCTAAAAAAGAAAATATTTTCAATTCATAGCCAAATAATGAAATAGCTGACCCGCTTGTTTGCCCGCTTGTATGGCCCAGCTGGCGATCGATTCAGTATGATATTCTGTGTTGGCTTGCTTCTCACAGTTGCGTCTTTGTACTTCGGCCGACACTCCAGTAGTGCCGTAGTTGTTCTTCACTCCGCACAAGTAAGCAGTCGCCGTGCATGCCGAGTCTGGCACTTGCTTGTCCACGCAGTATGTCTGAGGAATTATAATAAATTAAATAACATTTAAATCTAATTTTAAATAAATTTTACAATTTATTATTCATTTAAATAATTTAATTGTAATTCATTATATTCTTAGTTAAGGATCAAATTCGCCCTGAATTGGAATGGATAATTCCATCCTAGAGCGCAGCTATTCAGTTTAACTAGACATTTTGACGAAAAAAAAACACAAATTTCTGTACTGGTGTATAATGATCGCAAAATTTTTAATAACATTTCCATATTTCGCATTCGGGTAAAAAAATTATATTTGTTCGCTTGTTTGTCTTTTATGCGTTATACACGGTGTTGCAGTTGCCCCCGTAATATATTTAACTGACATAAGGGGGTTATTCTATATGTGAAGCTAAACAACTTCTGTGGAAAACAATTATTTTTTCCATACAAATTTTAAATATGTATTCTCAAAATGTATGGAAAAAAAATATTTGTTTTCTTCAAATTAAAAAGTCGTAGAACAAAAGTTTTTCTATTTCACGTATTCTGTACGTGAAATAGAACAATCAGCCCATTTCGGGTTTTACGGTTGGGGTTGCAACACCGTGCATATAATTCATCCGATTACGATGAAACTTTGAAAAAATTCACGTGAGCGGAGCCGCGGGCAAAATCCAGTAAGTAATAAAATCTTATGATTACCTTCGACAAACCTACGTATGGGAACTTTTCAAATGAGAGCTGCTCCTCTTCCCCAGTGTTGCCTTTCATCTGACCTAAGAAAGCTCTCGCGGCTGCCAAGGTCGGTATAGACATGCCGTCACCGAGAAACATTATTATGTTCTTCGCGACATTGGTATTCTTTTTGGTCTCTCTTTCGAGGCGACTCCTGAGGGATGACTGAGCATTGTTGATCCAATAACTTTTCGGAAGTTCGTGGACATTGCGAGTAGCCTCTTGTTTGAGGTCTGGGTGGTACCCGTCTGAATCTGTAAAATGGTGAAATACTTTAAATGCCTTGTTATACGTCTTGATAGGCTAGTATTATTTGTAGATGCAACCTAATCGAAAAAGTAGGATTCAATATTATGTATTTATACGATGTCATCAGTTTATTTGTATTAACATACATAACATCTGTGTTCAACTACGTAATTATTTTATAAGTAAATACATTAGATTGCTTTTTTGATAAAATGTTATAAGACTTCACGGAAACCGTACACTGATCTCTAGAACCATAAAAAAACTGATCTAATGCTTAAATAATTTACCTGTCGACTGATGGCTGAGCACAGAAACTGCGCCTATGAGCAAGACGGCCGTCAGCGAGAGTGTCTGCATGATGCTGGATTCAAAATCACTGCTGTGGTTTGCGGCACTTCTTTATATATAATTTTATTAGTAAGTGATATCGAATCATACATTATCGATCGGTTCGATATATATTGTCTTGTACACTTAGTATGATTGATGGACGATGACTTATGGATTATTACTACTATCGATACCTAGCAAATGCAATATGCTTCCAGCCGTCTGTGCCGTGTGTAAAGATATGAAACCTAACGTCAGAGTGAGTGAGAATTCATTGCGTAATTTCCAAGTGAAACTAAAACAAAATTATATTTCAAAGCAAAATTGGACTAGACGACGAGTAAATTATTTTTTTTTTTTTTGTAAGAACGACATATTACGCGAGCCAGACTAACGCAGAGGTGTAGTCCGACGGCGCCCACGGACATTCGGACATTACGGGGGCTGCCAATACTATGTCGGACGGCTAGGTGCACCTTCACATTATGTTCGGGGTGACTGTAAATATACAAAAATGCCTATAAAATATGAAGTATAAACTTCGACGAGAAAATTAATAGAGGCGAGGTTGGGGTTTAAAATTTTTCGCTCGAAAGTATTACCAATTGTCATGGTTCAGCATCAATCAATAATTCAGGCATCAATTCAGTGTCAGTATTTGTGATTTATTTTGGATGAGACTGTGTCTCTATAATTTTTTTCATCTGAATAAAGAATTTTAGTATAATATCAAAATAGCGAACAGAATCAAAGTAAGATTCTGAAGTCACAAAACCTGTTCTGTTCTATACCATCCCAAGCAATATTTCGGAGAATAAATTAATAATACAATGAAACAACAATCATGAAAGAAAATATCTAAAACTAACTCTAGCTCTCTTCTGAGATGTCTAAAAACTTTAACAAAACGTTTTTTGGGTATCGAAAGTAGAGATCAGCTCTAACCAAGGTACAGGACGAAATATCAAATAATGTCCAAATGAAAATTCATAGTTTAGGTTTAGGCTTATTTATTTGAAACTTGTGACTATGCTTCCAACAGAGGTGCCGCGAATGCAGCATACAGAGGACCGAACGAGGCCGCATAAGCCATGCGGTGTGGAATCTCGCTTTGCTCGAAGGAGCCACTAAATAGATGTTCGTAGGGGCCGCTTGCGAACACGGCGACATCGTCTCCGCCATGCGTCTCCACATACAGGGGAACTTCTGCGGGGTATCGGAAGTCGACGTTATCTGCCAAAAACCATTTAAAGCTCTATCAGATCTTGCTAGGTCAATGACAAGAAATTTAACAACAGCAACACTTGCGAAGAAAACTTACTGTAGTCAAAGCTCGATACATCTGCCCTAACACCAGGAATCTGTTGGCTTCTGAAGCCAGGACCGTTGGTGTAACTTAGAGTGGTGTAAGGCAATGCGTCAAATCCCACTGCGTCAGACAGTCCCAGAATGTTGTTTCCTCTACCCGCATACCCGTTAATAGTCATGACGTGTGAATGATCAGAAGATACGACTATTAAGGTGTCTTCAACGCTGGTCAAATCCAGTGCCTTTTGCACGGCCTTATGGAATTCGACAGTCTCAGAGAGAGCTAGCTGCGCCTTATTTTCGTGATGACCGTGATCAATACGACCTCGAAATCAATACGACCTGAAAACAAATTTGTTTTTGTTACATCAAGCATTAAATCCACAAGAATGAGTGTGCTTAGAGTAATTATGTAGGTATAGAGCGCGTGTGTACTGCCTTGTTCATACTGTGTAATATAAGCATATGCACAATACAAACTCTGTGATAAAAAGAAGAAAAACATGGTTTTAAATAATATGTATGCGCTGTATACAACATAATTACTTGAGAAAAGGTTAAGTCCTTACCCTCCACAAACAAGAAAAATCCGTTTTCACTCTTTTGCAATACTTTAATTGCGGCTTCCGTTAGTTCTTCTAACCTCGGTTCTGTATTTTCAGAGTCATGTAGAGTGTACTTGAAGTTATCTGTGTTAAATAATCCCATTAAGTATTCTGTGTTTTCAATGTCCAGGTTCAGTAGCTGTTCTCTGTTCCACAAGTAATTGTACGTAGCGTTCTTTACGTTCTTATCTACTTTCCATTCTTCAATAAGGTTGCGTCCGTCAGTTCGATATCCGGCAAACCCTTCCTCGTCGACGGTAGATGTGGTAATGAACTGATTTCTTCCTCCACCTAGAATTACCTGTAAAATGTGTAAAATATTTAAATTTTCTTGGACATAGAGTATGTACGTAGGTGTGTATTGCATTATTATTTAACTAATATAATAATTTAATGGAAGGATTAAAAATGTTTTATAAACTTTTTAGTAGTGTCCATGCACAAATATTTGGGACAGTTTCATCGGATGTTCCAAACATTGATGTGGTATGATAAATAACCAGGAAATTTATTTTATTGGTGAAAGTACAAACAAATTAAATCATTAAAATAAATAAATAAATAAATATACTCTAAGCAACTTTAATTTAAATACCTTAAAATTATTTCCAGGAGAGTTATTGACGAGTTGATCAGCTATGTCAGGGCAGAGGGATGGATCATAACCGGCTTTTTCCACCGCCGCGTTGTTCTCCCAGTCACGGTTCGCTATATGTGCGTATGCGCCGGACGGTGAAGCGTGCGTTACGCGCGTGTTGGTTACAATTCCTGCCCGGGAGATAAAACTTGTTTGAGAAACTTTAGGGACTACCTGTATGTCTGCTGCGTACATCAATCCACGCTGTCATACACTTTTATTTATTTTATTTTTTATTTTTTGGAAACTGACACGGGTTGCTACACCACTTGCTACATCCGTGACGTCAGCCCATAACACCTTGGTGAACTAGGTGCCATGTCAGTGTTTCCCTTCGATCGTGCCGGCTACACTGAACTGGACGGAAAACACGAACTATTTACATAGCCGTTTTGACCGAATTTTCATTTAGTGCAGTAGTACCAACCCGGGCGGGTTAAACCCTACCACCTAGTAAGGTAAGAAGCGAAGGGACTCAAGGGACCTACAGTTTTACGTGGAATCCGAACCACGGTAACCCATCCAAGTACTGACCACGCCCAGGTGTGCTTATGATCACGACCGACAGTCAACCGACGGCACCGCTGAGTTACTAAAGCTGACAATTAACGATGAAGCTAAAATCGAGGCTAAAATCAGCTTGATTATGTAGTATATTCCATAGATAAGTAGTTTTTATTAACGTTTTCGTCACTTACTAGCTGCTTGATAGTTACCTAGTCCAAATACTTTGCTAAACGTGGTGATCAGTGCTGCGCTGTAATTTACAAGAGTACTTGCAGCACAACACCGATTACTCTGCTCACTCCGATTATAGGGATACAGTGTGTGGTACGTATGTATGCATGTATAACTAGTTTTTTCACGCAACTTACTCGCGTCGTTCCTTTTATACGTGAAGGTTTACTCTAAGCTAAAAGTAAAAAATCAAATCGGCTTAAAACCCGTTTGAGGTTTTTCTTTTCATTACATCCCAAATATATCTTACCAGCATCCTTTCCAGCGTTGATAGCCCAAGCAGCAATGGAGTCAACGTGATTAGTCTCGTCCGCCTGCTTCGCGCAGTCGTCCTTGTTCACAGCGGCGGACACGCCGGCAGTGGCGGCGTTGTTCTTGACACCGCACAGGTAGGCGGTGGCAGTGCACGCCGAGTCGGGTATTTGGGAGTCCACGCAGTAAGTCTGCAAGCACAGTATGGTATTACTTATTTGGAATTACAGAAACTTCATAAATTTCAGTCATTCCTGAGTTCATCTGTTACAGACAGACGGACAGAGAAGGGGACATAAACATTTTATAATAGTAGGAAAGGGAAGGTAAACTAAATACTACCATGAAAATTCAACATATTCATCGTGTTATACTGAATGAAACACTCGGATAAATCTAGCGATCTTGACCGGTGGAACAATAAAACTTCGTGATTATGAAACGCATTATGTGTAGCAGTGAGAGACTGTGATATTTGGGAAGGGTTGTGTATGATAGACATTCAGTTGTGCAACCCAAGAATTACGAATACATAGAAAATCACATTCGCAAAACGTGATCTTAACGAATATGCGAAATACTTATGCAGATTATTTGGGCGATTTCAATCAATATAATATCAGTTAATTAATTAATGTTCAGCAAAGTTGTGATAATATTAAAATTATGATTATTAAATTTAATAAATGCTTCAGTCCAGTCCAGTGGTGTTCCAAATTAGAAATTTTAAACCAAAGTTGGATTGACTGATAAAGTAAGTATATAGATGAATATTATGTACCGTGTGGGGCCGGTACTTTAAAAGAATAGCCCCACTGCATCTCTCCCCGTGTATGTCGTAAAAGGCGACTAAGGGATATAACTCCCTTCTTATATTACTAGGTGGTAGGGTTTAGCCCGCCCGGATTGGTACCACCGCACTGAATGAAAGGTCAGTCGAAACGGCTATGTAAATAGTTTGTGTTTTCCGTCCAGTTCAGTGTAGCCGGCACGACCGAAGGGAAGCACTGACGTGGCACCAAGTTCACCCGGTGTTATGGGTTGACATCACGGATGTTGTAGGTGATGTAGCCAACCGTGTCAGTTTCCATAAAAAAAAATATATATATATTAAAAAATCTAACTAACCTTTACCAGCCCCGAATAGAGGAAATTCTCAAAAGACAATTTTTCCTCTTCCCCGGTTCTTCCGCTCAGCTGTCCCAAGTAGGTCCTGGCTGCGGCGAGAGTCTGTACTGACATTCCGTCTCCGATGAATAGAATCACGTTCTTCGCCACGTTGGTATTCAGTTTCTTCTCCAAACGGTTTCTCAGATGCGTGCCAGCATAATTTACCCAGTAACTGCTTGATAATTCTTTAACATTTCTGGTATCTACCGATTGTCGACTGAAGCCTGAGTGGTATAGGTCTAGACCTTGAAACATATTTATCCATATAAAAAAAACATTAACTCGATTGAATTTGACCCTTCGTCAATACTACGTATCAACATTAGTGGTAATATTTAGGTTTTAATGAGAAATTAACAAATACAATTTTGTACAAATAACAAATTTGACAAATACAAAATAAATATTCAGTTACGTAGTTTTCTTACCTAAAGCTAGACTATGAAATACCACTGACAAGACGATCAAAGGGTATATGTATCGAGCCATGATGTCTATTTGAGAATTTCAATTGAAATAATAATCTAATTTGATGAAATTCCGCTTTATAAACAAAAGTAAAAGTTTTTATAACCCATAATCCCAGACTTTGATAAATTTAGCATTGTCACCTTTTCATTATCTTATGTGCACTCGTACATGGTTCATCCAATCACACAAAACCACACTCGTTAGCAGCATGAACCATACATTTAGGGATGCTGCACGAAAAGTAACTTGCTGTTTTTAGGGTTTTTGCATGCCCGCTCATATGAAAGTTGATGCTATAGAATGCAACCTAGATGGACGAATCTACCTTTTTAAGACAATTTTCGATGCACGAGAGCAGCTTTGAGCCAATATGCCCGATGAGCTACCTCTGGTTGCATGTGAAACGATGCCACCGTAACACTCAATTCGGACATCGTGCTCAATGTTGGAACCGAACGGAGGAGGAGAGGCAAGAGGGACTGGCCCGTTCTCCTTCCACAGGCGCGCACATGCGACATTGCTGAAGACAGCATCAGCGGTGTCGGCCGCTGCATTTCACTTCAGCCCAGCTCACACTTACGCATACTTCTCAAACACTACTCGTAAGCGTGAGGATTCTGAGGGTGTTATTTACAGCGGAACAGAGTTTTGATGTATTTTCACGCCAGCAGCGGCGTGGTTACCAATTGAACCAGACACGAACTCGTCTGGCTCACTCGCGCGCAGCCTTTAAAATTGCGAGCGGCAGTGGCGCTTGAGTGCTTTTCCTCTCTCTCAACCCAGATTTGGATAAGGGAGGAAGTTAGGAACGGTGGAAAGGGAAAGGTGGTAAGGTGTTTTGTTTGTTGGACAAATGAAATGGTGGGAAAATGTGCACGTGACACATCCAAACACCATCCCTCATTGCGGAAAAATATGTACCATCTGAATATCGATTGCTCAAAATAACTATCTAATTGAAGAATATATTAAATCCGGTCCGTCTGAATTAAGCTAAGTGTAGCCGACACGACCAAAGAGATGCACTGGCACTTGGCACCCAGTTCCGACAGGAACGAGATGTAATTCACTGAAATACATTTATACGTATATCAGGTGATTCGGTCTATAACATCACGCTTTCGAAATCATTCATATTATATAACAAAAATAGTCAAGAAAGCTCAACCCGTATCTAGACAACAGCTAGTCACTTGTGGTATCACGCAGGGTCGTGATGATGCGTGTACACCACACGCCTTCTACATGATCCGATAAAGTACACGCCTCGGCCGCGCCTCCGAACGAGATTATGAAAGTCCACTTTATATCAAATATACAAAACAGCACGTCACACGAACAAAGGTAGATATCAGAGTGCTCGCACTGGCGGGCAGACAAAAAAAATATATATAACAGATCAAGCAGCTCGTTACCTTTTACAATTTATTCTTGTTGCAAAATGGTTTCTTTCTATGAACAACTGGCAGGCATGGCTGTACCCAACGGTTCGTAGCCTGATGGACATCAGACACAACCAATAACACCACTCCTGAAGTTGCGAGATATCAGGTCGAGAAGAAGGTTTAGTCCAATTTGTTTATACACGTTTGTATACACTTATATATTAATATATGTTATGTATAGTAGCTCAATATCGTCCATCGGTATTAGTTAATATAGAGTTTCGTTGCTGTAAACAAGCACGTATGTACTTTCGGTTTCGGCGATATGTCTTCTCTAGCTCTCCCAACGATCGGCAGATGTGTAGATGTCTCGTTTGTATGGGCCTATTTTTACAACTGATTATAGATTATACAACTGATTTTACAACTAATTTTACGGTCAGCTGTATATTGAAGCGCCCGAGGATAGTCGTGACAAAACGATCCTCATACAAAAAATCAGTCTCGCCATCCAGCGAGGAAACGCGGCGGGACATCACTCATTGTCGCATGAATATTTTTATTTTGTTTAGTCATTTGTTTTCTGTGTAATTTAATTTTTGATTGTGCCTACTTGTTCAGTAACTATATTTTCCATGTCTTTAAATCATAGATATATTAATTTTGAATATTATTCTACTTTCATCAGAGCACCGTCTGAAGGGGAGTTCTGCCTTGGTGACCCAGCAGAACTCGGTAGCTGGAATTTTCTTAAAAGAGAGTGGACTGTTTGAATGAAATGACAATGAGTGAAAATGGATAGATGATGCGACCGAACGAAAGAGGGCCACGTACCTGGTTCTCCGCGGGCGAGCGCAGGATTCGTGCGGCACAGCTCTTCACCAGGATCCTGGGCTTCACACTCACGAAGCACGACACGCACTTGATGACCCGATGGAGAGGCTAGGATAGACGGCTCCACTGCGGCGGTAGCGGTAGTGAGAGCAGCGAAAGGAATATTTTCGAAAATCGACGAGCCACGAAGGAATGCTCGAATCAGAATGCCCTCGCTTCTAGCGCTTAGACAAAACAGCGCCAACGAATTGCGGGTAGTTACCACTCATTCGTCGGTCTGAGAAGACAAGTTTGAAAATATTTGAAGGTACAGCCAATGTCTATTATGCATTTCTGAACACCATCTTAGGTGCAACTAATTCAAGAGTAGATACGTAGGTCTGCTTTGTTTATGTGTTGTTATTGTGTTATGTATGCTTGTTTTATGTATAATATGTTTTTTTATTGATCATATTTTTACTTGTGAAAATTAAATTACTTCACACGGTTTCATCCATTTTTGGAGGATCTCTGGAAGGCTGGCCCTGGCTAGCTCCCGAAAAACAGGTGTACCGATAGATGGGAACCCGGATATCGATTCCTTCTTCACACTTAATTCTAGATAACCCATGGTGTCCGCTATAAAAGACTCTCGAACCTTGACAGACCCCCTGACAGAAAGTATCCTCGATGTTATTTCGGATAGACGGTACATGACTCTAAAATATGGTAGAAACCACAAACTGAAAGATTCGGTAATTAAAGGAACCCATACATATTGGATGCTCAACAAACGGAACCACCTCCTCATAAAGAATCCTCGATAGAATATGAGCCGCGCGCGACCATTGAGGAAAAGCGTGTGTGGCATAGCTCAATGGCCGCGACATATGAGGCATAACATTATAGTAACTTTTAGTACAGTGCAAAAAGGAAAATGTTATTATATGGAGACCCAACAACGTCAAGTACATTTTTTAGGGCTCCGTATCCGGTACGAGAACCTATTACTAAGCCTACGTCGTCTGTCTGTCTGTCCGTCCGTCCGTCCCTCCGTCTGTCCGAGGGCTGTATCTATTGAACCGTAATAGATAGCCCGTTGAAATTTTCACAGAATATGTGTTATTTATTATAACAACAAATAATAAAAATAATAAAATGTAAAACATTCACGGGGTTCCCATAGAAGAAAGCAAAAAGTGTATGCGCGCGCGCCATTTGCCGAATAGAGTGTGAAGCATTTTAACTAATCATGACATTTAACTAATATGAAGCATTTCATAACACGCCATAGATGGCGTGAGTGGCGCTAACCATGACATGGCGATAAGGAACCCTCGGTGCGCGAGTTCGACTCGCACTTGGCCGGTTTTTTTTATTGCTCATTCGACAGGATCTTCGACTCAGACCTTAACCCTGAATTTGTGCATTGGTTAAATTGACACTTCCACTGCCATCTTGAATTCTTTTTTTTTCAACCGCTCATGTCTGGCGTTCTATTATCCCACAGTCACACAATCATACCGGGGTAGTTGGATTCGTCAGGACTTACTCCTTAATGAATTTTTTTCGTCACTTTTTAAATGCACTGGCGTATTTGTGAAGTGAGAATGCTTATCAGCGATTTTTTTTAATATATTGGTTGCTGATTGATGAACTTTATTTCAGCATCCAGAGAGCGGAGAGATTTACATTTCCATATACGGTTACGTCGAGAACTTTCAGATTAGTTTACTCTTCATACAGAATAATGGAAAACTCATATTTAACTCATAATACGCTTTGTTTGCGCAATAAATGAAAAAAATAACAACACGAAATCTTTATTAAAAAATACAATAAATTAATTATGTTTGAGATCAGTTTTCTATTGAAATTTTCAACCAAACGGGGAAAAGGCAGGCCTAAAGTATGAAGTCACAAAACAAAAAGTTTAAAAGCAAATGAAAGTAAAATGAGACATATGAGGTTAAATCTAGTAGCGATGGTTCCCGCAGAGGTGCAGGCGATGTGCCCAGGACCGATGCAGGCAGCGTAAGCCATGCGGTGCGGAATTTCGCTCTGTTCGAAGGAGCCGGTAAAGAGATGTTCAAAGGGACCACTGGCGAACACGGCCACATCGTCCCCACCGTGTGTCTCCGAAGACAGGGGAACTTCTGCGGCGTACTGGAAATCGAAGTCCTCTGCAAAAGAAACTAGTTTTAAATCTCAAAGTGTAATAATTTTCATTACGTGAACTTGGTGGACTTGTGTTTATAGGCTGACAGATTTATTAGATATCTATTAGAAAGTGTGCATTTTAGGAGTAGGGAAAGTTGTTCTCATTCAAAATTATTGCAGTGCAGTACCAGTAATATCAAAAACCAAGCAATTTAAATATGAAAATATACTTACTGTAATCCAGGATCGAAATATCACTCCTGACACCAGGAGTTTGGTGGCTCCTAAAACCAGGTCCGTTGGTGTAACTAAGGGTCGTGTACGGCACTGAGTCGGTTCCCAAGTCGTCGGAGAGTCCCAGAACGTCTTTTCCTCTCACCGCGTATCCATTGAACGACATAACGTGCGCATGATCGGAAGAAACAACTATAAGTGTGTCGTCTATCCTGGTCATGTCCAAGGCCTTTTGTACGGCCTTGTGTAACTCCACAGTCTCATCAAGGGCCAGATGTGCCTGATTGTCGTGATGTGCGTGATCAATGCGACCCCCTGAAATGTGATATTTTATTGCAGCAAGTACACTATATATTATGAATTAGCATTTTGAACGTGAGAATCAAAATGTTTGGCATTCATGGTATACCTACTTAGTCAAATGTATTGAAATAATGTAAAGTAAACAAGGCAGAGTAATTTCGAACAACCTATCTGACCATTTGTGCCAGGAGGTAGAAGTAAAGAGCCTATCGAACTTACCACCCGCCGCGTACACACGCAGGCAGCGCGTCTTTTCGGACCGTAATGTCTGCTCGTTTGTGTCGAGGCTAAGGAGTTCCGACTGGTCCGAGGTACTCGTGCACGAAAATGCAAATATGGCTTTTGATTTATTTTTTACTCAATTCACATACATTTTAAATTCAAGTTTCCCAATTACACAAAAGAAATATAGTACAAATAAAAGAAAACAATTAGCACCATGGCTTTCAGAAGATAGTAAAAACCTAAAAAATAAAATTGAACTTTTGATATGCTAAGACGCACAACTGAAAGCCGGGAATACACAAATACACTAAATAAAATAAAAGCTAAATATGACATGCAAATTAAAACTGAAAAATCTAATTACTATAAAGCAATAATAGAAAACAGTGAGAACAAGCAGAAGACAATGTGGAACATTGTGAAACAAGAAACTTCAAAGGGCACTCACAGTGGAATCGTAAAAAATATTAAACTAGTTACTAGTGAAGTCCAGGTAACCTCAGAACCACAGAGAGTAGCAGATGAATTTGGTAAACATTACTCGAGCATTGCCGAAAAACTTCTTCTTACCATGCCACAATGTACGGAAACATCTTATAAACTACTCAAGGAAAACATGAAGCCAATTTCAAATACTTTCTTCCTCAGGCCTTGCGACACTAAAGAAATCATGAAGCTTATAGGATCACTAAAAAATAAAAATTCACAAGATATTAACGGAATGCCTGTATCCCTTCTTAAAAAATGTTATGGACCTATATTAAATATAATAACGTTTCTTATTAATCTTTCTTTCCAAACAGGAATATTCCCCTCAGCTCTCTCAAACGCTAAGATTTTGCCACTGTTCAAAAAAGGAGCTGAATCTGCAGTGGAAAACTATAGGCCGGTATCAATACTACCTGTATTTTCCAAAATTTTTGAAAAAGCTATGTACGGCAGGCTCATGAGCTTTATAAAACTGAATGGGATACTTACTGACTCACAGCATGGCTTCCGTCCCGGCAGATCTATATCGACAGCCACATACCAACTGACGACAGCCATACTGGAGAGTCTTGACAAACAAGAACGAGTCGCGGGTGTGTTCGTGGACCTGTCTAAGGCGTTTGATCTCGTAGACCACGGTTTGTTGCTCAACAAATTAGAATTCTACGGAATACGTGGAATTGCTTTGGACTGGTTTCGAACATACCTACACGATAGAAAAGCGCAAGTATCAGTAAAAAGCATGCATGACCTCGAACTGTCGGATTCAATCTCGGCACCCTTTAAAATAACATACGGCGTTCCACAAGGTTCCATATTGTCGACACTACTATTCTTACTTTTCATTAATGATTTACCGGATGCAATAAAATGCGCATTACTAATATTGTACGCAGACGATGCCAATGCAATTGTTAAAGCAAAAGATCAAACTGAATTGCTAAACAAGTTAGAATACTGCTTAATAGCTTTATTCGACTGGTTCACAGCAAACAAGCTACTGATGAATAAATCAAAAACAGGATGTGTGCATTTCACGATAATCAATAGAGAGGATTTAGGAAATAATATGTGTGTTCGACATTTCGGCGATGTCATCAAGTTCCAAAACTCCCATAAATTCCTAGGTCTTACGCTCGACAATAACCTCAGGTACTCGGACCACATCGACAGTGTTTGTGCCAAATTGAGCAAAGCATGCTACTGTCTCAGAATTCTGGCCCAATCATGTGACATAAAAACATTGATAAACGCATATTACGGCTATTTCTACTCCACAATGATATTCGGGTTGGAATTCTGGGGAGTAGCAGGCGACGCCCACAACATATTCGTACTGCAAAAACGTGCAGTACGAATAATAAACAAATCAGCGTGGGACGACCACTGCACACCAATATTTAAAAAGCTAAAGATGCTAACGATGTACGATGCTTACGTGAAGAAAGTCGCGCTGTTTGCGAGGTGTAACGGCTCAGAATATAACGCACGCACACACACCTACACCACCAGGCACAAGCAACTACTTCAAATGCCAAGCCACAGCACCACGAAATTCCAAAAAAGCTTAAAATTCAAGGCGGCTAGCATTTATAACAAACTGCCCCTTGAACTGCAAAGAGAGGAGAGCGAAGTCACTTTTAACCTTCCTATACCCGCGCCAATTTTTGTAACACCTATACCCGCGCACGGTCTCATAGACCGAAAGTTCGGACAGCTACAATGACATTTTTTTACTAAAAAACCTATATAAATATAATTTTTTCCTAAAACTAAAGGATATATTGAAACAATAAATATCATTTAATGACTTTATTATTAATTATTTTACTGACTATCTGTCTATTACAAAACAGCCTTCAATATTGAGGTTTTTATCTTAGGTACTACAAAAACAGAACTAAAACAATATTTTCTTATAAAAAAAACCAAAATAAAGTTTTTTATCGTCATTTTCTTGCTCGGTGTTGTATGTTTCTTCTTGTATTTCGACAAAATCTTCCACCTCGCTGTCATTATCGTTTTCATAGCTAGAGGCCGAATTTTTCTTCCTCCAGCAGCAATATGATTTGATCATCATCCATCTTGATATGAAATATAAACTTTAAAATATAAAATTAGCCAATATATGTACATACATAGCGAATAACGCAAAAAAATACCAATTCGAAATCAATTTATTACATTTTATACTTACACAAAAAGTTTCACCTATACCCGCGTCGGTCTCACGGACCGATTGGCGCCAAGTGCGACCACACGAGTGTATCCCACGAACACGCGGTTTGCACTAAAGTGAAGCTAGTAACAAATCCATCAGCTAGCAAAAGACTCGACTTCCCAGCATTGCTGAGAAAATAAATAAATACGAAAAAGTGTTTCGTCGGTCTCTGAGACCAACGCGCGGGTATAGGAAGGTTAAAAAGAAACTCCATAAATGGCTCTTAAATAAAACGTTTTATGACATGACATATTTTAAGTTAGATATATAAGACAAAATAGCAGAAATGATAATAATAATGTTTTTAATACCTAATTTATTTAATTTTTATATTGCTTTTAATGTTTAATTTAACCTAATGACTTTTTAATTTAACCTAATGACTTTTTAATTTTTTATATTGTTTTTAATGTTTAATTTTAATTTTATTGAATTATCAATTCAAATTTTTTATAGAAGTATTAATATGACGAAGTGAAAAGAAACAAAAATTATATACTTACACTATATTAATTTTTATGATATCACTGAATAAATGATTTTGATTTTGATTTTGATTGATTTAAGACTCCTTTAATCGAATAATTTGTAAGTATTTAAGACGTTTTATGATTAAAAACTTTAAAATCAAACCACTTACCCTCTACAAACAAGAAAAAGCCATTTTCACTTTTTTGCAACATTCATAAAGCAGTCTCGGTAAGCTCTTCTAACCTTGGTTCTGTAACTGCAAAGTCACGTAGGTTATACTGTAAGTGATCTATGTTGAAGAGCCCCATCAAATATTCTGTGTTATCTATGTCCAGGTTAAGTAGCTGTTCTCTGTTCCACAAGTAATTATGTGTAACATTTCGTGTATTCTTCTCTACTTTCCATTCCTCAATTAGGTTGCGTCCATCAGTTCGTAACCCTGTGGACCCTTGTTCGTCGATTGTAGTTGTTGTTATAAACTCCCTTCTTCCTTCACCTAGGATAACCTGTAAAATTTCCAAACGTCTTAATTATGTTATAGCTACTCGGTAATGACCCAGATTATTTTATTTGACAGATCTACATTCCGTTAAATATATCCGTTTGCATATTAGAAAGATCAATCAGGAAACATTATAATAGAGTGTATTAGTTAACCTTGAAATCTTTCCCAGGGAAATCGTAGATGAGCTGATGAGCTATGTCGCGACAGACGGACACATCATGGCCAGCATTCTCCACTACCGCGTTGTTCTCCCAGTTGCGCTCAGCAGCATGTGCGTACGCAGCGGCAGGAGACGCATGCGTAATACGCGTGTTGGTTACGATTCCTGATTAGAAGAAACACCTTAATTTCGAAGTCAAAACATACTTAAAACAAAATGAACGGTTTTTCTGCGAATATCCTTCACTGAATAACCAAAGTCAATCCTCGCAACTTCTAATCTATAATTGGTTTTCACCAAAGATATTATTCAGCACAAAAGCTGGATTGATATCACCCTGGAGGTTAAATCGGCTGTCGAAAAATATTTGTGAATAGGGGCCCTAACACACCGTCCAATTCATAGTCTGCTTACTTATAGCATAGGCTGACCGCATGGTGAGGACATCGGATCGCATGGTGGATTGGATTGTTTTAGGAAAAGTATTGCTTATTATGAAAGTGAATATATCTGCGAATATAATGTTTAAAAATGTTCCTAATATGTATATGACAAAAACAATTTTACCAGCTTCTTTTCCGGCGTTAATAGCCCATGCAGCGATAGAGTCAACATGATAAGATTCATCTGCTTGTTTAGCGCATTCGCCTCGGTTCACTTCGGCCGATACGCAAGCTGTACCACGGTTGTTCTTAATGCCGCACAGGTAGGCACTGGCGGTGCAAGTGGAGTCTGGAATCTGGGCGTTGACGCAGTAAGTCTGCGAAAATTATTTTGAAAGCATCACATTGACGACCAACTGACTACAAAAACGTATGGGCTCTATAAAATTTTAATCGGACTAGTATAGGTAAGTAAGTAACCTGTAAGTCTATAGTAACTACTGTTAAATCGGAAACTTAAAGATGAGTATAGTATAGGTAGAGTCGGCACAAACATTCCAATATTTTATGAAAACGGACGATCAAGTGACAGAAACAAAAGGTATTATAATAGGTCTGTCCACTTTCCAGCAAATCCATTGAGCTCATGTTTGAATTTTCGAGAACGAATTATTATATATAATAATAATATATATCAATTCTATCAGCGCAGGAAGACTTAAAGGAGCGACCGTAGTTTCAAACCACGGTAGTGGGTTGATTGCTGCTTTCATCGCGAAAACCCGTCATCATAAACAAAACGTTGCTTGTATTCTGTAAAGGATTTAAATCTCAGGAAGAGGGAGATGTGGTAAAATTAAGAGCATCGATGTTGAATTCTAAGGCTGAAGATTGTGACGTGACCTGTATTGTTCACTATCTAAAGTATATTATGTGCTAGGGATGAGAGGTACGAGCATGTCAATCTAAACTCCTTTAATCCTCTCCCAATTAACTCTAATCTGACCGCTGGCTATTGAATGTATATAATGCGCCAGCACCATGCATTATCTAGAGATAACATTATGAAGGATTTCGATAATCTCAGATGACCACATGAATTGTGTCGGCTCCGAATCTACTTATTGAGTAAATCCTACTCAATCTTCGCTAATCCTAAGTCAAAATCCAAAAATAATATGTCAGGTTGCATAACAAAAATATGTCAGGTTGCATAACAAAATGCGTACGTACATCACCCAGAAACTTCTTTAATCAGACATGCAAAAGGTGATAATTTACATATTATGTATACATAGATACCTAAAGCGATTATGTCGCCGATTCCAATCAATTCAATTACAGCCATTTGAAAGCAAGTATCATGGCGAAACTACGTGTAGATTCGGGCTAATCTACGGTTTACGTTTTGTGCGTAAAATAAATCACAGATAGACTAATGTCTCCACCAATTTAAAAGTACGGGCGGTGTCTGTCGGTAGTTTGTGTTTTCATAGTGACTTTTTTTAATCCTCAAATATTAAGGTAGATGTCGTTCCAATTAGCAGATTTGGTTCATAATTTCACGTGAACGTGTAAAAATTATTCCCCCAAAAATTTTAAATTAATATATACTAACCTTCACCAATCCAGCATAGGGGAATTTTTCAAAAGACATTTTCTCTTCCTCTCCAGACCTTCCGCTCAGCTGTCCCAAGTACGTCCTAGCGGCAGTGAGAGTCTGCACCGACATACCGTCTCCGATGAATAAAATCACGTTCTTGGCAACATTGGTATTCACTTTCCTCTCTAACTGATTTTTCAACTCCGTTTGAGCATAGTTCACCCAGTAGCTGCTCGGCAGTTCTTCAATATTTCTGGTGTTCGTCGTTTCACGGCTGGAGTCTGGGTGATATCGGTCTAGACCTTGAAAAATATTGGTTCATGCTGATTAGAAATCTATAGTTATCGATGGAATGGCCAAATATTTTAACGCTTTTATCGCTCAAAGTTAAAACTGAAAATCGACTTTTTGCCTAAGCGCTTTTAATCGGTTTTTCCTCCGAAGGCATTACAGAGAAAATGCGAGTGCAGCGCCTCGAACTTGTGATGGGGATAATAAAATTATGGGTAATTTTTTTTTTATGGATACTGACACTGTTGGCTACATTACCTACAACATTCGTGATGTCAGCCCATAACACCGGGTGTGCTTACCTTCATTTCATGTCGGCTACATTGAACACGACGGAAAACACTATCTATTTACATAGCCGTTTCGACCGACCAACCCGGGCGAGATAAACCCTACCACCTAGTAAGGTAAGAAGGTAAGGTAAACAAGTGAACAACTGTGGCCAACTATAAACTTGTGTCGAGGCGATACACATATTAGCATGCCTAAAGATTACTCTGCAGATCTATCGCACTATACAGATCTATAGCTAACTATCACACGCACCGGTACTATACTTAAGGACGCATTTCAATAAATAAACTGAAGTTTGCAGTTAATATTCTTACCCGAACCCAAACTTAGCGACACCACTGGCAATATGGCAACCAAAAGTTGTATGTATCGCGCCATGGTGTCAAGTTGAATATATCAAAGGAAATAATACCAAATTTCAGAAAACCGCGTTTTATAAAAGATGAATGTTTTTTTATATGTCACCTTAATCCTAAATAGAGATAACTTTAGCTAATCTTTAGTCGTCGTGTTTGATACCATCACGATGCACTCGCACGTTTACGCAGGTCTCAGCATGGACCAAACTCGTTGTTTTACAAATTCTCATTTGCAATACTTTTTTATGTTTGGCATTTATCTTATGATATTATGTGGTATTCCGATAAGTTATAATATTCTTTATTCACTTGAAGTAAAAACAATATAAGTACTGACAACAATTTATGCCATACCAGCAGACTGGGCTGCCTGGCTTAATGATACGAGACGTTTTAAGACCCGCAGGTTAAAGATTCCGGAAACACACACGCCGGAAGACAGTTCCACACCAATTTTTTTAAACAATGTATTCTCAAATAGCCTAAAATCAACAACGAAAGGCAGACCCTCTCTGCTGCGAGTGCTGCGGATATAAGACAGGGTTAACATAAATTATCAATTTGAAACCATCGATATCTATTTTTGCAACCGATGATATCGATGTTTGAAACTCAATTTATGACTTCACAGAACAGCGACTAGTAGCCATCTTCCTTATAATTAATGTATAGATGACTTAATTATTCCCCGTAAATCTAAAAACAATAAAAACATATTTTAATAAATTTTTTACATAAATACCTACTTACATCAATACTTAATTTTATAAAATAATAAAATCTCGTAACACATAAAACTATTACGTACACGATGCCTGTATACATAGGAACTCAATTCTAAATAATATGTTCACCAAAAAAACGTTCAATTTGAAATATAGAAAAACTACAAAAAAAATTAAAAGTTTAGCCATCCTGGCCAGACAATCGCCAATCACCTCGCCGATGTACTCGTCAGATATCACGCTCCGTCTGCCGTCATTGCCGCTCGCCACACGCCTTCTACATGATGCGATCAAGTTCGAGCCTCGCTCCTGCCCCCGACCGAGGTTATAAAGGCCGATGACATAACACGACCACACCACTCGCACGCGGCCTATCGCCACGCGATCAACGTGCACAGTAGTCGATGAATGTCTAAATACATTTCGTAATTATATTTCACGATCAAGATTACTCAAATAGGCTTAGTAACTTTTGAAACTTTATTGATTTGTGATGTCGATCTAGTCTAAATCTATCATCTGGCAGACCACCTACTGTGTCTGGAATTTTGTATTCTTTCCGCCCTCACTGTAGTAGATGGAAATTTGTTTTGTAGCATTTTTCATTCCAGTTGTACCGATCGAGCAAATTAAAATTAAATAACGCCAATCCAAATTACTGATAACTTATTGGATTTTTATATATATTTTATATACAATTCATTAAAAATACACATATTACACATCTTCTTCTATTTCGACTTAATAAGTTGTAGTCAGAGAGCGGCGCCGTGCGGTGCGGCGCGGAGCGGCGCCGTGCGGTGCGGCGCGGAGCGGCGCGGCGCGGTGCGGCGCGGCGCGGTGCGGCGCGGTGCGGTGCGGCGCGGAGCGGCGCGGGACGGAGCGGCGCGGTGCGGTGCGGCGCGGTGCGGTGCGGCGCGGAGCGGCGCGGGACGGAGCGGCGCGGTGCGGCGCGGGCGGAGCATACGAATTTCACGCGAGCGAAGCCGCGGGCAAAAGCTAGTAGACGTATAAAGGAAGATTTCCCCCCGTATATTATTTCTCTATCGTTAGATGGAATTGGCATGGGTTTGCATTTTTGGAATGTATCTATGGTTTATGGACGATATATTTTAGGCCGGCTGAATGATTTGCGCCGAGGTTCAAGTGTTCCAGATATACCTATGATCCTTAGGTTTCTTAGATCTATTTCTTTGAGTAGTGGACTGAATTATACGAACGGTGCAGCTTTGATTGAATGGAGTTTGATGGTTTCGGCATGGTTTCGGCAGTGTGTGGGGGTGGGAAGAGGCGAAAATGTATATAAAAAATGTGAAACTAAATATTGGTATGAATAAACATATTTCATTCATGATAATTAATTGAACATGCTTACGGGAAATATATAAATATATACCTTATAAAATAAAGTAGGGAAACCATTTCATTTTATAAAATATAAAAACGTAATACTAATAACTAGAGAATTAAAACCTACCTAACAAAATTAGTTTTTAGTCCCGCACTACCTACCAACACTTTTACTACCTACCTACCTAACAAACATTAAAATAACTATCAAAAGGGGCGTTTTCAAATGTTCCTAGAACACTTGCGGCATTACCCCGCTGGGTGGCAAGGCTTACCCTTTAAATGATTCCAGAGAGACAAAAGTTAGGCGGATATGGTTTTTTGACAGATATGGTATAGCGGATCTGCGGATCCCTCCGTGTGTTACCCACACGGAGGGTTCCGCTCGAGCTTGACCAATTTTTGTAAAATGAGCCGGAACCACAGATTACTTAATAGTTCCGGAACGCTCTCTTCGCAGACTAGACGTGAGAGTATGTGAAGAGAGATAAAGAGAGAGAGAGAGAGATAGAGACTGCCCGGCGCGGCGTTGAAGATCTTGGCGTACTCTCAGCGTTAACCATCGCAGACATGCTTTGAATAACAAAACGGCCTTAATTTCGTCGTCCTTGTTCAGCGCAGAGCCTCTATATCGCCCGTAGCCCGGAAAGAAGGTTTTTCCTGTGGAGTTTTCGTTGAGCCAAAGGGGAAAGCACGACAATTAGTGTTGTCTGCTCGCTAGCAAATGCAATTAAATATGTAAAGGCTCACCGAAGTAACGGCCGAGTCGCAGACGAGGGTGTGTGTCTAGTGCACGGACAAGCGTTCAACACAAATACAACACTTATTGCCCATGGCTCCCACGCAAGCCTGGCGTGAGCATTTGGTTTGTGCGAGTTTTTTTAAATTTGTTATTCCTGATATGACTACAATATATCGAAATGTTTGTTTTAATAAAATCCACCTCATATTTCTTTTTGAAAACATCCGTAGATTTAAAACGAACAAAAATCGCGCTGGATAATATAATACTTTATGAAGCCATAATATCTGCGCGTAGCGTGGGCTGTAAAATTATTATGTTCTATAAATATGTCCGCTGATTATTTTAAGGTGGTACTTAGTTACAAAATATATCAGTTCCATTTTATAAATTATCGATTCCTTTAAACAATTCTTCCTAATTCAAATATTTCATCAAATTGTCCAAGTGAACTACAATGTACAAAATCCAAGGACGAAAGTGTTTCCAAAATTGTGCAGTGGACTCTTGATTATTCTACATACATGCAGTATGTAGGTAGAGCCTGCGGAACGAATCCCCTGTAATCTCAGAGCGATTAACAGCAGAGTTTAAACGCGTTTATCTTTCAATCGTAATTAACGCCCTTCTTCATTATCTAATTTGCTTACCTGTGCCGCTTGCCTACTTTTTAATGTAAATTCTTAATAATCTGAAAGGTCATTAATAATTGCTTTAAAAGGTCCCGCAGGTGTTTTATTTTGTTCCGATAAAACTTTGCGAATACTTCTACTTGTAGAATCAAGTTTATACATTAACTAAACTTGCAACAACGAAATAATAAATAAATAAAAAAAAAGCCTCAGTTGCACTCCGGGAGTGCCGGCAGAAGTGAAAACTTTTTGTGTTTCCGAAAATAATTCTTAGGTGGTTATAAAAAAAACTAAACACCCTAAACAAATTTAAACACCGTAACATTGCTTAAAAAAGAAAACAAAAGAAAAAAAAAACAAAAACAATTTTGAGGGATTCGAACCCATGGTCAAAAAATACAAATCCTACACTCTTACCATTGAGCCACGAAATCACATAAACGATCAAACGAATATCGGATTCCCTTGATTCGCTTTCGGCTTTACTGTCACTGAGAGACGAACAGAATTGATCCCGAGCCACTCGTAACTTAACCTTTAATGCAATGACTTAAGGTTACATTTTAAATAATAAAAAAAAATCTGACGCTTTTCGAGATCTGACGCGAGTTTAACATTTTTTACCCATCTAAAAAAGTGCCAACCGCCGCTAAAGAAGTTTTCACTTCAAAAATACGTGAATGAAAATGAAATTTAAAATATTACGTTTAGGTTTAGGCGTTGTAAATATTTAAAAATATTCAATAATTAGGAAGCCATAAGGTCAACTTCGATGTCATTCTTCGGTCGATTTTAATTTCACGATATGAGATTATTCATTCGACGATAGACACAAATTCTGGTAGGCAAGTAAATACTGAATTAGCTAGATTTAAAAAAATGTAGATGAGAGCGGAGGCGTAATTTGATTTTTATATAGATAGATGTTAAAGTTCTAGAGAGTAAAATGCAAAAGACTGTATTTCTGCAACCTGAATGTGAACCGTTTCGACGACTCTATATCGTAAGCTGGTTTTAATATAATCCGAAAATTCCTTAGCTATTTTAATTTTTTTTATTAATAATTCTCCAGTTTTATTGTTCATTACCTACTAAATTTTGTGTATAGATTCATATAATAAGTGTGTAAATATTTCCCTTTTTTTTTGTACATATGTACAACCAAAATGCTCATCATTGCCAACGCATCCCTTCCCGCTCATCAAAGCAGCAACTCCTTGAAACATTATTGCGATGCCAATAAGCCAAAGTTATCCGTTGTAATCCGACACTTCAAGAGTTTGTCTAAAAACACAATGCATTTTCTCTGCACTTTTCAAGCGCTTCCAGCCCCTGTGCCCCCTTGAATCTTAGTCGCTTATTGACGAACTATATCTACGCATAGGGCCTTTTGTAATGAATGACCGAGGCTCTATCATTTAAGAGTGGACGGCTTTGTCGAAAAATGATACTTAAATACACACAGAAAGAACCTAATGTTAGTTTCAGCTATGAGTGGTCGTTCAGGCGTTTTCGTTTTCTGGTCGCTTTCAATTCGGATACGCTTACTCCTCAACCAACATTCAAAGGCCCAATTACGGATTATACTCCAGCTGTTTACTGGCGCCGGAGAGCCAACAGATCCCTCGTCGCTCCAGTCACTTGGCCTGCGACTACGTTATTCCAAACTACGAGTATTGTACTCGTGTACTCGGAGACTTTTCTACTTTTGCAAGTTGCATCTGTTCGCGTTACCTCATATTTCGTGACTACGCCTTCCGTGTTTCAGGTTTTGAGTGTATACTGTATATATAGTATATATACAGCAAATTGGCACTTATATACTGGCAACAATGTAATAAATAAAGAGATGTTGATTGTACCTACACCAGATCTGGCATGTTCACAAAAAGGGTCAAGTGCGTAGTAGTCGTAATCGACGAGCATGTATGAAGAACATTATGAGAGTGGAAAAGGCGGCAGATGTGTGTCAAGACCGTGGCACGTGGATATCCGTTTTCTACCTACCCCACTGGGAAACAATCGTGACGCTATGTATGTATGTATGTTGGAGATATAATTCATGTTATATGGGTTTTTAAATTACCGTGGTTGTTAAATATTATTTTTAAAACAAAACAGCTTACTCACGGTTCTTTACGAGCTATGTGGCTCGACGTTTCGGGCCAAGCGTATGGCCCATCCTCATGAGCACTCTGCCTGGTGCGACGGTTGGCAGAGAACTGTCAGATGTCCGTCCGTTGTTGACGAAGATTGTAGCTGTGGCCAGTGCGGGTAGTTTCCGTAGACGAGGGTTTAGGTGCGTTCCGGATCTCGGCGGAGAGACAGAAGGTAATGACGGTGTCCACTTCCGGCTGGTCGTGTCCGTCGTGTCTTCTTCTTCGTCATAGCTCGTAAAGAACCGTGAGTAAGCTTGTTTTGTTTTAAAAATAAAATTCATGTTTTAGTTGCTACTAAGACAAAATATTAGTGTCGAAAGTGGCATAATGCGTTATGAACATGTCCATTGAAAGTGTGGACGAACATTGAAAAACATACTCATTTCCTCATTCAATGGTAAAATCTTTCCAGTATCACATAAATGTCTCAGGTCCTTCAAGAGATGTGTGAACGGAGTATTTGTCAGGCCGGCATGGCATCCGCATTGGACCGAATGTCCAGGGGCGTCGTTAGACACCTTTGATGGCTCGGCGCCACATGACGCACGTTCTGTAAAAAAAATATTCGTCTTAAAACTTTGCTAAATAGGAAGTCTAAGGAATATCTTTGACGTGGCAAATTCATACACAGGATTTGCCAAATCTACTCTTCTGCACTAATATTATAAAGAGTAATTCCGTAGTAGGAAGGAGGTAATCTCCGAAAATACTCATCCGATTATTTCAATTATTTGAACAATATTTAGAATAGACCTTCAGGACGGACGGACATAGGCTATTAGACCGAAATCGCGGGCAAAATCTAGTAATTGATAAACGGCTAAACGTGTCGAAGTTCTTTAATTCAACATCACATCGTTCGGTTGGGAGACTAATATATTACGTAATTATGTATGTGTCTTTGAGTATTTATCATGATGTAACACGGTTACTACGAGAACTCACTTCTGTCTACAAATTCAGTTTGTATGTCGGTTGATCCCCTTTGACCCTCTCGGTGTATGGTTAATTCCAGACGCGCTAGGAAATTTAATCAAATCATTCCAACACCTCGAATTCAAGTCTAGCTCGATGTAACATTATATCGCGTGATAGCTTTGTGTGCCTTACAAGCAAGCACTGAAGTGGAGGCTTCTGTGTGCCTAGATTGAGGAGGCGACTGCGGCGTCGTGATTGGCTAATCTAGTGGGCAATTTTTCCAATGTGTATTGGATTGTATTGTTTCGACTGATCAGTGTAAAAAGCACCTAACTTAGAACACCGCAATGCACTATTTCGCAGTGTGTCTGTATCAGTAACTAGATACAGGCAAACGTCTTCAAATTGTACGTATCGATTTTGCGGTCTTTAGCGTAAATGTAGCATTCGCGGGATGTTTGCATCGCGTTACGCTTGGAATCGAGGTACTGTCGTTTGAAGGTAATGAATGATGGCCGTGCCTACTATTGATCATTCAACGGATCAAATTGATTATCGGCTTTGGTACATATTATGACTAACATTTCGAATGCACTTCGCCATACTGTAAGCTCCTTGGAGTAGATGTCAATATTCATGACTAGGTACATAATGTTATTTCCACAAATTCTACGCTTCACACTAGTGATAAGAAATTTGTATATTTATTTTGTTAGCTTGTTGTATCCATGTAAACGTAATAGATATTAAGGAGGAGGACCTATTGTCGGCTACACTGAATCAAACGTAAAACATCCACTGTTTGTCCATAGCATGCTCGTTTTAGTGCAGTATCATCAGTCTGGGCGCAATTCCACCAGAGTAAGGTAATTTTCGTTCGGCGCAATGTCACGCAAATTATCCGCGCAGAGGTTCGACGTTGTCGGGAAACCGCATTCCGAACAGGAAGCCGCTCTCCTCCGCTTTAAATAAAACCTAAACAAGGCCGGCCGCTCTGAAATCTGCGCACAAACTAAGAGCACTTTAAACAATGGTTTCAGTGAGCACATTGCGTCGACTGCGGTGGCGGCGCTTCAGACTCGCCAGCCCCCACTCCTGAACTCTATCCGCTATTCGCGAGGCACAATAAAATCATCCTTCCATGAATATGTAAGCACTGAATTTGAATGTCTCCTACTTTCGCGATAGTTGTTTTGTATTCCGTCCCTAGATGCAACTTGGCGGTCGTATGGGCGAGTTTTGTAATTAGATTTTGAGCCTTTCTTTTCGCACGAATTCCGATTGTGACAGTTCCGCAGATAATATTTCGTGGAAGAACGAGGAAGTAGATATAACGTAATCATTATGGTCCCTTAAACTCAGTATTACATCTATCTATGCTGACGGCGCCAAGTGTCTCGCGAATCAATAAAAAGAAAAAGTGTCGAAAATTGTGAGACGTAAAAAATTATAAAACGTTAGTAAATATTGTTGGTAAGTAAGTATTTTATGTATAAAATTAACAGTAAAGTAACACTTCATAATTTAATCAAATAAATATATCATATTCAGCTTCAGCTTCAGTATTCAGGTTCTACACACACAACTAGATTACGAAAATGCCTAGTACAATTCGATCTATACGCACATCACTAACACCGGCATTCATTTTATGGGCACATTGATGATTGTTGACCAAACAAAGAATCCGTTTGACTTGAGATAGTTTATTCGCTCGGTTGTTATTGCGGTAGTGGCGAAGGCATTATTGTTTTATTTTTATTCACCAACACTTAGGGGGCAGTAGACAAAGTTGCGCGTCTCCGCGGGGCGCGTGGAAACGGATAAAGGAAGCCCGCGGGAATATAAATTACCCCCTGCAACCTTTACTACTCGCCGCCTACTGACATATCTAGTAGGGCTGACACATACCGCTGAACCATTAATGCAATGCCCTCGTGTTGGTCATCAATGAAAAGAAAAATCCATATTTCATAGGAACATTTTTAGTCCACCTTCAAGCCGGACTAACAATTTGTTAAATTCAGCCTCCCAGTTCGGGAGCAACCCCTGAAGTATCTATTCCACTTAAATCTATATACAGATATCTAAATATAATACAAATTCTTACTAAACTTGTAATAATTACTTTTCTAAACATCATATTATACTATAATTTTTAACGTTCTTTTTTTTACTAAATAGCTTTATAAAGTTTATCTCTAAAGGAAGTATGATTTGTGTCAAAAATGCATGACCGACAAAATATACCTCGTCATGGATGTTTTTCCTCCCCGCCCCTTGAAAGCTACACCCGTTGCATCTAATATAAGGTAAACCTAACGGTACTAATATCGCATAACAATTATTCAGATACTGATTAATTTGTGATTGATAACACATGTAGTACTTATAAATAGCCTGTCAAAATTATTTTGAAGTTTTCGCAACCCTAAACATTGGTACATTTCTTGCAAGCTCCCCGTGGCCCGAGCCAACAGGAAATGGTGTTCGCTGAGTGCTACGGCTAAACAACTTTTTACTGTAGAGCCGACAGACGCCATACAGACCAAATCGTACAAAATACGAGGAGCTACATACGTGCTGACGGACACGGTCGATCGCTTGCAACTATTTCAGCGTTACAGGGGCAGCGACGACAAAATAACTATCTAATTACAATCAATAGTATAAATAATAAAACGGGATCCCACGCTTAGTCAGTATTATGAGTGTAAATCAGAACACACAATGGCCTAGAGCGGAACCCTGGGGTACTCCAGCAAATATATTCATGCGACGTCATAGCTAATCTGATAAACGAGTTAAAACAACATGTGTGTGCTCCCGTTGCTAACTGTGTTATCTTTAATTAAGCCACAGTGAGTCCTCCGTACGCCAAACAAAAGATTGGATGGAGGACAGCCAGTGTGCGCTCTGCCGACGGTCGACGCCGTCGAAAGCCTCCCCTGCGTCGGGTTCTGCGTTCTGCGTGCGAGTACACGAGCCGCGCCAAATTAAATGCTTGTTCGCCCCCGTGCTTTCAATAAATATGATGAAACACTTCTCGCTCCTCTCAGCTCGAGCCATTTCCCCCTGTACATCGACCAAGTTTGTTTTTAACGCAGCGTTTGTCTTCAGACCTGCATTGTGTGGGTAAACCCTGCACGGGAGCTGCAACTAATTTGAACGCTGTGAACTGCGCCAGCACAGGTGAAAAGTTCACGCGCCGTGAACTTTGAAACTCGGTTTGTGGAGCTGACACCGACGTTTTGAGTGCCGTTGTTTTACATGAGGTCGTTTATTACTGTACTAAAACGAATTTGTTATCAAATTAAACTGGAAACTCCGAAAACGTAACTTTTATAGCATGGAATAGCAGCTATAAAATTTTTATACATTGTAATTTTTATTAATATTAAAAATCATTATATACTAGTCGTTATCACCATCGTGCGTAGGATATTATTTTATCACAATATTCGTAAGTCTTAAAACCAATCAATAAATAGTTCGTTACCAATTCATTTTTGCGGCAATAATTAAATTAACAAATTAGTGCTTATTACTAACATATAAACATAAAATATAAATGAACAAATTGTTCGGTGCATACTTCCCCGAATGATTTTCCTTATTATGTAAGTGGTTAGTGATGGATGATGAAGTTTATCTCGAATAATGAAGCTAGTGCAAGTTTCCTGAACATAATTCCATTGCCTCAGGCATTCCGGCCCTCGGCAACAGGATATTGGTGAGTACGTACCTACGTGTAGGATATAGAGTATACCTAAACCTACACCTTCACACGTAATATAAATTTGTACGCAGCAAATGGGGAAACGAATTGAAAAAAAATTTGGGTTTTTCAAAATAAAAAAACCCCGACTGCTGAGCATTACAGTGGAGGGTTTTCATAAAATATAAAGTGTTAGCTTGTGTTTCTTCTTATGGTTAGCTTTTTTATGCAGTCGGGTTTTTTGTTTAGTTTTTTTTGCTTCTCTGTCGGGTAAAAATGATAACATCAATTAGCCACTAATCTGGTCAGGGCTCCGTGAAATGTTTACTATCGTATATTAATGTAAACAAAAGCCGTCTAGTGCGAGCATGGAGAGGGTTTCGCACCATTCCGTTATCCGTGAAAACTTTAAGACTTAGAATTTTCGTTTAGGTTTTCCTGTAAACTATAAGAGAGGCCCTATATTCCCAAATTTTTTGTTTTCAAAATTTTAGACTCAGTAGTTTCGGCGATAAGGCGGGGTATAGGTAGGTACTCGTTTTTCGTATATTTTCGTTAATATCTTTTAAACTATGCATTCTAAAATTATAAAAAATATATATTTGTATTTCTTATAACGAGCTAATTTACTCCCCAAATTGACTACTAAAAATCTAAAGTCGTTCATTTGCACTGTACGTCCGTGACTGGGTCATCAAACTCTATATATTATTAACCAAATTACGTCTAGATTCAGAGAAAATAATCTGTGACAAACGGACAGACAGACACGGGAGTGATCGTATAAGGGTTCTCTTTTGAGGTGCGGTACCCTAACGATCAAACCAAACTGAATAAACATTGGTAGGAGCAATCAATAAGCCAAAATATGCCCACTGAGGAAAAATATAATTTCCGAACGAAGATATTTAATTAAATAACAAACTTTCAGAAAGGTTTATCTCGAAATTTTACGATCAAAGGAGGGGGAGGGAAGTACGCTGGATTTGAAACTGAAAAAGCAAAGAGGAGTATCTTGAAAGAAAACTTCCGATGTAAATTTTGGAAGCATATTCCATGGTCGTAACCAAGTTTTAAGGATGAGATTGGTATATGCACATTGCAATGTTCAAACGCAAGTCTCGTTAACTGAACAATATGGTTTTCGTATAAACTTATATAGGTAGCTGTTTCATTTATGATATATGCGCGCCGTGATGCATCTTTTCAAGGAAAACAATCTGACATTTACATGAAAAGGTTGTTACAGGTAAATCCAGATGCATATTGCATAAACTGCCTGAAAAAACATAGAACAAATTGAACTTGCGCCTGAAAGTAAGGTGAGTGTTATTTATTGAAATCATGTTTACACTTTCACCAGCACTGGATAACCACCATATCGCCGCAATGACGTTGGATAATCGGTTTTATTGACTTCAAAAACAAATGAATATACGGCCCAATCGATCGATACGTCGAATGTATATTTTCTTTCTTTTCCTTCAGAAACTGTCTACCGTGAATCATTTTTAAGAAATATTATGTTTGTTTCAACTATTATTTTAACGCCTACCCAGTATAGTCTCGTGTCCTCCAAGAGGAGCGTAAATTTTTATTTACAAAGCACCGGTGTAACATTCGCAAACCCCGTGTACGTCAGAATGTCCAGAGGTGTCATTAGACACCATAAGGGTGGTTCGGGACCACATGTCGCGCTTTCAATAAAAAAAAACTTGCAATCGACAGAAGTATATTTCGCGAAGAAAAAGCCCTCATCATTTATTTTAGCCATATCACACTTTTTACAGACCTATTCCAACCTACACATAAACCTATACATACATAACACATTTAATGAACGAGCTGATGTAACGACAGGATGTAGACTATATTTCGCAAGCGAAAATTTGGCGACTACTTTCTTTCCTCTTGGGTGCTGTAGCTGAGTGTTCTATGATTTCGCTTCGTTACGAATGTCAGTACAAAATTATCTCCGTTTGTTCACAGCTTGCTTTAACACTTCGACGGGTGCTATTTAGTGACCTAAGTCATCCGTCAGTCAGTACCTTGGATAGCAAATTGCCACTGAGTAAGATTTTACACATCTAACGGGAACCGTTATGTTGACCAGGACTATTGTGTACAAAATATGAATTGTAACCCCTATCTTTTGACATAATGGGCAAAGTGCATCTTCTTTAAAAGGCGTGTCAATAAATAAGACGACGAACATTTTGTCCACCCTTTTAGCTGGCATGGCGCCTGTGTGAGCGTGGTTTCGCGAGGAGTGATGTTGTTGGCTGTGTTTGATGTTCTATTTAAGTTATGGTACAGACACCGTGCCCAAAACATATAATATAAAAAAACATACATATAAAAAACATCATAAAAAACACATATAAAAAAACATCAACTGCATATATATATATAAGCACTTCCAGAACACAATAATTCTTCTGTAAGAGAACCCTTTTCTTCCTTAGAGAGATGACATTTTTCGCATACACAATAAGTAGTTAGTAGATATTATGTAGTAGAAGAATATTGGATACAAACTTTTTCTTTCCTGTAATTATGGATAGTGACCGAGTAGTAAACTCGGCGGTGCTGCTATAACAGTGTCAAAGTAAAGGGAAAGCTCGATTTACTGAATTACGTAAACTGTCACTCGGTCAGCTTCTATTGACTTCTAATTTTCCGCTCGAGGACTTCTATACGCTAATCCCAACGGTTCGATCCCAGCCGACCCGAAGCGACGAGCGAGACGCGTCAGGCTAGGAGGCGTCGTCGCTACTCTACCTCGTCCTAATGCGAGTCCGCTTTAGCGCGAGTGCGGACCGCGCCGTGATTATGACCGCGTAGGCCGCATTCAGAGCCAGCTTACTGCTCGTTTCCTTTAATATTTGCGGAATTTTTCGTAAGGAGTTAATAAACGAGGTGCAGGACCCAGTAATATTCGACATCATTAGAGAAGCGAGCCGCCTTAAAAGGCGCGGACTCGCCCCCGACGTTCCACGTCCATCTGCGATGTTGTGGGTAAATATTAACCTTATTGCCAAATCTTGTCAGCGGATGCTGCTGATTGGTACATCGACAAAGTGATCGGTCGCTTCTGATTTTGGGGCTAAATGGAATTTCTGCTCCCTTTGTCTTACTATCTTTATCTCTCTCTGTTTGAGAATTGTAATAATTTATGGTAAAATAATGGGCACGTATTAAGTGAAGGTTGATTACTCGTTTGAAAATATGTTTGTATGAAAAATATGATCTGCTTGCGTCCTTGGATTTGATACAGCGCCGAGACATCCGTCTTGTTGGTTTCCTTATTCCCTGCCGTCCGTCCTATATCCGCATGACTCGTCGCAGAGAGACTCAGCACCCTTTTGTTGTTGACATTGGGCTTTTGAGAACTCATCGGTTCTCTAAATAGTTTCTTTTTCGCACCGCTATGGTGTGGAACTGTCTTCCGGCGAGTGTGTTCCCGATTCCTTTAACTGGGTGTCTTCAAACGTCTTATTAACAAAAGTCCGCAAATCTGCTGGCATGGCACCTAACTGAGCGTGGTTTCGCGACGAGAGGTGTTTTTGGCTCTGTCGAATGCACCGTTGGTCTCTCGGCACAGCCACCCATGTTGGTTTACATAAAAAAATGTATTTTGTTAAGGTGTGTCCCAATTATTTGAAGACTATTCAACAAACAAACGCTTCAACCAACGCTGTTGGCTGATACCAACGGAAATAAAATTCAAACCTATATTATATTTATGACACATTTATGAACATTGTTAAGGCAGTAATGGCGTAATCCTTCCTTGGCTTCCGGTTTCTTAAATAAGCGCGTTCGTAGATGCAGGGAAGATACCGCGCCGAGACGAGCGCGCAGTACAGAACTCCCAGCACGTATTGGTATTCCAGTCCTCTGATTAAGCTAACGGTTTTTAGAGAATTTTTTTCCTCCGAGACGGAGGTGTCGCGGTGCTGACGCGTCACGTCGGGGAATTTCTGCTTCGTCTTTTTCGCAAGAATCAAACGTTCGTCCGGTTTAATTTTAAAATGAACGTTCGTACCTTAATTTAATCAATTTCGTTGTTCGGTCACCTTTTTTTATCGCTTGATTTCTGGCCCAGGAGATAAATTCGCAAGCAACTTTTGTTCTGACGAATTTTAATCTGCGAGAAGACGATACAACACTTGGGAGTCCGGGCGACGCGTCGCGGGAAATGATTCCGCACTTCCTGACATTCTTCTAGGAACTGGGTCAAGCAGACGTGCGTTCGTTTCCTTACTTCATTTTTAATATCGAAGTTCGGGCTCCGCCTCGGTCTTTGTGAGACAGCTTGAGTTGTATTTACTGTGACATCGAAATCGTCGTATGTAGATAGGAGCATGAAATATACTTTTTAGCGTTCCGTATCCATACGGAACCCTAAAGTAGGAATTCGTTGAAGAATTTGTGTTATTATGACGGATGTGTAAACAAATAATTAAAAAAACAATAATAATAATAAAAATATAATTAATAATCGATGGCGCCACAGGCATTTATATGTTGAATTATAGAAGGACAAAATATAGACGAATATATTTTTTAACAGATATGGTATAGTGGATTTACGGAACCCCCCGTGCGCGAGTAAATCTCGCACCTGACCGAATTTTAATGTTACATACGTCATTCCTTATTTTAGTTATTCAACTCTCGCGAACGACAAATTTCACGAGCGATATATAAAAAAGAAACTCATTTCTGTTCTCAGAAAAACTTGACCGTTGTTAATTAGAAAATGTAAAATCAGTGATGGCGGGGGGGCTGGAGTGCGGGGGAGCGGGGCGCGGTCGCGGCGCTTCGCTCTGTTTATCTTGGGACGGGCTCGCTTTGTCATTTACATTTTTATTGGATTGTTTGCGGTGAATACCAGGGTTTATTAATTAGTCTGTAATGTTCGTGTTCTCGCTCAGACTTTGTAGCGAGCCGCTGAACCGGTTAAGCTCGAATAAGAATGTTCTAGCTAGAGTTCACGAGTTAAAACAATTGTTTTCAAAGACCATAAGCTGCAAAAATTATAGACGGACAATTATAGCCAGATGGACAGACATTGTAGCAAGATCCACATTGAATTTACCTAAGGGCAGACAATACAGTTTTTTTTTATGGAATGCGCGACATGTGGCATCTTTTCACTTACGAGTAGGTGACTTACGATGCCCATGGACATTCTGTGCAAAGAGTTTGTATAACGTCGCTGCGCTCCTACAAAAAATAAATTAAAAAAATATAAATATATATATATATAATATATAAATATATAATAAATAAAATATATAAAGTAGCGCAGCGACGTAATACAAACTCTTTGATTCTGTGATGCACGGGGATTGCGAATTCCATGCCGGCGTGATATGAGCCTTTTCACGCCCCTTCTGAAAAACTTTAGGCTGTACTTGGGAGGAAATAGATGAGCTGGGAGTGCGTTCCACATTTTCCCGGTTCTGTGAATAAAAGACCTACAGTACCTACAGTTCTAGGGCATCATGACTAATAAGTCTCATCTCAACACACCTCGAACATCCGAATAGCGAAATCCGGCCCTCATCAAAAGTATTTGAAGAGTGGAAATGCCAATCGTTCTAAGTGCCATTTTTTTCAAAATCGTTTTTTCCTCTAAACGTGTTCTATGTACCATCGCCAGTTGCCTTGTTAGCGTTCCAAGTGCCTAAAGTTGATATATCGTAGTTTAAAACTCCGCCAAAATATGCCGACGGTCTTTGTGCCGCCACCCGTTTCGCGCCAAAGGTTCCATGTGCCATATTGTTACCTTTCAAACTTCTGTCGAAAATTCTCGATTGCTTTCAAAGAATATTATAATTTGACTAGAAAAAAAAAATCGCACGATGGAAAGTGAACCAAGTAACAATGTGCCTGACGGTGGAGGTGGCAGGCGTTCTGAAGGCTCAGATCGATTGATTTGATTTGAAAAGTGCCTGCGACAAAGTCCTTAAAATAAATTTCCCTATTTCGAAGGCCAGCATGATAATGGTATCCAAAGATAACCCCGCTTGTATATAAACTGTAAAAATTCTTTCAGTGAGGTTGAGTTCTGAATACCTGTTAAAGTTCTAAAGAAAGGAATAACAGTTGCCACCATTGCAAGAATCGGCATATCTCTTATGGACAAACCGAGTCTTACTGAAGGAAAGAAAAATGACTTAGAGGCGATGCAGGACTTTTTACCGGATTAGTCCAAACAATATTACCGTAATTTACTGGAAAAATTATTTTACAATAAATTAAGATGTTTTTAGTCCGCGTATCTTTTCCTGAAATGGTTTCAACTGCGCAAGTTATTGTCTTTAAAACCGTTCTAAGTTCCATGGCACTTGGAACTTTCCCTGTGTAATTTTTTTTCTCAATTACCTGTTACACAAATTGCTTAAATAACGAGAACATAGGTTGCTAATTGTCATGAAGAACCATCTGTATTTTTTTTAAATAAACGTGGCATATAAAAATATTGACTTATGAAGTTTTAATGCTCTCCTGTAGAAAACAATTTTTGGTACTTAGAACGTTTGGCATTTCCACTCTTCATTTATTGTACTCACGAGTATCTATATATCTGCGAAATTATCACGATCTTAAGAAACAATGACAAGTCTCCCCAAAATAATGTTATCAGTCTAGATTTCTAAATTCGATGTAAGTACGTTTGGTGACATACAAACAGCGTAGTGATGTCAAAACAAAATAAAAACAAAATTATACATATTGGTTGGTACTTATTTTATTAATGTCTAAGGATTGCGTTCTAATAATAGGTAAGTACAGACGTTAACATTAAAATTATCCTCGTATGTTACACAAATGAACTTTAATTAGCTTTAAGAAATTTACAGAATTATAAAAGACTAGCTGAGCCCGCGGCTCCGCTCGCGTGAAATTCGTATTTCAAAGAAGAGAGTAAGTAACTATGGGCGAGGCCGAAGGCCGAGCTGCGTTCAGGAAGTCGATAAACCATCTCTAAGAAAGTATGTAATTAAGGGCGAGGCCGAAGGCCAAGCTGCGTTAAGATAAACGATACACCTTCTCAAATAAAGTAAGTAACTAACGGCGAGGGAGGCTTCAGGCTGAGCTGCATTCTAAAAAGAAAATAAACCTTCTCCAAGAAAGTAAGTAACTCAGGGCGAGGCCGAAGGCCGAGCTGCGTTCAGGAAGACTATAAAACTTCTCCAAGAAAGTAAGTAACTATGGGCGAGGCCGAAGGCCGAGCTGAATTCAGAAAGACTATAAACCTTCTCGAAGAAAGTAAGTAACTATGGGCGAGGCCGAAGGCCGAGCTGCGTTCAGGAAGACTACAAACCTTCTCGAATAAAGTAAGAAACTGAGGGCGAGGCCGAAGGCCGAGCTGCGTTCAGGAAGACTATAAACCTTCTCGAAGAAAGTAAGTAACTATGGGCGAGGCCGAAGGCCGAGCTGCGTTCAGGAAGACTATAAACCTTCTCGAATAAAGTAAGAAACTGAGGGCGAGGCCGAAGGCCGAGCTGCGTTCAGGAAGGCTATAAACCTTCTCGATGAAAGTAAGTAACTACGGGCGAGACCGAAGGCCGAGCTGCGTTCAGGAAGACTATAAACCTTCTCGAAGAAAGTAAGTAACTATGGGCGAGGCCGAAGGCCGAGCTGCGTTCAGGAAGACTATAAACCTTCTCGAATAAAGTAAGAAAGTGGCACCTCCTCGGGGGTGATATTGGCTGCGCCTGAGGCTTCGACCTCGGACACAGCCAGCTAGTTCGGAAACAATAAAAAAAAAAAGACACAACAGAGTTACTTTCGAATTTATAATATTAGTATGGATAGTATGGATATGGATGGATGTAACCTTTGCGCAAGTGTCATGGCGGCGTCGTCGTCCAACAATTTGTTCCTCTCTCCAGCCGCAAGTTCATACCAGTCGAAGTAATAAAATTTATGAAGCCTCCCGGCGGCGCGGCGGCGGCGGCGCGACCTCCCGCATATTAATGCTCACTAACGAACCTTACCTCACGTCACATTATCCTTGGTAAAAAGATGTGGTAATTCCGTCCCGCCGACTGTCGCAAGAAGTATGGACGTGCCACCGTTTGTGGTCGAATTATAAAGAAGCACCAACCAGATGGTTTTTTTTTATGGATGGTACCAACCATTACCGTGAAAATACGAAAAATATGTCTTATGCCTAATTGTCCCAATAGTTACCTATTGCGTTATCTTTAATATAGATAGACTATTACCGGTTTGGCTTTACGAATAATTTTCGTTTTGACTTCGTCGCCCTCGGTGAAACAAGTTAAAATAACTTCTTTGTTTGAACAGTATGTATACTTTAAATATGATATTAATAATTACTCTGGCTAGTTCAATCCAATGATTTTGAAATCAAATGTAATGTACCTAAGTACTTAAAATAAAAAAAAATAGTCTCCAATTTATTCATCGTTTAATTCTCAGGACAAAGTCATCCTGCCTGTCTCTTCTTAAACTTTACAACGGTTACACAAGCTGTCAATCCAAGCGCTCCTAAAGGGTTCCGAAGCGAGCGAGCGCACGCCTTCCGCATCACAAGTAGAACGTTTGCGAGTCAAATGCAGCGATTTGCATGAACCGTGTAAACCGCCCTTAATGAGTGTGGGGTGGACAGTTTTTGCACCTGACTGCAGAAAACACAATGAATCAGATTTGAAGATGGTACGCGAGGAGCACATCCGTAATAATAAAGGTTACAGGATATCTAATACAATTTAGTTCGATTGTCTAGGAATGCCTGTAGATATACTTTAGTAAAATTGTGCACAACTTTGTAGTACTTCACAAGATTTACTTAAGAAACTTAAGAGTCTGTATTTAGTGTCTTATCTTCTCCACAAGTATTCATTCTAGAATGCTACAAAACAATTTCGTCAAGTGTTCATTCTAGAATGATACACGAAATTTCTAGAGCACAATTTAGGCACGAATGCTACACGACAATTTGCTAGACCACAATTTTATTTAGTGTTCTAGATCGTTTTTTGACAATATTGAGGCAATAATAGCTGTTCTTGGTAATTAAATTCTAAAACCAAAATAACGAAAGCATAGCAAATACAAGAAATCAGTATTATTATTGATGGATGGCGTACAATTTACAAGAAGAATATTATATATCAATCAATCATCATCAATACTAATAATAAATCTGCAAGAGACGGTCATGGAGTAAATTACTTTGTTTTATGAGATATTGAGTTTGTAGACTCTATGTATGATACTAAAGCTAAATTGAAGATTTTTAGAAATCTTTTCTGTATGTATGTATGTATGTATGTTCCACCATAACTCTTAAACCGATCATCTGAATTTGATGAAACTTCGTACAAACACATTTGCCTATACGGGACACAGGAGAGGCTAAATAAAATTCAGTTCCGGTTACGCTAAGATATGGCTCCCATACAAACCGAAATGTTACGCGCGACGTTTACCGCGAGTTGTACCTATATGAACGAGCCGGCGACGCAGGGCGGCTGGCGGGCCGGGCGGCGCGGCGCGGGGCGGCGGTGGAGCGGCGGCGCGCGGGCGCGCGGGTGCCTGACTATAAATGCGCACATTATAGAATATCAAACACATAATAGAAGAATACCAAAATCTTAATTTGATTTCATTAAAATTTTTTGATCTTACTCATATGTACAAGGTGGGATGCATGTAGGTAAGCTAAAATATGACGTCACCGACACGAAACATGTACCGGGAAAATTGTCAATGCTTAGTTCTAAGTAACGAACAATGTGCGTTACTTAGAAACTAAGCATTGACAATTTTCCCGGTGCATGTTTCGTGTCGGTGAAATACATATATCAGTAAAATGAGAAAGGTGGCGCAAATACAACAATAATAAAGATCATAATAATTATTATTATTTGCAGGTACAGCGAGTCATCAAAGTTAGAAGATTTTTTTTCAATTCGTTTCAAGAGTAATTAATTATTAATGATTTTTACAGAGTAACTAGCTTTTGCCCGCGTCGCTCGCGCGAAATTCGTATTTCAAAGAAGAAAGTAAGTAACTGAGGGCGAGGCCGAAGGCCGAGCTGCGTTCAGGAAAACGATAAACCATCTCTAAGTAAATATGTAATTAAGGGCGAGGCCGAGGACCGTTCTGCGTTCAGGAATACCATAAACCTTCTCGAAGAAAGTAAGTAATTAAGGGCGAGGCCGATGGCCGAGCTGCATTCAGGAAGACAATAAACCTTCTCGAAGACAGTAAGTAACTATGGGCGAGGCCGAAGGCCAAGCTGCGTTTAGGAAAACGATAAACCATCTTTAAGTAAATAAGTAATTAAGGGCGAGGCCGAAAGCCGAGCTGTGTTCAGGAACACCATAAACCTTCTCGAAGAAAGTAAGTAATTAAGGGCGAGGCCGAAGGCCAAGCTGCATTCAGGAAGACAATAAACCTTCTCGAAGACAGTAAGTAACTAAGGGCGAGGCCGAAGGCCGAGCTGCGTTCAGAAAGACTATAAACCTTCTCGAAGACAGTGAGTAACTATGGGCGAGGCCGAAGGCCGAGCTGCGTTCAGAAAGAATATAAACCTTCTCGAAGAAAGTAAGTAACAAAGGGCAAGGCCAAAGGCAGCTCTGCGTTCAAGAAGACCATAAAACTTCTCGGTGAAAGTAAGTATAAACTATGGGTGAGGCCGAGGGCCCAGCTGCGTTCAGGAAGAGATTAAACCTTCACGGTGAAAGTATGTATAAACTATGGGTGAGGCCGAAGGCCCAGCTGCGTTCAGGAAGAAGATAAACCTTCTTGATGAAAGTAAGTAACGCAGAGCGGCCTTCGGCCTTGCCCTCAGTTACTTACTTTCTTCGAGAAGGTTTATAGTCTTCCTGAACGTAGCTCGGCCTTCGGCCTCGCCCTTAGTTACTTACTTTCTTAGATAAGGTTTTTCGTCTTTCTCAACGCAGCTCGGCCTTTGTTACTTAATTTCTTCGAGATGGTTTATAGTCTACCTGAACGCAGCTCGGCCTTCGGCCTCGCCCTTAGTTACTGTCTTCGAGAAGGTTTATTGTCTTCCTGAATGCAGCTCGGCCTTTGGCCTCGCCCTTAATTACTTACTTTCTTCGAGAAAGGTTTATGGTCTTCCTGAACGCAGCTCGGCCCTCGGCCTCGCCCTTAATTACATATTTACTTAGAGATGGTTTATCGTTTTCCTGAACGCAGCTCGGCCTTCGGCCCCGCCCTCAGTTACTTACCTTTTTGAGAAGGTTTATCCTCTTCTTGAACGCAGTTCGGCCTTCGCCCTCGCCCATAGTTACTTACTGTCTTCGAGAAGGGTTATTGTCTTCCTGAACGCAGCTCGGCCTTCGGCCTCGCCCTTAATTACTTTCTTTCTTCGAGAACGTTTATGGTCTTCCTGAACGCAGCTCGGCCTTCGACCTCGCTCTTAATTACTTATTTGCTTAGAGATGTTTTATCGTTTTCCGGAACGCAGCTCGGCCTACGGCCTCGCCCTTTGTTACTTAATTTCTTCGAGAAGGTTTATAGTCTTTCTGAACGCAGCTCGACTTTCGGCCTCGCCCTCAATAACTTACTTTCTTCGAGAAGGTTTATAGTCTTCCTGAATGCAGTTCGGCCTTCGGCCTCGCCCTCAGTTACTTACTTTCTTCTTTGAAATACGAATTTCACGCGAGCGAAGCCGCAAAAGCTAGCTCTTTATAAATTTTTAAACAAATTTTATTTCAACATAATGAAATTCGATTTAATATTCCCCACTTTTTTCACATCATAAGTAATTTA
Organism: Nematopogon swammerdamellus; assembly: GCA_946902875.1. Lineage (NCBI taxonomy): Eukaryota > Metazoa > Arthropoda > Insecta > Lepidoptera > Adelidae > Nematopogon > Nematopogon swammerdamellus. Next base: position 10,284,276 of record OX336349.1, read on the forward strand.
AATGTTAAAAGTCTGTTCAGTGTAAACGTTGTTCACACACAAAGGGTGCCGTTGCAATTTCCTTCTTCCACGCATACCTATGTAGATTTTGGATAATCATTTGTTCCAACTGAAATAAATTCTAAAATAAAAAAATAGGTCAAAAGAAAACTATTCGAAATGTGAATCGCCTTAAAAAATGCAGGCAGCAAAATATTTAAAGAAGAAGACGTGAAGGAGATCATCGAAACGTTTTCAGTATTAAACGACGCATAAAATCTCTACCGAGACCGTTCCCCGTTCAATTATGCATAACGCCACAACATTTTTCCAAGAACGCTCGGGTGAAATCCGCTCCCACTGAAATATTGCAATCGTTTTAAATGTTACGGTTGCACCTAATTATAGACGTCTCGAGTGCAACGAAAGCTTCTGTTGCGAAAACTATTTTTTAACGAGTTATACTTAACTATTTTCTGAAATGTTTCGGTTGAGAATTAAATTGGCAACTGACGGAACTTTGGCAATTTCATTCGGCACGAGAGCTAGTTTTTCTTACCTTCGAGATTATTGAATTTTCTATTTCATATCCTTTCGATAATGTTGTTACACAAAACCATTGTTACCTATAATATCAATGCACAAAACACAGTAAACATACAGAGCGTAATTTAAATACGTATAGAACTCAACATAATAATAGCTACAGAGCTCCTGTAATATAGCAAATAAGCCATCCTAAAATGTTTTCGTAGCCCACGGCAGGGGCTGCGGCGTCAGGGCTGGTGGGGTCGAGGGATAGGATAGGGGTGGGGGGAGAGAGGTGGTCGGCCGGTCAATCCCTGAGGAAGGCTGATCGGAATATTTAACTCGGAAAGAGCGACCGACGTACGCGCCACAGAGAGACGAACGAGTTTCGGAGCAAAATGTTTTTAATTGCAATGAATTACCTACTCGTTTATTTATTTGGGCTTTAAGGCGACTTAAATATTTTCGTGTTCGCTTTACATTAGGCTAAAAAAACAATCAACAGATTCTAAATTTACTTTTTAGAGAATTGTATTTATTGCCACAGTCTTGTGATTGTAACAACCAAAAATCGTGCGATTGTGCCGCAAGACAGCAGGCCGATACCGCCTCGCCAGAATTCATCGACACGATTGGCCATCACACATGTTCGACCTGTCGGTTGTATTTTCTTTCCTTTAAGCACTCTTCGTGAAGTGTTTTAGGCTCTTGAAGGAGAGGGGCGATTATGTCGTGTTTTCGCCGATGTTTCGTCCTATGTGTTGTGGCTAATAAAGGGGTACTCAGCACGGACAGATGGGAAGATAGATGTAGGTAATAGGTACGGCACACTCACCAAAACTTGCAGACCTCCAGCTTCTACGACAGCGTCCGGAATGACCTTTGGCCCCGACCGAGTCACTTTCTCGCTCGCGCACTAACTTATAAACTAAACAAACGTCTCTGTCGCAATCAATTCACCTTACACATTCCAAAGTCTCTGTCGTCTCTTCCTCCAGGAACACTCTCGTCTTCCCGCGCGCGCCTCTTTCTTCGTCACCGGGCCAATCGCGACTACCCGCGGGAATATTTCCCTTCGCCCACGTTTCCACTTTCTAACCTACCCGCAAGGCTTGTGAGCAAGATTTGTAGGAAGGCAAAAGGCGGGAAATATGAATGTGCTGAGTAGCACCGTTATAGTTTAAATCTGCATATCCAGTTCTAACTGATTACATTTTCTATGTTGGCACTATTCGCATTAGTGGGGTCAGTTCGGGCTAGAGGGTGAATGCGGGCCGTCGTCGGCTAGGTAGTCAGGGAGCCACAGTGCTACAACACCCATCGGTATATAATACCTACCTATCAACAGCACTCAATGACTATGAAAACCAACAACAATACGTGTACAGGAGGCTCTGAAAGTGAACATAAATTTGTAGAACCTTGTCATAATCACTAGAGGCTGTGTTTAGCTCAGAATGCAAAGTGCAATCGAACAGGCATAACGAAATGAGTGTTTAGTTTTAGAGGGAACTGTACATATGGTACGATGTTGCATTTTTAATGGGCAAGCTCGAATATTTGAATCGAAGAATAAAGACAAATTCTCAGACAGATACGATTTGTAAGGTTTCTCGACTTAGGCATCTATTTCTAGGGCATTGAGTCACTGGCGACAGGTGAACTCACGCTAATAGAAGCGTAGAATGGAAAGTTTTGCAAGAACAACTTCTTTGTAGCAGCTCCTTAAATGTTTCCTCAGGTGAAACGATAGACTAACAGTCTAACCCCTGCTCAAAACTGAAGTGATTTTTCGTTCTTCGTAATCTTTTGAAGCACTCTGTATTTAGCAGGGCTTGAAGCTGAATCGGTGTAGCACGGCTGTAAACTGAAAGGATTCGGAATGAATGAGAACCTCTAATGTCGTGCAGCTTGACTCGTAATGAAGGTGCATTTATGTTTTACTTTACCTTTACGTTAAATGCAACTTTTTAAAAAGAACCTTATTTGAAGGCTTTCAACAACAGTTTGACATCGTTTTTACATTATGTGGTAAGAAAGTAGGTAGTATTGTAGTTAATACTTTATTTACTACTATCTTGATTAGCGGTGCAGCCTCATACAAATAATTCAGTGCACGAAATTGTTATCTGGAAAAAAATTCTGCTCTAATGCAGGGGTTCTCATACTGGGTGCCGCGCCGCCGTGCCGCCTTTCTGTGACTTTTAAATAGCATTAATTAACATTCAATGAAATAATGTACACTTGCGTGGTATTTTCTAATTCATAATAGCCAATTATGACCCGGCTCTACTCGCGTAAAAGTAAGTCTTCAATAAAAATGTGAATTTTTGTAGTTTTTTTATGTTGTTATTTTGGTATGGGTAGCTCAATTGCCAATATCACCTCCGAGATGGTGTCATACCGGAGACTTCCCTTTGAAATTGCTGGCTAACTGGACTAGAGGAGAATACAGCCGAGGTTGCCATGCGGCAATCTTATGTCCAGCTGTGGTACCATTTCAGTATATAAAACTTATTTCATAAACAAAAACGTGTTAACTGCGACTTATACTCGCGCGCCGAGTGTTCAGTATCAATCAATAATATCATACCACATTAGCTTCTACCTTCGGCCTCGCGCGAATTCATTAACTTAGGGACAATTGCATCGTTTCACTAAACGCAGCTCGGCCTTCAGTCTCGACTTCGGCTACTTACTTTCGTCGAGAAAGTATATCATTTACCTGAAGCCAGCTCGACTTTCGGCCTACTCCTTAGTGACTTACCTACTTTCTTCGAGAAAGTAATCGTTTGCCTGAAAGGGATCGGCCTTCGGCCTCATCCTCGGTGACTTACTGTTTACTATGAAATATGACGTTGAACGCCTTCGGCCCCGCCGACGCTTACTTCGACCTGAAGTCACTTCACAGACATCTTTATCATTGTCTTTACTTAAACGCGGTTTAGCCTTCGATTACCCGAACACTGTTTACCTCGAACACCATCGCCCGACTTAATGTTTTAGAGAAAGTATATCGTTAACCGGATAGAGCTCGGCCTCCAGGGACTTACTTTCTTCGAGAAAGTACCATTCGGCACTTACTATTTTGAGGAAACTATATCGTTCAGCTCGGAGACCCGAAAAAGTATATAAAAACTCTCGCTTCTATCGAAAGTATTCCAAAGTTATGTTATTTCATCTAATCTGAGGTAAAAATGTATTACTACTAATGTATACTACTTAATAATGCTATGTGGCGCAGCATTTTTGAAATGCGAGCGAAGCCGCGTGCAAAAGCGGCTATTTCTTATAAGAAACAGTAGTAGTAGGTATGTATTAAAAATGCCAACGTGAAACTGGCTTTACGTAGTTATCGGTAGGTATAATAATTTATAGTAAGATATTTAAGGTGAAATAAAAGGAAATGTTCAAAATTTAAATTTGTTCCGTTTTATCAGTAGAATCGCTCAAATTCACTTTTATAAAAAAAATCACCGTAACTTATTATCTATTCACATAACAAAAAAGTGTATTTCAAGAGGTGTCTCTTTTTCACTGCCATAGAGTACATTGTCGTTCTTCATATAACGAGCACCGCCCGCGGCCAGAAATTACTCCGCTACATGATACCAGTTTCTTGTCTAGACCCGACTCTCTTGTTCTGGAGAACTCATTAAGAGCCACCGCCGCCGCCGCCGCCGCCTGTTGGTAGCTTTCGGAAACTTTTAATTGTTTCTTAATTGACTACGCCAATAAGGGAAGCCGCAACTGTGGCGGCTACCCGGTTAATTGTTTCTCCTCTCATTTTCATTTTATGATTTTTTTTATTCTTTATATATTTTTTTTAGTGCTTTTAACAATAATTAGTCAATACCAGTCCCACAGTACTTCTCTTGTCTTGTCCAGAGTCCATAAGGGATCGTTCATTATGGTCTAGTATAAATACTGTTGGGTACTGCGAGTCCAGGCTGTCAGTCCTAGCCAAGTTTTTTCTCATTCCAAATTGATCCTTGGTACCACCGCATAAGGTGCATTTTCGTTTCGCACCGCGCGCGGCCCCGAGTAATGTCGACCACAGTCCACAGCTATAGCGCTGCTGGCGACGAGGAGTTCGTTTTCGCCTATGCGAATTCCTTTTTTGGGACCTTCTTCCAATCAATACGTTATTGGGCCTTCGAAACGCGCTCCGTGAGTGCCCGTGCCGCGCTGTGCGTGTGGTTTCGAACCTGGTGCTGCTGGGAGCTAGGCTGAGGAGTTGCCGCCGTGCGATGTGTCCTGCTCTTCCTGCCCCATCTCCAGGTATGTGCCCTTCATGATTTCCAGCCGCCTGAAATACTATATCCCTTCACTAGGGTCGCCAACAGTCTATTTAAAAAAAAAATCTGTGTTAAGCGCGCACCATGCGCACAGGGTAGGGCTTGTATCCCAACACGCTGGACTTACCGCGGATGCGTACCAACCGGTTCCGCAGATCTTTCCTCTATAGAACCGGTAAACTATGAAACGCCCTCCCTGCCCATACATTTCCCCCCAAGTACAGTGTCGGGTCCTTCAAGTGGGTCGGTAATAGGCACCTTTCAGGCCTTCCGCATACGACCGAATGCCCATGGGCGTCATTAGACACCTAATGGGTGGTTCGTCGTCACATGTCGTGCTTTCAATTTTAAAAAAGTAACGTCTGCACCTCTCTCGATTTCGTTGTGATCTCTTCTGTTATTCTGATAACATAAAACCGCGACCAGCAAGTTTAAATTTCAAGTTATCGATACTAGAACGAACATGTATGAAAAACATTGAAATGGGTGGCGACGGAGTGTGTGTAACAGGCGTCAGAGGTGACGGAACTGTTGGAGATCCGTTGTCTCTATCTTCCCCATTGAGAATCAGACAAGACATTGTGTAGACAATAATTCATGAATCGCTAGAGCTCATGGACATTTTCTAGAACATTCAAATTATTCAAATATTTCAAAATTTGTTTCTGAATTGCATTACGAGTACATTTCCCTCTTTCTGATAGTTGGACATACCCGGTCTGCTCGGAGTTTGTACTCACGGGAGAAGACATTTTTGCTTCGCTTCCGCACAGCGACATAACTGCGATCAAAGAAATCAATACCTAGAAAAGTCATAGCCCCACATTGAATACCTACATTTTACATTGTTATGGTGACAGGGGCTAATAGATTTTTTTCTGTAATATAATTTGTTACTTCTGGTTATCACTTTTAATTTTGACAAATTAACTGCAATAAACCATTTATCATAAGTCTGCGTCTAAAGAAGATCTAAGTGTACTTTTTTATTAGTAAAAACTGTATACCTATATGTATAAAAGAAATGAATAAAAGAAGGAAGAAGGGAAGGAAGAAAAAAATGTTCAAATAAATTTATATGTTTTTGCATTTCTTATTAATATTTCTTTATATATATATATCTGTCTCTGTCTTTGTCTCTGTCTCTGTCTGAATGCACTACATTTACGTGAGACAGAAGGTGCGAGAGGCGAACAGAGAAACGAAGACTGACACATGCTTGTAATTTCATCTTTGTGCACTTTTCCTTCGCCTCTTCACTAAGTAGGTAGGTATTAATTTTGTTCATGTATGAAGGGACACGGCCGGCTTTGCCCAAAAGTCCAATGGAAGATCAGACACAGCCAATAAAACCTCGCGAATCACACTCAGAGAAGCGCTATGCCAGCTATAAGGTGGACAAATAGGTCGTCGTATAATTTACTGACACACCTTTTGAAGATCCCTAGGCTTTAGAGAACACACTCACCGTACGACACTGAAACTATTTAGAAAAGCGATGCATTCTCAGAAGTTGGGTGTCAAAAACATATTATGGATGTTTCGAGTGAGTCGGCGATGGGTGCAGGAGGCTTTGATTATTTTTTTCGTCTACGGCAGGAGGGATCGGGGAAACATGATAATACCGGCCGCGGTAGTACCTTTAAAACATTTCGTTCATGAATATAATTCAAGTCCCTCTGTGAGCTTGGTATCGGCAATTAGGCGGATAGCGCAGCGCTAGATAGAGTCCAAGGACGCCAACAAGTAAAGAGGGCACCTTCTACTATACCTCCTCCATATCTCTTCTGGGTATGTTTTTCCTCGACTGCGATATATATTTCGACGTTATTGAACGGTTTCCCGCGACATGCCACTGGCAGTACTTACTCCATATTTATCTTTAGGAGTTCGTAGGTTGCTGCCAGAATTTTAAATAAATTTTAACACGATGCCTCGGCTCGCGCCTGTAGAATGATCGTTAGCTGAGTTCCGCGTCTAGATTTATCTTGTGGCCTGTGATAATTGTACTAATCCCTGTTTCAGTGATTACTAAATGTCTCACTTGTGAGAAAATACTTTCAGACGGTACTCTTTTCATTCTAGTGGCAACAGTCTTACTTAATTAGATGTTTTGGTTATCTCATCCATCAGTTACTCAGTCAGCCTTGTGGATGGTCTTCCCACACTCCGTTTTCCTGTTCACGGCCGCTAATGTAGGACACGGTTACTCTTACTCCAACGGTCGTTGTCTCTTCGGCTGATGTACACTTATTTATCTTAGATTTTACATTTAATAAGAATTTACTTTACGAATGGACTCAGCATTTCATACCAAAAACGTACGTGCGGGGAAAAGCTGCTATTGAAATAAATAAGTAAATCGACAGCAAATACTTGTAGTAGCGCAACCATTTAACTAGTTGTCATCGTGCGCACCGAACACATGTTTTATACAATGTTTATTATAGTGGAAGAGACAGGGTTGGAACTCTCGTACAATCGCTGTAGATAGGTGAGTGCCGCCCTGTACCTGCATGTAACTCTGTCAACGATTGTTTCGTTTGTATTCGGTCTGTGAAACTCAAATTCAAGCGGGGAAGTAATGTCGCGGAAAAAACTATTTTCATACTTCATTCGCTTGGAACTCACTTCGCAAAAACCCTCGAAACAACGTACACGGGCAAGAATTTTCATACAGAATGGTCATTGATTTCGAACGAAACGAATTATAAGAACTCAATTTTATCACCAGTCGAGCTAAATTGAGCCTGACGTTTCGTTAATATATTATGAACTACCTTTAGCTACTTATGAGTAGTAACTAATATTCCGTTATTTTTATTATATATATTAGAAATTAAAAAACGCATATTTTTATGATATTTCGACTTTTTGTCGTAGTCAGATAAAACTTTTATGTATATGTAAGTTTAATGTCAAATAATGATGACGAATTTATAGATGTTGTTGATATATAATCAAAATAACTAGAACCAAATATCAATGTTATACATTTGTTAGTTAGGTTTTAATTATTTAGTTATTAGTATTTTACTCAATAACATTTAAATTACTTATATATTTGTCAAAAAATATGCTGAGTCACCAAATATTGTATAAAAAAAAGTATTTAATTCATAACTAATATTCAGTAAATTTAAATAGTCGTATTAAGTAGTCCATTTAGTGCTTATGGTACGAAATCTATTTTGAAAATAGAATTCGTTTAAGCGTAGAGGCGTCTCACGTGCGCTGCTCTTCTGGCTGCGTGCGAGGTGCTACACGGGAAAGAAACTGCACAATTAGGAAATGGCTACGGAATCCCCTGTGTTTGAACAACGTTCGCACTTAGCAGGGTTTTTCTAACGCTAGTTTTAAATGCGATAAGCATGATTATTTATGGAATGTAGATTTTAGCGTCCCAGTTCCGCAAACATACATTAAATTAATATTTGCCTTATAAAAAAACAGAACGCAAAAACGCATTTGTCGCAGCGGGGTTAAAAGCACATGACAACGATTTCAACGTTATAAACAACATTGAAGTCTAAAAACAATACTAGAAGGTCGAAAGTCCTTTAAGCTTTATTTTAATAAAACGGCGCCAATTATTAAAGTGAATGCACGAGAAATATGAGTTAAGTAAGTTTACAACAATCGCGAGTTATGAGAACAGAGGAGAGAGCGCGAACACTCCGTTACCAAAATCTGCATTTTATCAAGTTTTCGTATTAATATTACAAACATAAATACAAGGACATAACTCATATACTGGTAAGTACAAGAATTTACTCACCTATATACTGATTTCTATAAAAAACTTGCTTTTTCAGTTGGATGAACCTGTTGCCTCAGAGTGGAAATAAGTGAAATGTTATCGATCGTATTATTTTTCTAGTTACATTGTGTGTGTTCTATCCAAGTATTATAGATGCCTAAATACGTTTAAAAATGCATTCTGACAAAATTTCTGCAGCAAAAGGTGGCATTACCTCCTTTTCCGGACTAACAGGTACTACCTGTATTCCGGATATTACTTTTCAGCCTGATTACAGGGCGTATATTGTATTGTAAAGTAACGTTCATAATAACTCCTCCAACCCGACCCAGTGACTCCGTCATTGTTACCGCGTCTGGTATTTTTATTCACTTCTTCATTTCGCATTTCCCAGGCTTTCCAACAGTGGACGCTCGGAATAGCGCGTAGTTTATTTTTCCATTTTGTTAATGTTTCCTTTGTTGTATGCTCGTTGAAAGTTTAGCAACAACGTGAATTATTGCATTCAGTTGCTATATTTTGGATGCGATATTAGAGTCGCCATCGAAAGGTCAACGATTCAGATTTAAGTAAACGAAATTCATAGGAAAATTCAGTGGGAACCAAGTTAAAATATTACATAGTCTACTAAATTAGTTGTTGCTTTACAACAAGTATCAACTCGAGGATATATTTTTAAAATGTCTACATATTTATTAAGAAACAATCTAATATATTATGAATGAATGTGTCGACATAATTATGCTATGCACGTACAGATTACAGATAGATAGGTACATATAATTACTTTATTGCTCCAAAAATATTTTACAGAAACAAGCATAATATATAATTTATAGAGCTATTATTATTTTTATAAATTATAAAGCTCTAAAATGTGTTTCAAAAATGTGAGTAAACCTAAAAAATAATTAAATGTGCCCTTCACGTCCTGCATCCGGTCTCTCTCGAGGAGAAAATGAAATAAAAACACAAACAATCAAGTTAAGAAAACTCACATCAAAGCGAGTCCGCGAGCGCTTCGACCCTCTTCATTAGCTCCGAATATTCAGCACAAGTCATAATGAAGTTAAGGCGCCGACGAGCCTACCAAATAACTTCGGCTGAAGATTAACCTTACTTTTATACCAGCTATTTTTTTCCTCCAAAGACCTGGCTACTATCAGTTGTGTAATCGCAAGACAACAAAGAAAGTCCCATTAAAAGTTCAGAATATTAATTAACGAGGCTTAATTTGAATTTCTTAGGTAAATTTGTACTTTCTCTTAACTGGAATAAACCCCTCCAACAACAAATAAGTACAATTATTTATGCTACATAAACCAAAAAATTATATACCGACAATATTATTGTCACGTTCCGTGTGAGTTTAATCTACTGTAGTCTTTTAGGTTCAGCAACACTTTTATTTAGATCTCGCGCTTAATAGTTGTTTGCGCGAAATTTATCCGTGCAACATACATAACATAACACACGCGTTCTATCCCGACAATCGGGGTATGCAGAGTACTTAATCGGTTTTGTGCTGTAAGAACTCAGTGTCATCATATTCTTCTTAAATGATACGTGTGTTAACTGTAATAACTATACACAGGTGGCGGTTTGATTTGTCCGACGTCGTCGACTTCACGCGTAGCCGATCTCGCCCCAGTTTCTGCCAGACACTGTTGCACTATTTGTCAACTTGGCACTTTAGGTCCAAATTTAGCACATTATGCACCGGCTTACCGTTAGCATCAAAATTACTTTTAGCACCTAATAACTTATTTTACCACCTTAATTTAAATCTTAGCATAATTTTAGCACCTACGCATTATAAAGCAACACATTTTTCATAAACTGGTCGAAAAATGTCCGCAGCATAGGAAGTTTAATTAAGGAGGTGTCTTCGTTCAATTTGTATTTTAATTCGTTTCGTTTCACTCACACCAGAGTGGCATGCAACTGAATGACAGTTCCGCGGTATTCTGTAGAGTACAGGTCGACATATAATCTTTATTGACGAACAACATCTAGATTTACAAAATTGCCTAAATATTTTTGCTGTTGTATTTTTTGTGGGCTCCTCTGCTGGCGAAGCATGGCTCGGGTGGTAACCAGCATCAAGCTCTGGCAGCCATAGACACAGTAAGCTACGTGTGCACTACTGTGCACCGACCTTTCCAGCAAGATATGTTGAACCTACCCGCATCGGCCGAAGTACCCTCGCATCGCTACAATCTACGTCAGCGGCGACCGGCAGTTGACATCTGACTGGACGAGACGTGTCGGCTGTCCTCCAGGTCGTTGCAGGTTCCGCGAGTCCTGACGATGTCCCCGGAGCGGGGGACGAAACGTCGACGAATGTGAGTCGCTTTCAGTCATGTACCGCGTAACCAAAAACTTTACGATAATGTGTAACAGCGGTAAAAGCCTAAACGAACATATTGTTGTATTTTTTTTTTGTCCAGTATAGCCAACTTAGTAAGCCAAAGAAAATTCTCCGTTATGGCACCTAACATCTCGGTGGTGGTATTGGCTGGTCGTAGTATGTGCCCTGGCCCCTCAGGCTCAGCCATCCATACCGCATTACATAAAAAAAGAAGTGTTCCTGTCAAAATATCGTAAATACGCCTTTATCTATATAAATGCTTATAATACTTTTAAGTACATTTATAGTAATGTTAAGAATTTAGAATGTTAAAAATGTAGGTAAGTAATAATCAATCATACAAAACTATTTCAAAATTACATTACGAATTTGTATTTCAAATAATTGGAGAAAAGGTAAGAAGATGTTGGAAGCATTATTTTATTGTTGCTGAAATAAATAATGCCTAAGTTATATTGTGGCCAATATTTGAAAATTTTTAGAGATCTACCTACAATCGCTGCCGTCGGTTGAATGTCGGCCCGACTCGTGTGTACGTTTCGGAACCATTCCGGAACCGGAACGCAAGTTGCCGGCTAGGCGATACCCGGCGTCGCCGCGTCGTCGTCGGGCGGTTCCTTGGAGGAGTTCAGTACCCTAAATCACGAGATTTAACCTACTACGCTACGCTACGCCGTGTTCTCCGCATCATTTTGTATGGAAAGACGACGTTCGCAAATCTATCACTAGAGGCGCTGCTCCGTTTCTCCATACAAAATGATGCGGAGAACACGGCGGCGGCGTAGCGTGATTAGAGTACAGACCGACCAAGTTATCTGTGAACTGAGTGGTGCGCTGCCATCGTTTCATTGTTGCCAGTGTTGTGGATGTCCCCGTTTTATTTGATGTTTCATTATCGAACAGTTCAGTTCGTATGTTGCTTTGTGCAAACAATATTGATACTGATTTATTGATATTCATAATAGAGGAACGGTTCGAGAGTGTAATATCAAATAAAACGGCGGCATTCACGATTGCACCGGAACTTTATTACTACTGCGGTGTTGTCACGGCGCGCGGCGCGGCGCCAGGGCGATGACGGTGCCGCGCCGCCGCGCCGTGGTGATGTGGCCGGGCCCTAAGTCAAGATATTTTACATAATATGTGGTTGACTATTTAGAATAGCTATTTTGCTACAATTATCAGCCAGAAGACGTCTACTGCTGAACCTCCTCCATAGATTTTATTACTTGTTATCAAAACTATGCATGCGAGTATATTATGCTAAAAATAACTAAAAACCAAATATTGGTATAAACAAATATCTTATTCGTAAATAGTGAAATAAATAGAGGATACAATTTCAATGTAAAAAATGTGTATGTACTCAAAAATAATTGTGTTTATTCAAATCCTGGTTTACAATAAGTATGATCACTTGATTTCGCTGTGATTTCAGTTGTACACGTATTATATAGTCGTGATCAATAGGCCACACCCCAGGCATATTGTTTTAGATGGTTTTTTTTTTCTTTTTTTCTTGTGAATATCTGGCTCTCCAAGCAGTTATTTCGTGTTTTTCCTTGTTTTTCTAGTACATCCAGAAACCATTCGTAGGTCGGTATTTCTTTTCTCACCGAGTACAATTTATGAACTTTTCTTCAGATGACCCCACGGTCAAATGAATCAACATGAATAAAACCATTTTTATTTGTCTGCCATATTATACCAGCTGTTGTAACTTTTGTACGTGTTTCTTCTGCAGCGTTCTTTTCCTTAAAAATTTTGGAAATGAGCCCTTTGCTTACACCTGAAAATTCAATGAATCACAAAACATCAAATTAAAATGTATCTGTTATGTGGGAAAAATTTGGTTTACAACTGACAACACTAAACTGTAGCAGTTTATATTCTTTTGTAAATCTGATGAAATGGAATTATCGGCGCTTGTTGTCGAGGATCCTCTTCAAAAACTATTTTACTTTTAGGATTATTTTCCGAGCATCACTGTGAATAGCTTTCGGCATGATAAAATGCTATAAAGAGACAGAAAACTCGAACTGAACACGCTTTGACACATATGACAGCCGAATGACACTTCTGTTAGTTCCTGATCTGCCACTTCACAGATAACTTGGTAGGTCTGTACAGTGCGCGCGGCCTGCTGCAAGCCGACGTAACAGTGGCCGACACCACCGGGCGCATTCTGCCGGCACGTCTGAAGCAGTCCGTACTAGCCCATACAACACTACGTCTTCACGGCACTACGGAACTTCTGTAACGGGGTTTAGTCTAATAAGAAAATTAATTTTCTCTCTATATACCGACCCTTAGTTGCTATCAATCATACCACGTCTTGGTGAACAACGTCAAAACCATTTTAAAATGCGCGCGAAAGAGATAGCTCATAAAATGTTGTTAATCATTAATTTCACAGAAATCCTCACTAAACCTTTCACTTTTTTGTAGGGTGAACTTTCTCATATTTTTTCTTCCAACCATTTACGTAACTTTTTAATTTATGGACGAATTTATTCATCTGAATATTTCCGGATTTTCCGAGTTCAAGAATCTAACATTTTGTAAGTCATAAATTAAAAGAGATGGGGTGGTATATATTTCTTAAAGTTATACATTTAAGAATTGTACAAGGTTTAGTTAATAGTACGGTTACATACCTACGTACCAATTTCTATATCGAAGAGTAAAAAAACATGTTTTGTGGACTTCATGTACTTTGTACCGTGTGGGGCCGGTACTTTAAAAGAATAGCCCCACTGCATCTCTCCCCGTGTATGTCGTAAAAGGCGACTAAGGGATATGACTCCCTTCTTATATCACTAGGTGGTAGGGTTTAACCCACCCGGGTTGGTACCACCGCACTGAATTAAAGGTCGGTCGAAACGGCTATGCAAATAGTTTGTGTTTTCCAGTTCAGTGTAGCCGGCACGACCGAAGGGAAGCACTGACGTGGCACCAAGTTCACCCGGTGTTATGGGCTGACATCACGGATGTTGTAGGTGATGTAGCCAACCGTGTCAGTTTCCATAAAAAAAAAACTTCATTATTTTATTTAACTTTTTTTTAAAGAAAGCGCGGCCGAACCACCTATAAGATTTCTAACGACGCCCATGGACATTCGGTCGTACGCGGGTGTTGCGAATGCCATATGTGGACAGGGAGAGCGTTCTAGAGTTTACCAGTTCTGTGGAGGAAAGTACTGCAGATCCCTGCCCAGTACGCGTTGAAGAAGTTTCAACCTGACAACGTTCACCCTCTCACAAACGGACAGACAGACAAGGAAATATCTTTAAATCAGTGAACCTACCCGTACATTTCACTAAATCCAAGTGAAAATTCTTCGCCTTAGAATAAGAACGTAGAAAAAAAAGTTGTTTAGTTTTACTTAATGAAAGAGCGACTTTCGGGTCGAACCCGTAAGAATTTATCGAACATTGTGCGTGCGTACAGTCATCTAACTGAACTGAAGATGCAAATAGTAGAACCTTTTCATATTTACAATCTTGAAGCATATCCCAATAAACAATGCATGCGGCTGGCGTTACGGCATTCGACAAGGTTCCAAATCGACATCTCCATTTTCATATTTTAGTGTACATCTGACTAAGCCTAGTTAGGGTTAGTGTGCGGAGATTACAGTTTAGTTTTGTACCAAAGCTTTTCCTCCCTAAAGTTTCCTGACTTTAAGAAGCTTTAATCAGTTGGACCCCTTGCTGGGCCCCTTCAGTGGATTCCTCGGAACCCTTCAACCGCGAACATCGATCAGTGGTACTTAATTTCTGAGGAGCTCAGCAGCAGGAAATAAACGGGATAAGATAAACAAAGGGATACTAATTTTTGAATTTGATTAGGTAAATAATATTATTATAATTTAGTAGTCATGAATCCACAATAACTATTAAGAAAGTTGCCCACAAGATTTAGTAATTACAATGAAAGACAATACAAGAAGTGATTACGGGAACAGCTTCCAATGAGCTTAATTTACAGAACTTTAAATCGGATTTCCCAGAGACATGACCGAGAACCAGAGAGCCCGCTTACGGGAATTGGCGGTAACGAAGACAGGAAAAAATCTGCCAAGCGCGCACTATATCGTTCAGAAAGGGTCTCGGTACTTTTTCTTCTGGGCCTCTGTCCTTCGTAATATTATTATACGGATATTCGGATATAAGGTAATAAATTTGATTTATTTTCCAAATGATAAATGGGACTCCGACCGTCGGAGTCGAACGTACCAATTTTAGCGGTCAAAACTTCATATACTTAGTCATAATATTCATTGATTTGATACTTTGCTTTGAAACGGGTTTGGTCGGAATTATTATCATTTATTTCTACATCCGATATTATTTTGCTCCAAAATTTAAATTTCAAACCCTGTTAATTGCTTGAAAAAAAAAAACAGAATAGATTATTTTATCGCAAAAATAATCCATGCCTTCCAACAAAACTGTTTCAGGTAAATCACAATTTTATTTATAACTCTGACACGAGTAAGGTATGTGCGTACACCTGATTAGAATAAATAATTTGCACTAAACCCGACAGAACGGAACCCTGAAGCGGTATGTCGAAGTACTCCATCCGAAGTTGGCACTGCCGCCGTCGTCGCCGCCCCCGCCGCGTCCTTCTCTCCTGTCGGTTTACTCTCCCACTCCTCGAAGAATTCCAATTGCACCGATCTTCCCGACACCTCGAACTGAGGCAGAATGCAGCATGCTATATCATTTAAAGTTTTACATATATATGTAAAAGTATATAAGTGCAAACCGGGGTGCGACACAAAAACCTTAATTTCTACCAAAGTTCTAAGTCAATTTCCAAAATTATGTTTTGAAGTTATATTGATTATATTTATTATGCGGCGGGTGGCCGAGTGGTTTGGGCATCGGCTTCTCATGCGGGAGGTCCGAGGTTCGAATCCTTCGGCGTGTACCAATGAGTTTTTCTGACGAAAAATTTTACGTGCATACCTACACCCGCTGCTTCACCGTTCGGAACCGGTGTAAAACTGTAGGTCCCTTCCCTTGCCCATTACTAGGTGGTAGGCTCAAATTGTAGCCGACTGGGTTGGTACCACCGTACTGGATGTAAGATGGCCGCATAGCAACCTCGGTTGTGTTCTCCTCTAGTCCAGTATAGCCAGCAATCCAGGGAAGTCTCCGGTATGGCACCTACCTTCTCGGAGGTGATATTGGCTAGTCAGAGCATGTGCTTTGGCCCCCCTGACTCAGCCTCCCATACCAGATTACATAAAAAAAATATATTAAATTATACTTCTTTATGGATGTTATGAAATAAATTGGACTTCTGAAAATGAGGAGAAATTCAGAGAAAACGTCATCTCATCGTCCCCGCATAAACATTATTTGTATGTAGGTAGATATCGTGCATTATTTGTATGTAGGTATTGTGGGAGAGAAGGATAGACAACAGTATAGTATTTTTGTGTATAAACAAGGTTGATTGGAAGAGATAGCATTTTTTTATTGAAAGCGCAACTGTGGCATCGTTACACCTAACCTACGAGTACGTGTCTTACGATGCCCATGGACATTCTGTGATGCACGGGGATTGCGAATGCCATGCCGGCCTAACAGGAGCTTTTCAAGCCCCTTTTGAAAACGCTCAGACTGTTTATGGGGGGAGATCGATGGGTAGATAGTGCGTTCCATATTTTATATGCAATAAGTGCACTTTTACACTGCAATAAAGTTACTATAAGAGGGACTGGAGATCTTTAATACTCGTAAAATGTTCAAGAGAGATGTGAAAAAGTCTTCTTTTAAATTTTAAAGGAAATAGAATGAAATAATAAATACAGTCGTAAATTTAACGCGCATCCAACCGAAGGCAAAATGTATTTTCTTAGAAAGCAACATTGTTTCATAGCGTCTATAAAACGAATTATGCGTATCGAAGCGCTCGAACTTGACGGTCGTAAAAGCAGCTTTTTTTCACGTTTAAAATCACAAAATATTAATGTTACCTTTTTTTCTTAGGAATAACAATGTTAGTTACTCTCTTTATTTAGATCGTAAATTTCGTAATAACTCATTTCGGAACCAAGTGTGAAGGTGACTTTAACTATGTACGAGAGTCAGTAGTATAAATGCATCCGGTTAGGGTTCCGTATCCATACGGAAGCCTGTTAATAAGCCTATGCCGTCTGTCTATCTGTCAGTCTGTCCGTCCGTCTTAGGGATGGGAAAAAAATTCCAAACTGCACTACTGGTAGTGCAGAGTGGAAGGAACGGTAATAGGTAGCCGGTTGAAATTTTCACAGAATATAATATGTTATTATTGTGGATGTTTTTGGCATCACAATATTAAAAATAAGCAAAAAGTAAAAATTAAGGGGGTCCCCATACAAGAAACTTGCTAAGAATAGATAGTACATATTCACGCTACTGGATAATAAATGCGCGATTTTTCATTATAGAAAGACAAAATATTAATGAATAATATGGATTTTTGACAGATAGCGGATCTACGGAACCCGCCGTGCACGAGTAAAACTCAAACTTGACCGATTTTTTAATATTTAGTAAAACCAGGTTGAAATGACGATATTTTAACACGAGTAAAGCCACGGCTAAATACCAGCATGTTGTTAAGTGTTGTTAAGCGTAAGCGTTTCGTCGCTCGTTCGTAATCATTATTGAATTTTCAAGTATGTAAAACCGTCTTTAAAAAACCTCTTCGAAGTTTATTTAAAGTGGATGCGCAAACTGAATAAAGTAACCTCGGTGGGCATTCACATGAACCCGTCTCAGTGGGATATATTCAGGCCGCGTTACTGTGAAATGAAGGAAATAAAACGTGAATTACATAGTCCAGTTAAAGTTTGAGTTTAATGGCTGTGGGCGGGACTTTAGAATGAATTCATAGAATTTATTTGAAGTCATCTTTTATTCACATTTCATCTGATGGCACTACTGCTGTGTCTGCTGCCCAGTATTCGCTCATTGTTGAATACTTACTATACATTAACAATAATAAATGCTTGCTATGACGTTGCAATGAAGAGTTCTCGTGTTTCTTTGTTTCCCGTGGTAATTTTTGCCCCTATTATTTTTAAATTAACATTTGATGATGGCACGCACTTTGATAGGTCGGACCGTTGCTTGGACAAATTCCACGGCTGTGTTTCCACTTTTAGGAATATTATATTTTTTTATATTATTTTATTTTACCAATTTATTGGTTTTTATATTTTCACACATTCTCATGCTAGCACCACACATGGCTGTATGCACACAAATATTTGGCAAACATTTCCGTTTCGTCTCCCTTTAAAGGCTTGCTTAGAGCGAGATAAAACTAAAATGTTTGCAACAATCACGAATACGCAAACCAAGTGAAGTGCCACCATAATATGCTAATCTAATATATTTCGACTTGACGTGACGTCGTCATCGTTATATGCAAAAAATTATAGATAAGTACTTAACTTGTCAGGAGCGGGTCACGTGGAGCCATTATCTCTGCCTAGCAACATTAAAAATATATAAGATATCGATAGTTTTCAACTAGCAAGCGACATCTCTTCACCGACATGGCTCTGAAAAATAATCCGGAAGTAGCCCCATTCCACAGTTCTGGATACATCGATCCGCAGTGGCCAGGCAGGTTCGCTCCACCGCACTCACTCAGCTGTCAAGTCATTATGAACTCGTCTGACGTCACGGTGGGGCGCCTGCCAACCCCCCCCCCCCCCCCCCCCCCCCGCAGCTATCATCCGCCCGCCCCCGGCCCGAGAAGCTTCGACGTTGACAAATTGTAAGCTCGCTTCAGATTTCCAGTAGTCCACACAAAAAATGTCTTGTTTACCTTGCATATATATACAATAATACCCACCCACCTATGTATATCCACTAATAAATATATATATATTTTGGGGTTATAAATAAAATGGTATGCGAATTTTTGCGAGTTCCGTCTTATTCTCTTCAATTACTAGTACTGTCAGTCGGTCAGCGTGTAAGCGTCCACTGCTGGACATAATCTTCTCCTATTTTCCTCCAGTCCTCCCGGCCTTACCTGATGTCAGATCAACATTTTTCTATTATTTTTTTGTTGAAATATTTATTCAACTAACAATATTGTTTAATACGTTATTGCTAGTTAATCTAGTTATTAACTTGTGAAATGTCTGAAGAATTTCGAATATTTTCACTAAGAAGCTGCTAGATTTTTATCTAGTTTTCTCAGTAGCGAACATCAGTCAAATTATAAATTTTCTTACTTTTATAGTTAAGCTTAAGCGCTTCATAATATGTTTTAATGAGATTTTCTTAAGTATCAGTACTACATATTCTACTTTTGAACAACATAACACTTATTCCATGGGGAACGCTCGGAGAAGCTGTTTAACGCGATCCCGCGCCGTCCCATTTCACCTCCGCACAACGCGCACTGGTCAGGGATTTCATCCCTACACGCTGGACTTACTAAACTCTGGAACGCATTCTCTGCCCGCATGAATGTACCCGCCCCCCAAGTACGAGTATAGTCTCGGGTCCTTCAAGAGAGTGTGAATTGGCACCTGTCAGGCCGGCATGGCATTCACAACCCCCGCGTACGATCGAATGTCTTTGGACGTCGTTAGAAACCTTATGGGTGGTTCGGCGCCACAAGTCGCGCTTTCTATAAAAAAAAAAAAACATTATACTTACCAATACTTATCAGGGCCGTAACTAGTGCTCATCTGTGGACTGAAGGAGAGCAAAGTTTTTTTTTTTATTGTCTTTTTAAGTAATTTCAAATTGTTCTAATGTCTATGTAAAGCATTTTTTTGAAGCAAAGCTTTTTAACGCACGTTCGGGATGGGGACCAAACTCAAAAAAAGTGAAACGTCACGAAAGTGCGAATTAAAGTCGCAACGCTCCTCGTTGTTTGGGCAGAACTTATTGTTGCCCTGAGCACCATATATGAGTCTTTTGATGTCGAACGTTGTTAGCTAGGTTGTGAAAGAACAATTGAAAGGAATATCCCGATCGAAATTAATTTATATGAACGATCCAGCGCGGGAATGCGGCGGCATTAATGGACACGCTTTATATTCTTTAGGCATGTAGATATGTATATATTTAAATTTTTTTAATATTAGTTAATATTGTATGATTGTACGTCCTTATTTTGATTAATAAATAAGTTTTCCATTTATATGAATTAATAATTGGATTTTAAATACAAAGCGTAAGAAACTTCGCTTCTGTCGGGTGTCTCGTTACCTAACCTTTTTTTTTGTCGTGGAGAATAATAAGTATTTTATTTCTTCTTTCTTTCAAGCAAACACCAAGGACGCTTTCAAAGACATTTTCAAACATGAGAATTCACCACAAAACGTGTACTTTGCCCCAATTCATTATTTACGTTATTATCGGAGAATTACATTCTTCAAAGCAACGAATGGCGACTGAATTCGCTTCGCCGATCATACCAATCGAAACAACAGGAAACCGATTCATCTGTCGAACCAGATGCTAGCGGCTCCAGTCGGATTCTCATGGGTCCGAGGTACGCATCCGGTCGGCGTGTACCAAAGAGTTATTTCTGACGAAAAAATTTACGTGCATACGTACACTTACTGCTTCACCGTTCGGAACCGATGTAAAACTGTAGGCCCCTTTCCTTGCCCATTACTAGGTGGTATACTCAAATTTTAGCCGACTGGATTGGAACCCCAATACTGGATGTAAGATGGTCGCATAGCAGCCTCGTCTCTGTTCTCATCTAACCTGGTCAAGTAAATATTAGTATGACAATTTTAGCACCTGAGACGATTGATTTTTTTGAGAAGCTGCATCTTTCTTTACACAGATACGTTGTCCGCAACGAATCTCAAAAAAGTCTCACAATTGAGCCTGTGATGTCAGTAGCGTTACACTTTATCCGTATTGGAAATATTTTTGTCATAGTATTCGTTTCGACCGACTTTCATCGGCGCGATGAGATATAATTTGTGCCATAATTTAGTATAACTTGGAATGAATCAGCGGCGACTCCTCTCAGTTGGCGAGGTTGGCGCCGCCAAACCAAATAAAATGAATGACACCATTAATACAGAAGTATCAGGCTAAAATAAATGTGAAAAAATTTCGGAGTTATATTATTTATGTCATATAATCCACGATTAATAAGATAAAACGTCAATCCCGTACCCGTTACATAATTTGAAATTTCGCGCGCGTCAAACGCGGGCGACGACGAATGACGACACATCAAGGCATGCATTGGCCGGTTGGCTACATTTTGAAGCGCCATCGTATTCCATACAAGGCGGAAGCGACCGATGTCCCCCCCGTCCCGCGTGGACCCGCTGATCAGCCTTTCGAGTTGGCGCAGCGGGGAGTGCATTTAGTGACGCGGTAGCGAGTAGAGCGAGCTAGCGAGCGAGCTAGGTGTGTGTGTTGCGTGTGCGGGTGTGTGCGCGCTGCGTCCACACGACGAGTATTCTTGTGCTGTGCGACGTGCGATGCGATGCGACTAGCGAGCTAGGCTAGGTGTGTTGTGTGCGCGTGTGTGTGCGCATTGGCTCGCGAGTTGATAGCTGCATATATTCCGTTATGTAGGTATGGACTTTGTATGGATGAATCCTGTGCAGTGTTGTTAAATTTAAAGTGATTTATTGGTAATTATAATGGCAAACTACTACCGAGCTATCTACGGAGCACTCAAGGACAAGAGAGACTCAGTAATTTGGCACTCTTACATATCTGTGGAAAAAGAGTTGCTAACAAAATTGAGGAATAAAGAAGATTTTCACGATCGAGTCATCGAAAATTTCTTGTCTGTGGAACGAAGAGTGGACTTCATGTACAAATAAAATGTAACAATTCAAGCTTGTGTGCCTGTCTCGTCGTCGTTGTGCCAGAGGAGACGTCGCTGTTGTCGGCTGCACCTCGACAGCTTTGACACAACCAGTAGGTACCTATATATAACGTAACGTAACGTAATCATCTTTCAGTTTTTGAACTCATTGTGGTAGAAATAAATTAACGCGTAGGTACCTAAGTTATGAAATTATGAAAAAAAAATCCTTAGCCAGAGCCAACCCAATATTCAGGACCAGGAGTCGCCGCTGGAATGAATATACTGAATACCGAGTCGTATACACCTCGACATTACTATATTGGCATGACCTTCGATATTACGCTACCGCAGGTAATTATTATTTTCAAACAATAGGACATCTCACCGCGAACGTTCGACTAGAATGCCTAATGAGCTGTCAAATAAATTTCGATATGTTTAAAGAAGGAACAACTTATTTAGATAAAAAAAATTTACTATTGATCATCGTAACAAATTTTGTACTGTAACCGAGATCGTCAATATATATTTCTAAATCACTGGACTAATAAATACGCCCTTACCTTATTGGTAGGTAGATTCAAATTATACCTACATAAGTACAGATTGTATGTTCATTTACATAATAAAAAATTTCCCATAGCGATGATGAAAAAATAAATTATAAATTGCCTTGTTCTATGTTTCAAATGATAATTGAGACGTATCGAAATGCTCAGAAGAAGTTTAAACCGAAGGAGCTGGCGTAAGGAACGAAGACGCCCGTTGTTCTTGCTCGGTTTTATTTTTCTTCCGGTCCGATGTTAATGTAGAAATTATGCGAAGCTTGACGGAATCTCTAATAACCTCGAGGAGTGGCCGACGCATTGCTAAGTAGAGTTATTAATCTCTGATTCTCTGTTTTTAACGTTTCGCGTGTTCCCCGCTCTCAATGATGGATGGGCGAGATGTGCTACGCTTTTGACGGATACGCTTCGGCCTCGTAATTGGAGGGGTTCTGCGCTCACGCGCGGCGCTGGTTATATTTTTAATTTTACTTATATTTATTGAAATAATTCAAACATTTAATAACTTCATTAGATTTATGTAATAATTTTAATGTATACAAAATAATGAAACAAGAAATAAATACATTTTTACTTTTAATTACTTAACTTTTTCTTTTACTTCTTTTTAACAATACATGAATAAAAGGTGCGAACTTATCACTCTGAGTATTTTTTGCAATTAAAATATAAAGGCGATACAAAATAACGAGGAGAATCCGTCGTCACTGCGGTTTGTTCGCTCTCACGATTAATTTAAAACCAGATAAAGTGTTTCAGAAATGCATACATTGGAAAGTGCAGGAAGCACCAAAGTTCCGTTTTCAAATTTTATATTTGGCTGAAGTTTGCAACCGCGCCTCCTCTTGGGCGGTGTAAGTTTTTAGTGGGAAAGCGCTGCGGAAACTTGCCGGGACGGCGAGCCTTGACGCACACCGCCTCCGCCACCTCCGTTCCCAGACCGAGTTGCCTCCACAATGCTACTAGCGGATCAGTCCTATGTACCAGTACTATGGGTAGATCAGCAGCGTAGAAACGTTAATAAACATACATAACCCAGTTTTTTTAACTGTGCATTTCGAGCTGTCAAAATCGTTAGGTTGGCAGGACTGAATTCACGCCCATGTACACGCCAGTGCTGTGTGTGTGTGTGTACTGATAGGCGTCGGCGGAAAGGTGAGGAAGTAAGCGGGGGTGAATTCAGTCCCGCCAATCTAACGACTTTGACAGCTCGAAGTGCACAGTTAAAAAAAAATGGGTTATGCGTACATACTTAACATCACTCTGTATCCAGACAACCGGGGTAGGCAGAGTTATCGGTATTGTGGTGCAAGAACACATACATCAAATTAGGACAAGATAATTTGATAAGCATACAGTTTGGTGGAAGGAGCGTGTCAAGGTGACAGGTGCCTACCCATTTTTATTTATGTTTAGCGCGACATGTGACATCGTTTCACCTACAGGTAGGCACCAAGCATACATACGGGAGTGGTAACCGTCGAGCGCTATTATATGGGAAAATTAGCCGCGTCTTAGTGCATTATGCTCTTACAATATAATAGTCTGCGGGATCGAACGTCAGTGCACATGTGACTTGGGGACAAAGAACACGTATATGTGCACTACGCAAAATGGCGAGTTGTGCAGTTCGTACGTGTCGAAAGAGCTCAAGATCATCAGGAATATCAAAAGATGGCGTAACCTTTCATAGGTAAGTCATTTTAATGATAATACAACGCTTAAAACGTGAAAAATACAATAATTCCGCGAGTTAGGAGCACGACTGCGCGCCATACCGGGCGCGTACACATGATAGGCAAATTTGACAGACTGAAAAGAAATTTGAAATCAATTATTGTATAAGGGGATGTTGTTTATAATAAATGCGATGTTGTTTATAAATGCGAAAGTTTATTTGTTTGTTTATTTGTTTGCTATCATGTTGTTTATCATAAATGCGAAAGTATATTTGTTTGTTTATTTGTTTGCTTGTTTTTTTTTAAGTGAAAATTTCTTTAGCGGTGCTTGGCACTTTTTTAGGTGGGTATAAAATTTATAACTCGAAATCGCGACATCGCGTCAGCGTCATTTTTAAAATGAAACCTTAAGTCATTGCATTAAGGGTTAAGTTAGAGTGGCACGGGATCTGCCGGCACACCCGGAGTGCAACTGTTAAGTAGGGTTCGGTAACAGGTTTATGTCTGTCCATTCTACTAAGTTCTGCAAAATGAATGTAGGGTTCCGTAACAAATGCATGTCTGTCCGTTCTACAAAATTTAACATTTATTTCAAAATGAATGTAGGGTTCCGTAACAAATGCATGTCTGTCCGTTCTACTAAATTTTACAATTTTCAACCAAGGTCCTCCGACGGTTATTTTATAATAAAAGTAGAGTTCCGTAACACGTTTATGTCTGTCCATTCTACTAATAAGTTCTGCAAAATGAATGTAGGGTTCCGTAACAAATGCATGTCTGTCCGTTCTACAAAATTTAACATTTATTTTAAAATGAATGTAGGGTTCCGTAACAAATGCATGTCTGTCCGTTCTACTAAATTTTAAAATTTTCAACCAAGGTCCTCCGACGGTTATTTTATAATAAAAGTGTCTGTGTGGGCCCTGAATACGAATCCGTTGTCAAAATTCAAAAAAAGTGGCCGCCATTTTGAACTTTTTAGTTACTGGACCGATTGCTTTCAAAATCGATATCTGGGTGTCTGTGTGGGCTCTGAATACGAATCCGTTGTCAAAATTTTATAAAAGTGGCCGCCATTTTGAACTTTTTAGTTACTGGACCGATTGCTTTCAAAATCGATATCTGGGTGTCCGTGTGGGTTCTGAATACGAATCCGTTGTCAAAATTTAAAAACGTGGCCGCCATTTTGATCTTTTTAGTTACTGGACCGATTGCTTTCAAAATCGATATCTGGGTGTCCGTGTGGGCTCTGAATACGAATCCGTTGTCAAAATTTTAAAAAAGTGGTCGCCATTTTGAACTTTTTAGTTACTGGACCGATTGCTTTCAAAATCGATATCTGGGTGTCTGTGTGGGCTCTGAATACGAATCCGTTGTCAAAATTTTATAAAAGTGGCCGCCATTTTGAACTTTTTAGTTACTGGACCGATTGCTTTCAAAATCGATATCTGGGTGTCTGTGTGGGCTCTGAATACGAATCCGTTGTCAAAATTTTATAAAAGTGGCCGCCATTTTGAACTTTTTAGTTACTGGACCGATTGCTTTCAAAATCGATATCTTGGTGTCCGTGCGGGCTCTGAATACGAATCCGTTGTCAAAATTAAAAAAAAGTGACCGCCATTTTGAACTTTTTAGTTACTGAACCGATTGCTTTCAAAATCGATATCTGGGTGTCTGTGTAGGTTCTGAACACGAATCCGTTGTCAAAATTTTAAAAAGTTTCCGCCATTTTGAACTTTTTAGTTCCTGAAACGATTGCTTTCAAAATCGTTATCTGGGTGTCTGTGTGGGCTCTGAATACGAATCCGTTGTCAAAATTTTATAAAAGTGGCCGCCATTTTGAACTTTTTAGTTACTGGACCGATTGCTTTCAAAATCGATATCTGGGTGTCCGTGTGGGTTCTGAATACGAATCCGTTGTCAAAATTTAAAAACGTGGCCGCCATTTTGATCTTTTTAGTTACTGGACCGATTGCTTTCAAAATCGATATCTGGGTGTCCGTGTGGGCTCTGAATACGAATCCGTTGTCAAAATTTTAAAAAAGTGGTCGCCATTTTGAACTTTTTAGTTACTGGACCGATTGCTTTCAAAATCGATATCTGGGTGTCTGTGTGGGCTCTGAATACGAATCCGTTGTCAAAATTTTATAAAAGTGGCCGCCATTTTGAACTTTTTAGTTACTGGACCGATTGCTTTCAAAATCGATATCTGGGTGTCTGTGTGGGCTCTGAATACGAATCCGTTGTCAAAATTTTATAAAAGTGGCCGCCATTTTGAACTTTTTAGTTACTGGACCGATTGCTTTCAAAATCGATATCTTGGTGTCCGTGCGGGCTCTGAATACGAATCCGTTGTCAAAATAAAAAAAAAAGTGACCGCCATTTTGAACTTTTTAGTTACTGAACCGATTGCTTTCAAAATCGATATCTGGGTGTCTGTGTAGGTTCTGAACACGAATCCGTTGTCAAAATTTTAAAAAGTTTCCGCCATTTTGAACTTTTTAGTTCCTGAAACGATTGCTTTCAAAATCGTTATCTGGGTGTCTGTGTGGGCTCTGAATACGAATCCGTTGTCAAAATTTTATAAAAGTGGCCGCCATTTTGAACTTTTTAGTTACTGGACCGATTGCTTTCAAAATCGATATCTGGGTGTCTGTGTGGGCTCTGAATACGAATCCGTTGTCAAAATTTTATAAAAGTGGCCGCCATTTTGAACTTTTTAGTTACTGGACCGATTGCTTTCAAAATCGATATCTTGGTGTCCGTGCGGGCTCTGAATACGAATCCGTTGTCAAAATTAAAAAAAAGTGACCGCCATTTTGAACTTTTTAGTTACTGAACCGATTGCTTTCAAAATCGATATCTGGGTGTCTGTGTAGGTTCTGAACACGAATCCGTTGTCAAAATTTTAAAAAGTTTCCGCCATTTTAAATAATAATATAATAACCGCCATAGTAACTAAAAAGTTCAAAATGGCGGCCATTTTTTTAAATTTTGATAACGGATTCGTATTCAGAGCCCACTCGGACACCCAGATGTCGATTTTGAAAGCAATCGGTTCAGTAACTAAAAAGTTAAAGTTCGATAGGCGACAAGGTGCCGTGCATAAGGGCGACAGGCTAGCCACCTTTCACCTTGGCACGGTCTTTCCACCGAGTCGTGCAACAGATGGGCATTCGTGCCTTACTTGCGGCCTGATGTAATTTACCAGAGTACTTGCAGCACAAAACCGATTACTCTGCTTATCCCGATTGTCGGAATACGGCGTGTGGTGTGTGTGTGTGCGTTCCTTTGTTAGTTGATTAGTTTTTATGTCATTTTTGGCAAATATTGACCATTCTATACGTCGAAAATTATTCAAATTTCGGGCGATAATTCTCTCAAAAAACTTCCAATTAAATTTTCGCTAAAAAGAACCCAATTAAAATGCTATTTCCAATTACCCGCGGCAGAATTGACAAACGGCGTATTATTGCCGGTAACTGCAGGCGAACGTTAAGCTGCAGCGCAAATTGCCAAAATCTGAATGTAAATGCAATAAAATTGAACTGGCGAATATTAATCTTCATACGTTTCGAGGAATGAAAAAAAAGAACGCTGAAAAAATCCGCTGCCGGGAAACTGAAATAGATTAATTTCAGCCTTTTGATTGACGATGGGAAACGTTTATGGCAGTGTTATTTTGTTTTCGGGAACAGCTGATGTTTCGCAATTTTCTTTTCAGGGGTTTTTCTTCGCCTTACATATCCACATCCGCTATAATTATTTGTGATACGAATACAGCTTTTCTTTAAATCTTAAATATAGTAAGTACAAAAACGTTTTTCTTATTGCTTAGAAAAATATAATAGAACGTATTGTTATTTTATTGACCCACAAAAATATATGTACAAGACAACACGAAGGTAATGAACAGAAGTTATGCAATAGCGAACATTAAAGTTATTTAGTAGGGTCATTCTTTACATTCACAAATTATTTTCATTACTTAAAATTTTAAATTAAGTATAGTTTCGTAATCCGTAATCAATCAGATAAAACTTATAGATTTCCAAAAAACTAATACCTTTACATACTGATACAGTTTACCAGTTGTTTTAATCGCCCTACCACTAGGTGACGCGGTAATTACCAATATTTAACTCTAATACCTGGGCGACCGAGCTTCCATCGCTCGACGTCTACACGTCCTATCTAGATAAACTAAAAAAAATCATTATCCAAATACAAAATTTCGTACTTGGACCAGATCGGGCATGTGCTCAAAAAGGGTCAAGTGCGTGGTGCCGGTAACCGACGAGCATGCATGAAGAACATTATGAGAGTGGAAAAGGCGGCAGAGGTGTGTCAGGATCGTGGCACGCGGAGATTCGTTGTCTCTGCCTACACCACCGGGAAACAGGCGTGACGTTATGAATAGTATAATAGTAAAATTTCGTCCAAATCGTTAGAGCCGTTTCCGAGAAATCAATTATGTATATTTTATATAAATAGGATTTATAACGCGTTCAATAACGTGCATAAAGTTGGGTTTATCGTCTAGCTAGCGAAATAGGCGATGCGGCGGAGTGCTGAACAACCCACTGATACAGTTCCAGGAAGAGAATTAATGTAGTGCAGGAGAGCTAATCAAGCGTTTAGACGGCTATTCAAAGGCTGCTAACACCTCGCCCTCGTAACGCACAGCTTACTCTAAAATTAGACGCACCCCGGTAGAACCTTGTCACTCACTCGCCTCGAGTACGTGTTTACGGAAAAAGCTATATATAGTAAGTATGACAAGGTTCTACTTGTGTATCTAAAGTTTTCGAACCGAATATACGTGAAGGGTTAGTGTTAGGATTAGAATGTTATTTTGATATTAATTAAACACCTTTTGTATGAGGTTCATAACGTGAAGCTATTGAAAGTCATTTATCAATCTCTAACATGAATAGGCTCCATAATTACAAATCCCTTATAAAACTATACGAGTAAGTAAGTCACTCATTCATTACTGTGTTGAAGAATTCTGCATTCTGGGGGCCACTTTCTATCGACTATCGTTTTATTCATTGCACGATCTTTTGTAACGGATCACATTGTACCCATTTTTCCTATCGCGAAGTATTCTCCAGAGATTCAATGAAAAGAGAATGTCTAAATAGGTCAATGAATCGTTGGCCGAGCTCTCACTCTATGTAGCTACAACCGTACAAATTGTGTGGTTACGCCTTTCCCTTGCTCGCTGCGAGACCACAGTGCGGTGACGGGTGGTGCGACATGGCACCTCACCGTGCAACGTTGCGATGTGGCGTCACAATCGATGGTAAAATCGATTAGCTCACTCCTGACAACTATAGTCAACTGCCTTATACACTAAGGACCGATTGCACCTACACAAACTTACCAATTAACTCCACTTTTGTTCACCTTAAAGACACTTACTTACGATAAGTCAGTTGTGCTATAGGCAAAATTCTGCCATTAGAATCCTAAGTTGACTTAAAGTTAATTTTGGGTGTTCGGCCTTTTATTCTAACAGGCACTACATGCGAAGCGAATGAATAGCGTCAGCTATCTGTCAAACAGTTTGTGTTAGGGTTAGGGGCTATTTTCGATTTATTATACAATGTAGTTCCATATCTGTCTTCTTAACGTTGAAAGATAGAGATAACATTAAATCATGCTCCAAAGAATGCTGCCAGAGCGCATTTATGATTTGATAAAAAAAAAGAACGCACTCTCAGAAATTACCACCATTTAGCTAAAGTCGACACATTTTCTCTTAATGATAGTCGTGGTTTCACTTATCGAGTTACCGGATTATTAAAGTTATTTAAGTCTGTGTTGGCGCAATCGGCCCTTAGGGTGTATTTCAAAACCTTCTGCTAAGTATCGGTTAACTCCTGTCAATTGTATGAGAATTGGCACTTTAACAAACAGATAAATGCTTACTGAGACTTAACCTGAGGTGTTGAAATTCAGGTTAACTCTGCTACTACTGCGGCGCATTTAGGCAAAATTCACAACGACAATACAGCGTCCTCTTCACGTAGCCGCCGCTCCACACATCACTCAACAGCGATCGGTAAAAAGGTAACTATTTCTATATTGCTGGCCGTTAGATGGCAGTACAGGTGGAATTGTGCTACAATGTGATGAGTTCACCTTGCTAGCAGAATTCTATACGAGATAAAGGTATTGTGGAATGCAATGCAACAGTATTCCCGTCTAGCCCACTATAGCCAACAATAGATCAGTAAAATTATACGTAAAATTATAAGCCTTAGTATTATTGTGACTCAAA
Organism: Nematopogon swammerdamellus; assembly: GCA_946902875.1. NCBI lineage: Eukaryota > Metazoa > Arthropoda > Insecta > Lepidoptera > Adelidae > Nematopogon > Nematopogon swammerdamellus. The sequence goes on from OX336349.1 coordinate 10,314,567, forward strand.
GTAAAAATTCATAACCTTACTGGTTCATTTTAGCATAATTATAAGATAATGTTACTCGACTATCTTAGAAAGATTTTAAAATGCTATAACTATAGTTTCTCACAATTTTACTGATTGATTACGTAGATATTTAGTAAAATTATGATAAAAACTTAATTTTACTAAACATGGCTTGTAAAATTGTATGAAGACGAATAGCATGGGCTGATTGGTCGATCGATTAATTATTGTTTTAAATATTGTGCATATCTGGAGCTTAGTACGCCGCCGGGACCATAGAGTATCGGCCAATCACTGCAAGCGTAATCTCCCGCTCCTCAGAATTATAATCTTACAAACCACAGTTAGTTGAATTATAATTTTACTGAACAATTATAAGCGACGAAGCAGTAAAATTGTAAGAAATCATCGCATTTTACTATCTTTCATTATGGCATTGTAGAAAGATAAAATGTTTTTTGACAGGTATAGTATAGCGGATCGTCGGAACCCTCCGTGCGCGAGTACAACTAGCACTTGATCGATTTTTCCTTCTGTATTGAAGTAGAAACTTTTTGTGTCCAACTTTCATCGATTATTTTCCCGCACTACAGGCTGCTTGTGATCTCAGTCCGAGTTGGCTTTGTGAACGCGCCATCACCGCCTCATTCAAAGGAAAGATGAGATAAACCGCCTGCGACCAGAGCGGCTAATCTGATGCAGAGCTTTGAACAGCAGTGCGGACTGCGGACGTTGCCGCTAGTAATTGGGAAGATATGCATTCTTCGAGAGCGAAAGCAAAGGAGTCTAGATAAAATGTTTGAAAAGCTGCAGTCAGTACCCATTATGCTATGGTAATGTGTTATGTTGTTAGATGACCTAAATAATGTAGCCGGGAGTGGATGGATGAGAAGAGCGGAAGACCGCGTGTGGTGGCGTGCCTTGGGAGAGGCCTATGTCCAGCAGTGGACCGATACAGGTTGATGATGATGATGATGAATGGGTTATTTTAACGTGTTCGGAACTTATAAGATTAATTGGAACACCACACAAACAAACTATTGGTAAACTAAAACGTTTATGATTGGAATTTTAGGATTAAACGCATATAAAACGGAAAATAAAATAAAATACGATGTTTGGCGCAGTAGTTATAGTCCAACATTTGGCACAATTCCATATGACAATAAATGCCTAACGATGCCCGAGGCTAAATAAAATCTCCAACACATTAAAATGATGAAGCATTAAATGGCTCCGTTTGAAATAATCCAACCCGAGAGCGGACTTTACCCTCATAATACGATGACCCGAAAACACATTATTAGTTTTAATTCCAAAACAAATTTCAACGAGTTTCCAACTCAGAGCAAATTTAATTTATGTTTCCTCCGCTTATTTATCTGATATGAAGTTTGCTGAAGGGATTATGTATTCGAGACGCGCTTCAACTCCGCCGTCTACGCGCCGCCGCCGCGCCCTCCGCACTGACACCGGTAGCGGTCCACGCGGCTCGCTTGTAGCAAGTTCGGGCGAAATGTTACGTCCAGAGTTCAAGGTGGCCAAGGTCAAGGAGCAAAGTTTACGCTGCCGACCGACACTGCTGCCTGCTTCAGTTCTACCTTCCTGATTATAATAATATGCTTGCTATATCCTACCTCTATTTTGGGAAACGTCCACACCATGCCACCTCTCGTACCAGTATTCGTATCTTGATGGATAAACACGTCATACCAAATGGAAAGCGTTAGGCACTGAAGAACGGGTACCTCATGTAGCTCTTGCAATAAGAAACTAGTGCGTCCTACCTAATCAATCAATGCTAACAATAAATATAGTCATGAAGTAAGTTACTTTGTTTTATGAGATATTGCGTTTGTAGACTCTATTTATGATACTAAAACTAAATTGACAATTTTTATAAATATTTTCTGTTTTATGTAAGTTCCAACATAACTCTTAAACCGATCATCCGAATTCGACCAAACTTAGTACAAGCACATTTATCTATACGTGACACAGAATAGCTAAATAAAATTCAGTTCCTGTTACGCTAAGATGTGGCTCTCATACAAACCGAATTGTTCCGCGCGCCGAAATAAAGGTACCGTTGCGGGCTTACTTAATTTCTTATTATACTTAAATACTAATTTCACGCGAGCGAAGCCGCGGGCAAAAGTTAGTTCATTAATAAAATATTATATACCTACCGAATATCCTCTTAATTTTCCAAAAAATCATTTACTCCACAAAATCTTGCTGACGATTTCGTCGGTCTAATAGTCTAGGCGAGCTAGCCTTGGCTGGCCGTTGCGGATTTGATTTACTTACCTGCAATAAATACTGGCAGGTATTACTGAGCCCCAAATCCGTCGGAAAGCCGTCGCCGCATCACCTTGAGTCGCCATATTTCACGTAGGCAGCGTTCTCGGAGCGGATTACGCGGCTTGGCGAGGCTTTGCGAGGCTGCAAAGGGCATCATCCGTCCAACTGATGCGGCAAAGTGCATTCCGAACGCTCCCCCGCTGCTCTGCCGAGCTGCAGCCTCCGCCGTGTGCCGAGCGCAGTCGAGCGGAACCCGAAAACGCACTGGGCTGCATACATGCATACACAACGTACGCCTGTTTCTCGGTGGGGTAGTCAGAGACAACGGATCTCCATGTGCCACAATCCTGACACCTCTGTCTTCTCTTCTACTCATAATGTTCTACATGCTCGTCGGTTACGGGTACTACGCACTTGACCCTTTTTGAGCACTCGCCCGATCTGGTCCAGGTACGTCCGTGTAGGGTGACATTTTCCATTCTTCCATTAACATTCGCTCCATAAATTTCTTTCGTTAGTCTTCTATCGTCGTCGGTCTCCTATCATCCATTCTTCCATTATGATGACTGAACCACTGAAACCTTTCTCAATCCTTGTCACTAAGTATATACCCTTTTTCAAACCATAAAGCTCCTGCACTACAGTGTTTCTGTGTTTATCTTTCATTGTACTCTACACGCACTCCTCAACGCGCGCATTTCCATAGCATTTATCCTGCTTTCATGCTTCGTCTGCCATGCCCAACGGGCTGCATATTTGATTCAGATAACGATCACACACGATCTTGCATGTACACAGGGTCGCCAGATGTCCGGTTTTTGACTGGACATTCCGGTTTTGAGGTTTATGTCCGGTCTCCAAAATAATGAAAAACCCGGACATCAAAACGTCCGGTTTTTGTTTATACAGGGTGGCCCAGTTATAGTGGTCCAAAAATTTTTTTTAGATGGAGGACATCTTGTTGACTCATTTAAAAAAAACATTAGTTCCGCGAAAATCAATAGTTTAGAAGTTATGATTTTTTTAAACTTTTTTTTTAATTTCTCTATTTTAGTCACATAAACCGCTCTAGTTGGATATCTATTCCACAAAATCGAATAAAATTTGGTATGGAAGTAGAGGAGACATGTAGCTAGTACGTAATGAATAGTTTTTAGGTTTACTCCTAGACTGTTCTGTTGCTATAGCCCTTTCAGCGAATTTTTGTTCAGTTTACATTAAAATTGATCAATTTTTGAAAAATCACTGAAAAAAAAAATGTACTACAGAAGATTTGCCCATACTCTTAAAAGCTACCTATACATATCACAATTCTCCAGACCAAAAATTGTAGTGGTGTTACAATTGTAACATATTCAAAATAAACATCATTTGTACAAAGTCACTACAATAAAAAGTGAAGATTACCTTAATTTTTAAAATCTTATTTTTTTAAAACATTACTAACCGGTTTTTTATGTGTAGATTAGCGCTGTTGGAGACATCATTTGTACAAAGTCACTACAATAAAAAGTGAAGATTACCTTAATTTTTAAAATCTTATTTTTTTAAAACATTACTAACCGGTTTTTTATGTGTAGATTAGCGCTGTTGGAGACTGGTTTGTGAATAATGTGAAATTGTAGTGGAACTAACGTTTTGAAAAAAATATGATTTTAAAAATTAAGGTAATCGTCACTTTTTATTGTAGTGACTTTGTAAAAATGATGTTAATTTTGAATATGTTACAATTGTAACACCAATACAATTTTTGGTCAGGAGAATTGTGATATGTATAGGTAGTTTTTAAGGGCATGGGCAAATCTTCGGTAGTAAATTTTTTTTTCACAGTGATTTTTCAAAAATTAATCACTTTTAATGTAAACTGAACAAAAATTCACTGAAAGGGCTATAACAACAGTACAGTCTAGGAGTAAACCTAAAAACGATTCATTACGTACTAGCTACATGTCTCCTCTACTTTCATACCAAATTTTATTCGATTTTGTGGAATAGATATCCAACTAGAGCGGTTTATGTGATTAAAATAGAGAAATTAAAAAAAAAGTTTAAAAAAATCATAACTTCTAAACTATTGATTTTCGCGGAACTAATGTTTTTTTTAAATGAATCAACATGATGTCCTCCATCTAAAAAAAATTTTTGGACCACTATAACTGGGACACCCTGTATAACCCAAATATTTACTTTTTTTCAGAACATTTTAACGCTAATCTTACTGTGTTCTTCGATTTTGCAATCAGTTCGATCACTTCAACCCACTTATTGATTACTCTATCTCTTACTAAAGGTTACGAACAATTTTTGTAAGAACATCGAATGGTTTAAACCAAACCTTTAATTGTCTATGACACATTTCTACCTGAAAAACCATAGGCCATTTGATGAAGAATGTCCGGTTTTTTTCATCTGAACCATCTGGCAACCCTGACATTCCCTATCGAATAGTGCCGCGCAAGGATGCTGCATTTTAAAGAAATGCGTTCTCTTAATTCGCACGTATGGTCACATTGCATTACATCTAGGGTTAAATAATTCTCACCAAAAGGAACGCCTGCTTTCTGTGACCCAATAAGAACGATCACTTTCTCATTCTGCGAACCCCGTGTCAGTAATAGAAACGTCATGTTGTTACCAGGCGCAGGAAGTGCGCCGGTCTCGCCGAGACGCGACGCATCTAATTGCGCGAATCTCGTTAGTTGGCGCGCGACGCGCACGCGGCGACACGTGGCGTTAGTAGCTCCGTGTCCGTGCTGTGCCACGTGCAGGCGGTACTACTGGCCTATTCCGATACTACTGTCTGTGAATCATTGACAAATTCTCCTACTAAATTACATTGCACAATAGACAATGACGATATTTATAGTGCTCGAAACAAAATATTAGTTAACAATGTAAATCTGTACATCTGAACTCTATCAATCTGTAATTATTTCACAATTTAATATGTAATATGTATTTTATGTCTTTTTTCATTCAATAAAGAAAAACAATAAAATGAAAAAATAATAAAACCATTAATTTATACTTAGTTATACTTCTGAGATTATCTTACAACCAGAAATTATGCTAACATTCAGATTTCACTATCAGATATTTGATATTTCGCGAGTAGTGGTGATATTGGCTGTCTAGTGTCTAATCTTCTTTTGAACTTTTGGGCACAGCCAGCCGTGGCAGTTGTCCATAAAAACATTAGTTTTAAATATTCATGAAAATATTATACTTTCATTTCAATCAACACAGATTTTACCAAATATAATAGTTTTATATGCAATAGTGTCAAATTATATAACATACTTCCAGATAGTATAAAAAGTTTAAATAACAAACAATTCAAGATTGAAGTGAAAAAATATTTAATAAAAAAAGAATGTTATACAGTGGAAGAGTTTTATAATTTAGTGTAGATAAGATACCCTAGTCATAACTGTGATATTAGTTTTAAATTTATTCTGACAAATCTATTGAGGCTTTATATTTTTATTTTTATTTTATTTTATTTTTATTTTATTGATTTAATTGTAATGTAATTTGGTTTAGATTTAAAAAAAAAATTGACTTATGTATTGAATTGAATTGATGCTTGATGATTGTAATGAATTTTTAATTGATTTTAATCTAAGATTGTAAACTGTTAATTATTTTAATAATTATTTTAATTGTGACAATTAGAAAATTGAAATAGATTTAATGTAGGGGAAAAATATACATAAATTTGGGCTAATTTTGGATACCTATTTATCCAATATTGTCCCTTGTCGTGATTGGGACTGAGTAGGTGTTTCGAATATAATTTATATATTGTTACGAGTTCAAGTGCAATATGTATTGCCCACGAATGATTTTCGAACAAATACAAAATACAAATACAAATGTTTGTGATAAAAATATTTAAAGCATTTGTGGCCGATACGCATAGAAAAGATATTGATTTCATATTTCTTTCACATAAAACTTTTACGTCGCTTTTAGAAAATGATTTATAAAAAAATCTATTGATATTAGTCCAGCAGTTACCTACATATAAAATACAAGACTATTTGCCTCAATAATTTACACTCAACTGCGTAGGTATAATTAGGTACATGCCTACGTATATAGTACAAGTTTATCAATTGCGGGGTTCACACCGCTGAACACGAATTGTCCAAAACAAACAATGACTTGGGATTGATATAGATTTAATGAGGAGGGAGTTCCAAGTTGAATCGTGTATATTTTGTAGTGAGTTGGAGTGTTAGACAAATACGACAAAGATGGTTCTGTGCCGAGAGGACCTTACGCAATACGTGTGTAATGAAATGAATGTATGTACGTGCTACTATACCGAGCGATTTGTACTAATCATTTATCTAAAGGTATATGAGCCTAAAGAAATTGAAAAAAGTACTGGCTGTCTTCAAGGATTTGGCATAATTAGGCCGGCATGAACCGGCCGGAATGTAAAGTTAAAAATGAATAAAAATAATGAAATAAAAGGTTATTTGCACTTTTTCACATAACAAACCATCAAATCGTGAATTGATCTCAAATTTTAAATAGTTCGAATTAAACATTAACATTCCAAGGAAATGTAGCCTGCATGAGAATGTTGGTACATTTTGAATACTCACAAAGGCATCGCTTAGGAAGGACCGGTCGGCAAGCGAGGGAAAAAAATAATCGATTCCAATAAATCTTAGCTCCTTCCTTTTCATCATGTTTCAACCGAGGGCGCGTGCGAGCGAGAAGGGAGAGCAATTTCAGCGAACGGAAGAGGAAAATAGAAATATACTTAACGGCGATGCCTGGCTAATTTATTTCGTCGGAAGGTAGTCTTGGGAATCGGTCGGAGGCGGAGGCGGCCGCCACTGCGACGGAGCGCACCTAGTGGACGACAAGCCTTGATGTAATTAGTAGTATTGCACAGCAACTTGTTACAGGCAGCTAAGAATTGAATTACTTACTTTCTTTCATTACATATATTATGGGAATTATACATTTTCTAGTAAGGTATTGATAATGCGAGTATGTTGGTACCGTGTAACAAACCCGAGTCAAATTAGAAGGCACCAGAACGAATTCGAATCCGGTCAGCGGCGTGTACCAATGAGTTTTTTCGGTCGGAAAAACATACCTACGCTCTAGCCTACACCTGCTGCTTCACCGTTCGGAGCAAAACTGTAGGTCCCTTCCCTTACTAGATGGTTGGCTCAAATTTTAGCCGACTGGGTTGGTACCATCGTACTGAATGTAAGATGGTCGCACAGCAGCCTCGGCTGTGTTCTCATCTAGTCCAATATAGCCAGCAATCCAAAGAGAAGTTTTCGGTAAGGCATCTACCTTCTCGGAGGTGATATTGGCTGGTCGGAGCATGTGCTTTGACACTCTGACTCAAACGCTCATACCCATAGACCATTGATTTTATAACCCTGTCGGGACAGATAGACCACTCCATATAACAAATTTGGTAACGTTGTAAATCGTAAAACCAACAGAGGGCGTTAATAATTTTTCTTGATGTTGTCGTAAAACAAACAGGTGGCGTTAATGTTTGTTAATACTTCTATACTAAGGGCGCTATCTAGTTGAAATACAACATGTATCTAGGTACCTTTAATTGTCACTAGGCTGTAGAATTACTGCTACTAGACAAAAGATGGCGCTTTCATTTATATTTATAAAGAACATTATTTATGTAAATTCCAAAATTTTTAATTATATTTGAATAATAAAATTATGACAATTTACAATTAAACTAACACAAGAAGTGTTAGTTTAATTGTCATAATCAAATTAAATAAAATAAAAAAATGTTTTGAAAATTATTTGGTATACGGAACAAAATATTATTATGATTGTAATTTCCTGTTTGTGCGCTTTTAATAGATAGATCCACACAGAGCACGGAATACCCCCGCGCGCGCGCGCGCGGTATTCCGTGCTCTGTGGATAGAACGTATTTATTTAGTTGAACAGTTAAACAAATACTCGTCACTCTTCATTCTAATAATGTCAGCATTGTATGTAAAAAAAAATATGAAAACTGCCTTAAAAAATTTATGAAATTAAAAAAATCGAACCCTAGAGTTGAAGGTGGTGCTAAAGAAGGCTACACAAATCACAAAGGATATCATCCACGCATGTTTTCTTTCATGTATCATTTTTGCTTGCTTTAGCTCCGCCTTCAACTCTAGGGTTCGATTTTTTTTATTTCATACATTTTTGAAGGCGGTTTTTATATATTTTTTTAAATAGTTTTTTATTTCACAGTTTTTTTTTGAATTTTTTGCTATTAATGTACTCGGCGGAATCGCTCGACCTTCGGCCTCGCGATTCCGCCTCGCTTTCCAATCTGATCTCGACCAAATTAAAATGGAACCACGTCATGGTTATCCCCTTTCAAACAAAAAAAAAGAATTTTCAAAATCGGCCCACAATAATTGACGGAGTAATCGCGTAACAAACATCCAAAAAAAGAAAACATACCGTCGAATTGAGAATCTCCTAGGTCTAAAGTAAATTGCTCGTGATGACAAATTCAACGAGCCCAAACACGATGGGTTTATCATGTGTAGTTTAGGAGTTCCTATGGCCACCTTCCGTCTCCATCATCAGACCAGCTCGATGGTACTCGTACTCGTATTATAATATATTAAACGCATCTGGCCGGTCGGAAAAGATTTCAAATTTAGAATATTCATGAAACAAGGGTCCGAATATGAATGACAATATCGATTCATGTATTTCAATACAATGACAGAGAAAATTTCAAAATATTAGGTACCTATTCTACCTATTTAATACTTTTTAGTTCTAGTTTATTTTTTTTAAGTCGGTTTTATATTTTTAAAACAATATTACATAAAAAACAATAATCGAAATCGAATAATCGAAATCGGTTGAAGTGGTACAGAATTATTCGCCATGTGTCAAACTGCAAATTGCTGAAAAAGCCCACATCACAAAAGTTTTGCTGAAGGTAACCACACACCAATAGTATTTTGTTGCTTTTTCATAAACCGCTCAATCAATTTCAATAAAATTTCAATGGGAGCACCTCTGAAGTATGACCTACCAAACAAAAAAAGAATTTTCAAAATCAGCCCACAATTAACACGTTGAACGCCATACGACCCACCGGTGGGCCTAGCGTACTTTTCGGTTCGGGCCAAGCCAAACTCATTATATCCGTAATTTTCATCAACTTGAGATTTTCATCACAAAGTTTATAAAATGCGGTAATTTGTAAGGAAAATAAAAATTTGCGACTTTTACCGTCTAATTTTCGAGATATAGCAGAAGGCTCACGGGTGGATCGTGTGGCCTCCTATGAAGGATTTGTATTTTTCTGTTGGCTGGAGCCGCGGGGTCACGCCGCGGCCCACCCGTTACGCGCGCGCCGCGGACGCAGCGATCAATCCCGGTCCGGCTGCGTCGACAATTGAGGATGTTTTACGCTTTTCTCGCCAAAAATGATTATTTTGAAGATTTCGAGTTAACACAAGAAGCGCTAACGCAGTTAGAAAACATCGAGATAGATCTTCTGAACCGTAGTTTCGGAATAGATTCTATGAAGACGTAGTTCAACCAACGAAAAGAAGATGCTGTCGAATTCTTTTGTCGGAGAGTGAGGATAGCGACTATGAAATGCATATAGAAAGGCGGAAGAGAATGAAACACACTCTGGAAAGGAAAGAGGGATTGGCCAGAAAAGTGAGAAGAACATGTCACCAATGTTATGCAAAGAACGTACCAATAATGGGTAGCAAACAGGCTAAAACCAAGTCGAAAAAAGTATCCACTTATTGCCAAAGCAGCCCAACTAAACCATTCCTTTGTTTGCCTTGTTTTAACATGACTCACGGATAATTCTTTATTGTTTATGGTTAAACCCTTTGAAGAAGTGTGATAATGTTGTGATTGTTCAATTTCATAAATATTTTGTTTTGTTCAATTTCATAAATTATTTTCGTAATAAATAATGTCTTCTTATTTGGCAATGAAGAAAATTTTATGTTCATTTTTATTTTGACGAATATTTTCTTATTATTTTCTGGTTTTATTAATTCTATTAATACAAATATTATTTTCTACCTTATCGTTAAGAGCAGCCCTAGCATCGTTACAATTAACTTAATAAAAAACTACAAGTTTCTATTGGATTTGAAAACCACGCCGTCCGCTTCGACTACAAGGCCATGCGGCTCACTTCCATATTGGCTTTGTAGCTGCGCTCTGTGGCTTGTAGGAAGCGTTTACGTAGGCCCTCTCACGCGGCTCACCGGTGACCCCCATGCCCTGAATGGTTCAGTAAGGAAAGGCTCACCGGTGAGCGGTGAGCCCCGTGGCCCAAACGGAAATACTGGATTTTTCATGTGGCGTTGAACGTGTAAGATTGTAATTTCCTGTTTGCGGTTTTACTCCGGTCCAAAGAATTTACAAACTCTTTGGTTGTACTTGGGTTGTACCTAGCTCCGCTTATTTGTTGTTATATCCGCTATAGTAACACATATTCTGTGAAAATTTCAACGGGCTTCCTATTACGGTTCAAGAGATACAGCCCTCGGATAGACAAACGGACGGACGGACAGACAGACTGCGGAGGCTTAGTAATAGGCTTCCGTACAGGGATACGGAAACCTAAAAATAAGGGGTGAAATAGGGGTGAAAGTTTTTGTATGGGGAATCCATGATTTCTCTAGGTAAGGATATGAAAATTTATTATCTAGGCTTTTGGCACAGATTACTCAATAGTTACTGCTTTTGGTAAGAAATAATGAATAATGGTCAGGAAGAGGAAGGGGGAGAGAAAAGAAGGGGGAGTGGGTGGGAGGTACGTTTGTCAGCCTGGGTAGCTCAGTGGTGCAGGCAACCCTGGGCGCGGTCAACACTTGGATGGGTGACCGCTCGACCATTTGAGGCTGACCGTGGTTCGGATTCCACGTAAAACTGTAGCACCCTTCCCTTCTTACCTTACTAGGGTTGGTACCACCGCACTGAATAAAACGTACGTCGAAACGGCTATGTAAATCAAAGAGATTTGATGTAAATAGTTTTTTCGTTTTTTTTCGTCCAGTTCAGTATAGCCGGCACGACATGTCCGACATCACGGATGTTGTAGGTGATGTATCCAACCATGTCAGTTTCCATAAAAAAAAGAAGAAGAGGAGGAGAGGTATGGAGGGAGGAAGGGTTAGTGAATGAGGGTAGGTGTGGGGGAGGGAGGTAGTAGAGGGAACGAGGAGGAATGGATATCGAGGGAGTGAGAGGTTGAAAGGGGGAAGGGGCGGGGTAAGAGGGGGTTGCGGACAGGATGAGGGGTAGTAGGGGAGGAATGGAATGCGAGGGTGATGGGAAGGAGGGGCGACATGAGGGGAGGAAGGGAAGTAGGGAGAGAGGGAGGGAATGGGCGAAAGGGAAGGTGGCAAAGAGGGGGTCCGTGAAGGGTGAGGGGAAGGAGGGGAGGAAGGCGGGATCGAGGAGAGAAGACCGGGAGAGAGGTGAGTGAGAGATGGGCGAGGAAGGAATCCCTTCCTTCCTCCCGAAAAAGATAGAGAATATAAGAGAAGCGATGGTTTATTATCAATTTTGCATTTAAATCAGATTTACTATTTTTTTATTTTATTCGTTGTCGTGTCGTCGTCGGTAAAATCTACAATTTTACAATTTTATATAAAATATCATTGACTTATATATTCTGTAAAGCTTATCACAAATACATTAAACCCACCCTCTTTTAATCTCTTTGGTATAACACCACCAGCAGCATCGTAGATGGAAAAAATAGCCCTGGACTCAACTTTTTTTAATTCGGTGCCCGGACTTCATACTCAAAGACATTTTGTTCATACTTCAACTATTACTAAAACGAGACACCGCGATTATGGTAGTGTGCGTATCGCGTGAATACAGAACCGACCGTCTCAAGAGATCGCATCGATATTGTGTCATCCTTTTTCCACGCGCAGTAACCCGTATCGCTTGCCTGCACGCTCCACGCAAACATTTGCGTGTTCCAAAACAAGCGAACGTCGCGCGTCGATCGATAAATTACCGCAACGGCTAAAAACTATGGAGGTGGCTTTTTACTTTCGAGCGACTGTAAGGAGAAAGGAAGTATTGTGATCGTCCAAAATGTCGAAGTTGAGAATGCGACTGATTTTTTTTTTTTTTATTGAAACTGACACGGTTGGCTACATCCCCTACAACATCCGTGATGTCAGCCCATAACACCGGGTGAACTTGGTGCCACGTCAGTGCTTCCCTTCGGTCGTGCCGACTACACTGAACTGGACGGAAAACACAAACTATTTACATAGCCGTTTGGACCGACCTTTCATTCAGTGCGGTGGTACCAACCCGGGCGGGTTAAACCCTACCACCTAGTAATATAAGAAGGGGGTCATATCCCTTAGTCGCCTTTTACGACATACACGGGGAGAGATGCAGTGGGGCTATTCTTTTAAAGTACCGGCCCCACACAGTACAGATTTGGGCTATATATCTGTCAACGATCCCAAAAAAGTGGTTTTGAGAAACATGTATGTGTGTGTGTGTGTGTGTGTGTGTCCGTCCAGCGACCTTGTGCCTAAACTGCTCAACCGATTTCGTTCAAAATTCGTATTTAGTAGTTTGAAATGATAATCTAGGGGTACCTTTTTTAGTTTTTTTTAATTAAAAAAAATAAGGGTAGCTGTCATACAAATTATTTCGTTGAGGTCGATTTTCTTATAAATGGCTAACGATTTTTATTATTATTATTATATTTAATCCATCGTGTTTGTTTCCGTTTTCAAAGGTGGTGAGGTAAAAAAATATAATTTTAAAGAAGGTATCTCCACTTTATCCTAACCGCACGCGCGTATTTGAATTGCACGCAGGTTTGGTTGGTGGGTATTTGGCAAAGACATTAAACTCACCCTCTTGGTATTTGGCAACTAAAAATATAATAAGAAATAGGCATGCCATCTATAGACAAATAGGACAACTTAACTTTGGTCTGACATCTATGATGCAGAAGCGGCGAAATTATACATTTTATCCGCCAAGCTCACGGACTGACAAAACATGAAAATATTTATTGGAAAAATTATGAAAACCTTAAAATACACTATTTTGAAATTTCTACTTAATATAAAATAATCTTTAAATTTAACTATGCTGTTCCCACTTAGCATCGTTCTATAATTAGCAGATTTAAAAATATAATAATTATTTAATTCAAATTCGATACTCCTGGCGCCATCTTAGGACATAATTGAAGACTAATTTCATGTTACCTTTAAAACATCGCTGACGGTACATCTGACTCCCCCTATAAAATCAATGCCATAGACATATATTATATCTCTATGCCCATATCGGATTGTGCGAGTTACACCTTTCATATGATTTACATGTTTCCACCAATAATGATATAAGGTGTGATTGGGGTTAATTTCTTTGAGAAAATAGGAATAGGTAGATATAATTTACATGAACGCAACTCGGCCTTTGGCCTCACCCTTGGTATTTTACTTCAATCAGATTTTATTATTAAATGGACTATCACGCGAGCGTAACCGCGGGCACTCTAGTAATATAATGTAATACTTTTGAATGCATTACCACAAACATAAATATAACTAAGCCTGTGAAAACGATATCTCTGTAATGAATTAAGTCGCCTCTATGGTGACACAAAGGCTACAGCTTCGCGGCAGGAGTTTCGTTATTGGCCGGTGGGATATTGAAATATTTATGAAGCGGCCGCGAGAGGGTTAAGTCTCACTCACTTTGGGTCAACCTAGATTACTGTAGCAGCAGGACACGCTGCGCTAGTGAACGCTTTCGGCTGTTTAGGTTCAAAGCTCGTATTGTGAATGATAATTTCCTTTGAAATGAAAGACTTTTGTATTACTAAAAACTAATTGTCTGATATGATTATTTTGTAGTTTTGTAAATATTTTCTGTACTAAATCCAATCTAAGCTTATGATAAATAAATTTAATTTAAAATTCTTGTGAAAAGTTGTGGTAACATTAATATTTTAAAATTGCTTGAAAAGTTATTAGCTGCGGCCACATGCTGGATGTGTTTTGATGTGCTTGTTATTAAAATCGTCCTAGAAATTAATAAAGTTATTTCCTAGACAAAAGTTTCGCTATTGCTTGGCTTATTATTACCGATCCATTTGCACTTGATTCCCTTATGAGACCCAAAAGATTGTTCGGGGCTGTAGTGAATTGCGATTTGGTAACGGGACCAGTAACAGTGATACTCGCTAAAGAACGCTGCTGTTTACACATCTTGACACTCATAGGTTTTTTTTAATCTATACACACTTTTTGAATTGGAGGAGATTTTGAATCGTCATTCTGTTTTCATAATGCCCCGCAAATCCATCCGCATATCATTACCAAGTATGGCAATGATGAGTACTGAAGAAAAATAAATCAACATTCACTCAATATCAAAATAATGCCTGTTCAGGTTCACCCTACCCACGTCAAAGCCCAAACATTTTCTCCTCCATGATCTACCGTGCAATAACAAGCGGAGATTTGACATTTCGGATTTTCGAAAACCCATCTATTTTCAACCCCTGTGCAATGCAATCAAGGTAGGCGCCATTAGGCGCGAGAGTAACACTGGCGGCTTAAGCCTGATCGATACTTGCTTTTCTTGCGAAAGTTGTTCTAAATCCTTCGAGTTTGCCGGCGATTGTGAGGGTGGAAGCACCCCGCTAGATGCGCAGATAAATGTTTGCCTTCCAACAAAACGGCTGAATCCAACGGAGACGCGACGTCGAAGGAATCACAAACGGATGTGCCTACTGCCACGTGTAGGTACCTACATTTGCAGCATGAAGCTGAGGTTATAATTGGTTTTTTTATATTTATAAAAATAACATTTTAAATGTGCAGAAAATTTGATGAAAAATATACTGAACTAAAAATAATAATTCGTCCATTGCGCCGATGAAAGAACCCCGGCCGGCCGCGTCTTCCGATGGATGACGAGACTAATCTCTTGCGTAAGGAACGCTTTGGCGCGACTGAAGCTTCGAATGCGGTTTTACAAAGTCTTTAACGTCCGCAATCCAAGAGTTTCCCCCGTAGAACCAAAAGTAGGAGTTGTTAGTTCCTAGTTTTAGGAATACCTACAATTTACTTGTAATTTAATACGATGTAGTTCAGTACTGTGTGGGGTCGGTTAAAAAGAATAGAACCACTGCAACTCTCCCCGTGCATGCCATAAAAGGCGACTAAGGGATAAGGACAAGATGCCGTCCGATGCGACAGATTAGCCACCTCTCATCTTGGCGCGGTCCTTCTACCGAGTTGTGCAGCTGGTGGGTCTTCGTACCTTCCTTGCTGCTTGATCTTGTTCGAATGCTTTGCGAAACGTGGCTGTTGGTTGTGCTGTAATTTACGGGAGGCCTTGCAGGAAAACACCGATTACTCTGCTTAGCCCGTTTGTCGGAATACAGCTAATGGTATGTAGGAATTATGTTATTTAGTTAAGCAATAAAGTATTTTACATCCCTTCCATCTATTACCTGCTTCCAGATTCATAACGTCCCTTATAACCTGGTACAAGCAGGTCATGAAATGTAAGCACGCAGACATGTGTCCGACGACGTCCCTAGGCGCAGCAGGCAGCAGGCGTGCATGTGAGTGAGGCGAAGCAACGTATGCATGCAGAGAGTAAGATTGATAGCTTCGCTGAAACGTTATTTTATTTATCTACTTACTTCTAACATAATACTCTATGCACCGGTTTGGAATATGAGTCGATCGTTTTGTAGGACTACTTATTATATTTCATACTAGCTTTTGCCCGCTTCGCGTTTTTAGGGTTTTATCTTTTTGCTCACATCTCAGGCCACATCCGAGTCAGGACACATGACGAGTAGCGTTATGATGTATAGCCTAATAGGTATAATCTTGATAAATGACAGAATGTAACAGTGAAAACCGTATGTAAATCGATAAAGTGGTTCTCGATTTATATGGATATTCTTATTCACCCGCGCAGCTCTGAGTTTTTATATTTTTTTTACTTAGCGGTCCCCCGACTCCTTTCAGTAAGTAAATGGAAATTATTTTTGAATGTTTAAGGGTCGGAGGTTTTAAAATTTGTAATTTAATTTTTATTTAGCCTTTTTAAAAAACCGAATTCAAATCGGTCCATCCGTGAGACGTATTTTTTTTTATTATTTCATAATTACTTTATTACTTGATTACTAACATAGCTAAGAACCATCCTGGTTAAACCAGCTTTCAAATAAAAATAAATTGCGTCGGGGGTAATAAGCATTGAAATGCACTGTACTCCTCGCTGTACTCTCAACAAACAATAAAATTAAAAATTTTTAATTAACCACAACGGAACGGATACGGCACTATGCGTTTATTTCGAGGTTTATTTAACGCGCGTCAGTTTCCATCTAGAAACTAGAATATTTTTCAAGAAGGAAATGTGCCCGCTTTCCTCGAGGAAGTTACAGAGATCATAATCTGCATTTTACCCTAGACGGTTAATATGAGCATCGTGGAATACTGTATATATAATCTAAGTTTATAAAATATCGAATTAATGCGCCTACATGTACGGGACCGCTGTCCATCATCAACAACGGTTTGAACGAAATAGGAATTCGTGAGCGGCCTACAAAAACTAGTCCCGCGACACATTATCACCCCCCTGTAAAAGGATTCCGCCGCGCCCCGTGCCGCCCCATCGCACATCGCGCCGATATGACGTTTGACGTTTTGAAACACAACTGACATGTTGTCTTAGCCCTACGTGAAAACGAATATCGAATCGATATTAAAATTTCTTTCGCAGGCAGATAGTAGATAATTAGTTTAAACTACTTTAAACTAATTATCTACTCATGTACATTTACGCTATTTATAGAGTCCATCAATGGTAAAAGAACAAGATGGCTGCCGACAAAAAGTATGCAAAATCACAGCTATAGTTACCGGGCACAACTGTCTCAAAAGACATCTCCACATCATTGGCCTTAGTGACGACCCACTAAGTGCTCATTGTGGGTAGACAGAAACCAGTGCTCACTTCGTCGGACAGTGCATCATGTATGCAGGACGAGATGGAACACATTGGTATAGGACCAATACGATGAAGAAGAACTTCGAGGAATCGACTGGAAGAAAATATTGGAGTATGCAACGAAGACGGGCAGACTGGACCACCATGAGCAGGGAGTAGACGACGACGACGGCAGCAGGTAATTCCCCCCATCCCCTACGGGTTAGGCGATATAGTCCCAACCTGGTATACAGGAACTAAGCAAGTCTCCAAAGTTATCAAACTCAAATTCAGATTGGTTATTAGTCTGACTATGAATAAATACGACCGGAGTCATTTAGTAAGGAATATCTTAAAATGAAGTACATCAAAGATTTAAAGCAATAGAGAGGGCAAAGCGCTCAAGAGTTCGTCACCGATTAGACATAACGGTGTGTGTGACTTCATGTACAGTAATCATAAAGAATCGCATCAAAAGTTAACAAAACGCTAACGCTCTACACTCGCGCATCGGCGCGTTCCGTTCCGTTCCGTACCGTAAAACGACCTCTCATCTCAACACGCGCGTGGCGCTGCGACTGATGTGAAGTAGCCGCATGCAGCCCTTTTATTGGTGGCATTGTCTGTAGTGCGCCATGTTGGACTATGCGCTATCTATAGATTTAAATCTTTGAAATACGTAACAAACAATGAACAGATTTTACATATGATTATTTTTCGATAACGATTATAAGAGGAGAACAGGCGCGGGCCTCGTCCTTTCTGAGTAGGAGTATCCCCTTGCCTCGTGTCACTCGGGACCAAACGGTTCGTCGGCGAAGCGGTGTCAAAATACACCAAAAGTACAGCTACTTCGAACTCAATTACAATCTAATTTAGTTTTACACAGTTTTACACAGGTTCCACGGTTCGTGTTTCCACGAATTATCTTGCTATTGTATTTACTTAGTTTTAAATTTCTACGGAGACCTAATTATTCGATTATATAAATGGATCAACAAAGGAGACGGATAGTAACATAAACTTTATGTTATGCAAGGACCGTTAAACCTTTAATTTACGTAAATACCTACATTTAAAATGTTTTGGTGGTGTAGACTACGAAACAAATGAAAATGTGGAACACATGTTTTATAATAACAGTTGCAAATTAGAAATTGAAATTAAATTGAAATGAAAGTTACAAATTGAATAAGTGAACCCTATGGTGTGTTGAAATATTAATATCTGCACGTAATTAAGGCTCGGAGGCAGGTGTCATTGGCGCGTGCCGTTCCAATATGATTAGATCAAACATTAAGTATTCATCAAACGCACACTTCGCGATCGTTTTCAGAGTATCATCTCTTTGAGCGCGTCGCCTCATGCATATTAAATGCCATTCTCATAGTAATCCAACTTTAAATGTTATTCAAACTTTACCGAATTACGTACGCCGCTCGCAACGCTGAACCAACTTGTATTATAATGTCAACAAAAATATTTTCTAACTCACTCTCTCTCTCTCCTTTCCAATCTGCTAACTTATTTCGAGGATTTAATCTCATTTTCTCATTAGCGTTTTCTCGTGCGTGCTTATTTTGAGCCGGTTTAAACTGAATTTCTCTCTTCAAATTATTTTAGCGAAGGTAATCCATTCCTAGTTACAAAATGATACTTAGTCAATAGGTAGGTACCTCGACACAGTATTGTGTAAGGGTTATTTTACGTGACAAATCAGTCAGAGTGTACATAAAATCGTTTCATATTACGAGTAGATAGGTGCTCGTCTAGTAACTTCAAAATTCAATAACAAGGTATTTAAGTGAATTATTTGCCAACAATAACACTGTCATGGCGCTGTTTCTGCTTTTTATCTCTTCTCTACTTCTTATAAAAGGGAATATCTGTCTGTATGTATGTTTGAGATAAACTCCGGAACCACTGCACAGATTTTGATGCGGTTTGCACCAATAATGTAAAGATTAGTTCTTGAGGCTCACTAAAATCTATATACCATCACAGTAGTGTATAATTGGGCAAGCTAAATCTCATTTCATTCGATCTAGCTTTCCCAATATACACTTTTTTAAATTTACTATCGAACGACGGATAAAACGCTTTTTTATTTTCATCGAACGTAAAAACAACCCGATAATTCATTCTAACAATACATTTGGCTCAATCGTATCCAACCCATCTATCCGTTCATGTATACGTCTTATTACAGTATAAATTTAGCAAATTAAAAGCAAAAAATACTCATTCAGTAAAATTTTCAACATTACAACACTTTCTGGTAGAACATAAGGTACAACATTTTCTGATTATGTATGACTTCCTTTACGATCAGAGGCTTTGCTTTGCGATCAGTGGGTTTGCGATCAATGCTGCACTGGGCAAGCTATATCTCATTTCATTCGATCTAGCTTTCCCAATATACACTTTTTTAAATTAACTATCGAACGACGGATAAAACGCTTTTTTATTTTCATCGAACGTAAAAACAATCCAATAATTCATTCTAACAATACATTTGGCTCAATCGTATCCAACCCATCTATCCGTTCATGTATACGTCTTATTACAGTATAAATTTAGCAAATTAAAAGCAAAAAATACTCATTCAGTAAAATTTTCAACATTACAACACTTTCTGGTAGAACATATGGTACAACATTTTCTGATTATGTATATCCGTATTTCTGTATTCTGTATTTCTGATTATCCTTTACGATCAGAGGCTTTGCTTTGCGTTCAGTGGTTTGCGATCAATGCTGCACTGTGATTTCATTACTCTGAACCTCTGAACTTATACCTGACTCTCAATCAAATACACCCTCATATTCGCATGGAATAGTAACACATACATAAATCGGTTAAGATGAACTAATCTGACCGTATTAGGATGTTTTATTTTTCTTATTCCTAATTTAGATTTACAGTGAATTGCACGCTCATTGTATTATTATTAGAGTGATCCGTGCATCATATAATGAACAACTCCTTTTTCATCAACTCTGAGATAGTGTCGAACCGTGTCTGTAATGTGATCCCCTCATAACATTAAGGTACAGTCAAATCAAAAATATTACTAACTTTGTTTATCAATATCTGGAAAGTACTTTATAAATTAGGATTACAGTGAAAAGCCAGGTATTTCTTCATAGTAATTTATTTATAAGTATAATTACTATACTACTAAAAATAAAAAATTAAGTAAATCAAGGCATAATTATTACAATAAATTTGATAACTTATAATGTATGCATTTGAACAATTACGATATTTTTTTTACGATATTACTTAGGGGTTTATATTCTATTATACAATCATTCAGTATGAGACAATAAGCTGCTGTATTATCAGGAATCTCCTTATCGCTCTCAATTTCGACGCGAACATCTATGGGGCCTGATTTAATGGATTCGTTCTGACGAGAGCAGTCAATGATAAAAAGTGGTGCTTTATTTTTAAAGTTGGATAAACTTAGCAAAGGGCTCGCCTGACGCCCGTAATAAGATTGTTGAAATTTTGTATATAACTCATACAACAAAGCATACTTATCTTCATCAAATTTTATAGAGAGCGAATCATACGGATAATAATTGGAGTTTAAAAGTACTTTAACCTCACGTAAATTGCAATGATCAAAATGAGACATGTTAGAAATCTTAGAATTCTTTCGATTGGTCTGAAGCCCTATGATGACAAATCTAGGTTTCTCTATTTGACTCGATGTCTTAATAGACCACGTGTGTTTGGTTGTTTTAGGTAAAAG
The DNA here is from genome assembly GCA_946902875.1 of Nematopogon swammerdamellus. Classification (NCBI taxonomy): domain Eukaryota; kingdom Metazoa; phylum Arthropoda; class Insecta; order Lepidoptera; family Adelidae; genus Nematopogon; species Nematopogon swammerdamellus. Next base: position 10,335,655 of record OX336349.1, read on the forward strand.
CGGATATTCGTATAAATCCCAGTTCCTGAAGGCAATTTGTAAACTTTTATCTTTTTCCAAATATTTAAGCAAATGCAAGCGTTCTCGATCTGAAACTTTTACATGGGGGACTCTCCATACAATTTTAGAGATTTTTACTTCGGATACAAATTCCCCCTGATTTAATTTCAAACTGTTCACATTAGTGCTGCTTCTTAAAAGTACAAGTTCATGTTTACAATTTATTATAATTTTCTTGTAATCCTCTGCGAACCCGAATATTTTATTTAGCGGTATGTTCACGCTAAAACGACCGTCACTATTCTGAATTTCAGAGGGGTTCCAACCCCAAGCTGCTGCCATTTTCGAGTCAATTTCATTCATTGAAATGTATGACTTTATCGTTGTAGTAATGCCTGCATTTTTAATTTTATCTATTTCAACACCATTCAGTTCATACCTGATGTCTTGGAATAGAAATAAAATTGGATTGTTTATGAAAGTGACGTTGGGAACTCTTTCAGGTTTGTTATCTGCGCCAGTTTTGTATACATAGAAAGCACCTTCAATGTATATCGAACTTTCTGAAGGAAGAACATACAAATCTTGTTGGTTTATAGGGATTCTGATCTCGTCATTATTATTAAAACTGTTAACGTAGGGTTTATAGGAATGTACTTCGATGCTTTCAATAGATTCATCGTAGGCTGGAGGTTCCGTTATGTTTAAGATGCTCATTTTAATAACCCGATAAGTTTAAGAAATTGTTTATTTTTGTCGGTTAATTTAATTTCACGTCTTTCTCGTCGAATACACCGCTCTTTACTAACACGATTGTTCTGAACCATACCTATTTTATTGAACAAAATCATAATGTTTTTCTTAAGTGTAAACACAAATATATATCTTCTTCCCGAAGATTAATTAAATTGTTGCCAGTATCGAGTATTCTAATGTTGATTGAAGATATAGACTTTTGATTAACGGGAAAGTAAACAATGTTTTCTGGTTTTTCTAAAATCCTGTAACCCGGCGGTACGTTCGGTATGAACTCGTGAATTATATGTGATGGTTTTCCGTTTGCAAATGAGCCACTCAAAATATCACATTCGATCCTAATGACGGTTGTCGGTAGAATGTTGACAGGATAGGTTGATTCGTGCATTTTATTTGCTTTAAGAACTTCTTTAGGAAAGCCCAGCAATGTAACAATGGAGTTAGATTTTTCAAAGTGTATATCTTTTGAGCAAATAATATTACATTTTAGAGTGTTGTTATTCGATGATATATTAATATTACTATCATGAATATGATTTTTTAAATATTCGGAAATGTCTTCGAGCTCGTATGATCCCTCTGGAATTTCGATAACATAATTATCACCATAGTGAAATTTATTGTTCTTATAGTCCACATTGGGGATAGAATTAAATGTCGCAAAATATAGTAACCCGCATTCATACTCGCCGTTTAATTGAAGGGCTGGTAAATAATTTGTTGTTAAGCTAGAGGCGTTGCCAGTGACCGACAGTGTGAATGACATTTCGAAAAATGATGAATTTTAAAATTGAGCATTACTTATAAATGAAGTTGCCAAAAAAAATTAAGAAACTCGATGCAAAGATGACCACAGTTTTTTTCATTAAATGTTTGATATCTTTTATAGTTGTAAAAAATATTTTCGCACTTCAAATAGTTGATTATTTCTAAAGGAGGCATCAAATCTCCAAAGCTGTCAAAATATTCAGCATAATTATTTATTTTAGTGTAGGCTACCCAGTGAGTTCCTTGATTCAGGATGCTGTCCAAATTTACTATACCACATTCAACATCACGAACTTTCCTCGGCAAAGTATCCCTCATATATACACCTCTGAAATAGGGGATATCTTGCGCGTATTTTACGATGTCAATATTGGTAAGTGCTCGTCTAGGCAGCTGCTTTATTAGTTTTTTTGCAAATTTAAATATATTTTACGACCATTCTTATACGGTTTAATATGTAAGCCGTGACCTATAACAACCGATTCCATTGCTTGGTTATGTCTTTGGGCTTCTTTTAGTTGTTGTTGCGCAGCTTTAGCATCGTTAACAGCTTTCGCTATACCCGCAGCCCCACCAGCCAAGCTTCCCAAAGCAGATAAACCGGCGAAAATAGGTATAAGAGGAAGGAATCCCCCCGTTTTTGGTATTGGTATAATTCGAGGTAATTTAATAACGTCTTTACCCCCTTTTAAAAATTGTTTTGCACAAGCAAAGGCGTGCTTAATAGCAGTTTTCTTATTTTTTGGTTTAAGTTTATTCAAGTTTGACCGAATTTTTGAAACAATTTTTTTGAAAGCTCTCGATTTTTTCTTGACACCTGCTCCAGCTGCAATCTTGGCATTCATAATATTTTTAACAAGCCATGATGCAATTTTTTCACCTTTCCCAGCTTTGTTCGATTTTAATCGTTTAGCTGCGTTTTCCATTAACTTCACATCGGCTATATGGCGGTTACTCATATCTTTAAATTTCATATAAGCAATGTCGTGCTCTTTACAATACTCGTCCAATTTATTCACCCCTCTATCACCTTGAAGTAATCTCTTCTCTAACTTAGTTCCAGGCCCGCAATAATTGTAACCGGGTAGATGAATTTCAAAAGGTAATTTATTTATTAACTTATCGACTAGTCCTCTTCCTTTCATAAGTAAACACTAAATGACTTACAATTACATTGTTTTACATTTTTATAATTTATTGTCATTATAAATCCAACTGTTCTCTGTTGAAGGTAAGCCGAGCCATTTAACAAATGATTTATTACCTCTTCGTTTAAGTACTTTTTCAACTAGATAGATATCAGGATATTTAGTTTTTAACAATTCTTGCTCATAAAAGCACCCTGAAATTATTTGATTTTTCATATCTTTTAATATGTATGTTGCAGGATTCCTAGTTTTGATAGCAATAATTTTGAACAATTCTGCTGACCAATTAGGTCCATAACCCTTCCCAAAAGCTCCTTTATATTTACTCACGCGAACATAGTCACCCACTTTACATTTAGGCATTCGTTGAATTTTATGTTTATTGAGTTTTGCTTTTATATTGGAAAGAACAGTGTGCATATTGAAGCGATTTACATCTACAGGCTTAAACTGTGTTGTGCTATGTAAAGTATTATTATAATTATTTATAATACCCGTTAAAGGTTTTCCTACCCATTTGTAATTACCACTTAAACTAAAGTGTTTGTACAGTCTATTTTTCAAAGTTCTTATAAAGCGCTCTACTATAGAAGCTTTCTTAACAGAATATGTCGAGTAATGATTAATAGAATATTTTTTCATAAGATTTTTGAACAATTCATTATAAAATTCTTTTCCGTGATCAGTTTGTAAATTCATGGGTTTTCTTTTCTTCTCTAAAACTAACTGCATAGCCTTAGCAACGTCTGTTTGATTTTTAGTCTTTAAAGGAATTGCCCATGCGTATTTTGAGAGCGCGTCGATAACGACCAATATTAAGTTGTAACCTTGGTTTTTATCGGCAAAGGTTCTCATCTCCGCTAAATCTGCCTGCCACAAGTCGTCAATATTTTTCAATTCTACATGACGGCGAGGAAAGTTCTTGCGCGCAGGCTTGTGTATTTCTTCAACGATATCCTCTTTACTCATTATCTGGTAGATTTTTTTAAATCAGCGATAATGTGATCAACGTCTGTTTTCGTGTAGAATGTTTGATCATACTGTGTTTTTAACAATTCATAATTTCTTTTTATATCTATACTCAAGGTTTCGATGATCTTTTTAAGTTCTTTTTTTGAACAAAATTCGTTACTTAATTTGTCTACATACGACTTAGTGACAGCATCGTCAGCTTCTTGCGGCGGAAGGAGTCTTTTTAATCTAGATGATCTCGCATCAATATGCCCGTCTTCAGTTTTATAGATTCCCGTATCTACCGCATGTATTAATTCAGTTAATCTAAGTCTCTTGTGAACATGTTGACCGAACTTATCAACATTCATGGTTGCATAGATATGGATAGGATCGTGCTCGTAGAAAGCTCAAGTATTACTGTGCATATGTAGAATTTTGGGGGATTTATAAATGTTTTTAAATCACCCCGCTTTCTCTCAATTCTTCCAAAATAGATATGATTTCATTATCAACACCCGTATTTCCAGCATCACGAGATGCAATTAACAAATGAAGACGTTCAACTAGCTCATTAGGATCATTCCAGTACACATAGTCTAAATCTTTCATTACCTTTTTCTTAAATGGCAGCCCATTTCCTGATACATACCCCTCTCCAGATATGTTTTTATCTAAATGGAACAGAGGTTTTATTACATAGCGATATTTCGCCCCCTTGTTACTTTTTATAGCCTTTCTAGCATCGAAATCTCTTCTATGCACATTAGTTTCTAACAATATTTGTTTGTATATATTTTTATCATTCGTTGTAATTTTAATCAAATCGGGATTTCTTTTATATAACAATTCTTTCAAACCAGGTGATAAATGCACTCTTATATCGCCCACGGAAAGTTGATCATCTCCAATTATAGCTTGTTTATTTCCAATCATAGTTTTTCCATTTTTATGTCTTATGCCAAAAGGAATATCTATTCGTAAATTAGCCATGCCAGGAAAAAGTGGTATTTTGGTTTCTATGTCATCGTCTTGCGATTCTAAAGAGGAAACAGATGGATGGCGAATAAAACTAGTACTAGGAGACGCAAATATTTCAAACTCTTTTTCCTCATCCGTTTGAGTGCTAGTGTCTTCACTAGTTTCGTTATCATTTATTCCAAAATTTTTATCGGGATGCATATTTACAACTTTTTCAAATTCAGGTGAAAGAGTAGATTTTTTTATGTTGTAATTTGAGGGTGAATTGTTTGATAAGGCAGAATTTATAACAATTTTATGCAGCGGGTCTGTAATAGGTCTCAGAGTCTGCTCTAAGATCATTTCATTGTCGAATTTATTTTCTCTTATCTGGTTTAGCTTCTTTTTTACAGCCTGTACTGATTTAATAATTTCTTTCTTTAAGGTTTTCTTCATGATCAAAAAAAACAATACACAGACATCCGTGTGAGTTTAACATTCGATAGTGAATGAAGTAAACAAGTAAAATCTTTTATTTTTATTGTGTTAATCAAGTACGATAAAAGTATCAAAATTAAGACGATACTGACCCTTATTTCTTTCACAGTCTTTATTAATTACTAAGTAGTTGTACGGAACACTCCAAATAACAGCGCAAAGATTTTGAAATTGATTCCACGTCATATCGGTGGTTATGTGTTCATTATAAATATGTTTTAAGTTAATATCGTCTTGTTTGAACAGAATAATTAAATTAGCATTATCGCGTACGAGCTGTTTTGGAATTTTGGTGTAAGTCTGATTTAAATAAAAACAATCGATCAACTTATGTCTTCCCATGGAAAAGTAATCACGAATATTATTTTGCTTTTCACAAGCAACATCATCAAAAATGAACACTGAATTTGGTAATGCTTCGGAGGCTGGCAATACGTCTTCATTTTCTTTAAACTTTGAGAAAGATACATCGGGCACATTTTCTAAGAATCTGCTTAAAAAAAGATATTTTGGTTGAAATGTGGTTTTACAATAAAGGTAGACATTTCTATATTTCAAACCGTTTTCGTGAAGAAGCAAGCCTAACATAATATTGGTTTTCCCACAGTTAGAGGGCCCACAAACCAGACATCTTATTGTATCAGGCAGCAGGGAGCTGTGCCGGGGATTATTTTTCTTTTGGAGATCTAGTTCACAATATACCGTATTTAAATTTAGAGACTGTGACTGCTTTTCAAATTTCATGGTTTACATTCAGTTTACACGTTCATACGCCTTCCACTACGGACTACTTATCAATTTATAAGTGGATTATAAATCATGCTCAAGTTTTATACTTTTATTTGTTTGAGTGTACAAGCAGTACACGTTGTCCATGATATAATTGACCACCCCCTTCTGAAGTTAGTAGATAATGCAACGTGCACGTCATTATTTCGTAGACACAGTATATGAGGAGCAACGAAACAAAGTCAAACATGTCCACATTAACTTTTTTACAGGAGAGTCAAATAACTAATAAACTAATATATGCGTGATTTTGGTGCAATTTTTTCCAATCCAATGATTATTCTATTTCATTTGTGTGATTATGATCGCAAGTTTAGAGTTTGACATCAAAATACGACTTTGTACCAGGATATGGGTGATTCTGATGCAAACCTTGGATTTCTAGCGATTATACAAGAGCGATTAGTGTGATTTTGAATACTATAAAACTGTTATGATCGCAAGTTTAGAGTTTTACATCAAAATACGACTTTGTACCAGGATATGTGTGATTCTTATGCAAACGTTTGATTTCTAGCGATTATACAAGAGCGATTAGTGTGATTTTGAATACTATAAAACTGCTATTCGGTAGGTTTCAGGCTAAAGATGTCGAATCGATAAAAAAACACTTGTGGAAAAAGTGGATATGTGTGATTTTGTTCCGTTGCTCCTCATATCAAAAGTGAAAACATCACGTAGCTTGACCATAAAAAGCTTCAGTAACTTTATCGCATGAGAACTACCGTGACATCATCGAGTGCAGTGTAGTGTCGTGTGCAAATTAGCAATTAAACCCCTATATAAACCATACAGGGGCCGTGAAACAGCATCAGTATTCCTGAACGAGATCTCCAGTAAAGTAAAGAGACCTACAGTGAACAGTGAACAATTAAAATTAAATTAAAAAAGTTTGCGAATAAAAGTGTAAAGTGTATCCGTGCCAACGATTGCAAGGTAAGTTCTTTTATTTTTAGGTTTCCGTATCCCGCACGGAAGCCTATTACTAAGCCTACACCGTCTGTCTGCCCGTCCGTTGGTAAGTTCTTTTATTTTTAGGTTTCCGTAACCCCCACGGAAGCCTACTAAGCCTGTACCGCCTGTCTACCCGTCCGTGCGTCCGTCCGTCCGTCTGTCTGTCTGTCTGTCTGTCCGAACGAAACCTCCAGTAAAGCAGTACCTACAGTGAACAGTGAACAATTAAAATTAAATTAAAACAGTTTGTGAATAAAAGTGAAAAGTGTATCAGTGCCAGTACCGACGATTTAAACGTGAGTTCTTTTATTTTTAGGTTTCCGTATCCCGTACGGAAGCCCGTTACTAAGCCTGTGTCATCTGTCTGCCCGTCCGTTGGTAAGTTCTTTTATTTATAGGTTTCCGTCCGTATCCCCCACGGAAGCCTATTACTAAGCCTGGACCGCTTGTATGCCCATCCGTCCGTCCGTCCGTCTGTCTGTCTGCCCGAGGGATGCATCTCTTGAACTGTAATAGGTAGCTCGTTGAAATTTTCACAGAATATGTGTTTTTTCTCTTAATTTTTGCTTTACATCTATTTAATAAATAACTTATTTCCCACTTACATATTTTCACTACTGTTATTTTTATCCGTTTGCTTTAAAAAAGGAAATACATTCTTTCAGTTAGCTGAAACTTAAAAAAAAAATTCCACTTCGTTCCTACAAACAAAACTCATTACCCAAACACTGTACTTATTAATATTTCACTCACCAGATACTTGGAGAAGCAGGATCGCTGCAGAGCGGATACGTGATAAGAACATCATCAGACCATCGCTCAATCCAAAGCCAAGGACAAAGTATGTAAGTGTTATTATTTTAAATAAAAAATAATAAAATAATTCCACTTCACTATTATTTAAGGAAATCTTACAAATAATATTTACCTACCCCTACTCTTACCTAAACTTTGCGACCACTGGTGCTATTTGGAATTTTACAGTATGTAGGTATTTAAAAAATATATTGAGTAGTCCTTGTTCTATGACTTAGTAGCGAACAAAAATAAGCATCTGAGTGATAAATAGATCAATCATTAAACGGGATGCTATACGCAAATGGAGTGGGCACATTATATTCTTTTTGGGGGAAATAAAAACCATATTTTAACTGATTTGCAGGTCATCGTACAAGAACCCGTTCAATTCGGGCGATGAGGCGGAAGCTGGTTTCATCGCTCAGAAAAAGAAGAAGAACACAGGTGTTAAGCAATCCAACGCTTCAGCAGAGAAGCATTCAACTACCGCTCGAATGTACGAGTTGTTTGGCACGGACAGCGAGAACGAAATCCCCCCGTCCGGTCAAGTTATCAGCAAGAAACGCGTCAACGGCAGTACAGGCAGCTTGAAGAGCGAGAAGTCAACGAAACGACCTCACGTTCCCGACAACTTGAGCTCTGACAGCGAGCGTGAGGTGCTTCCTTCCACCACCCGTGGTGTGAAGCCTAATCGCCGGGCCACCAGCAACATTAAACGTTCTGCACAACCCTCCAAGAAACGTGTCGCCGTTGACCCCTTCGCTTCCGACGTGGAACCCGATGATGTGCCTGCATCGCCGGTGAGGAGTAAACAGTCATCATCTTCGTTAATCTGCTCGCTCGCCCGCAGGCAGGGAAATGGTTACTATAGGAGTGTTCTCGACAAAAAAGGGGAGTATTTTGCCGAACTGAAAGTTTATGTGGCAAAAGATATCGAAAAGATAAAGCCCATCGATAGATGGCGACACGCGGTCATTGCGATAAAATCAAGGTTGGACGAAGACGAGGAAGCTTGGAAGTACCTCACTCGCTTTGTAACTTGTGAACGTAAAACATTTGAAACGTCTAAGGTGTAGTTTTCGTTTTTGTTTAAAAATTACGGTTTTACATTATGACACATATAGGTAATGTTTAAATTATTTTTAGAGAAAATGTATTGTGAAATTTGCAATAAAAATATACACAAAAATAAGTTTGAATATCATCAAAGAACTAATTTGCACAAAGCTAATGCTTTATTGAGCACAGATCTAGAAAATGTACACGTGATTACGTCAGCCTTCAAAAATAGAGTAAGAAGCTATCGCATAAATCCCGTTCGCGAATACGCCGACTCTAAAGAATTCCTTATCGATATCAGCACTCAAGTAGAATGTTTGATTAAAACAACTCTCCTCAAATATATTTCTTTAAAGGTTAACTTTGAATTGTACTGCTATTTTTCGTTGATAAAAAATGGGGAACAGACATTGAAATCATTTAGTACTAGATATCAACCTGTCTTGCAAAGCACTAATGTATTAGATTTGTTTATATCCACCGTAGAGAAGCTTGACCTTAAATCGACCGAATTCGAACAACGCGAGTCCGGGTGGAGTTTCGAACGAATAAGTCACCTTGAAGTAAACATAAATAAATATACTCCTTTAAGAGGTGGAACGTATATCCCTCTACCTCAAGTTATTCAACATAAAAAGTGTTGCATTAACGTGAAAAATAATGACAATTGTTGCTTTTTATGGAGTATTATTGCATATTTATATCCCACAACGCGGAACGCGAACAGAGTTAGTACATATCCACACTACTCGACAGTTTTAAACACTGACGGTATGTCCTTACCACCGTCGTTTGATGATATTAAAACATTTGAACGCAATAATCCTCGCATCAGTGTCAATATATATGGTGTGTCAAACAAAACTGAAATAAATGGCCCCCTATACGTTACTGAGAAGCGAAAACTACATCACATAAATTTACTTTTCATCGAAAAGGGTGAAAAAAGTCACTATTGCTTAATAAAAAATCTTCAACGGTTGGTGCGTTCACAAATAACCCATCACCATGGTAAAATATTCTTATGTGAAGAATGCTTGCTTCCTTTTTCTAACGAGAGCAAGTTTGAAAATCATGACTGTTCGCGAGTTCGAGTTATCTTAGCGCAGGAAAATAAATGTCTTCAGTTCGAACACTATGAAAGGACACAAAGGGTGCCTTTCGTTATATACGCTGATTTTGAAAGTATGTTACGCGCTTGTTCAGAAAAAGAAACCAATAAAACTGAACGAACTCGATGTGTTAACATTCACATACCTACATGCTTCGGGTATTATATTTGCTCCTCTGTCAAACCAGAATTGAATAAGTTGGTAACCTACCGTGGACCTGATTGTGTTAAAACATTTATTCATAAACTAACTAAAGATGTGTTGAGATTGCAGAATATTTTAAGCTATAATGCACCAATGAAACCATTAACAGTTGAGCAAAAAAATATATTGAATGAAGCTGAGAAATGTTACATCTGTAAGGAACTGCTGTTCGGTGACTGTGTTAGCGATCATGATCATTTAACAGGTAAATTTCGCGGGCCGGCCCATTCTCAATGTAATTTAGTTCTTCGCAAATGCCCCTTCATACCGATATTTTTTCATAACTTATCGGGTTACGATTGTCACTTGTTTATAACTGAATTAGCAAATACGAAAGGACGTATAAAAGTCATACCGAAGAACAAAGAAAATTATATCAGTTTTACGAAGTTTTTACCACTAGGTGATGGTCGATTTGCTCAAATGAAATTTATAGATTCTTTTAGATTTCTTAGTTCAAGCCTTGAGAAACTCAGTAAAAGCTTAAAAAGTGATGATTTCAAACATTTAAAACGGATATTTAATGATTCAGATCTTTGCAACCTATTACGTCAAAAAGGTGTCTATCCATATGATTATATGGATTCGCTCGACAAATATGAAGAGACTACGTTACCGAATATTTCAGATTTTTATAACAGACTTACTGGAACACATATTACGCAAAGTGAATATGATCATGCCCAGAATGTCTGGCACATTTTTGGTGTAAGAAACTTTGGAGAATATACAGACCTCTACCTAAAATCTGACATACTTTTGCTGTGTGACGTATTTGAAAATTTTCGAGAGATGAGTTTAGAATTTTACAAACTTGATCCAGCTTATTATATTACATCACCAGGTTTAAGTTGGGACGCAATGTTGTTGTACACAAAGGTAAAACTGGAACTAGTTTCAGATTTGGAAATATATGAATTTTTAGAAAAAGGCGTTCGCGGAGGTCTCGCCCAAAGTATACTGCGATATGCTAAAGCAAATAATAGATATTTATCAGATTATGATAAAAACGAAAGAACGTCTTTCCTGGTGTATCTAGATTGTAATAACTTGTACGGTTTTGTAATGATGAGGAAATTGCCTATAGCCAACTTTCGATTTCTGAGCGTGAATGAAGTTGAGAAATTTAATGTTTGCGATGTGGACGATGACTCAGACGTGGGATATATTCTGGAAGTCGACATAGATTATCCTGAATATCTCCACGACGCTCATGCAGATTTACCATTTGCTCCTGAGAAATTCACCCCCATTAATGGTACAAATAATAAACTCATTGCAAGTCTATACAACAAGAACAAATACGTTATTCATTATATTCATTTGAAAGCTTGTATACATAACGGTTTAATTTTAAAAAAAATTCACAGGGTGCTTACATTTACACAAACACATTTTTTAAAGAAATATATCGAGCTTAATACTTTTCTACGCAAACAAGCTAAGTCAGAATTTGAAAAGGACAACTTCAAATTATATAATAATGCAATATTTGGAAAGACCATTGAAAATAAACGCAATCAAGTCGATGTGAAGTTAGCAAATGTATGGAGAGACCATACAAATCTGACGAACAAAGTTCTCGGGGCAGGTAAATTGATTTCTCGACCTAACTTCAAAAATATCTCTGTATTTTCTGAAAATTTGGTCGCTATTCAGCTGAACCCGACTGAAATTGTTTTGGACAGACCTATTTATATCGGGTTCACCGTCTTAGAATTGGCCAAAACTCATTTATATAATTTTCATTATTCTGTAATGAAGCCTCTGTATGATAGTAATATCAAGTTGTGTTACACTGATACTGACAGTCTTTTATATCATGTACATACCGATGATTTTTACAAAGACATGAAAAAAAATATATCATTTTTTGATACAAGCAATTTCTCAAAAGACAATATTTATAATATCCCACGCGTACACGACAAAATACCAGGACTATTCAAAGATGAATTGGGTGGTCTTCCCGTAGAGGAATTTATAGGGTTGAGAGCAAAATTATACTGCATTAAAACACCTGAATTCTCTATTAAAAAAGCTAAAGGGGTCACCCCATCTGCAACAAAATTAATAAACCGAAAAGAATATAGGAAGGCTCTCGATAGCGACGAGTCTCTACAACGTAAAATGTTAACAATTCGATCAATGAAACACGTGTTATACACTCAAGAGATAAACAAAACAGTTCTCAATAGATCTGATGATAAACGACAATTGTTCAAAAATAAGTATAGTACATTACCCTGGGGGCATTACCGAACTATGTTTTGATTCAAACATCGTTCTAATTTACGTCTCAGAAATTATGTTCTGTAATATTAATATACCTACTGTGTTTATTTTATGTGTATCTTTCATGATTGCAACCCTTTGTTTACCAATACATGTTATTATTTAAAGGGTAATATTTGTAATTAATTATTAAGTCTCAGAAATTATGTTCTGTAATATTAATATACTGTGTTTATTTTATGTGTACCTTTAGTGCTTTTAACCCTTTCTTTGTCATTGCGTGTTTTTTATTTAAATAAAACGCTTTGAGTTGTAAATACGCTTTTATTTTAAACATCAGTATGCAAAATTACAATTAATCACTTTTTTGGAAATTAACTTTAAAACTCTTTCAGTAGTATCCAGAATTTCATCAAAACCTGCTCCTTGCACAACATATTGTCCTTGAATTGATGGCACTTCACAAGTATCGAGCCCATCGGGCAGAACATCAAAAATTTGTATCTTGATTAACTGCTGCCCCCTAGTCTGTGCCGGTGCCATTACATACGACGACAAAGCTTGCAGTTGATCTTTCCTAGTTCTTTTTTGTTTCTGTTTCTTACACAAATCGATGCATTCTGTTTGCTTGATCTGAAAATAAAAAATAATAACATTAATTCAGTTAATTTTATTAAATTTCTAAAGTGCTAAAAATAATTATACCTCTAGAATTTTTTTATTTATAGGTAATATTTTAAAAAAGAAAAATATTTATCTTACCGATGTCATGATGATGTAGAGAAACGTGTGTACAAGCAAGACCTTAATCTATAACTGACCATTAAGCTTATGATTTGTTTTTCACACTTTCCATTTTTATGAATACTGAGAATTTATCATCAAACGTAATACAAGTTTAAAATTCTTGAAATTACTGATGAGTCATAAATTATATTTGTACACGTGCATGAAATAGGTATTTCAGAAATAATCATCATACACACAACTTAACATTTTAGTCATATACATAGCTCAACAAAATATATGATGTTGACACTAAATGTGTGATGAATTAATTTCTACCTTTTATAACCGAGTTACATTAAAATATTAACAGTCTTGCGAAAAGTTGCAGTCGAGCCGGACGCTGAAACTAATTACTGCTAGTAATCATGTCTGCTCATATTATCGTAGACGTGCAAGGTTTCAAAACGTCTGGCAACGAGTTTATTTTGAAAGAATTGGCTATAGCTTCATACGGAAAAACCGAAGTTTTTATTTTGAAGCCACCGTTTCCTTATTGGAAACTAACCAATGAAGAAAAGAGACAAGTGCGCTGGATAGAAAAGAATCTTGGAATATCATGGAGGGAAGGATTTTTGAACACGAATGAATTCAACAATTACGTTAAACCATACTTACAAGACAAGACTTTATACTGTAAAGGCATTGAAAAAGCAGCCTGGATAAAGAGATTGTGTAATAATGATAATGTTGTAAACCTGGAATCGTTTGATTGTCCTAATTTTAAGAAATTAGCTGAAACTTATTGTAAGGATTCGGATAAATATAATTGTATTAGTCATAAGAACCATTGTGCTCTAAAAAATGTCATGTGTTTAGCGGAATGGTGTTACGAAGTTGATTTTGATAGAGATACGGTAAATTAAAAAGGTATAAATGGAAATGCTCGACAATGTTTTAAAATATAATTTTGTATAATATTTAACGTAAGTTAGATTTATGGGTAATTTTGTATTTTTTATTATTTGTAGTTGTCTAAATAAAAATAATAAGAACAAGTAATTCCGGTGTTTCATTTATATGTATAAAGAATACCTTAGTTTGAATATTAAATATAAAATAGATAACATTATAAAAGGTTAGGGGTTTGGGAATAATTACAATATAAGTAGAGTTGACATAAATGTCACAAGTTTTTTTTGCACTATTCATCAATCATTGAATCTGTTCTAGCTAGTTTTTAAAATATAACAAAAAAAAACAGATGGGGTTGCATATGATTGAGTAAATGTAAAGTATTCGTTTGTTTTTTCCACTTAGATAGGAGAATTAAAACTCTCGTTAGATCATGTTTGGTTATACCATGTATTAATTAAATATATTAAAGTTAGTTTAAGCTTTAGTCGTTGTTCGTTATAGTTAATTTAAAAAAGTGTATATTGGGCTAGCTAGATCGAATGAAATGAGATCTAGCTTGCCCAATTATACACTACTCATCACGCTAAATAGAAATAGGGCTTACTGTATCAAAAAATTTTGTGCCGAATGGTAGTGCCGGATGGAGAGTGGGGAGAATGAGGAATGGGAGGGGGCGAGGGAGGGGGGAGAGGGAGAATATAAGAGAAACGATCATTTATTTTCATATCTATGGCTATGTCACCTACAATAACATCCGCGATGTCAGCTCAAAACACCCTGGTGAACTAGCTGCCATGTCAGGTGTATAGCGAACGACAGTCGACAAATCTCACCACTGAGCTACCGAGGCTGACAAAGCTGACTTAGCTGCTCAGCTTAGCCTGTTAGGTGACCGGAATTATGGGCTATTTCGGAAGATTTGCAATTATCTTAATTCATTAAAAATACATTAATTTATTTGTAATTTAATTAATACCAAGGCTTTATTACAACACAATGCAATCACCTCTTTCACCGGCAGCGCCGGCGGGGTATTTACAAATTTATCGTAGGTATATTATATACCGCTATAATAGCGCAACACCGTATCAAACGTAACATTGTGCTTTTAAAGCGACCTAAAAAATATTGCTATTAATTCGACCCGTAAGTATGTATCTATTTATTTTTAAAGCTACGCGAAGTGGTAAAATAGCTTTGATTGTCAGAAGAATGTATGAACTTTCAATGCTGAAGATACATTTGTGAATACTACATCTATCCTTTAAATTTTTAAAGCGATCCCTCGCTCTTTATATTTAAATAAATAAATATATAATAGCGCGACGCGTCCCCTTTTAAATAATATCAATTCAAATTCAAAATAAATTGTAAGGGTGGGCTCCGGGTGCGTACAGGTGGAGGGTGCATTTTATATTTCAATCATTCCAAACTTCGGGAGATATTCCAATTTAAAATAGCAATTGTTTTTGTCAGGTGTAGCAAAAGCCTCATTCATATTTTTGCAAGCTCTTTCCCACGGCCACGGCTCTGCTCTTGTCATTTCAGCTAGTACTGCCTAATGTTTCAAGGAGGCTATCATAGCCGAAAATCAAGCATACAATAATTCCCGCGTAGAAATTTGGTTCTGCATTTATAAGCCTGCATTTAAAGACACAGATTTTTTATTGAAACATTTTTAGAAATACAATTTTTACAGTGCATTTTCTGCTTAGATTTTTGTTGTTAGATAAAATCTAATAGAATTTTAAACCACACCCTGTAAAGTCTGATTTATTCGGTGTTTAACCCATTTATCCTAAAATCACTGCATTTCCTATCCGGAGCAAGGAGACAAGGGAAATCCGATTGTACCTCTGGTGTACTTTTTAATCGCTCATCTTTAAAATGTAAATTATCCTTTACATATTCAAGCGTAACTTAAAATCTTTTCCTAAAGTTTCGTGGTCGCTTTGCATAAGATTATTATCTTGAATCCTTCTTTTTATTGGCTCGTTTCCGTTTCTCCGCGTTCGTTTTCTTCGTCTTCCCGTTTTTTTTTTTCGCCAGCGACTCAGGACTTCCTTCTGTTAATTTCACGTATACCAATGCCGAAATGTCTCTCCGCTCCATAAACTTTGTCCGGCTCCCAACTGCGAACACACGCTGCCGCTAATATTTTCTTTTTTGTTAAACTTCTTCGTGAAATGGTCAATGCCCTCTGAATGCTGGTTACTTTTTGTTTTGCTGATTTGAATGCTACTATTTCCTACATCTACCATTGCTCGCTGTTTTTCTGTGCATTATTCGCGTCAAACCATACATTTTGATCTTAAAGTCAAAATATTTACCAGATTGTAATCACGCTTACCAAAAAAAAAGACACACACACTCAAATTTGCGTTTGTATTCGCTTGCAGGAAGAATGGTAATTTCAATTAAATCCACGATCAAAGCTATCAAGGTATCATTAAAGTACTTTTTACTCCTTAGAAGCCTACGTGTACGTAAATACAAATAAATGAAATTGGAAAAGTTCACAAAAGAGGCACGCGACGAATCCGCGCCTACATTCTCGGAAACATGTCTGAAGTAATAAACATGAGCCTTATTCTCCACTTGACTTGTAACGCGTCCCTTCAAAGAATTCTCATCAAATAGGAATGACTGGCAACTTTATACGTATTTATCTCAAAAACAATACACCTCCGGAGCCCAGACTCACCTTCACAGCTCGCACGGGATACAAATTCGGCATGTGAGAAGGAAACTTTGATAATCCCGTCGGAGTTCGCTCTTTTGCGAATAAAATATGAGTTAAATCACGTTCGAAGAACAACCTGCCTCCGGGAACTCAAGTTTCATATTAAGACGCCTCGACCTAGACGTGGTACCAGGCAGTTTCGCTTCCGAGGTTGCGGGTAGACTACTATACCCTTTTTCCTCTTATTTTACGAATTTCAAAAAAATCATTGAGCTATTAGATTGATTTCACATTTAGTTTCCTCAACTTACTTCAAGGTAAAAATATCCGTAAGTATCGTAATATTCGTGCATCTTTTTCACCAAAATATTTCTAAAATAAAAAAACCTTCATTCTGAGAACCGCGCTATGGTCAGCAATTCTGCTTAACGTGTAGATTTCCGTCTCTATAGTTGGAAATTATCCTACGCACGCGGTGGGTTCGTATTTAACGAAGAGCTCAGACGTTTTGAACCAAAATTCTAAAAGCCTAGACCTCCTCCGAATACAAAGCCAGCGGAAGAGACCTCACGCAGGAGCCGCGCGGGCCCACAGTCAGCCCGGACAGCAAAGGGAATAACTTTAATAAATGCTTCCCCTCTTTGCACTGTAGCCGTTTGAAAGGCAACTCGCTGCTATTGTGTTTCGCCTCACCTTGGTGCCTTTCTAAACGGCACGCAGCCCCCGGCAAGCTCCTCGCTGTGTTAGAGATGCTCTTCTACCTAAAATCCTGCCCCACCTAATTGTCACTTGGTATGGTTATACTGGCATGAATTTTATTAATTCGACATTAATGTTAACTAGCAGCGACACTTTTCAAAAGTAATCATATAAAAATAAATTGGTAGCTCCCACAGAGCATGGATAACCGCGCGCCGCGCCTCCTAGAGACGCCCTGAGCGCGATTTCCCTACAACGCCGTTGAAGCCTGTGGGCGTGGCCTATGACTTACATATGTGTGTTGTGCGTGTGCATTTGGTTTGTGTGTGTGCCTAACTTGCTCCTCTTTGTGTGTAGTGTCGATACTAACACACACACACACATACGAAGCGCTAGCAGCTCTGCGTACGATTATTGGGTTTCAAATATTATCGCTCAGGGCGCCTCTAGGAGGGGGCGCGCGCGGTATTCCATGCTCTGTGGTAGCTCCTATGTTTTTCATCTCATTTCTTATTATCTTTTTGTTCTTCTTTTTCTTTTTCTTCTAACATTGACTTTAACCACTCCTTGCCAGAAGCCTTTACAGGCTGGTATCATCCCGCGCAGTACTTGGCCTGTCTCTATAATGCACGTTTTCTGATACAAATGTCCAACCACCTGAAAGAACGTATTTTCATACTTCTACTGGCAATGCGTCACCTCCAGCTTAACGTATTTTCATTGTACTACTTTATAAGCCATTAAATTACCGTTGGAAACACTCTTTAAAATTCCTGCCATATTTTCTCGACGACTAACTCAGTCTAGGTTCTCCACAGTTCTCTTCTCACGGTCGTAATTAGGACACAAAATGTGCGGAAATGCTAGCGTCGGCTGAGCATTGTTCGTCGCTAGCAACAATTGTATAGCGTCGCGAAGCATACATTTTGCGAGAAGACAATTATTATTGTACCTCAAATGTTACGTTAACTTGGCTCGCTTGCTCCTGAAGGTCGGGTAAGTAAAGGACGACCCTAATTTGGGTCGTCAGGCCTTCTATGAATAAAGTAATTAGTCAAGGGAGTTATGGGCTTGTGTATGAAGACAAGAATGAGAAACAGATTCATGAACAACTTAGAGCTAGAATATAGGTAATATATTGTGCTACTTACTTAGAATTTTATTTTAGTATTATATAGAATACATAACGTCATGCCTGTTTCACGAGAGAGACGCATGCAGTTAACGGATCTCCATGTGTCACGATCCTGACAATCCTCTACCGCCTCTTCCACTCTCATAATGTTCTTCCTGCAAGCTCGTCTGTTGCGAGTAATAAGCAATTTACTTGCAATTTACTCTTTTTGAGTGCATGCTCGATGTGGTCTAGGTAAGTACATGCGTATAAGCCCTAGGACGACCCTTCAAGAGTCAATTCTCAGATTTCATTGTTTCATAATAAATAAACAGATGTAACGTATTTTCGCTCCATCCACGTAATTATTCCCACACAACTTGCAAATAGGTCAACTCTAACTGATAAATTGACAAACACGCCAGTATCGGTGTGAACTAAGTTTCGACTATCGCTGTCTGTGATTATTCTATCGGCCAGAGTGTTACTTGACAATCACCGCCGCTACTTTTTGGGAGAGAAAGGCCAAAAGCGGCTCGAGGGAAAATTTAAATTATCATTTATAAGAATATCTACTTACTTTTCTAAAACAAAATTGCTCCAATATTTTTTTTATTTTTTAAAGGTTTTTGCAAACTTTTTAAGAGTACGTTTCAGTAAAATCACCTTTTACCCCCTTTTGCCCCTTTAGGGGTGGAATTTCGAAAAATCCTTAAATGGCGCCTTCGCTATGAAAGGAATATTATCCCCAAGTTTCAAGTTCCTGCGTCCAGCGTTTTGGGCTGGGCGTTGATGAGTCAGTGAGTAAATCGGGCGTCTTCTTTTATATACACTCGTATATAGACAATGCACTGGCTACAGTATCTATATCGGTTTCAATATCAATAAATTCTAAAGCTCCCGCCGTTTTCGAATTAAGTAGTGACTGACTACACACAGAAAACGTACCTACCTATTTTACAAAATGTTGAGTTTCATATTTAATACATCAATTTATTACTGTAAGAAATATGTAAATTAAATAGGTATTCATTCTTCAATTATAGCTGTTCTCGGTTCAATTGCTACAAATGTGAACATGGCTATTCAGAGAAATGTAATAAATAAAATTCGTTTAGAATGTAGTGTAAACGATAATTTTTTTTTTCTCCTCGATTATCGTGCTTGTGGAATCATACAGCCGTGGGGTCGACTGCATGATCCCCCTAGTCATCGCTCACGGCAGCACTTACATATTTCGCAGATAGAGCGTTTTGCTGTCCGCAGTGAGACTGAAGACGTCAGTGGAAGTTCTGAAATTATTGTGTTACTGTGAAATTGTTTCGCTTATGTATGTACGCACCACACTCTGTGGTTTTAATAGTTAGTTCAACAATCTAGTAGATTTTTTTTTATGGAAACTGACACGGTTTGCTACTTCTACAACATCCGTGATGTCAGCCCATAACACCGGGTGAACTAGGTGCCACGTCAGTGCTAATAAATAGGCAAATCATCGTTTACACTATATTCTAAACGAATTTTATTTATGTGTTATATTTCTCAGAATAGCCATGTTCACATTTGTAGCAATTGAACCGAGAACAGCTATAATATGAATTGAAGAATAAATACCTATTTATAATAAAAATATTCCTTAAATAAGCGTTTATTCATTTCTCTGTATTTAATTTTAGTTTTTAAAAATTGTATATTAATAGTTATGAATAAATGGTTGATTTCTTATCTAAATATATTATCTTCTTGGTTCATATCGAATAGATTAAAATGTTCAGTCGCAATATTTGAAAAGTAGGTAATAGCAATGTAAGTTATAATAATAATTATTTTTATAACTTACATTAACTTGGCTAAAAATATCAGTATGATGCCAGTCTTATCTATTAATGCATCAACGCATGACCCCGCGCGTAGGGTTAGTAACACCCTGACTTTTTTCCCCTTACCCCATATTTTATGCACGTATTTCTTAAGCAAATGTCTGTAAATATTTATTAATTATATAGTCAGTGAGTAGTGAGTTTCGAAAATGATTTGAGTTCATAAAATCTCTACAAAAAGCAACATATGCTGACTGCATGAATTTTTGCTTATAACATAACTCAAGAACGGTTCATCCGATATACATTATTTTTTCACCAATATAATCTGGCATTATATATATCTGTCTAGGCTGAAAACTAGAATTACGTTATTCTTATACAGCACAGCTATTTTGTTCATAAAACATTAATGTTATGTTAGAATGTAATGTTAAATCCAGCGGGGTAATGCAGCAAGTGCTCTAGGAACATTTGAAAATGCCCCTTTTGATAGTTATTTTAATGTTTGTTAGGTAGGTTTATTTCTTTAGTTATTAGTATTACTTTTTTATATTTTATGTAAATAAATGAATTTTTACTGTTAGAATACATACAAAGTTTACATTTTTGGAAGTCAACAGCCTAGTGTTTTCGTATCGAGTTATATTAAGTTAGCGGCAGAGTGGAAATAACCAGAATAAACTTGGAACAACGCAACATATACTAATGACTTTCGAAACTGTATAAATTATGTATTTCGAAGCGAAATCAGTCAGACAAACTAAGATTCGCTTTGAATTCTTCACCTCAACATACATCCCCCTCATATGAAAACTATACAAACACCTTATTAAAATATATACCTACGGTGCTTTAATCGCCCAATTGCAAACTAGCTAATCTCTTTTGTCCGCAGAACCAACGCAAAATTAATTGTGCTTCCTTGTACGCACTAACTCCTTCTAGTTCAAATAACCACAACAAACTGTAAATAAATATTCACCTTGCGCCACAAACATTAAATCACAAATTAATTTCTAAATCTTGTATCTGTCGCGGGAGTAAGGGCCGGTTAAATCTGAACATTGATTCAAAGGCCGCAAGATAAATTTTCGTACGAAATCGAAAAGACATATGCGCCTGTTAAGTTTTGAGTAGCATTTAGAAATTAATCCTTCGCGACATACGTCTTCGGTGCCAATATTCGATAGAAATTCGCCCCTATTCCAGGGTGCTAATGCTGAGATTTCATCGCAGACAAAGGGATGATTTAGGATATTATTCGATTGCGTTTTGGCTTTCAATTAATCCGAACTGGTCCATAGGAGTTGCGTGCGACCACCTATTAAATTGTAGGGCGATAGTTGAGCGAAGATGCGCGATGCATATGGAATAGGGAGGCGGCATATTTTATGATTGTGCTCAGGAAGTAATATCCGGCACGTGAGATATTAAATCATTTTCACTTTTATTATTTTTACGTCAACTTCCTCCATTATAGGGCCAAATTTCAGGCCAAATGACGCATGTGTCGGACAGTTTATAAAAGAACCACAATCTTCAAATCACTCAAGCACGCACTGGCATCACAGCTAGTTTCAACACCGACTAGGAGTAATGGCGACGCGGCTGTTGCGGAAACCAATTCCACAAAAATACTCGATTTTATTCTTCTACGACTGAATTTCTATGTCACAAAATTTAACAACACACACACAATATGAAACAATCATAAAAGTCGTAAACAATTTCGGACATAACTTGCCACATATTTCCTTCCACGTTTCTCATAAAGTGTGTAGTAAAAATTGTGATACTATTCCGTATGCGCGCAGTGCGAGAGCGGGTGCATAGATTAAAAGTAATTAGAGCTTTTTAGCACAATTTTAAAACTGCTGCGGACTGAGGGGGAATAAGAGCTCACGCACTGACTGGAATTAATGAGTGGCGATAAGAATACAAATTACAAAATGGAGTCTCACTTTGGGCGAAAGATGGCACCATTTTATGACCATTAGAGATGCGGAGCTGAAGACCGAATGCTAACTCCCAAATTAATTCCACTAGAAAAGATATTGTGAAGAAATATTTTCGGGATCCTGGGTAAAGTTAGAACATTCTGCAATCCCACGTATTTTAGTAGGTAATGCTTTTAGGCATTAAGTCCCTTGTTGTCAATTTATTCATAACTTTTGAAATAAAGTTTAATTTAAGTTTAGAATTTCAATTTGTTGAAAATGATTGGTAGCCTATACTATACTCGTACTTAAAATTAAGTTTATATTCCGTTTGAACACCTAAAACGGGATATTTGCACCCCCTCGATGTAGATAAATAATACAATTTCCATCCAATCCTGTTGATCCCCTTGCTTGCACGGTAGCAGTAGACTTAATAAAATAAACCGATTCTTTTCTTCCTCTATCTCGTCACCACACGCGACAACGAAAGGAGTTCTGTTCTCCCCACACAACTATCATCCCTTTTCGAATTTAAAATTAAATTTAAATAACTCTGCAACGTTATTGTTATAATGTAAGGGCTCTCATTGCCCTTTAACAATTATTGTGGAAAAAATATAAAATACGTGAAAGAAATATCTATACAGGTACCTATAATTCAATAATTAAAAATACGTCAAATTCAGCTAAACTTTTTATTACAAAGATTCTTAGGATAAAAGATACCACCATAACAAAACTATACCCTTCGTACTTTGTTCTTCTGTTCTATGCATCATGGAGCTTAAATTAGTAAACGTATATACGTTTACTAATTTGATAAATTTCTGAAGTTTTCTTACACACTGATATTTAGCTTAATATCAATAAATTCCATAATTAAGTTATCGCCGATGCACCGTTGAGATTATTTAATAAAGTCCGGGGTGTGTCGGGGAAAGATGGCTGCCGTGATCGAGGGAACTATAATAAATTATACCCTTAGAGGAATGGTGACAGAGATAACGGCCGAAATGTACGCGACGATAAACTCAAAGTGACATCAAATTTTACGAGAGTGTGTGCAGGACTTTAGCAAATTGTAGCAACAATGTTGGAGATTGCGAGTTTTCAATCGCTCCTACTTCAATAACTTCAATAAATAACGTTGAATTGACATTGTAAGTCAACACGCTAAAACTCTTTACGAATAGCAATTTAACGAGATTTTGTTAGCTTGCATTGTCTACTTCATGCAAGCTAACAAAATCTCATACATTACACGAAACACAGCACAACAAAGAAACATAAAGTAAAAATCTCAAAGATAACAAAATAATTTACATATACTACTTAGCGCTAAAATATAAAATGCTCTAATCGAAGCAGATTCTTAATAAACTTATTTAACAAGTTTAAAAGCAATGTACTACCATATTTTATAAATGACGTACAGGCAATAAAAAATAGTTGAAAGCAATAACATCCAATAAACTCTTATGAAACACATACAACCAACAAATGCAAGTAAATCAACACAACGACCGGCGTGGCTGTAAACAAGCTAATCGCACACGTCGCTGAGACAATCAAGTCATTAATTAATGAACTGTCAGCCGACACCGCGGAACATGATAACAAAAGCTTCACTTTCTGCACAATCACCGTGTATTTGCACTTTCCATGTGATCCATGACAGCACTCCGACCAGGAAGAGCTCCAGCGATAGGTTGACTTCGATGGTTGTCATTTCGAAACCGCATTAGTAATCTATGAAACCAGTCAATTCAATCATGATTAAAATAATAATCACTAATAAATACACATTTAAGTTCAATTAAAAGATAGAACATAAGTAGAATAGACAGGTAATTTTATTTATAATGATTATTATTATCAAATACATGTGCCTATAGGAGAAATAAATATTTTCATTTCATTTCATTTCATTTCATTTCATTTCATTTCATTTCATTTCATTTCATTTCAAATGCTTAAACAAATTTGTTCGTTGATTGCCCTATAAAAATGAGCCCGATAAAGAAAATCTCTGAAAAAAATAAAGGCGTAGAGAATTAGGTTTTGTATCCTAAAAGAAAGACAAACAGAAGTAGAAATATAGCCAAACAAGAATTAGATTTGCATGGACGAGTACTACGAGTATATGATACGTTTATTCATCCTGTCAACCTAAAGCGTCGGCTCCTTCGACTCTACCCTCTAATTCCCTAACCCGAACCTATTCAAATATTTTCACATCCAATTACAGGCCACATACAGATTGACATGACGCGTTAATATATTCATCGGCAGCGAGGAAGCCACTTGCCTCTCGTGCCTTACTCATTCCGAATTCAGCAGCGAGTATGATATTTTTGAGTGGAATTCGGGTCCCTTCTGCTTTGGCCTCGTTAAATATTCCTTTTGAAGTGTTGGCTCTATTATACCACGTGCCTTTTGCTCTGAGTCAATACCCGATATTGTTTTGGACCAAATTACTCTATGCATAGTTAACTATTACTTAGTCCTGCACGGTTCCTAATTCATAAAGTTGCCAAAAATTATACGGTTAAAGTATACAGTTTGGCACTAACTTTCTATTGTGATGTGTTAATTATTATTTCGGTAATTTCAAATCTACTAAGAGATATTAATCTTGAAACTAAACTTAAGCATAACTTCTGCCATGAGCAGTCCATTGAGTCTAACGTCATTCATATCATTGTCTAGGAAACAAACCATCGCTGAGTATGCACGCCAACTTAGCATTCGGCTCTACCGGTTTCATCCATTTGAAGAGAGAACTTGTCATCTACTAACGAAGACTGATTACGTCCTAATGGCATTTCCGAACATCCTCTGTTCGTTCACGAAATACTCCCGTACCGCTACTTTTGCTTTTCAAATTTGAATACATTGTATAGAGAATATAAGGTTGTTTTTAGATTAATTTGAGAATTTGTTCAAGACCTGAATTTGGAAAGCCAGACATTCAACAAAATATTTTATTCTTCCTGACATTACCCAGTCATTGGTGTGGTCAGTCAGAAGAACGCGTTTCGACTGTTTGGTCCCGTAATTTTTTTTCAATTTACGTTCTTGGGCGTTTCGTTTTCATTCATATTTTTTCTTTTTCATTTGTATATTTCCATTGCTTGGATTAAAATAGAAGAGAATATTATAATAGAAACTTTATTACACCACAATTCATTTGACAAATACGCAGTAAGTATACTGAGCTAGGACGTGGTGCAAATACAGCCCTAAATAAATCAAATCAAAATTTATTTATTATATAAAACACACATATTTAAAAACCAAACACAAGCTATAAAATACAATAATAAAATTTAATAAAATAAATTACATATTATGACATTTCATTTGCTATGTTTTTCCGCACTCCATGCTAATGTAGCTCTTGGACTGTACTTATGGATGGAGTCAGTTAACATTTCTACATTTTAATAAGCCCCTTGAATTTAAGCTTTTTATTTCTGAGAAAGTTATTTTACATTTTTTTTATGTAAACCAACAGGCAGTGCCGAGGGACCAATCAATGTTACAGCCAAAAACACCTCTCCTCGCAAAACCACGCTCAGAGAGGCATCATATCAGCAGATTTTCGGACTGTTGGTTTTCTAGCCTGTTTATAGGAGGTTTGAAGACACCCAGTTTAAGGAATTCGGGAAACACACTCGCCGGAAGACAGTTCCACACCTTAGCGGTGCGACAAAGAAACAACATGAGTACATACACATTATTATACATTCTGCATATATAATTCTTATTATATTTCGTAACTAAAAGTTTAAGGGTTAGGCTAGGCCACGTTAGGTTTTTTTTATCGAAACTGACACGTTTGGCTACATCACCTACAACATCCGTGACCAGCCCATAACACGGGTGAACTAGGTGCCATGTCAGTGCTTCCCTTCATTTCATGTCGGCTACACTGAACTGGACGGAATGCACGAACTATTTACATAGCCGTTTCGATCGACGCGACGTTTCATTCAGTGCGGTGGTGCCAACCCGGGCGGGATAAACCCTACCACCTAGTAAGGTAAGAAGGGAAGGGACCTACAGTTTTACGTGGAATCCGAACCACGGTCAGCCTCCAACGGTCGAGCGGTCACCCATCCAAGTGCTGACCGCGCTCAGGGTTGCTTAACAACAGTCGACCGACCGCACCACTAAAAACATATTTCTAATCGTATAAAAGTTATAGGTATACATAAATATATCAAATTTGCTTTGTCCGAGGCGATAATTCCAAAACATAATGGCCAATAATAAAAAAACCGGCCAAGTGCGAGTCGGATTCGCGCACCGAGGTTTCCGCACCACAAAAAATCATTGAAAAAAAAAACACGTTTCTTGTATGGGAACTTTTTTTACTTTTTCAATGTTTTAGTATTTGTTGTTAAATCCGCCATAATAACACATATTCTGTGAAAGTTTCAACGGGCTGCCTATTACGGTTCAAGAGATACAGCCCTCGGACAGACGGACGGACGGACGGACAGACATAGACAGACAGGCGGCGTAGGCTTAGTAAATAGGCTTCCGCACGGGATACGGAAACCTAAAAAAAGATGAGATGTCGTGTACACCCAACGAAAGCTTCTTCTTAAAACTTCTTACGCTTTGCATTTGAAATTCAATTATTAATTTAATTTCCATCGGGATAGCGTCATCTATGCGATATTCCTTTCAACTATACAATGGTTCGACTTCAAAAGACTCTCACAGATGGCGCTGCCCAGCCAATGAGGAGCATTGCAACTTCCGTTCATACTTTCATGACGTCTTACTTTTTCTGAGTTCGGTCCCCATCCCAAACGTGCGTTAAAAATCTTCGCTTCAAAAATTATTAAAGTAATCCATTTAGTACTTACGACAACAAAACTATTTTGAAGTTTGTATCTTTAGCGTCTCATGGAAGCGCGGCGCGGAGGGTGAAGTGTGGTGATGGACAAGTAGGAAATGTTATCGAACCTTCTGTATGCGAACAATTACGTTCGCATTTAACAGGCTTTTTGCATACGAGTTTTTATTTGGGCTAAAAAAGTTCTTGTACATAATACAATTATTTGTAAATAAATCAATTCGGCATTTCTTGATTATAAGAGTAATTACATACCTATTTATTCTCGTATTTACAAAACACTTTTACTTTAAATTTTCTCCAGCATTTATTGATAATTGACAGTAAGTATATTGGAAAGCAACCGCGCGAGACATGCACACACTCGTTTTGTCTACTATCGCGTGTGCAGAAGGGGAAGAGGAACGAAAAGGAAGACCTGCCAACGAAACATCTTAAAATGTAATATTTGAACAGCTGGACAGATTTTTACTTTTTCAATCTGACCCTCCTCGGTCGCCGCCGGCTCTACCCGCGCCCTCGGCGCTCGTGGCGAAAATGCGATTGAAATATTTTATTCAGTCTGTTTGTTTGACTTTTAAAGCGGCCACCAAGGATATAAATACTTGGACATTGTCATACATTGTCTCACACACAAGCACTCATGAAATATTTAAATAATAATTCTATTACTTTAATTTTAATTAAGTACACGGCTGAAAGTTACCTGCGTCCTACGACACTGCTCGCTCACGCCGGTACAAGAGGCAGGGGGTCGTTTTTTTTTTATTGTATCTGTGTTTGGTTATGTTGTCCATATTATTGTATGCTAAGATGTTGAATTTATGTTTTTCAAAACAAAAATAATTTATTTGATTTTATTTGATTGTATGTATTTTACCATCATTTCGTCAGCGTGCGTGCACTTCATTTCGTCAGACGTGAGTAAATATGTGTGGCAGAGATAGACATATTAATATGTTTGTATTTCGTCTTAGTGCACTTTTCTTTCACATCCATCACAGAACAGCGATAGGCCGCTGCTCCTACTGCGTAGCGCGTATTTCTTACTCTATATTTCACATCCTCGACGCGTTTTAAGTCCCGTCTATATATGCATTTCTTTGGCGACCCCACTCATTGACTCACCCCACTGTCCCTCGTTCTACGTATGTTGGTGTTTTGGGTAAGATTCATTTTTTTCTTTTTTATGAAAACAAAATGTCTTGCTTCTTACTAGATGGTAGGCCGTAATGGATGTAAGATGGCCGCATAGCACCTTCGGCTGTGTTCTTCTCTAGTCCGTATAGCCAGCAATACAAAGAGAAGTCTCCGGTATGGCACCTACCTTCTCGCAGATGATATTGTCTGGTCAGAGCATATGTTTTGCACCCTCTCACTCAGCCACCTATACTGGATTACATAAAAAAAGATTAGTTTTAATTTTTCATTTATTTTATAGTAAATTCAACGACGTGTACTTACTTTTTGTGGAACTTGCATTCTAAGCTATTTGGCATAATAAATATAATAGGTTCAATAAAATTATATAAATATAAAATATACATAGTATGTAATGTCAAGATAGCAATTAAATATAATACTTAGGGTTAACTACCGACCAAATGATTGAACCAGGAAGAATAAACATCAAACGACAGTTATCCATAACGATAACCAAATAAAACCACAAATCAAACAATAGTGGCGTAACAAAATGTGTAATCATATACAACCGCTCAGCACCTCCGCGACCGTCGCGTCGAGAGCAGAGCAAATATTCACTTCGCCAATCATACGAGCTGGTTATATTATACACGTTTTATTTAAAAGAAAGAAAGAAAGAAAGACAATTTTTATTGTTCCTTCATAATTAGAATACTTTCAAATGATCCCTGTTTCCCAAAATAGGATTCCCTGAGCTATGGGAAACAGGGTCTCTCATCCGGTCGTTCGCTTACACATATCTGCCTTCTGTATATTACATAAGTTACATAAGTTACAGCTTTGTTCCGATGTTTGTAAACATTCTAATGAGTATGTAGGTATAGGTATTTAAAATAGATTTGTTCATTATTTCAGAACACCTAACAGAACACACATCGTATGGATTGTAATTTTGGATGTAAGATTGTTCATAATATTACAGATTTTGAGCTTGCATTTCAAGTCGTTGTTTGGGTCTTAAATATTTATTAGACAACAGGCATAATATACAAAAGTTCTGAGGTAGGTAACAAACAATAAAAAAAAATACAGTCGAATTGAGAACCTCCTCCTTTTTTTGAAGTCGGTTAAAAATTACAAGTACAGTCTCGGTTCCTTCAAGAGGGGCGTGAATAAATAGGCACCTGTCAGGCCGGCATGGCATTCGGAACCCCCGCATACGCGTGGGCATACCCATGGGCGTCTTTAGACACCTTATGTGTGGCTCGAGGCAACATTTCGCACCTTCAATAAAAAAAATATTATAAACAATGCAAGATTTTGTACCTACCTTGAAATATTACTAATAATCTACAATCTAAAAATTATTTACGATATTCATTACTTACTAAAATAAAATATATCTACCATTATCCAACGACCCATTATCTGCCTTTTCGGTACAGTCGCAGGTGATTAGTTAGAGGGTTGCAAACAATTCACGATTTGAACATCGAATGTCCGGTCCGGTTACTGTCCTATTCGACAACACACTAAACTGCCTAAATAAATATACCTACCTAGGGTATACTTGTAATAGAATTACCATTGGATTTCCAACATCTACAAACTCTCACAAGTTAACACAAAGTTAAACATACGCCTTACCTTGCCGCGTGTTAGAGCATTATCAGGGGAATTAGAAGTAATAATTATTGAATTAACAAATCTGCCAACGAGAGAACACTCGCTTGAAAACTAGAAACGATCCACTAACTTTGTTAGGTGCCGTGTTTATGCATGACCTTCGTCAAAATATTTGGGGTCAGGTTCATTGGAAATGCTCAGCGTAGGTACCTACATAAGATTATAGATGTATACTCGTTATGTGTATAAACAGCCTAGAAGCGGAAGTAAAACGTACATAGTAAACATAGTGTTTAATATTATGTACGTTTGAAAGAAGTTGCAAACAACTAAGCAATAAATGGTAGTGGATTTCATGGAACAAGTAAGGCACTTGATTTCAAAAATATTATTTACTAATATAAAATTAGATCGGGCGTCTATTTCTTGATTTTAAACGTGTTACATAGTTACGTCACTTAAATATTAACTTGAAATTTTGTAGTTGAAGTTGTTTTTTCGCCAATAAGCTCAAAATTCCGCAGGCAAAGGCTATATAAAAGTTTGAATTTTTTATTGGAAGCGCGACGATAAGGTTTCTAACGACGCCCATGGACATTCGGTCGTATGCGGGGTTTTGCACAGCTATGCCGGCCTGACAAGTGCCCATTCACGCCCCTCTTAAAGGATTCGAACTCACGTTTGATCTGCAAAATGTGGCCCAACAGTAACTTTTCCTACTTCCTCTACAGGCAACACTCAAAATTAATTGCAACCCGAAATGAAACGAATTCGAATATATCTTCGTTCTTTCTTTTTCATCAGAGCTCAGAGCCAGCGAAGCATCGATACTGCCGATATAGCGTTGGAGAGAAGAGATAGAAAGAGACAGAGAGGAAAAAAAAAGAATGGAAATATAAGAGCGGAGGAACCGGCGAGCGATCCGTTCTAATTATTTCGCTAAGTGAATTATTTCTCACTCAGCTTTTCATCATGGAAATTACGTATACTATTCGAGTGGCAAATGTTTTCATTAGTGGAGAGGTGCGATGATGCGGGAAAAATGAGAAGTACGATCATAGTTCATTGCTTATATTCCTAAAATACGGCTTTTCTGAGGAGTATGAGAAAACCGGATTTATTTGTTACGGTTATTGATATTTAGTTTATATATTTCATCCTATAGATGAAGGATTCAGATTCGTTGGAAAACCAAAGTATGCAGAAGTCGAAGAATAAAACAATTTAAAACTACTTCAAATAAAATTAAATATTAAATTCCCCAGTGTCTGATAAACCAGTTAAAAATTATTGTAAAATAAGTTTTAAAATTTATCGGCAAAGTAGTTGAAGAACTTATTAGTCCCTAGAACGAAAAAAAAATCTCAACAAGTCATTCGGTGCAGCTGACTCTATTTTTAACAAGTGCATAAATTACCAACCCCGTTAGATGGTTATTTTATTATTAAACTGTAAATTGTAGGGTTTCGTAGGGCTTGCGCCTGTCTTCTTTGACTATCCTTCTACACTTTCGTCAGATAAACTTATTAAGCTTAGCATCATGGTGCAATATTTTTATGAAATAGTAAGTCAAACATGTAGGTAGTTTATTGTACACTGGCTGGAATACATTTTCACTTCGGTAGTCTAAGCATACTAATTTTGTAGTAAATAGTTATTTTTAGGTGATAATTTCCTTCGAAAAAATTACACAGGATATTTCAGGAGTCTCTAAAATCAGTGGTACCAAAGAAATTCTCTTAATTTAAGACCTTAAAGAAAATCTCACCATCCCCACACATTGAAGTTTCGGGCAAAAAATCAAGACTTCCTACGAAACCCTCACTGTGTTTACAGAGACGCACTTGGCCGCTTTTTAATAAAGGGGGACCCAAGGAAGCGAGAACAGCAAACAATAACAAACACACGCATAATAAATTCACAAAGAAAGCAGGCGAAAAATTTCGCACGACTCCAGCACTGTATGCGGTTATACAAGCTGCTCTAAATATAAATATACAGTTTTAGTGTACCATAAGAATGTCAGTATTCTCTATCCAAAATTTTAAGTTCTCTTTCAGCTTTCGAGCCAGCTAAGAAATTTATAACAATAAATAATAAAATAATCAAACAGACGTACACCCTTGTCACTTTAGTTGAAATGTTTGTAATTAGTTGGTCTATTGTTCAAGGCAAGTCAGTTTCCTCTATGGAAAATTTCAGGTCCTCTTTACAATATCTAACCAGTTTATAACAAACAGGCTACTACCATTCGGTTGACTTTTCTTTTAGTATTTAAACATTTTTATATTGTTAAAACTAACCTATAGTAAAAAAGGTTCAATTCAGGAAAAAGTTAAAAATCTAGCTATACGAGTCGCCACTGCGAGCGAGCACGCCAATTAAATACGGCGTGCTCGTTCTCGTCGAATCACACTGTATTATTGAAATTATTATTTCCATTTCTCGTCGCAGAAATCGATTATTGAAGTGCTGTGAGGCGAAATTCAAAATGGACACCCAGATTTTTTTAATTTCGCTAATGCCTCCAGCGTTAAGTCCACGGGGGTTGTCGGGAACAAAGGAACAATAGGAGACACTTACACGGTTATTAGAGATGAAATCCGGAGCGGGCAAGTGCGAATTTCCAATTCAGGGATTTGGCTCTGCAATTGATGGAGTCTTTTTAGCCTGGAGTGGATTGGATTGGGCGACCCGAATGTTTTGCATTCTATCTTGAATTGGTATCTAGACAATCACCTTTACTCAAGCTTTCTTTCATGTTATTATAAATAAATTTGTACTATCGACTACCGCTTCCTCTACCACTTTTAAGTGCGTTCAATTCGATCGAATACATCGAAGTAAAAGGTTGGTCAAAATGGGTAGACACTTCTAAGTAAATATTGTAGGGCGAGATCACAAAGAAAGGCATTGTACCTACTCTCAGCGGAACACTTAATACTATGATATTGGACAATATGAATCCAGCTGGTGATGTAGCTAGACATGTCAAGTCACATTAAACAATTTATATTATGCTATAGATAGAAGGCAACTCTTCTCTCATCCACCGGCCGTACTCTAAGCGATGTTGGTAAATCCGTCACCTAAACGAGAGGCCCAACACAAACAACGCGGAGTACTTTACTTATTAATATGCCATTTTATCCCCGGATTATGAGTGGCAAGAAGTTGACTTATCAAATATTCATTAGGCCCGCTCCCTTTACCCTTCCATCTACCGTCTCGTCTCGGGAGCTTACGCTTTACACTCTCTTAGAGCTTCTTTACATTTTTACTTTGCCTACATTATCGGTAGATCGGAATAATTTGGTAGTGTTTTTTTTCATACTTTTCAAATATTATCACAAAGGTTGACGGATGGTATCACTCTAGTGATGTGTCTAATTTTACTCACTGATTCATTGTATTTCTTTTTGTTTCATGTTTGGTTTTCTATTCCTGGCGTGCAAGAAACATAATTATATCTTTAGTATCCTTGTTTGATTTAAAGCATAAAGTTTTTATTTATTTATTTTGTAATATCGTATTTAGATTTTATATGCGTTTACATAGTACCGAGTTTTGGCGCGTTCGCCTCGCGGTAACCACAAAATATTTCAATATGCTGTGTCTTAAGCATATTATAAAGGCTAATTATATTTCGATTAATTCATGAAATCACATATCTACATAATATTTAATCTTGGAAAGGGTAGCAAATAATGTATATATACCATATATTCTATGTTAATGTTGTGCATTTAAATTTTATTTTTCAATCAAAACAGCAACTAGAACATCGTGTACAACTTAAAAAGTTAACAATCCTCTTACAAAAGCTTTTAAGCCTATGGCTGAGCGTCCCGACGCGAGGCAGACTCTGAAACTGTTCAGTCAGTAGACTACAGTCAACAACGGAGTAAGGAAGGAAGGGTGAATAGCTAAGTGATAATTACTTATTACCTATCTACCTACTTGTCTACTCTAATAACTGATAAAATTACCTAACATTCGCGTTGTGTTTTAACAGCCCGACAGAACAACTAATAATAGACTACGTATCAGTAACTTCGGCATTGTGAAATTTGTTCAAAACTGTTTCTATATTCACAAATTGTACTGGTAGATCTCTAAAATATGAACGTTTTATTCTTTGCAGGTAAGAGCTGTCACAATCATGGAATAACATTGGAGCATAACGTAAGTAAAACAATAACATTTATCGTTAAGAACATACTGAAAACATTCAAATTAATAATAATTTTAAGGCTCGTATATGTTTAATTTTAATATGAAGGATTTCCACGAAGCATAAACTATATAACAGGGACAGTAATCATCAAGGGAATGCAACCTCGACCAACTTCAGACAACAAGCAACTTTAGGATCCCACAAGAACTACAAATTCAAAAGCATATACCGCGCAAACTTATGCCTGATTGAAGTACATGCGTTGTTGTAAATTATTTAAACTTAATTGAGAATATTCATTCGGATAGAGAACTACTGACAAATTACTAACTCTTTGCAATCTAGATTACCATCTAGATGAAGACAATGTGCAGGTGATAGATAGCCTAAGGCCTAAGGAATCAAGGCGATCTAGGAGCATCAGCCTTTTAATTATTTTAAAGTGCAGACTAATTACTATAAGTACAAAATGTAAGAATACAAGCCAATACATCAACAGTTAGGCATTTGCACTTTTTCATCTATGGCATCGTCCACTCATGAAGTCCAAACGGAAGAACATCTTGGCGCGCGCCGCCCCGTCGAATAGGAACGTGGCCTATTGCATGTATCGCCTGCAAGTATAGTGTCTGATATCATAGCCACGATGGAGGCAAACAATGTATACAATGTAGGTGGAACTGCCCGACACAATGTAGAGCGGAGTAATCATGCTGATAATACGAAGCCAAGTTGTTAATTGTTTGGCTCGAAGCTATGAGACGCTCAGATTGATATAGTCGAAGCTGGAGTCTGCGCGTCCGAAGTGGAATAGCTGTGATCAGCCTCTGACTGCGGAGTTCGTAATTCAATCCCAGTTTGAGGAAACTTTGGTGATAGGAGAGAGAAGGAATGCTAAAGCAACTTACAGTGTAGAAATTCGTCTTCAGGTCTCATGTGGAACACGAGAAGGTAATCATGAAGCGATTGATTGTTTAATTTTGCTGGTGCCAACAAAATAATTTAGGTCTGTAACTAAACTTCTTTGCGTGTGTATTGACTACACGAAAAGTCTGAATAAATAATAAAATTGTTTTAAATAAATAATAAAATAAGTAATAAAATAATAAAGTTTTTTTTTCAGTTTTAACACAATCTCATTCACGTCTGAATAAACTCAACAAGCACATTTTTAAAAACATTTCAATAAAACAATTATATCTCCCATTTTTAATCTGACACAGAATCCGCACTGTAGACAACTAGACAATAACAGCGCTCATTCGCATAATACTCACGGGCGGAGACTGGCGGGTAGCGGCTACCCGCTACTTAGTAGTTACGTAATTATCGCGTAGCGCAGCTTAGCTAGCATCTCCAGCTATGCAGTGAGCCGCCGTAGCTAACCGGCCGCAGGATGGTTCGCGTGCCAACCGCTCACATACAGCGTGATCAAAAGTGTCTCTGCTGGCTTCAGTGAAAGTTGATAAACGCTAACATGCTCCTCGGGCTCGGAAATGTGGGACAAAATATGTCTGGTGTAATTTTTCTTGTCTTGCTAGTAGTATAATGTTATAATAGTGCTTATAATATATGTATATATAATATAATATATCCTATATAATATCGTATATACTATATAATATAATGGTGCTTAAAATATGCAGGTATGGTACATTAGCGATAGGTGAGAAAAATAAAAAAACATTCATTTTAATTTTTCATGTATTGCCCTCAATAAAACGTAATGACGTTGACAAAGTACTAGGTTCAGTTAAACTTGATGCCGAGATTCCAGCCTCAGTGAAACCTGATGACGATATCAAATATCTGCCTCAGTGAAACATAATATGGATTTAAGTATGTAACTGCATCAGTAAGCCATGGCAACGAGAAACCGACCAGAAATATTAGTATCTAACACTACTAGCTCTACTTCCCAAGTATTTTGTCTAATAATTTTATCGAACCCATAAAATATTTTCTGTATACATTTTATTATCAAAACTGATTTGCTTGTTGAAACTTGCAATTGATATTTTAGAGATCAACCTGTGAACACATTACAGTTGGGGCTGCGCTTACGTTGTACGTGGTTGTACGTACTAAGTACACTGCCTAATTTACATGCTCGTGCGATGCTCGTGGTGTGATGTGTTGATGTGTGAGAGTTATCTCTGTGTGAGTGCGCCAACAAACAGTGTTCTTGAATGTTCGAGCTTGTAGACAGTTTTGTGTTACACTCTTGGGGTATTTTGTTCCTTCGGAGTTTGGGATTCTGATACTGTTGTAGGAGACTTTGGGAGATTTCGGGGATATTTAAGCAATTTAGATGAGAGGCTTCTTCAAGAAATCCTTGAGGAAGGTCGTTTCCGCTTTCTACTCGTAGGTATAGCTGTAGATATTTTTCATTTGATAAAAATGTTACGTTGAAGTCTGAGCAGGTGACTGAGATTGTTATGAAAATATCGACAGTTATAGACATTGGATATAATTATTTTGTTCGATAACTTTGCACAAAAACGTAGAAAAAAACTTTCCCACCCTTGTTTTACACCATTTCATGTCTACAATATTAAAACAAAATCGTTATAAATTATAAAGCAGTATTATCAGCAGCCTTTCTCAAATGTTTTTATCGCGACGAAAACCAACGTTTAACCAGCACGAAATGGTGAGCCAAAAAGCCAAAAAGGAACCGCTATGATTTTGGGCGACGAAGTGATTGTTTATTGTTTATTGTTGTTTATTGTTTATTCAGCATCTATTGGCAGTACACTGCGCTCAGATTTGTCATATTTACATTGTAACATTCCGCCAGTTCGATTATCACAGCGAAGAAGAACTGACAAGAAACTTCACTGGAAATTTTTTCAATGTCCACTTAGTCTATACAAAAATGTTTGCCACTGCCTAGACACGCATGTGCTGATTTGTGACATGCAGCAATTCATGACAAAGTGAAAACATTTTTACTATGAAATTGTATGGACTACTGGTTTCTGTCACAAACCACCACATGTCGTTATCGCATAACTAATTAATTACATTCATATCGCATCATTAATTATATTTATTTATCATGTGATTCTGACAACTTCTGAAGTATATAGGTATTATGTAAAAAGTCCGGTGTATAGTGCCATCGTCAAATTTGAAAAGCTTGGTGAAAATGACGAGTTGGGCAAGCGTTGGAAACAGTGATCATTGTTCTGGCAAGATCAACTATACAAGTAATGAATTCGTAAACAACATCTACAAAGTTTACGTAGGTAATATTAAGACCTGAAAAGTCAAAGTCAAAGTCAAAGTCAAATCATTTATTTCCAATGGAGTAGTTTCGTACAATTTTACAATTTCTTATAAAATTATTCTACTGTAGGAAAAGTCAAAAATAATAAAATTATTAATAATACAAATAAAATTAATATAACAAAAACGTCAAAACACAGAATAAATTATCATATTAAAAAAATGTCAAACAAAATTTAATCTAACCTAGCCTATTATAAATTCCCAGTAGTCAAAAAACAAAATCAGATTTAGTACAAAAGTACAGTCAAAATATACATATGTCAAACATATTCCCAATTAAATTTATTTAACACGCTGAATATAAAAAAAATTTCAACACACAGAATAAATTATCATAATAAAAAAATTTCAAATAAAATTTAACCTAACCTAGCCTAAAATTCCCAGTAGTCAAAAAACAAAATCAGATTAAGTACAAAAGTACAGTCAAAATATACACATGTCAAACATATTCCCAATTAAATTTATTTCAACACGCTAAACACTTTCAGTACATTAGTACAGTCCAAAATTTCAAAATTGCTAAATGTTTTAAGAACCAATGTTATAAAATTCACTTATATTATACAGGGGGTTTTTGATCAATATCTTTTTTACATAATTTTTAAATAATTTAGGTGGTAGTTTGCGTGTCTCTAATTTCAAACTGTTGTAAAGTTTTATTTTTTCACTATCGGTATGCCGTTTGCTTCGTGCCAAACGACAGTGTATGGGTTGTAAGTTTGCTTTGTTTCTTGTAGGATACGAATGAATATCTGAGTTACAGGGGTATTCAGTTTGATTTTTGTGTATATATACTAAGCAACTGAGAATATATTGAGCGACTACTGTTAGAATTTCCGATTCTTTAAAAAGTGAACGACAAGAAGCTCTCTGAGGAACACCATGCAGAACTCTTAATGCTGCTTTTTGCTTTATAAGAATACGTTGAATATCCACCCCATTCCCCCACACTAAAATGCCATACGACATTAGGGAATGAAAGTATCCAAAATATGCTAATTTAAGCGTTCCTATGCTAGTATATTTTTTCAGCTGTTTTAAAGCGTATATACAGGACGCTAATTTGTTACAAAGCTTGTCTATGTGGCAAGTCCAGGATAAATTACAGTCTGTTACTATGCCTAGAGAAATTACTTCTTGAGCGGTACAAAAACTGGAGGTACGGTTCTTCTTTGTACATGTAAAGTGTATAAGATGCGTCTTGGTTTCATTTAGGACAATCCCATTCGCCTGAAACCATTTAGTGGCAGTCAGTATAGTAGTTTTAACTTTTGCCTCCATTTCGATGATCGAATCTGCAGCTATAATGTAACTCGTATCGTCAGCAAACAATACAGGCTTGTAGGCTTCTACTTTAAGACCCGGAAGATCGTTAATGTATATCAGAAACAGAAGCGGCCCCAATACTGATCCTTGTGGTACTCCGATACACGTATCTTTATAGCTTGAGCTTTTTCCGTTAACCCACACAGCTTGACTTCGGTTTGTTAAGTACGAACTGATAATATCCAAAGCGGTTCCACCTACGCCATACCACTGCAATTTTGCCAGCAATATGTCGCGTCTAACGCAGTCGAAAGCTTTGGACAAGTCACAGAAAACTCCTGCCGTTTTCCTCGACCCGTCCAACGACCCCCATACTTTTTTTACGTACTCATACATGGCTTCGGAAGTTGACCTTCCCCTTCTGAACCCATACTGACTATCACTAAATAGTTTGTTGGATTCAAAATATGCAGTAAGTCTGTTCGCAATTACCATTTCTAAAAGCTTTGCAAATGCTGGCAGTATACAAACGGGTCTATAATTATTTAAATCTTTATGATCACCTTTTTTGTAT
This sequence comes from Nematopogon swammerdamellus, assembly GCA_946902875.1. Lineage (NCBI taxonomy): Eukaryota > Metazoa > Arthropoda > Insecta > Lepidoptera > Adelidae > Nematopogon > Nematopogon swammerdamellus. The sequence goes on from OX336349.1 coordinate 10,374,746, forward strand.
AATGGGATAACCTTACCTACTTTAAGTGGTTTGGGGAATTCTCCAAATTCCAAACAGGTATTAAACATTTGTGTCATAGGATTTACCAGTTGATCTTCGCATTTCTTCACGATACTGACTGGGATACTATAACAATCAGGGGTGTTTTTGTTCTTCGTCTGTTGGAAATGTTTTTTCATTTCGTCTATGGATATATGATCGAATGTAGTTATAGTTGTGATTGGTTTCGTACAATTTCTTTCTAGATATTCTAGTGACTCATTAACTGACGTATTCATACTTTCTGTAAGTCTATACGGAATCTCTAGAAAGTAATTATTGAAAGCCTCTGCCATTTTTAAATCATTCTTAATATTAACTCCGTCTACGTTTATGCATTCGATTTTTTCTCCAGAACTGTTTAACTTATTAGAACATTCTTTTATTATGGTCCATACTACTTTAGTTTTGTTATGTGCGTTACTAACACGGTCATGTATATGCAATTTCTTGGCACACTTAATAACTTTTTTAAATGTATTTCTATAGTCCTTACAGTATTTTATTATAGTGGTATCTTTAGAGTTTTTCCTTAATATATCGAGCTCTTTTGCTTTTTGTGAAGAAATGATTATGCCTTGAGTTATCCATTGACGTTCATTGTTTCTTTTCAGCTTTACTTTTTGTTCGGGAAAGCAAATTTCAAAATTATATTTGAAACCAAACAGAACGTGGTCTACAAATTCATCAGATGTGTACGCACTATTTACGTCTGGAATTAGTTGTTCTAAATTTAATTTGAATCTTTGTATATTATTTCGGTTAAACTTTCGAATTTGACAATATTCACTGCATTCTCGATTTTGTATTTTGTCAAATCGTAGTAAAATACCTTCATGATCTGATATATTTGTTTTAATAACTTCAATTGAATATTCTGGTTTCTCTAAATTAACAAAAAAATTATCTATGCATGTTTGAGTGGTTTCACAGTACCTAGTCGGTACTGTAATTGTTTGACGAAGATTGTATTCTAGAAACAATTCTACCAGTTCCTGTCTTCTGTTGGTACGTGATAAGAAATCTACATTAAAATCGCCTGCTACTATAATTTTTTCATGTTTCTTAGTCGCGTTTTTAAGGGCTCTTTTTAAAATATCAATGAATTTTTCAAACTCCCCTTTTTCTGATCTATAAATACACAAAACTAATAGGTTTTCTTTCGGTATTTCCATTGCAGATATTTCACAGTCCATTTCTGATGATAGCTTTGTCAGATCTGAATGATCTTTGTACTGAAGTTCTTCTTTAAGGTAGATTGATGTCCCTCCGTGTTTGTGATTATATCTAGTGAATGATGATGCTAATTTATAACCTGGTATCCTAATGCTACTCACACTCTCTTGCGTAGACCATGTTTCCGTTAAACAGATAATATCAAAGTTATATTCTTCTATTGATAATTCAAGTAGACCTATTTTGTTTGCTACACTCCTTATGTTTTGATGAAAAATATTCAAGCTACCTTTTGGTGTTAAATTACTAACTTTATTATTTAATTTGTTTTCTTTTGTTTTTTGATTTATTTCTGAGCGACTCGATTGACACTCAATTCTAAAAAAGTACAATTTTGATCAGTCGATTGGTGCTCTAGTGCAGAATTTTTCCTGAAACATTCTTTTAAATTTGTCATCTGTGCACATTTGTTTGACCACAAGATTTGATTGGTTATATTAGAACGTACCCTATCCCTCAGTTCTTTTCTATTATAGTCTACTGAGTTCACTTCGTTTATTTCTATGTAAATAGAATTTTGTGACTTTTTTGTTCTTTGTAGAACTAGATTGTTTAAAAACATTATGTTTTTATTGATTCGAATGTGGTATTGGGATGTGTTTCTTATATACATTATCGAACTTACATAAGCTATGATACCGTGATCGCTGCAAATATTCAAGATATAATCCACACATTCTAAGTATTTACGTACATTGCGATTTGCACGACTATCAGCGGCTATAACTAGTAGTGCGTCTCCATTTTGGAGGGGTCTAATACTGTTGGGTAAGTTTTTTACCAGCTCCTCGAGAGGAGCGTTGGGCTTGTAGAAGCCAGTTACTTGAAACATTCTATAAAGATTTGTGTAAAGGCCTACTGTACCGCACGTGTCCGTAAGTATCAACATATTTTTCTTTTCTGTGGAGAAGGGAGTATTAAGCCCATCTGTCGCATTTACAGACGTAGATACGGTTAGGGCGCCTAGTGGCCTAACATTTTCAGTGTCGGGCACTGCGTTTTCACAGACGGTGCCGGGTTTGTCAACATTTGATATGTGGTCAGCTGCTTTGCGTTTCCGAAGTTTGGTACCACTAAGTGTGGTTTTGATTGTAGCTTCAGTAGCGAAAGCATGTTAACTTGAGCGTTAGATTTGTTTAGAGAACTGTTACAATTATTCAGCATATAGCCTGGATATCGTTCGCTTCGTTTAAAAAATATTGGCTATTAGAAGAATTTTCGAACGCTATGTCACGTACAACCCACAATGATGACTTGGTAACGCAAAATAAAAACGTACCCAGCAAATTTGTCGAAACGCTTTTTTCCCTTCAACACATATCGACAGAGATGCAATTGATACTCTTTCCCGGTGCTATACCTACTTTAAAAAGGAAAGGGTGATGAAACGGTGCCTGGGTGAAGCGGCAAACAGGGGTGGTTTCCCTCGGCGCCCGCGGGCAGGGTAGAGGGTAGTTATCGGTATTGTGCTCGGCGTAAAAATACACAGAGACAGTGGGAAGCCGATTGTGCGCCGCTGCATCGCTCCACGCATTGTAATCAGTTCAGATCGATAAAAAAAATGCAGCCGAACTCGCCAGCATTATTACTCTAGGACCGATTAGGAACTTTGGATTGGTTTCGTTTGCCCGGAATCGATCCCCCTGTTATTGAAATGAGAATAAATTTACGAAAGACCTATTGTTACTTCAGATTCAGACTTATTTGTTAGACTTTTCTGTGATACTGTGATATAGAAGATGCAATTTTTGTAGAATGAAAATTCTTCCAGTCTTTCTCTGACACAACAATACTTTGCAATAGGTAATATTTTTCCAAACGGTGTTTTGCTTCATCGGAGTGATTCTTAATAATAAATTGACACATGCATTGCATATATCATGGCACACTATTTCGTGTTTGTATGTCCACCTGCCAGTGCAAGTGCAATGGGTGCATTTGATTTTGAATCGAATGTTGGACTGAACGGTCCATTTAATTTTGAATTTGTGGTGGTGCTGTTTTCTGGTAAACTTTGAAAGCTTTCGCTGGAACTGTTATCTTGCTCAGCTAAACATAAACTATGTAAAGCAAAAAGTATGGCAGAATTTTTGCGCAAACTGGTGGACGGAATGGTTGTAGGGTAGGCTAGCTGGGCAGGGCAGTGTGCCGGTCTTCCAACTAAGTTATTGTGTAAATATGGTTCAACGCGAAGCCCGTCGAGTCGCCCCCTAGCGACACGATACCCTATGAAATCCAACTGAAATGTTCGATCGTTTCACATCTCTACCTAGTGCACACTCACCTTTGAATGTCGCTGTAGATACCTAGTTTATCTGTGGCACAGAAAGCGGGCTTATTACAACGTATGATTTTTGTCAGTCCTTATGCTAGCGTAGCTTGTGCTAGTGTAAGTTTTTTTATGAAAACCAGTATGGGTGGCTGCGCCGAGGGACCAGAGGTACCCAAAACAGCCAAATCTACCTCACCAACTGATTTGCGGATTATATGTAGAAGCTTTAAGGTTAGGTTAGGTTGAAAGTATCGGGAAAGACACTCGTCGGTAGTCAATTCCAACAGAGGAACGATTTACAATATAAGTACTTGTTTCTTCACTGTGTTCTCCTTTTTTCAGAGTTTATAATGAACTAGTAATTTTCCGCTCTCTAATTAAACATCTGAAAATTGAATTGTAGATTATTATTTACCTCTTGCAGAAGCCGGTTCTCATGGGTAAAAATATTCTTCCAATATGAAGAAGCAAAATCAGACCGTTCCTCAGACCGACACACTTTACTATGCATCCGGCAAAAATCGTAACTAAACGCGCCATCTTGAATTGTCATTTCTGCTCTCAGTTTGTCTTCAGTGAGTGAGCGAGAGAGAGAACCCCGAACCCGCCTCTAGCGCCAAAGTTGGGTGTCTAGTAAAGTATGTCGGTCTGTAGAAGTAAGACAGTCTGGAAATCGTAGGGAACCCGTGCGCTAGACCGACACGACACGACAAATAGTGCTTTGTACTCAAACGAGTGCTATGAAATACGCAATTTAGTGCCTTGTGCATAGCGTCGCAGGTTTATTGGCAATGCGCCGCCCCTATATCCTACACAGATAGTAACTTTACACAAATGAACAAAAATACTAACTGAAGGAATTTGTAGCTTCAGCAAATTAAAGACATAGCACGTGTTAGAATAGCATAGAATATTTAATTGGTATATCACATACACAAGTCACAAAAACTATCACACATTTTTAAGTTTTACAAACTTTCGACAACAAAATACAATTCAATGATATTCAATAGGTAGGTATCTAATAAAAATCTATATCAAAATCAATAATAATTTCGAAACTCATTCGTTAAGGAATTCCATGTGTTACATCAACGAGGTATTATGTACTAGAGTTCTCACTCGGGCGACGGGCATTGCTCCGCCGAGTTGAGGCACAATTTACGTATTGGGGCACATCGAAACTAGTCTATCGCGAGCGGCCGAACTCGTCGCACGCGTCACCGCCTGCGCGCATCGCGCATGCCCGAGCGAGCCCCTCTCACCGCCCGCTAGCTAGCCCCACTCCGGTCGCTTCCCGTCCAGCGCGAGCTCCCCTCAACCGCTCGGCTCTGCGCTCCGCCTCCCCGCTACCTTACCTCAAACCTCAGCTGATGGGACGCCGTTTCTCTGTATCTTTTTCTTCGTAGCAATAGCTCTACTGCATAATACCTCATTGTGTTATATATATGTTAAATGCGTGAAGTGAACATGTGAAGAGTTTTATTTATTATACATTATTATGTTTCATGTAGGAAACACGGCTATACCCAAAATAGTTAGTTGAACTCCAAGTTTCGGGCCAAACGTATGGTTACATGGTTATCTCTAATTAAAGCGGTTTCATAAATGTAATTTATTGTAACTAGTAACTGTACTAATTGAATAATAAAATAATATGATGAGCCTGCTGCCTAAAAGGACGAAACTCACGTACAAAATAATTATTTACATAACGAGTAGTTACATTTGTATGTGTACATATGAATATTCTAGGCATGAGTTTTCTCTGAAATGAATAAGGATCGTGAAATTCAAAGGAAACATTCTCGTATGTTATATAATTTTGTTTTATTTTCTCCCCGCGCACAATAATAACTCAAATGATAGTAAAGATACAACCAGTTCGAGAGAGGCTCGGGTAACGCTTTATCAAAAGGAAAATTGTGAATATTTGACGCGGAAACGGCAAAGCTGAAAGTCTATCGACTATAAAATCATGCCCATAAAATGTAAGGCCATGAAATTTTATGAAGCATTTCATCCGTTCGTCTAAAGTCATTGCGTTGAAATGTAGTGGCGGCGGCGGCGCGCGCGGCGGCAACACGGTTGCAAGCAAGCGCTAGTATTGGCCGGTCTTTTATTACCATACTCACCTAGTTCATTCCAAATCAGACTTTAACAATCCTAATAAAGAGTACAATGTGGGGCTGGTATTTAAAAAGAATAGCCCCACTGCATCTCTCCCCGTGCATGTCGTAAAAAGCGACTAGGGGATAAGGACAAGGTGCCATGCTAAAGCGCGACAGGTTAGCCACCTCTCACCTTGTTTGGTAGGGTCCTTCCACCGAGTCATGCAGCAGGTGGGTCTTCGTGCCTTACTTTTTTTTTTTTTTTTTTTTTATCGATAGCGCGACATGTGGCATCGTTACACCTACAAGTAGGTGTCTAACGATGCCCATGGACATTCTGTGATGCACGGGAATTGCGAATGTCATGCCGGCCTGACAGGAGCCTTTTCACGCCCCTTTTGAAAAACCCCAGGCTGTACTTGGGTGGAAATAGATAGAGGGCAGGGAGTGCGTTCCACATTTTCCCGGTCCTGTGAATAAAAGACCTACAGAACCGGTTGGTGCGCATGCGTGGTAGGTCGATTGAATAGGGGTGCATCCCCTGCCCAGTACGCGTTGTGCGGAGGTGGAATGGGGACGACGGAATCGCGTTAAACAGCTCCTCCGAACACTCCCCATGAAATAAACGATAGAACACACTCAGGGAGCCGACGTCCCTACGGAGTTGCAGTGGTTCTAAGTCGCGGGACACCACGGGGTCACCCACCAGTCGCACGGCACGACGCTGGATTGAGTCTAGCGGCGCAAGCTGGTATTTAGCTGAGCCATCCCACAAGTGCGAGCAGTACTCCAAGCAGGACCTAACCTGTGTTTTGTACAACGTCAGTTTTTGGCCCGGCGTGAAGTACCGTCGCACCTTGTTCAGTACGCCCAGCTTTTTTGAGGCCAGCTTGGCTTTGCCCTCAATATGGTGCCGGAAGTTCAAGTCGTGCGACAGTTCGACACCGAGGACCCCGAGGTGGTCGCTTAATTTCAGCGACGTGTTTTGGAAGGAAGGAGCTGGCGTGAACGCCGTTCTCTTGGCACTGAACGCACACACTTGTGTCTTCGATGCGTTGAACACGACCAAGTTGCTCCGGCCCCATTCGGCAATATACCGGAGGGTTTGCTCGAGTTCAGACACAAGAGCTAGCCTCTTCTCGTCCACAACGTTCCGTCCGGCTGAAGGGTGACTGGTGTAGGATCCGTGTGCCGTACTGTCGTCTGCATAACAATGTATGTTGCCAAGTGACAGCATATCATTGATATGCAGAAGAAACAGCGTGGGAGACAACACAGAACCCTGCGGTACACCGGCATTCACTGACATGGCGTCCGACGAGCAGCCGTCCACGAGGACCTGAATGCTACGCCCATGTAGGAAGTCGGTGACCCAGTCACAAAGGCCAGAGGGGATTCCGTACGCCGGCAGCTTGCCCAGAAGCGCTTTATGCCAGACCCGGTCAAATGCCTTGGCAATATCGAGTCCAATTGCCAAGGATTCACCGTACCCTTCAAGCGCTTTCCCCCAAAGGTGAGTGACGTACGCTAGGAGATCACCAGCTGATCGGTTTGGCCGGAAGCCGTATTGCCGATCGCTGATGAGATTATTTGTCTCTAGGTACGTCATGAGCTGCGTATTGATAACGCGCTCCATCACCTTGCAGAGGAGGGAGGTGATTGTTATGGGTCGGTAGTTTGACGGGTCAGAGCGATCGACCTTTTTTGGGACAGGCTGAACGAAAGCTGATTTCCAAGCTGCCGGCACGCGGCCAGTTGTGTACGAGAGGCGAAAGAGGCGCGTCAGTACTGGAGCCAGCTCGGGAGCACACCTCTTCAACACCAATGCAGGCACTCTGTCCGGCCCACTCGCTTTCCTGGGGTCTAGGGCAAGAAGCTCCTTCCGCACAGTTCTCTGTCGGAACTGTACTTCTGTACTTCTGGCATGGAGTTCTCACACCTAGGTATGGATGGAGGAGAAGCTCCCCCATCATCCAGGTGGGAATTCCCCGCAAAAAGAGATACCAGGAGGTCGGCTTTATCTTTTGCGGAGTGAGCGAGTGATCCTCCAGTGCGCAGCAGAGGTGGAAGTGAGGAGCGGCAGAAATTCGACTCGACAGATTTGGCGAGAGACCAGAACTCACGGCTCCCAGTTGGGTGCCGGTTCAGCCTATCGCCAATTCTGCCGATATGCTCGAATTTAGCCCTGGCGATAGCCCTCTTGCAGGATCTGGAGAGGCGGTTGTAGTTCTTCTTCAATTCGGAGATATTTGGATCTCGTCTGGTACGAGCACGTGACCATGCTCGATATGCCGCAGCTTTAGCCGCGGCAGCATCGGCACACTCCCGGCTGTACCAAGGTTGGCTCTTACCTCCGAGGCGAAGGGTGGCATTGGGAATAAATATTTCCATTCCACCCAAAATCACCTCGGCTACGGTATTGGCGCATTCCGACGGATCGTCCGAATTGAAGCATAGGTCTCTCCAAGGGAAGGATGCAAAATGCTCTCGCATTCCATCCCAATCTGCCGACGCGTAGTGCCAAATTCGACGTGCTCCCTCAGTACGTGTCTGAGGGGGCGACGAAGGCACTGTAGATCCCACTAGGCAATGGTCGGAGGAGCCAAGAGGAGCGCTCACTGTTACCTTATACCCAGCAGGATTAGACGTCAGCAGAAGATCCAGCAAAGAGGGTGTATGACCGTCTATATCTGGTATTCTGGTAGGTTGATCTACCAGTTGAGACAGATCATACGTCAGGGCGAAGTCGTAAGCGGCTCTCCCCGCGAAATCGGTTCTGTTGGAGCCAAGCCACACCTCGTGGTGGGCATTAAAGTCTCCAACGAGTACCATATCCGCTGTAGGGAACCGCTCTTGGACTTCGTCTGCCGCTCTACTCAGGTACTCAAATAGGCGAGCTGTCTCCGCATCACCTGAGTGCGACCTGTAGACGCAGGCGTACACGCGCGATTCCGACCCCAGATCCACGTGGACCCAGAGTACAGAAAACGCGAGGTCTTCTTGACAGCGCAGGCGACGACAGCAAATATCCGCCCTAGCAAACAAGCATACCCCGGCACGGGAACGGAAGGCTTCTTCCAGGGTGTACCCGGGGTAGTGCAAGTACGACGTGTCGGCTGGGCGAGATATTTGCGTCTCCGTCAGAAATAACAAAGCCGGCTTTGCTGTCTCCAAATGGTGGTGGACGGCATCCAAATTGGAGTGCAATCCCCGCACATTTGTTACGTCCACGCTGAAATGTGTGGGGTTGTGCACCGCTGAGCATAAGTTTTTTCTTTTATTTTGTGCTGCCATTATTGAAGGGGGGAGAGAAAGCATTGAAAGGCGGCTGCGACGATTTACGGGCAAAGCGTGGATCGTGGCTTCATCACTATCTGCTCAGGATAGTGGAGCGCCGACACGATAGACGGAAGGGCCCCCGGTCCCCCTCGGAAGTGGCCGCCGGGACCCCTACAACCGGTCACCAACCGGCACGACGGGCCACTCCGAGATTATGCGCCGGTTGACCAGGGCAGCCTCTCGCGCTGGTTAGGCGCGATTGGGCCCCTATACTACCCGGCGGGCGGCCAGCGGGACAGCCGTTTCACCGGGTCTCCCTGGCCATCGTGTCGATGCACTACCCCTGGGCAGTGATTCGGCTTTAGATCCACTGGCCCACTCCTCGTCACAGCCAGCCCCTCCTGCTACTGGGTCCCCGGGATGTACACCGGAACGCAGAGAACTGTTATGGCGGTGTAATTCTTCCCGGGGTGTGGTGGCGAACCCAGGCGATCCGAAGATCTCCCACACGCTTTTGCTGTTCATTTAGCACCACCCAGGAGGCACGTGTGACTTAAGGACCTTAAGGTGTCACGGACGCGAACAGCGATACCCCCCAAACTTGCTGCTTGATCTAACCTTGTTCTAATACATTGCTAAACGTGGTGGTAGGTGTTGTGCTGTAATTTACAAGAGTACTTGCAGCACAACACCGATTATTCTGCTTACCCCGATTGTCGGGATACAACATGTGGTATGTATGTAATAAATGAACTGAAGTTTCTACGCGCGACCGACCGTGTAATGTACGTCAATATAATATGAATATCCTTATAACTCAAGAATCACTTTATCGATTTACATACGATTTCACCGTTACATTCTGTCAGTTCTCAATATTGTTTTAGGCTATTCATCATAACGCTACATCATCGGCGGCCTGAACTGTTAGCAAAAAGTCACGCGAAGCGAAGCCGCAGACGAAAGCTAATAGGTGAAAGGTTTTAGTTTAATAATATGGCCCAAAAATATTTCTAAAGAACATTTTGATCCAGCCTTTGATTCGGGAATATAAAACAGTTCTTGAAGAATAGGTTAAGTAAGGCACATTTCAATAAATGTTCTGTGGAAGAAATAATGCATTGTAAAGCAAATATATTTTCGAAAACATACTTAGAAAACAGAGTAAACGATGTGGTAAAATAATACGTCATCTTACTAGTTTCAATATTGCCTTCGCTCAACTAGGAAGAATCCTGTATGCACAAGGACCGCCAATATTTGCTAGGATATTGTAGTTTATGTGGGGTAGTGTTTGCTGGGCTTCCTATTTTTAGGGTTCCGTATCAGGTACGGGACCCTATTACTAAGCCTACGCCGTCTGTCTGTCTGTCTGTCAGTCCGTCCGTCCGTCTGTCTGTCTGTCCGTCCGTCCGTCTGTCCGAGGGCTGTATCTCTTGAACCGTAATAGGTAGCCCGTTGAAACTTTTACAAAAAATGTGTTATTATGGCTGATATAACAACAAATAATAAAAATAAGAAAAAATAAAAAAATCACGGGTATTCCCATAGAAGAAACCAAAAAGTGTATGCGCGCGCGCCATCTACCGAATAGATTATGAAGCGTGGCATTAACTAATATGAAGCATTTCATAACACGCCATCTAGATGGCGTGAGTAGCGCTAGCCGTGACATGGCGATACGGGACCATCGGTGCGCGAGTTCGACTCGCACTTGGCCGGTTTTTTTTACTTTGAAATTACAAGTTTACCGCATACCTACACAACGGTGCTAAATCGTGCATACCTCTCAAGAAAAAAATACAGTCGAATTGAGAACCTCCTCCTTTTTTTAAGTCGGTTAAAAAAGGGCTTGATGGTTGACGGAACAAAGACAGTATTTCATATCTTTTTATTTCTACTTAGTACGCCAGCAGATTTATGTCAGATCATGAGAGCGATACAATTACACCATTTATGTAGCTATAAAATCTTTGAAACATCAAGAAAACGCAAATCACCAAAGACCTTTTAATTGAACCGTGTTCATATCTACCTACGCTTAAAAATATTTGTTTATAGAACCTGACGTCGTTATCACCTGGACCGCTGGACCTCACCTACTACACCCGTCATGTCAGCCCATAACACCTTGGTGAATGAGGTGCCATGTCGTTGTTTCCCTTATGTCGTACCGGCCACACTGACTGAACTAGACGGAAAACACGAACTATTTATATACTCGCTTCGACCGACCTTTCGTTCAGTGCGGTGGTACCAATCCGATCGGGTTGAACCCTACCACCTAGTAAGGTAAGGAAATGTGAATTTAGGCACGTATATACAACCGCAAAGAATCCCTCCTTATACTCGTATTCGTAGAAGTATCCTAGCAAACTGTTTTCGATTCAGTCACCCTCCAAGAAATAAGAAAGAAACGTGTTCCCCCGGCCGAGTCGTAATCTCACGCGGGTCGAGGGGGCGATACGGGCGCTAAACTTTTATCACAATCCAATATTATGACAGGATGCTGGTAGCGTTAGATACCACGCCCTGAGGTGCAGACCTGATACGACACGACGCGAGTACTACAACGCCCTCGTTTATTAGGTTCACTAGTGAATGTTCCTTGCCGGTTGCTTGTTTTGGATTTGTTTGGCAAATAATGGGGGCGGTGGTGGTGGTGTGACGCAACGTAGCAACAGCGGCGACATTCTGGAAGATTACGGCCAGCAAAAAACCCGGGAATGAATCAGAATGAAACTTGGGAATGGATGAACTAGTTCACGTAAAAAGGCGAAACCATTCAAAAACTAAAATTCTCGTACAGAATACTAAAAAGTCCTAAATTTGTTTTCCGCGGGTAGTTCAGGTCATGGAAATAGATAAGATAGGTGATAAAGATTTTGCAGTTAGTTCATCAACATTCAGCTCATCAAATTACATGCGCTCAATTTTAAAGCACAAAATATATTTGATTTTAACGTGCTGCTACATTTTGAGACTAGTTTTTTTTTATAATATTAGTTTTTTTTCACATAAAACTAATTAATCAAAAATTGTATGTTTGTCCCTGACATATTTCTTGCTTACATCTGGATGACTCCACCCTCGACGCCGCAAACAGAGCTGTCCTTCGACTTTTTTTATTGCTCTCCCGAGAACTCGTAATAAAGCGATATACATAGAACAAGGACACGAATAACGACTGACCTTTGACAACATGGTGCTATTTACATCTTACCCTTATTGGGGAACGATTACTTTATTAAAGAATTGATGACATCAATTTAAGGACGTTCACATTTGAATGTAAGCTTCACACACTTTCTGATGAAGGGAAGAATTTTTGTATAAATACCATTAGATTCCACGTGATCCTCAATGACATTTCTACGTGGTCAAAAATATAGCTACTATTTTAGTTTTTCAATGAGAAAAAACTTATTCATCAAACATATTTGTTTCGTATGAAGGAAGGGCCTTGGAATTTTTAGTTTCGAATCGTTAGTTAACTTAAAGGTCCGAAACATCGTAAAACCACTCCTTCAGCGTATGATATTTTTCAAACATTTCATTCAATTCACAAACATATCGGCGAAACAAAATCTTCAATTCCTCCCTTGCGCATGCCCGGCCTTCTCTAGGCGGGGCCAGCAGCGCAATCTCCCTCCCGGCGGCGCGACACACACACAACACGCCAGTTCCGTCTTTGCTGACTGCATGCAGAAATCGACATAAACTTTATTATCCTCGACGATAAAAGCAGTTCGGGCTCATTTGTTTTCATTTAGCGTGGAGTTATTGATTCGAATGTGGACGCGCGGAGCGTGCCGTCATTGCGGATGATGGGTGGGGGACACAGTTTTGGGGAAATACGAAGTAGGTTGCAGAGATTTTAATGTGCTCAATGTATGAGTTTTAAAGAAACCAGCTTCATATAGGTGTTTTACAAGAACGTTTACTAGTTTTTCAGGGTTTTTGGATACATTATCGATTTGGGCTAATAGTGTATGTGTATGCATCTGTTAACTAATGTCCAAAGTGTGAAGTCATGTTGCTCCTGAAAATATTGGTTGCATTGGAACTATTGGAGCATAACAATTAGGCTATTTAAAATACTTAAGGTTATTTACTTACTTTTTAAGTAACTTCAATAGCATATGTACGACAATATTAAAAAATCCCTCGAAGATCGATATTTCATATAGCAAGGAAATAAATTCTAAAAAAAAAACGATTCGTCATAAGAGCTCTCAAGCCGCTGTCGCCACCGCGCCGCCGCGCCGCTGCCTCACCGAGCCGCCTAGTCGTTACCGCATCGCCACAAAAGCGTCACCCTTCCGCTTTCTTCCCTTGTCAAGGAGCCCTATCCATGGCACTATCGATCTCCACAGCTAGGACGTCGAAACGCTGAGGTTGACAACGGAGAAGTGTCAATAGTTTAGGCTGATTTTTAATCTAGCTTTGAATAATTTCACTACAAACATGCATTTGTTTTTTTATCAAACTTAGTATTACACCTGCGTGGGTATCGATGAGATAACGGAATCGAACATTTAATACTAAAATCCCCCAAGACATCGTTTTAACTATATCATCAGCCCGTATCGGTACACAGATGGGCATAGACCTCTCCCAAGGCACGCCACACGTAGTCTTCCGCTTTAGCTATTATGAAGAGAAATAGAGTTGTATTTTAATTAAGGTCCTCTGAAAACTTAGAGATGATCACCTCCATTTATGTATATTAAATGATATAGTTCAAGGTGATCAATGAAAAGATGGTGTGAACTAGTGGAACCAGACAGAAGCATCGAGGATTCGCTCCAACGTATTTAATAGATGAAACAGTCAAACGAAACAATAGCAATGAACTCGGCCGAAAGCCAACTACAGCCTACTGTCTGCAACCTCCGTCTTTAAGTATTCCTGCGACGTATTCACCCTAGACGACTGCGGCAGACAGATTACCAATCACCCCGGCCAGGGATCATTTACCCCGCGTCGGACATTCGAGGCATGTCCGTAGGTCGCGGTTGCACTACCTACCGAGCAAACTTGCTGGGTCAATTCAAACAGTTAGGGGAACGTGAGGCGGCTCGTTAGAGACAATATAATCATGTATATGTTGCGAATAACTTTTATGAAGAGCAAAAATATTCTGAAATTGAAAGTTCTTGCAGATGCTTGAAGGCCAAAAATCGTTATAGAATTGCGTGCCTTGTACACGCTTGCTGCCGGAGTGGCCATGTGCTCCCGATGACGAGTGCCACAGAAGCAATCGAAACGTCGAGCTGCACAGCGATGTGGCTCGTCACCAAGCGCACCGGTAAGCCACTAAAATAATATTAAATTATGATGAGTGACGGTGCGGGACGAAAACTCGTTATAGGATTGTATGAGGAACTGACTGAAATTGACATAATATAATTAAATAATCCATTTACTACAATATTGTACAAAAAATATGTTTCAAAGAACCAAAAATGTACCTGTGTTAAAGAATTAAGATCCTTGGTGATTAGAGATTGTCAATGAAATTAAAGACGTCTGAGTGAAGTTACTATGAGGATCCCAGCCAAAGGTAATTGCAAATATTCCATCACCGATTCATACTCCACATTTCAGATTTGGATGTGTATAGCATGTTAGATCGTGTATCGTCTACGTGCTTACCTAAGTGCATGCCGGACTTACCTAAGAATCCAATCTTCAGCAAATAGGGGCGGCATCGATATTTTCCTCCCGATTGCTCGTCTCACCGGAGAATTTTCTGCCCACTCGTATATAAAGCCCAGAAGTCAGCTCCACTCTCGAGTGTTTAGTCGGGTAAAGATCTTATTGGCACGTTAAGAACCTATTCTCGAGGTCCTTATCGCGGAGGGCTGCGTCGTGTGGTCAGCGCCGAGAGGGATTTTGTGAGAGCACTCTTGGCTTCGATTTATAGAATTGCCTTTATTTAGGTAAGATTATGTTCTTCGTATGACTGCTTGGCGGTGATAGTGCTCTTATATTATGAAATGTTCTTGCTTGTCAAGTGGTTAAGATGTTGGTGATCATGATCACTTATAATTCGGATCATACAAACATTCTGATGCATATTTTAATTTATAATAGTTGAAGGGAGTTTCCCTTTCATTCTGAAAGTGATCATTTGTTAAAAGAGAAAATTCTAAAATGTATTCTTTTTTTTTTCAAACCACACCAATAATCGTATAAACGATTGAACATTGTTTTATTATTAAGACAAGGATTCAGTTTAAAAATGCAAAATAATAAACTCGTATGATGGGTTTGTCTATGATTTTATGTCATAGCACGTAGGTACATTTTAATCCCCTAAAGGCAATACTCGCAGGAGGGTTCTTTGTTTCACTGATTAATCGTGAGTCTTTGAAGTAGGCCCCACTTTTTTGCGGATCCTGAGGTTTGCTGGATAACGAGGATAAGTGCTGGAAAGAGAACAAAATTAAAAAAATAATTATAATAAAGGGACTTATTGTAGACAAGTTTGAATTAATTACGTTCCTGTGTCGTACGGCAAAAATGTGGAACGGTCTTCCGATGAGTGTGTTCTACCTACATATAGGTAACCTGGGGATCTTCAAAAGGGGTATTATAAATTAGGTAACGACCATTTTTTCCGCCATAAAGCTGGCACGGCGACTCTCTGGGCGTGGTTTCGCGAGGAATGTTATTGGCTCATAAATTGAATTTTACTACAAAATGAAGATGAAAGCGATAGAGAGAAAATAAAACATCGTGTGATCAATCTTTTCCTTCATTTTAAATCTTGACATGAAACCAATAAATAGTCTGAAATGCATGTAAAGCCACAGACTAAGTGGTTCGATAATATGTGTATTTGCTAAAAAGGATGGGCTTATGGCAGTACAATTTCTTACAGTCAACAATGCCAAAGTAGTGTTGGAGCTATTATTGGTGTTTTCCTCCATCGGCCTGGCAAATATTATGGACAAGAGGACCTTTTAAAAAATACGAATACGGTCTATAATATTACATTACATTTTAGCATTTCTACGTACATGCTGAAGGAAGTTTCAGTGTCACAGCTTTAGAAAATGTTATAAGAAAACGCGAATTTACTACACGTTAGGGCTAGGCGTGATACACAAAAAGTTCAAACAGATCACACGCCAACTCCGCCGGACGCACCGAGGAACGGAATATTTTCCGTCAACCGCACACCGCAGCGACAAAATAGCTCGCCGGAATAATGGAAATGTAAACACACACAAAATCACAATAGAATTAAATCTTCAAAGGGTAGAACCAACGCTACCTACACCCGACTGCATGCTCAACATGCTCCTAGCGTAAGGGTTTATTATTCAGTAAAATCATAATCCTTCGTATTATTGTGAGTCAAAGCAAAAATTCACAATCTTACTGGTTAAAGTTAGCATTATTATATTTTACTAGACTACCTTAGAAAGATTGTAAAATACGATATTTTCTCACAATTTTACTGATTGATTGGGCAGATTTTTAGTAAAATTATAATTTTACTAAACATAGCTAGTAAAATTGTATGAAGACGTATAGCGTGCGCTGATTGGTTTAAATATTGTGCATATCTGGAGCTTAGTAGGACACGAGCGTCTCGGGGCAATATGCATCATTGGCGTTCACTGCCATGGCTCGAAACGAAACGTAACAAAAATGACATGCGCCACCTCAACATTAGGGCGACGTATCTTCTATAAATTAACCCTGGTTATTATTTTTTATTTTTTTTAAGCCATCAAAACCAACAAAATATTCACGATTGAATATTTAGAATATTTGGTAGTTTCAAAAAAAAATAACCAGTGAATTTTTGCTTTGACTTACAATAATACGAAGCATTATGATTTTACTAGTAAAATTATAATTTTACTAATCTTATGATAATACTGCGACATATACATATGGAACGAGCTCTTTAACAACGATGCGATAGACCAAAATATTATTGCTGTTAGGTAGGACCATCAATGGTGAAATAGCCAAATTACTGAAGGCAAAGGATTCTACTTTTACCCTTCTATGAAACATTGTTATCTAAACAATTTTAAAACAATATCTTAGCCAAAAAAAAAATTGTACGGGCTGTAATAGCGACGCGCGACGTTTCAATACGCGCACGCCGCGAGTGCTCCCGCCTCCCGCCCCCCCCCCCCCCCCCCCCCCCCCCCCCCGCCCAACCTCCTTCTCACTATCCCAATCTGATATCCGAACTTGAGGAAAAACTCGGAATAATCCCATCCGCCGTGTATCTTCGACAACCGCGACCATTAATACTTGTCAAGGAGACAAAAAGTTACAATAAAATTTAACGCAACCGTGTTTTGACAAGGAAATGGATTCCCCATTTTCCCTCCTTTTGCACGCGTCGCGATTGACAGATAATCGATTGTGAATTATAAGTATGTAGAGGATAAAGGGCGGTATTTATGTGCTTTCGGTTTGCGGATAACGAGGTAGGCTTTGAGGGATGCGAGTCGTCTGTTGTCGGCGGATGTATTGTGCGGTTCTTACATGCCGCTCGTTATTATTTTTCTTTCGTTATTTTGGTTCGGCCGACGAGGACAATTATTTCTTTCTAGTCGATCGTCGTAGAAAAGTTTCGGGTCACTGGCGACGATGCCAGCTCCCCGCTTATATACTCAGAGGCACCATTGAGCCTTGAGGGTTCAGCGCCATTGAGTGCGTAGATTTGAATTTCGAACTGACCAACTCGACAATCGACAGGTTCTCATTACCTGAAAAGTTCTCTGGGGCATTTTTAGGAGCAGCACCATATTGGTAGATATTTTTAAAACTTTTTTTTCCTCTAAAATTTGCATAAACGCATGGCTTTTAATTCCTTATCCTTACTTCGCTTTGATAATTTAATGTACACTTAGGTTCACCATTTCTTTGCCATTCATGTTATCTTTGGCCTACAAGAAGAGAGGGACAATAAATTGTTTTGAGAGGAAGTGTCCTCCTTAAGTTACGCTAATCGTATAAGTGCTATTTTCCTCCTCAGCGTTTATCGTAGCGCCAACACAACTTAATTCGGAAAAGGCATTAAGGGCTGTGTTGCGGACACAAAGTTCTTTTGAGGGACACTCTCGATTCGGAGGTAGATTGCGAGTTTAGTAGAGATCGACGAATCAGTGTGCTTTAGTTTGATTTTGTGTGATTGCTTCTCAATCTCCACATTCTGGTTTTCTTGCATTCTCAAAACGTTGTCATTATTGTATTCGGTACAATTATACTGATTATCCAATATACCTTTATATCTATCCTCAATTAAAACAACAGATTTAATAAAAACGCGAGTTTTAATCTGCATATTATAAGTATAAATTATGTATCTGAGTCTAGATTTTTTAGGTACCGTACCGCAAAGAAGTCGAAGCCTAATCTATTGGCTGTACATTGTGCTTCCTTCTGTCCGTCTGTCCGTCTGTCACAGGCTCATACCTTCTAAACGAGTGATCGTATAAAGTTTACATTGGGAACGAAATTATAGAGTATCATTTTTGCATAAAGTCTAGAAAATTAGAAATTGCAACCATAATTTTTTAAGTGAGACTTGAAATAAAAAATACAAATAGTTTTGCATCTGTCACATCTTTGGAACCGGGTAGACTTGTAGACTTCCGAATATTATACAAATAATTTCTTAGAATTAAAATCATAATCTACACAATAAAGAAATCTTAGGTTTCTTATAAGTTGTATGTTATTTAGTATGAACCACAAAAATAAGCAGAAAGTGTTTGTAAGGGGGTATGAACTGCTCTAAATACTCATCCCAGGCTAGGTAGTTAGATCTGTAGCTATTGATTGTATCAAATCGATATAGGATTAGGGACGTGATGGAGAAATAAAGTTTAATGGAATTCCTCTCGAAGCACTTTCCCCTTAAATACTGCCCCCTAGCAGATTACAGCGTCGTCGCCGCTCCAAACTCTCACTGCGAGAGAATTAAATATATCATTAAAGGCGCGAAAGTTTACTTTTTTTCTCTCTATTGGACTGAGGTCGAATACAAAGCGCTTGGGGTTTGCTTACGTGTTGGGGAAACGTCTTCGGTTTGTCATTTCAATATTTGCGGGACAATCCTGTCCATAAAAAGAATGGTCTTTCAGAATTCAACACTGAATTGAGTTAATTCTACTTAGCCACGCCTATTTCGATTTAAAATATAACGTCAAAATCAGTAGCACTCTATTATACTCTCGTCAGCGCGCCTCCGCCGCCTGCTCTCGCCATCTCGCCCGAATGATTGATAACTTGCTCCTCGCTCCACACAATTCCAAAACACAAGGACCCGACGCTACTTACTGACACGCGTACAATTTGCATGCCAAGGAAATGGCTCCATTTAGATGCCCACTTAAGATTCTGCATGAAATTATCTGGAAGTAGCTTACACATTTTTTTGGTAAGGAAATTTATAATGAGGAATGAATAATTTTAACCAGGAGTAATTCATAATTTTAGTATGCATCATTTTATTATGTATTAAATAATTTTAGTACCTAACATACATAGGCATGATGCCGCATCACGTAAGTCTTTTTTATAATTTTATAAAACGTAAACAGTAGTTGCTGAGATAATGATGGTCAGTCTTTATTATATCTACTTTAAATTATATTGATATTGATCGGCATGGCATTCGCAACCCCCGCATGCGCCCGAATGTCCATGGGCGTCGTTAGCCACTTTATAGTCGCGCTTTCAATAAAAAAATAATAATAAAAAATTATACTAGATTGTGCAGTTATTTTCGTGGTGTTTTTAATAAATAATTCCTTCTTCAAAAACAAAATTGCCCACTGAACTAAATTCACCCGCTCCTAAGGTGAAATCGATCCAGTAATCTCGTAGAGGTCGCTCCCACGTCGCTCGGTGCTTTCCGCGCCCGCAACGCTCTATCCGAACATGCAAGTCGATGTGACTAGCCGATAATGTAGATCGGAATTGATATTGATGAGGCGGGCACAGCGTACCGCGAACGGTAGGAGATGGGGGCAATCTTTATCTAGCGACTTTTCAGAATATTGAGCGTTATGATTGACGGGATGACAACCAATTAGATAGTTATATTTTAGTCATAGAACTTCACTATAAATTTTTTTAAATTTGGAACACCGACTAGCTTCGACCTGATGTCAGTCAGTCAGTCAGTCAGTCAGCGTGTAAGCGTCCACTGCTGGACATACGCCTCTCCAATTTTCCTCCAGTCCTCCCGGCCTTCAGCGGTACGGAACCACTGCTTTCCGCCGACGTACTTGATGTCGTCGTCCCACCTGGCGGGTGGTCTTCCCACACTACGTTTTCCTGTCCACGGCCGCCAGTGTAGGACACGGTTACTCCAGCGGTCGTCGTCTCTTCGGCTGACGTGCCCAGCCCATTGCCACTTGAGCTTAGCCACCCGGTATCCAATATCGACTACTTTGGTGCGTCCGCGGATTGCCTCGTTACGCACCATATCACGTAGCGTTATACCCAGCATGGCTCGCTCCATTGCTCGCTGGGCAACTTTCAACCTTTGGACAACACCGACCGTCAGCGTCCACGTTTCACACCCGTACGTCATAACCGGGAGGACACACTGGTCATATATACGGGTTTTTAAATTTTGCGGAAGATCAGACCTCAGGGCGAATTTTAACTTTCCGAAGGCAGCAGTTGAATTCGTCTCTCGACCTCCTTTAGCAGACCTTGTCTACCAAGCCGCAGAATTTGACCGAGATATACGTACTCTTCAACCTGTTCGATCACTTCTCCGTCAATAACGATTTGTCCTCCCGTCATAACCTCGGTCGCCATGACCTTGGTTTTGTCCCGGTTCATCTTCAGACCCACCTTCATCGACGCTGTATAGAGGTCTTCCAGCATGGTCTGAAGCTGATCTCGGGAATTTGACAGAAGGACAATGTCATCGGCGAAGCGCAGATGACTGAGAAAATCTCCATTCACGTTGATACCCATGTTGTCCCACTCAAGCGTCTTGAACACATCTTCTAATGCGTTCGTGAAGAGCTTGGGTGAGATCACATCGACCTGATGGGTCACTGTCAATTCAATGCGCACCTTCATCGAATGAATTTAGTGAATTCCTCCCTATGTCAACACTGTAATATAGATGAAGAGCAAACTCTGGACCACATCTTCTTGAACTGTCCCGCTTTCACAATCCAAAGATTACTCATGATAGACAAGCTTTAATTATGGAAAATTACAAATATCCCGAAACGATCCCTACATCATTCGAAAGAATTCTTTCAAATACATACCCAGCCATTTATACATATATAAGAAATACAATTGGAAAAACATAATTACAAAAATACCTATAAAAGAAGAAAATTTGCGAATTGAAATTGCGATATGGTCAAATGATTGATCAGCCGTCAGTGATGATTCGTCAGCCTCGATGGCTCAGTGGTGCAGACAGTCAACTGTCGCTATTGAATGTTAAGCAACGCTGGGTGCGGTCAGTACTTGGATGGGTGACCGCTGACCGTTGGAGGCTGACCGAGGTTCGGATTCCTCGTAAAACTGTAGGTCCCTTCCCTCCTAGTCTTACTTGGTGGTAGGGTTTAACCCGCCCGGGTTGGTACCACCGCACTGAATGAAACGTCGGTTGAAACGGCTATGTAAATAGTTTGTGTTTTCCGGCCAGTTCAGTATAGCCGGCACGATCAAAGGGGGAAGCACTGACATAATGGCACCTAGTTCACCCGGTGTTATGGGCGGACATCACGGACGTTGTAGGTGATGTAGCCAACCGTGTCAGTATCCATAAAAAAAAAAGATCTTTGCCTGCCTATTTATGGCGAAAACAATAACAACAACTAGCTCCGACGTGTTTCTGTTTTAAAGTTTAACACATTTTACCAATATATGGAAGCGGCCTTAAAATGTCATATTACAAAAAGCCTGTTAAATGTACGCTTAACCACACAATTGGTTCCGTAGATAATCAATCTTGCACGCATAGCGAGTGCGAGCAGCGATCACGCGCGTCATCTGACCCCGAGCCACCCATAAGGTGTCTAACAACGCTCATGGACATTCGGTCGTATGCGGGGGTTGCGAATGCCGTGACAGCCTGACAGGTGCCCATTGACGCCCCTATATGTATTACGTGCGCTTTTTTTTATTTTATCGAACGTGTAATTTCAAAATAGTGTTCATGCCGTAACGACTAAAAATACTTTATTATTTACCTTTTATTCAGCTTCACGTGCGCCTGACAGCCAGATGGATAGACGGACAGACGCCTTACCGATGTTATAAAGTACCTGCCAGGATCGCGCGGAACCCTAAAATGGTCTCATGTGATCTTTCTGTCACAATAATATTAGCGCATAAATGTCACTTATTTATTTTTGACAAAGGATTTTTTTTTGCTTGAACCCTACAATTATAAATCGTTTACTTATGTCTACTTACTTACGCGTATACTGAGTTATTCTAAAGTATGTTGTCACCAAAAGTAGTTAAAAGTGCGACGGCTATGACAATAGTTCATGTGTTTTCCGTCCAGTTCAGTGTAGCCGGCATCACCAAAAGGAAGCGCTTACATGACAAGGCACCTATTTCACAAATATTTTATGGGCTGACATCACGAATGTAGCAGGTAATATAGCCAACCGTGTCAGTTTCCTTAAAAAAAGAGTCTGGGGAACTTGATGGTGAGAAGTCGTGGACTTACGTCTTTATACATTCTGTATAGAAAGATAGATATGTATATAGAGAAATACTTTATTGCTGCAAAAACATAGAAACAAATACTATAAGTATAATATTATTTCTTCTTTATTCTTTATTCATCATTCGTATGGTAGTAAACTACGATTGAATTGTGTCCTGTTTAGTTTACACACCGCTGTACACCGGTGTAGACACCGCTTATAGTGATAGGATACAGTTTGAGAGCTAGAATAACTATAATTTAAGGTTGATAATTCTGATCACATAAAAAAAAATTTAAGTAAAAATAAAATCAGGTGTATAGATAGAGCCTTTTTTCATAAATTGTTATATAGGAAAATTTTGCTAAGAGCTCTGAACGAATATAACAAAACTGCTCACTGCGCAGGTAGATAGGTAGATATTATCTACATGTAATATTTCTCATATAATCCTCCTTATTGGCACAACTGGGCTTCCTAACTCATTTAACGCTAACGTTTTTTCCTCCAAGGGAAGCGAAATGATTGCTCCTCCGGACCGCTAATAAATATATGATATGGACGTTAGCCGAATTAACGGTCGATTGGGCAAAGTGGCTCACATTGTGCCGAGCCAACAGCCAGCTCGGCGGCGGCGGCGGCCCAATACATCCGAAGAGTTGGAAATTGTAGAGCTACGAGAATGCGGTAAAGTTCATATTATGCACGTAGCTTCTGCCCGCGGCTTCGCTCGCGTGAAATTCGCATTTAAAAAGAAGGAAGTAAGCCCGCTACCGTACCTTTATTCGGCGCGCGGAACAATTCGGTTCGTATGAGAGCCTCATCTAGGCGTAATCAGAACTAAATTTTATTTAGCCTATCCTGTGTCTCGTATAGCTTAATGTGCTTGTACTAAGTTTCATAGAATTCGGATGATCGGTTTAAGAGTTATACATACATACAGAAAAGATTTATAAAAATCGTCAATTTAATTTTAGTAACATACATAGAGTCTACAAACGCAATATCTCATAAAACAAAGTAACTTACTCCACGACCATCCCTTACAGATTTATTTATTAGTATTGATGATGATAATGGAAGAGTTAGAAATTAGACAGTGGTATTATTTTGGTGCCGTGTGGGGACGGTAGTTAAAAAAAATAACCCCATTTCATCTCTCCCCGTGCATGTCGTAAAAGGCTACTAATGGATAAGGACCAAGATACCATGCTAATGGGCGACAGGTTAGCCACCTCTCACCTTGGCGCGGTCCTTCCACCGAGTCATGCAGCAGGTGGGTCTTCGTGCCTTACTTGCTGCTTGATACCTTGTCCGAGTACTTTGCGAAGCGTGGTGGTCGGTGTTGTGCTGTAATTTCCCAGAGTTCCTGTAGCACAACACCGATTACTCTGTTTACCCCTTCATCGTGATTACAGCGTATGGATTGGCATTATTTTTAAAATCTTCGTAATTTCAATATACAACAGTGGCATCTAGCTTACTGCTATAAAACATTTGACACACTTCAAACATTTTGAGGGGTTAAAAACCGAAACCTTTTTACACCTTACTTGCTTTCTTTGCCGAACTCTAAACATCATCTTTAATCCACACATTATTCTTCAATTCTCGCATTCAATACTGCCAACCTACATTTCATTATATTAGTCGACTATCAAACAACTAAAGGTTGACTGGAAGCAATCTCTTTAAGGTATAAGTATGCCTTTGCAGCTTATGCAAATGCTATATTGTGCTTATTTCTGTAAAATTTTCATAAACACGCCATAGATGGCGTGAGTGGCGCTAACCATGACATGGCGATACGGAACCCTCGGTGCGCGAGTCCGACTCGCACTTGGCCGGTTTTTATTAGATTGACAAAGATATTATGTACGCGCGTCCCTAAGTATAATATAATATGTACGTACCTTATAGTATTTATTTTATGTATGTATCTATGTACCTATTGTTTGTGTCCATTTATTTAATAGTTTTATTTTTCAAGCTTCTCTCTTGCACTGCATTGTCCGCCCTATCAGCTTCTCCACATCCCAAAGGTTAGTTTGTAAAGAATGCTACTTTGCATTAAACTCGCCTGCTGTGTTCCTTTTTATGGTGTACAATAAAGTATATTTTGATTTGATTTGATTTGAAGTATAAGTGCGATTGTGATAAACTTGTAGTTTCGTCTTTGCGCACACCACTAACAATAACTTTTTGCCTGCACGTCGAGCTGATGCCATTTCTGATATTTTGAATTCATTGTGCGTATTGCTCTCGCTTTAAGGAACAATAAAAATATACATATTGTACCTTAAATGAAATATCACTACATTGAAAGAAAGAAAGAAAATGTTCCTTAACGACGCAAATCACTCTCATCGTAAACAAATACAGGAAAAATCCGAATCAACAATTTTGTTATGTCCTACTTTAACGCGAGCGGATTAGCGGACACAGTTACAAACACTATTACATGCATGTCGCAGCATCGCTATAAGTATAAAAATAATTTAAGTAAACCAATTTAACATAGCTTTTTTTATGGAAACTGACACAGTTGGCTCCATCACCTACAACATTCGTGATGTCCATAACACCTTGGTGAACTTGGTGAATAGCTAATAACTATACCAATACGTTTAGTATGTCATAGATAATAATGCTAGGTCAATTTGGCATACCAAACGCCGCCGGCCAAAAATGACGACAACCGACCATGGTAAGCCTTTACATATGTAGCTATATCATTTTTTTATTTAAATTATTTGGGAACAGACACATACAGCAGCATGAAAAAAACATTATTACCTCAGTATTTACAAAAACATTTAAGCGACATATAAATATAAAACAGGCGACAGTCTAGGCACTTCTCACCTTGGCACGGTCCTTCCACCGAGTCATGTGTAGCAGGTGGGTCTTCGTGCCTTACTTGCTGCTTGATAATTGTATTGTCCTAATACTTTGACAAATGTGGTGGTCGGTGTTGTGCTATAATTTACAAGAGTGCTTGCAGCACAACACTGACTACTCTGCTTACCCCGATTGTCGGGATACAGCGTGTGGTATGTATGTATGTACATATATTAGTATGTGTGTGTGTGTGTGTGTGTAGGGCCATTCCTATAGTAATTTTACTTTCTCTACATTTGCGGACTTACCCGACGTAAATTCTAATCCTATAGGGCATTATATAAATTTCGTTTGATCCTCCCCTTTGTAACATGACGTGTGGGGGACCAAGTAAATGAAGTTATGGCGACAAAATGTGTTTTATACCATTATTTCATTAATATCGAATAATTGGTTACCACAGCGTGTTTGCTATTGCTATTCATTCCGTCATTTTCTTGTTGCTTCATTGTTTAATATTTTTTGAAGTGAAAACTTCTTTAGCGGCGCTTGGCACTTTTTTAGGTGGGTAAAAAATGTTAAACTCGCGTCAGATCTCGAAAAGCGACAGATTTATTTTTATTATTTAAAATGTAACCTTAAGTCATTGCATTAAGGGTTAAGTTACGAGTGGCTCGGGATCAATTCTGTTCGTCTCTCAGTGACCGTAAAGCGAATCAAGGGAATCCGATATTCGTTTGGTCGTTTATGTGATTTCGTGGCTCAATGGTAAGAGTGTAGGATTTGTATTTTTTGACCATGGGTTCGAATCCCTCAAAATTTTTTTGTTTTTTTTTTCTTTTGTTTTCTTTTTTAAGCAATGCTACGGTGTTTAATTTTTTTTAGGGTGTTTAGTTTTTTTTATAACCACCTAAGAATTATTTTCGGAAATACACTTCTACCGGCACTCCCGGAGTGCACCTGGGGCTTTTTTTATTATTATTCCATGATATATGTAGGTGGTACATATTATTATTAGCTTTGGCTTCGGCGTTCACGTTAAAATTGTACTTAAGTGCAAATAAGACTCAGAATTTCTTCGACTCAAATCACTGCTCAGGATGGAATATAGCCTAGTTTACATCTTACTTAAATACATACGTAGGTATGTATGTATGGTAATCGATGCATTTTATAATATGTAGAAATAGGGAAGAAATACAACATTTGAAACACGCCGTATAAAGGCCCCCCAGGGTCGAACGAAAACGACATGTGTGTGCCAAATCCCACGTCCCTCGTAGCAGAGGATCGAACCAAATTGACATTTCACAGCTAATCTTTAGCACACACTTACGTCAAAAAATTATTTAAGTAAGCTCGACACATTATACTAACAGATACTCGTACATACGTACCTAAACGTGAATATATAGTTTCTTTCACGTGTAGGTATATCATCTTAAAAAATATAAAGGTCATGGTGAATCCTTGGCAATCGGCCTTGATATTGCCAAGGCATTTGACCGGATTTGGCACAAGTCGCTCTTGGGCAAATTGCCGGCTTACGGACTTCCTTCTGGCCTCTGTGACTGGGTCGCCGACTTCCTAAGTACATGGGCGTAGCATTCAGGTCCTAGTGGACGGTTGCTCGTCGGACGCCATGTCAGTGAACGCCGGCGTACCACAAGGATCTGTGTTGTCACCCACGCTGTTTCTTCTGCATATCAATGATATGCTGTCTCTGGGCAACATACATTGTTATGCAGATGACAGTACGGCACATGGATCCTACACCAGTCACCCTTCAGCCAGTCGGGATGTTGTGGATGAGAAGAGGCGAAGACTTGTGTCTGAGCTCGAACACACACTCGGCTCTATTTCCGAATGGGGCCGTAGTAATTTGGTCGAGTTCAACGCTTCCAAGACACAAGTTTGCGCGTTCAGTGCGAAGAGAGCGGCGTTCACACCGGCTCCTTCATTCCAAGGCACGTCGCTTAAATTAAGCGAACACCTCGGGGTCCTCGGAGACGAACTGTCGCACGACCTGAACTTTCGTCGCCATATCGAGGGGAAGGCCAAGCTGGCTTCTAAAAAGCTGGGCGTACTCAATAAGGTGCGACGGTACTTCACGCCGGACCAAAAGCTGCTTCTGTATAAATCGCAGATCAGGTCCTGCTTGGAGTACTGCTCGCGCATGTGGGATGGCTCTGCCAAATACCAGCTTGCGCCTCTGGACTCAATCCAGCGTCGAGCCGTGCGACTGGTGGGTGACCCCGAATTGTCCTGCGATCTAGAACCACTGCAACACCGTAGGGATGTCGGCTCCCTAAGTGTGTTCTATCGCTTATTCCATGGGGAGTGCTCGGAGGAGCTGTTAAATGCGATCCCGCCGTCCCCTTTCCACCTTCGCACCACGCGCACTGGGCAGGGATTGCATCCCTCACGCTGGACTTACCGCGGATGCGTACCAATCGATTCTGCAGATCTTTCCGCTACAGAACCGGTAAACTCTGGAACGCTCTCCCTGCCCATATATTTCCCCCCAAGTACAATACTAATATTTGAGAATAACAAATATTTGAAATATTTAGTTGGTCAGCGAGTGATGATAATTATTGTGTTAAGGTTTTCGGTACGTCGCACTCTTTTTTTGTATATTTTAAGCGATTATTCTTTAATACGTGGACCGATTTCGAT